>CM022297.1:257118802-258318802 GCA_011799875.1 Thinopyrum elongatum
AGGAGGTGTGATGAGCAATTTGCCATCCACCGTGCAAAAGATCCAGAGCTGCTCGGCGGCATGATGGACAAACCACCCGAAGAGCCGCCGTCACCAGTGCTCATCGAGAGCCTGATGCCCCGCGAGGAATGGGCAGAGGACCTCTGCGATTCAGTCAAGACACAGCCAGCCTGCGGCTTCGTCATTGCCCGCGGCGGCCGTGTCAACCTCGATCCCAATGATGTGGTGGCCAGGCTCGAGCACATCCTTGGCGGAGTTGACGTCCCCGGTGAAGTAGAACATCGCCAACGTGATATGTTGAGGATGCAGGTGATGGATGGAATTTGCTACCAGGCCAGCGACATGGAAATGGAGCGGTTCCATGGAGATATCATCCGCGCGATTGCACGCTGTCAAGCTCTTCTGGAAGAGGCCCAGCAGCCCCAAGAGCCTCCCAGCGCCAGCAGCTCCATAGGCGGAGGCGGGTCGGGACACTTGGAATGAATGGCCACAAGGGTGCTATGCTGATCATGGAGTCCGAGAAGACCATTGTCGGAAGGCCGCTAGCTCAGCCTTTTAGCCTATATTTTATTGTAATTGTATGCATATGTAGGTCGTCAGTGTTTTGGGCATTGCCGCATGTGGCATTTTAAATTATCCTAAATATGTAAGACAATTATTAACCGTTGCCATTGTAAATTTGCCTCAACGGCGAGCAGAGCGCGCGCAGGGACGCCAGAGCGGAGTGCGCCGCGGCCGCCTGAATGGCGAGCAAAACACGCGGACGGACACGAGCAGAGCGTGCTGCGGCCTCCTTAACAAGGAGCAGAGCATGCCGCGGCCGCCTCAATGGCGAGCAACCACGTGGTCAACCTTCTGGCACCCCGTGGGAGGCGCGACGACGCATCCATCGGACACGATGGTGATATCTTGACCGTGTGTGATAGTGGGCAGACACGTACACGTACATCCGAGAACGCGGGCCCATGTTTCGGGCTTCCGATGCGTGGCATATGGTTGATCCATAAGAACTATTTGCGATGAGCCAAAACAACAGAAACGGGCTTTGTAGGCCCAGAACCATCAATAAATTTTGACCTTGTTTCTCGTCACATTGCAGATTACAACGCAATAAGTAATTGCAAATCTGTTCACACCGATCAAACTAATATGTGTTCACACTTAGCACCGGGCTATAAAAACTACCCACTCAAAAATTACTTCACAGTTCCTCTCCTTATCACCCACAAAACTGGTCTTTCCTATCAAGTCATTCCGCCATGACCGATAGGAGGAGTTTCGGGTGGACATGTAACCAGGCAGCGAAGACTAAGGCCGCGGAAGCACTAGAGAGGTCCCGCCGCCAAGCGGTAGCCACAATTGGGATGTCCCGGCGCGCCGCGGAGCCCTCGAACGAGATCTCACGGGCACACGAGGGCTCTCACAAGCGTATTCGCCGCGTCGGCGATCGCGATGAGCTGGCGTTGCTGAAGTCCTTGGCCGGCGACAACGACATTCTCGCTGGCCTCATTAAGCAGTAGGAGCTGGTCGACGGCTTGATGAAGCTGGTCGAGATCAGCGATGCCTCAGTTGAGAAGGCGACCGGCCTTGTCGAGCAACTCATGGGTGGCAATGCGAAGCTCCTCAAGGTGCTCGCCGAGAAGGAGGAGGAGGCCGCCGGCTGGAAGATGCTGCATGAGCAGAGCAGTGCCTCGGGGATGACGCTGACAGCGGTCATCGAGGAACTGATGGGTGACTTGAGGAAGCTCCGGATCGAGCGTGAGCAGGAGGTGTAGGAATCCATGGCTTCTTTTAAGCAAAGTCGTGAGGAATTGAAGAAGGAGCTGGAGGATGTCATCGCCCGGTGATCCATCGAGGAGTAGAGACAGTAGCGACCCAGATCGTTGTCTGCGATTTCCTTCTTCTCTTGCCCCCGTGTCTTGCGGGCTTTGCCGCATGTGGCATTTTAAATTATTTGGAATATGTAAGACAATTATTATCCGCGCCATTGTAAATTTGTCGTCGTATTATCCGTTGCCATTTTATTTGTCATCGTATTATCCGTTGCCCTATGTGGCATTTTAAATTAGGCTGGAATACGAGTTGAAAACACGAACAAAGCAAATGCTAACGTTGAGCGGGGCCATGGGATCACAAGCAAACACCCTCCGTCTAGGTGATTTAATTAACCGCGTGTTAAACAGCGGCTCGGCCGCCATTAATGGAGAAGTTGTGAGCGAGGCGGGCGGCTGGTGGATGGAGGTCAAAGAGCTCGCGTCTTGGTGAGCATGGGCAGCCTTGCTGCTCGCACGTGTGCCGTCGAGCCTGCGAGGTGGACGGGATGCACACGTCCCATCGAGCCTGCACGACGGACTGCTCGCACGCGTCCCATCGAGCCTGCACGACGGACTTCTCACGCTCGTCCCGTCTAATCAAACAGCTGCACGCACGCCACCGAGTATGGTTAAATTTTGGCACAAAATACAAAGATGACCAATGAACGAGGACAGAGGTAGTACTATCCCATAAGAAAAGAGGGACGCGTGGCCGCACTTAAATGGTTACGAGAACACACGGTTCATATAATACAACCATTTGTGATATTAACTTGTCAGCTATTTATTTCAAAAGGACTTCGTTGGCTATTAATGTGCGCGCCTTGTCTCAAACTCGATGATTTTTTTACCACAGCATATATGTGCCATGTCATGAAACCATGCCAAGTTTCATGTTTTTTGGGTGAGTTTTCGATTTACTGGGATTTAAAAACCTAGATTCTCAATGTTTCAGGACGACGAGAAGTTTGTAATTCATTCCCATTCCTTCAATGAGACCTAAACATGCACCCAATGACACATGTACGATTTTCCACCCATTTTGCTTCACTTGAGCATGTGCTTGTAGTTCAAATTTGAATTATGGACTACATTAAATGCCTAGAAAACTCAATTAATATATAAAATGGCAAAACGAACCCTGAACAGTTTCAAATTTTAGCACGACACTCCTGTTATTCTATGTTGCCTGTAGACAACAAAGTTCAAGGCGAGAAGAGGCAGCGATTATCGTTTCGCCCACAAGAGGGGCATGTTTCCCTACCAGAACCACGAGGGTTGCGAGAAGCTTCGGTTTGTAAGAGGCTTGTAATATAGCTTGTCCCAAATTGGACAATTATTTTACCATGACATATATGTGCCATGTAGTGACACCATGCCAAGTTTCATGATTTCCTGGTGAGTTTTGGATTTACATAGATTTAAAAACCGAGATTCGCAATGTCTGTGGCCAAGCCAGGACACCGAGACGGTTGAATTCATTCCCATTCCTTCCATGGGACCTAAACATGCACCCCAAGGACACATGTACATTTTTTGGCCATTTTGGTGCACTGGAGCATGTATTTGTAGTTTGGATTTGAATTATGGACATTAAATGCCTAGAAAACTCAATTAATGAATAAAAATGGTCAAACGAACCCTGAATAATTTCAAAGTTCAGTGCGAATCTCCCGTTGTTCCATGTTGCGTGTAGAAGAAAATACAAGGCTAGACGAGGGAGCGATTATCATTTCGCCCACAACGGGACACGTTTCCCTATCAAAACCACGAGGGTTCTTGCGACAGGCTCCGGTTTGTAGGAGGTTTGTAATAAAGCTTGGCACAAATTGGATAATGTTTTTACCACGACATATATGTGCCATGACGTGACACCATGCCACCTTTCATGACTTTCTGGTGAGTTTTGGATTTATGGGGATTTAAAAACCGAGATTCCAAATGTTTGAGGACGAGCCAGGAAGCCGGTACGATTGTAATTCATTCCCATTCCTGGCATGGGACCTAAACATGCACCCAAGGACACATGTATAATTTTTCTAGCCATTTTGGTGAACTGGAGCATGTTTTCGTAGTTCAGATTTGAAATATGGACATTAAATGCCTAGGAAACTCAATTATTGTATAAAAAGGCCAAACGAACCCTGAATATGTTTAAATTTCAGCACGGATATCCTGTTGTTCCATGTTGCCCGTAGAAGAAAATACAAGGCGAAAAGAGGCAGTGATTATCGTTTTGCCCACAAGGGGGACACGTTTCCCTATCGGAACCACGAGGCTTCTTTGAGAGAAGCTCCGGTTTGTAAGAGGTTTGTAATAAAGCTTGGCCCAAATTGGACAATGTTTTTACCACGACATATATGTGCCATGACGTGACACCATGCCAACTTTCATGACTTTCTGGTGAGTTTTGGATTTATGGGGATTTAAAACCCGAGATTCCAAATGTTTGAGGACGAGCCAGGACGCCGGTACGGTTGTAATTCATTCCCATTCCTAGCATGGGACCTAAACATGCACCCAAGGACACATGTATAATTTTTCTAGCCATTTTGGTGAACTGGAGCATGTTTTTGTAGTTCAAATTTGAATTATGGACATTAAATGCCTAGGAAACTCAATTAGTGTATAAAAAGGCCAAACGAACCCTGAATAAGTTTAAATTTCAGCACAGATATCCTGTCA
This sequence comes from Thinopyrum elongatum, assembly GCA_011799875.1. Classification (NCBI taxonomy): domain Eukaryota; kingdom Viridiplantae; phylum Streptophyta; class Magnoliopsida; order Poales; family Poaceae; genus Thinopyrum; species Thinopyrum elongatum. Next base: position 257,123,302 of record CM022297.1, read on the forward strand.
TTCCATGTTGCCCATAGAAGAAAATACAAGGCGAAAAGAGGCAGTGATTATTGTTTCACCCACAAGGGTGACACGTTTCCCTATCGAAACCACGAGGCTTCTTTGAGAGAAGCTCCAGTTTGTAAGAGGTTTGTAATAAAGCTTGGCCCAAATTGGACAATGTTTTTACCACGACATATATGTGCCATGACGTGACACCATGCCAAGTTTCACAATTTTCGGGTGAGTTTTAGATTTACTGGGATTTAAAAACCGAGATTCTTCTCACGAAATGTTTTCAAATAGCACACAGTTCACTCACGAAAGCCGTGTGCCTACCAAACCGTGGCCGATGCCCCCTGCTGCGCGCGCGATCTGAGTCGTGCGTTCTGATTGGCCAGAACCCAAACCCCACGGATCGTACGTTTGCACCGTTGGATGCTCCCAGATTGAACGGCAATCCTCATCCCTTTCGACAGCACATGCAGTATATGGGTAAGCATTGTGCACATGCGTCGTGCTAGCTCACGCTTCCTTCTCTACTAAGTTTTCTATATTAATGTTGTTATATATCCAAACACGCTACCGTTTCCCACCACTCCTCTCATCGGTTTCCCTCCTCTTCTCCCATCGTTTTCCCGCTGCCAGTGTTAGTGCTCATTGAAGGCTAGGCGGTGACACACTGTAGGGTGACCAGCGTGAAATGCCTTAAAGACAAGGAGGCAATTCCTATCAGCAAGGGGCGGCTTCCAATCCGCTAGCCTAGTCGAATAGAACGCAAAAGTTAAGCGTTCTCGGGCTGGAGTAGTCTAAGGATGGGTGACCCGGTGGGAAGTTGCATATCTCAAGCTTCATTTAAACGCCATGACACGGTCATTATAGAGATAAATGTCTCTATAGTGACCTGTCATGGCTAATTTGTAGACTATGTTTTTATGGGTTATTTTTTGTTCTCAAAAATCAAAGAATGATCGACATCTGTAGGCCCACACAAATTATCCCTTTGACTCAACGCACGAGAAGGGTTTACTCTTTGCTCCGTGTGCTATGTTAGAGCAAATCAAGTTTCAACACATGCGTTGGACGGCACCTGGCCCCTACCCCGCCCCCCATCTGCCTCGAAGTTGCGTTCCCGACATCGTACATCTTTTACCTGGCCGCGGGGGGTACGATGTTCAGTTTGTAATGTTACTGATGTAGTTGGTGCCCCATCGAACTTGTGCTTTCGAGATTTGAACAAATCACACACCAGACCCATACATTTTTTTCAGGTCGCATGCAAGGTATAGGGGGCCGGGTGTTCTGATCGAGCATGTCTCCCTTGTGCGGTTTATAGATGCCGCACATATCTGTGGGCTCCCCGAGGTATATATATTGTCCTTGACCGATAACGAGGGGGGCACACACAATCTATCCCTTTGACCCAACAACGAGAAGGGTTTGACCATGATGGTTTCCTATTGCTATGTGTGCCATGTTAGACCAAATAAAGTTTGAGCGCACGCGTTTGACGACACCCCCCTCACCGCCTCGAAGTTGGGAAACCGACATCGTACGTATTGAACCAGGCTTGGGGTCGGGTACGGTTTTCGGTTTGTAATATAGTTGGTGGCCCATCGAAGTTGTGCATTCGGGATTTAAACACATCACACACCACCATACCCATACATATTTCCGGGCCGCATGCAGTGTATACGGGGTCTTCTGATCGACCACGTCTCACTTGTGTGGTTTTTTGTGAGGACACGTATATCTGTGGCTCCCCGAGTGTATATATATCATCGCTTTGACCGATAACGAGGGGTATGTGTTGGCCATGAATGGATTCCTCCAATTCGTGTTAGGGCCGGTCACCGTCACATGTCATTCAACCAAAGCTCTGATACGTCTCCAACGTATCTATAATTTTTGATTGTTCCATGCTGTTATATTATCATTCTTGGATGTTTTACAATCATTTTCTAGCAACTTTATATCATTTTTTGGTACTAACCTATTGACATAGTGCCCAGTGCCAGTTGCTGTTTTTTTGCTTGTTTTTTACTTTGCAGGAAATCAATACCAAACGGAGTCCAAACGCAGTGAAACTTTTTGGTGATTTTTTCTGGACCAGAAGACACAAGTTGGGCCAAGAAAGTACATGAGGGGGGCTCCGAGGGGAGCACAACCCACCAGGGCGTGCCTAGGGGCCCAGGCGCACCCAGGTGGGTTGTGCCCACCTCGGCCACCTCCCGCACCGCCTCTTTGCTCTATAAATACCCCAATATTCCAGAAACCCTAGGGGAGTCGACGAAAATCAATTCCAGCCGCCGCAAGTTCCAGAAACCACAGATCCAATCTAGACACCATCACAGAGGGGTTCATCATCCTCATTGGTGCCTCTCCGATGATGCGTGAGTAGTTCATTGTAGACCTACGGGTCCGTAGGCAGTAGCTAGATGGCTTCCTCTCTCTCTTTTGATTCTCAATACAATGGTCTCTTGGAGATCTGTTTGATGTAACTCTTTTTTGCGGTGTGTTTGTTGGGATCCGATGAACTTTGAGTTTATGATCAGATCTATGTTTTTAACCATGAAAGTTATTTGAGACTTTTGATCTCGTATATGCATGATTACTTATAGCCTTGTATTTCTTCTTTGAATCTTTGGTTTAGTTAGGCCAACTAGATCGATTTTTCTTGCCATGGGAAGAGGTGCTTTGTGATGGGTTCGATCTTACGGTGCTTGATCCTAGTGACAGAAGGGGAACCGACACGTATGTATCATTGCTATTAAGGATAACAAGATGGGGTCTATTTCTAGATAAATAGATCTTGTCTACATCATGTCATCGTTCTTATTGCATTACTCCGATTCTCCATGAACTTAATACACTAGATGCATGCTGGATAGCGGTCGATGTATGGAGTAATAGTAGTAGATGCAGGCAGGAGTCGGTCTACTAATCTTGGACGTGATGCCTATATAATGATCATTGCCTGGATATCATCATAATTATTTGAAGTTCAATCAATTGCCCAACAGTAATTTGTTTACCCACCGTATGCTCTTTTTCTCGAGAGAATCCACTAGTGAAATCTACGGCCCCCGGATCTATTTTCCCATCATATGTTTTCAGATCTATTTTGCTATTTGCCTTTTTATTTATTTGCCACTTTTATTTTCAGATCTATATTTCCAAAAACCCAAAAATACCTTGCTGAATTTTATTTGCTTTTATTTGCATCTATCAATCTACTACAATTTATCTGATGTCCGTTTGCCAATTTCTGGCGCCGTTACCCGAAAGGGATTGACAACCCCTTTAACACATCGGGTTGCAAGTATTTGTTCTTTGTGTGCAGGTGTTGTTTACGTAGTGTTGCTTGGTTCTCCTACTGGTTCGATAACCTTGGTCTCATCACTGAGGGAAATACCTACCGTTGCTGTGCTGCATCATCCCTTCCTCTTTGGGGAAATACCGACGTAGTTCTAGCAAACATCAAGCTCGAGCTCATGCGTTGTCAGGATTCCCTCCCACATGCTCAGATTGCTGGGTTCGACCTTGATACGTCTCCAACGTATCTATAATTTTTTATTGTTCCATGCTATTATATTATCATTCTTGGATGTTTTACAATCATTTTATAGAAAATTTATATCATTTTTTGGGACTAACCTATTGACATAGTGCCCAGTGCCAGTTGCTGTTTTTTGCATGTTTTTTACTTCGCAGGAAATCAATACCAAATGGAGTCCAAACGCAGTGAAACTTTTTGGTGATTTTTTCTGGACCAGAAGACACAAGTTGGGCCAAGAAAGTACCTGAGGGGGGCTCCGAGGGGAGAACAACCAACCAGGGCGCGCCTGGGGGCCCAGGCGCGCCCAGGTGGGTTGTGCCCACCTCGGCCACCTCCCGCACCGCCTCTTTGCTCTATAAATACCCCAATATTCCAGAAACCCTAGGGGAGTTGACAAAATCAATTCCAGCTGCCGCAAGTTCCAGAAACCACAGATCCAATCTAGACACCATCACGGAGGGGTTCATCATCCTCATTGGTGCCTCTCCGATGATGCGTGAGTAGTTCATTGTAGACCTACGTGTCCGTAGGCAGTCGCTAGATGGCTTCCTCTCTCTCTTTTGATTCTTAATACAATGGTCTCTTGGAGATCTATTTGATGTAACTCTTTTTTGCGGTGTGTTTGTTGGGATCCGATGAACTTTGAGTTTATGATCAGATCTATGTTTTTATCCATGAAAGTTATTTGAGTCTTTTGATCTCTTATATGCATGATTGCTTATAGCCTCGTATTTCTTCTTCGAATCTTTGGTTTAGTTAGGCCAACTAGATCGATTTTTCTTGCCATGGGAAGAGGTGCTTTGTGATGGGTTCGATCTTACGGTGCTTGATCCCAGTGACAGAAGGGGAACCGACACATATGTATCGTTGCTATTAAGGATAACAAGTTGGGGTCTATTTCTACATAAATAGATCTTGTCTACATCATGTCATCGTTCTTATTGCATTACTTCGTTTCTTCATGAACTTAATACACTAGATGCATGCTGGATAGCGGTCGATGTGTGGAGTAATAGTAGATGATGCAGGCAGGAGTCGGTCTACTAATCTTGGACGTGATGCCTATATAATGATCATTGCCTGGATATCGTCATAATTATTTGAAGTTCTATCAATTGCGCAACAGTAATTTGTTTACCCACCGTATGCTATTTTTCTCAAGAGAAGCCACTAGTGAAATCTACGGCCCCCGGGTCTATTTTCTCATCATATATTTTTAGATCTATTTTGCTATTTGCCTTTTTATTTATTTGCCACTTTTATTTTCAGATCTATATTTCCAAAAACCCAAAAATACCTCACTGAATTTTATTTGCTTTTATTTGCATGTATCAATCTACTACAATTTATCTCACGTCCGTTTGCCAATTTCTGGCGTTGTTACCCGAAAGGGATTGACAACCCCTTTAACACGTCGGGTTGCAAGTATTTGTTCTTTGTGTGCAGGTGTTGTTTACGTAGTGTTGCTTGGTTCACCTACTGGTTCGATAACCTTGGTCTCATCACTGAGGGAAATACCTACCGTTGATGTGCTGCATCATCCCCTCCTCTTTGGGGAAATATCGACGTAGTTCAAGCCAACATCAAAAGGAATTTCTGGCGCCGTTGCCGGGGAGACATCATCAACATCTACCAGGTTCCTAATCACAAATCTCATCTCCTTGCAATTTACATTATTTTCCATTTGCCTCTCGTTTGCTCTCCCCCACTTCACAAAAAATTGCCGTTTTATTCGCCCTCTTTCTCGCTCGCCGTTTTCTCGTCAGATCTCTTAATTGCTTGAACTTGTCATCATGAGTGACTTTGGTATGGCAAAAACAGATGATGGCCTAACTCCTAAAATTGGGCGATCTAGCAATCTGGAAGTTTTGGGGCAAGGGAATGTTATAGGAAAATAACGTATCCAAGAATTTTTCAATTGTGTTGGAAATTTAAGTCTTGATGATGTTCCTATACTAAAATGGACTAAATCTTATGCAGAAGCTATCTCAGCACTAGTTCTGAAACTTGAAAATAAATTTATTCATACTCATCCTACCTTGCAAAGAATGTTTTATGAGCTACCCGTCATAAAGAATCCTAAGGCTAAAAAGTTGGCCACTCTTGTTCTTATGAATGAATTTGACTACATAATACGGGAAGCTAGGGAAATCTTTGATTTTTATGGTATGAATCGTGAAAAACCCGTGATAGATGAAATTCTTTATAATAGTGATTATGTGCTAACACATTTGCTTGGGGATAATCAAATCTTTGATAAGAACCTTAAGAAGGACGTCCCCGTTTTAGATATAATCCAACAAGTTTTCAATGATGTTAATCAGCACTATTCTTGGATTGTTGCCGGAAATCAAGGGGGATATGACGATAAGCAACTTGATAATGCTAAAGTCTCTATGGATAAGGTGTTTTATGTTGTTTTTGCAAAACCTTCTGACAAAAACACCTCTAAGGAAAATGAGATTAAAAAAGACAACACTTAGATCCATGCATTATGCCTAGCTAGGGGCATAAAACGATAGCGCTTGTTGGGAGGCAACCCAATGAATAAAATTTATTTTTGTCTTTTTCTTTCTGTTCTTGAGTGTTTCCACAATTATGCTACTGTTATGATTGTGTTTTTTGTGTTTTAGTTAGTGTTTGTGCCAAGTAAAGCCTTTGGGATAGCTTTGGTGATAGTTGATTTGATCTTGTTGGAAAACAGACTTTTGCGTCCAGTATTTTTTTTTGAAAATTCACAGAAGCGACTAAAAATTCTGAAGTTTTTACACAAGATTGATATACAAATTTCCTCTGTTTTCCTAATTTTTAAGAATATTTGCAGTTACATAAGTATGAGAACAATTCGCATCTTTACAGACTGTTCTATTTTTGACAGTTTCTGTTTTCTTTGCATTGTGTCCTTATTTTCATGAATCTATGGTTTTTATCGGGGGGTATGAGCCATGGTAAAGTTATAATATAGTAGATATAATGCAAGAACAAAATTTGAATGGGTTTTCTACAGTACTTAAAGTAAAGATTGGTTTTCTTATACTAACGGATCTCACGAAGGTTTTGTTAAGTTTTGTGTGATTGAAGTTTTCAAGTTTTGGGTGAGATTACGATGGATGAAGGAATGAGGAGTAAGAAGAGCCTAAGCTTGGGGATGCCCCATGGCACCCCAAGCCATTATCCAAAGAGAAGCAAGCAACTAAGCTTGGGGATGCCCGAGTGGCATCCCCTCTTTCTTCTAACGACCATCGGTATTTTACTTGGAGCTATATTTTTATTCGTCACATATCATGAGCTTTGCATGGAGCGTCTTGTATGATATGAGTATTTTCTTGTTTTGATTTTAATTTTTAGTCATGAATCCTTGCTGGACACACCTATTTGGGAGAGCCAAAATTATGCTATGACTTGTTAGAATTGCTCTCTATGCTTCACTTAAATCTTTATGAGTTATGGAATTGCTCTAGTGCTTCACTTATATCTTTTTGAGTACGGTGTGCTTTAGTATTTTTGAAGAAATGCTCTCATGCTTCACTTAGATTTATTTGAGAGTTAGAATTTTTTTTTAGAAATTCTCTCTTGCTTCACTTAAATTATTTTGAGAGAAGAAAATTTTATGTTCATGTTCTTCACTTAGATTTGTTTGAGCTATCAAAAGCAACACATTAAACTAGTCCCAAAGTGATAGATATTCAAGAGGGATATAATAAAAACTTTCATGAAGATCATTGGACAAAATAAACTTGATTCCTTGTAATAGTTTTGCGATATGTTGATATAATATGTGAGTCATGTTGATGAGTAATTATGCTTTAGTAAGAATATTGGTGTTAAGGTTTGTGATTCCCTATGCAAGCACGAAAGTCAATAGTCGTGCAATGAAATTACATCCTACTTGTGGTGCATTATTCGGTGTTAGTTATCCTTAATGCTCGCTTATGAGATTTTCCGTTTCTTGGTTGGATGCTTCTCAATCTTTTGCTAGCCTTCATTTGCACTAAGTATGATCACTACTTGTGCATCCAAAATCCTTAAACCAGTTTTGCCATATGAGTCCACTATACCTACCTATATGCGGTATTTCCATGCTGTTCTAAGCAAATTTGTATGTGCCATCTCTAATTTCAAAATAAATTTCTCTTTTTTGTGCTCGTACCGCTCATGAAACGGTAGGGGGTGGCTGATATATTTCCATGCTAGATGTGTTATTCTCAAGATGAGTGTTTATTCACTTGTCATTGCACGAGAGTACGACAAAGGTATTAGGGATGCCCAGTCCCGAAATGAAAAATGATTTTACTTTATGTTGTTAAATAATAAATTCCTTGGAAAGTGTTGGTATGGAGGGCACCCGTGGATACGGCTAGCCATGGATAGTGAAAGTATGATGGAAAAAGGAATAAACTTTATTTTCTGTTTGGGAACCGCCTATGATATATCTAGCATGGAAAGTATTGGGAACTACTCGATCGTTTTCGTTGATAGGAAAAGCATGCCACCCAAAATGTTTTATCTCTACTTTTTTCGCTTTGAGCTCTGGCACCTCTACAAATCCCTACTTCCCTCTGCGAAGGGCTTTTCTTTTACTTTATGCAATTTTTATTTTATTTTGAGTCTCCATCTTCTCTTATAAAGCACCAACTAAGGGGCACTATGATTGTACTTGAGCATTGGGTGTAGCTAATATGCGAGTGTGTTTCATGAATGGATCAATGATTGAGCATAATGGGCTAGGGATAACTTGCTTTAGTATTGATATTTTGAAAGACATGTTTGCTTGTTGATATGCTTGAGTATTGAAATCTTCATGTCAAAACTAGACTATTGCTTTGAATCATATAAAAGTCCAAATGTCCATGCTACAAAGAAAAGAATATGTGATGAACATGTTAGGCAGCATTCCACATCAAAAATTCTGTTTTTATCATTTACCTACTCGAGGACGAGCAAGAATTAAGCTTGGGGATGCTGATACGTCTCCAATGTATCTATAAATTTTTATTGTTCCATGCTGTTATATTATCATTCTTGGATGTTTTACAATCATTTTATAGCAAATTTATATCATTTTTTGGGACTAACCTATTGACATAGTGCCCAGTGCCAGTTGCTGTTTTTTGCTTGTTTTTTAATTCGCAAGAAATCAATACCAAACGAAGTCCAAACGAGTGAAACTTTTTGGTGATTTTTTCTGGACCAGAAGAAACAAGTTGGGCCAAGAAAGTACCTGAGGGGGGCTCCGAGGGGAGCAGTGGGTTGTGCCCACCTCGGCCACCCACCGCACCGCCTCTTTGCTCTATAAATACCCCAATATTCCAGAAACCCTAGGGGAGTCGACGAAAATCAATTCCAGCCGCCGCAAGGTCCAGAAACCACATATCCAATCTAGACACCATCACGGAGGGGTTCATCATCCTCATTGGTGCCTCTCCGATGATGCGTGAGTAGTTCATTGTAGACCTACGGGTCCGTAGGCAGTAGCTAGATGGCTTCCTCTCTCTCTTTTGATTCTCAATACAATGGTCTCTTGGAGATCTATTTGATGTAACTCTTTTTTGCGGTGTGTTTGTTGGGATCCGATGAACTTTGAGTTTATGATCAGATCTATGTTTTTATCCATGAAAGTTATTTGAGTCTTTTGATCTCTTATATGCATGATTGCTTATAGCCTCGTATTTCTTCTTTGAATCTTTGGTTTAGTTAGGCCAACTAGATCGATTTTTCTTGCCATGGGAAGAGGTGCTTTGTGATGGGTTCGATCTTACGGTGCTTGATCCCAGTGATAGAAGGGGAACCGACACATATGTATCGTTGCTATTAAGGATAACAAGATGGGGTCTATTTCTACATAAATAGATCTTGTCTACATCATGTCATCGTTCTTATTGCATTACTCCGTTTCTCCATGAACTTAATACACTAGATGCATGCTGTATAGCGGTCGATGTGTGGAGTAATAGTAGCAGATGCAGGCAGGAGTCGGTCTACTAATCTTGGACATGATGCCTATATAATGATCATTGCCTGGATATCGTCATAATTATTTGAAGTTCTATCAATTGCCCAATAGTAATTTGTTTACCCACCGTATGCTATTTTTCTCGAGAGAAGCCACTAGTGAAATCTACGGCCCCCGGGTCTATTTTCTCATCATATATTTTCAGATCTATTTTGCTATTTGCCTTTTTATTTATTTGCCACTTTTATTTTTCAGATCTATATTTCCAAAAACCCAAAAATACCTCGCTGAATTTTATTTGCTTTTACATCTATCAATCTACTACTATTTATCTCATGTCCGTTTGCCAATTTCTAGCGCCGTTAGCTTTTACATCTATCAATCTACTACTATTTATCTCATGTCCGTTTGCCAATTTCTAGCGCCGTTACCCGAAAGGGATTGACAACCCCTTTAACACGTTGGGTTGCAAGTATTTGTTCTTTGTGTGCAGTTGTTGTTTACGTAGTGTTGCTTGGTTCTCCTACTGGTTCGATAACCTTGGTCTCATCACTGAGGGAAATACCTACTGTTGTTGTGCTGCATCATCCCTTCCTCTTTGGGGAAATACCGACGTAGTTCAAGCCAACATCAGACCTACACCGTACCCTGTGTATCTCATCCTTAACTACCTGGCCTTCATGGTTGTTGTCTGTATCGAGAGGTAGGCACCACATCTAAATTGTACATTATTCTATATTTAAAACACACATCACCCCTTCCAACGTACATCATTTGGGGCCGCATGCAAGAGGTGCTGGTTTTGTGGTCCCTCTTGTGTGATTTTTTATGATGGTTCAATCTATTGTCCCATGCGGTTTATCGACAACAACAGTTGTCATTTGACCAAACGATAGATTCACTGGTCCGTTTTATGGTAGGTCATGGCGACATGCATGTATGACCAAAGTATCATTACGTGCATCCGCCCCTTTGACATGAAGTGGGAGGTGGGTCAAGCACCCTAGCTAGTTACAACATTATGTCATTATAGATATATCCAAGGGTGCTTTCGGGTTTGCGAGGCAGGTGCCACCAAAGTTGTGCATTGTGTATTTAAAGTTTTAAACATCACACCCTATATTCCTACATATATTTGGCCACTTCAAGGTGGTTCTTGACTTCTGGCCCCTCTCATCGATCTTCGACGACGCGCCCAACCATGGGCCCGCGTGGTCAAAGTTGTGCATTGGAATTTTGAACATCACAGACAACCCTTTTCACTCATATATATTTGGGCCACATGCTGGTGTGGCTGTCTTCTGACCCTCTCTAAATTTTTTTTTGCTGCAAAGACTCTGATGACGCTCAACGAACACGGGTATAATGTCTAAACCGTGTGCGATGCAAGTGCGTTGTGAATCACCATGACTGCGCAAGCGCGAGCAAAGGTGGAGGTACTGGCTCAACCATGTGCGATGCAAGTGCGCTGTAAACTCACCACGACTACGCAAGCACGAGCAAAGGTGGATGTACTGGCTTAACCGTGTGCGATGCAAGTGCGCTGTAAAATCACCACCTGTGCAAGCTAAAGGCGGGTAGTTTATTTAGATTGAATTCCATGTCTGCGTCTAAAAATTAGGACGAACTGTGTGCGATAGACCAGCTAGCTAGAAATCTAAAAACAAACTACCCGCCTTGAGCGTTGCAAAAATTGGCGGTTTCGCCACTTTTCCTTATTATCATACACGCATATTCTTATTGGACCATGCGTGATCTTGGGTACTTCCGCCCCGCATCACCCTTTACCCAAATTTTAGTAGCCGCCGTACTTCAACCGTCGCCAACACTCCTCCAGCACCGACCTTATAGTAAAATTGCAGTAGCCAAGGCATTTGAACCGTCGTCGTCCCTCGTCCACCACCATCTTCACCCACCATTACTAAAATTTTCAGTAGCCGCGGCGTATCCTCAAGCACCACCCCCTCCACAGTCCCCCACCCGGCTTCCTCCCCCTTCGAACCCTAGCTCGCCACCGCCACCGGCGCCGCCACCGCCGCCGCCAACCCCTGCCAGTATGCCCGTTCCTTCTAGCTTAGATAATAAAGTTGAGGTTACCCAGCGATTCCCATACCGTCGCCCCACTTCCCTGAGTTTTTAGATGAGGCCTATGGTGTCCCTCCCTACCAGATCCACTTCCCCTGCTCCAGAATGTCGCAGCCTAAGCTCGACCACGTATCCCGGGGAGCCCGACGAGCGTTCGGCCAAGAAGAGGTTTAGCATGGCCTCTCCGACGGACGTTGGCGAGGTGGCCGCCGTTCGCCCCGACCTGTCGATCCCGGAGCAACACGTCGCCACGGAAGCCGGTGAAGACGTTGACTACGTTGCCATGCCGAAGGCTTCATGTCAGCGGGCTAGCGTATTACTGTATCTCGGGAAAGCTGGCTACGACATCATGCTCGTCGACAACGACGGCTTCCCGCAGGCCATGTCACAGGTTAAGTGGTCCGTCCCCAATCCCTCCAGTTCAACCGCCGTCGATCTCTTTGACGGCCCTGCCACTGATCTCCTCCACCACACGGTCAAGGATTTGCGATCCTTGTACGCCATCGAGCCCATTTTGTCATTTTCGAAGGACACGTTCTATGGCGGCAGCTTGGGATCCTTAATTGCCAAGTCAGATCTCATCGACCACGACCACGAGGAGGGCACCCACAAAGGTTCTTCCAACGTGAAACAGCCCATCAGTGACATCAGAGAGCGCACCATAGGTCTGTGCTCTTCCAATTGGAAGGACCCCGTCCATGACATGTGAGGCAGCATCCTATCAGCAAATCTTACCTTTTCTAGCTTGCCAACCCGTAACCTTTGTTGTAGTAGCATTTGCCGTGCGGTGTTTTAACTGTGTCGTGTTTAATTATTTCAGTTATGCAAATATGTATTGTTCAATAGGGCTATGTGATGTTTAAGTATGAATTGTCCACTTTAGTTTCACTAATGGCTATATTTAGTTGTTTATAGTGAGTAGATGCCTTGTTTATCTGTATTTGGTTGTTAGGTTGGTTGCAGTGAGCATTTTTTCAGTTATCGAGCAGATGCCTTGTTTATATGTATTTGGTTCTTAGGTTGGTTGTAGTGAGCATTTGTCCAGTTATCAAGCAAATGCCTTGTTTATTTGTATTTGGCTGTTAGGTTGGTTGCAGTGAGCATTTGTCTAGTTTTCAAGCAGATGCCTTGTTTATCTTTATTTGCTTGTTAGGTTGGTTGCGGTTAGCATTTGTCCAGTTTTCAAGCATATGCCCTGTTTATCTGTATTTGCTTGTTAGGTTGGTTGTAGTGAGACTCTGTCCAGTTTTCAATGGCTATATTTGGTTGTTATACTGATCATTTATGCCTTGTTTATTTCAGTCATTCACAATGTGATGTTCATTATGTGCAAGTCGGAACTGTGCCGCTCGACTGCATCAATACCAGTTTGAACGGCTATATTTGGTTCCAGTTATGCCTGGTGTAGTTAACACATGCCCTTTATTTCAGTTTTACACATTTATCCAGTGTGATGTTTAAGCATTACCTACATTCTATTCATTTTCAACAATACCAGTTTGATTTGCAATATTTGATGGCTGTTAAGCCTGTTGTCGGTAACATTGCCTTCCATTTTATATCTGCTTTAATAGCATGCTAAAACCAACACATTCAAGCTATCATTTGGAGATGATGTTGTTTACCTTTGCTATATTTGTTTGATGTTAAGGTTGCTATACTTATCATGCCTTTCCACTACTTATGCAGGACAACAATGGGAGTGGCCACCATTTTCCGCCGAGGTTAGTTTCATCCCTCGGCTTGTACTCCCCCCGTTGTTCCATAATGTAGTGCATATAGATCCAGGTCTGGACACTTGTTAGCTTCTAATATTGACTTGTTGCTTGTAGGTAAATATGCCCTTGGCAAGGATCCACGCATCGACCCTTTATGCGTATGGGGCAATGAGATATTCATGAACAAGCATCAAGCGAGGAAACTGATAAGGATTATTAGCAAAAAAAGATACGAATGGTGGCAAGCAAATTATTTGTTTATGCTCTATCCAACACAACAGTGAGCTGTAGGATGGTAACTACAAACTCTGCAGCCTTCTCTTTTTACTGCCCATAATGAGTTGTTAGCCAACAATGTCTTAATCTTTTTCGTTCGCAGTGGTTCCCGAAGCAGTTCACTCAAGATTACTTCGCAAAGTACATGATTGGTGGACACGCAATGAAGGTTAAAGTATTTCATCCAGACTACAATGAGCATCGAGAAGTCCTAATGAACACAGTGAAGGATGGACGTGCATCCATCACAAGGGGTTGGCCTAGAGTCGTGCGCGCATTACGCATGGAGGAGGGCACAATATGGGCATCCCGCTTCACCTTCTCCAGCAACCAGAATGTCTTTCGCCTCTCTCTTTACACTCTTTAGTACAACTGTGGTTCATCATTCTTTACTTGGTGCTTCTGTAGTTCTTCAGTATATGTACCTGTGCATCAAATTATGCATTCGTGGTTGAACCTATATTTGTAATAAACATGGTTGGATATGAAATAAGTGATTGCCTACTTTCAAATTCAAAACATGTGATTTTTAAATTAGGGATTAATTTGGGATTACACTGCACACGGTTTGCGAAAGCGAAACATCTGCGATAGACGTGGAGATCAGACACGTTTCTAGGATCCACTACGTGTGCGGTCAATCTCTACTATACACACGATCAGCCAAGAAAAAACGTGTGCAATTAACAACAACATCGCACACAGTTCTTTCTTATTAAATGTTTGCGATAGTCACCTTACCACACACGCATCGCAGTTATGGACTGTTTGTGATGTTATGTGCATCGCAAATGTTTGGTCATAGAAGAACGCGTGCGATAGGTCAATCATCCGATGCGGGTACGACGGATGAATCGTGTGGGATGTATTCAAGCTTCACATACAGTTTTATAGCGACAACTGTGTGTGCTCTTACATCGAATCGCATACAGTCGAGGAAAAGTAAATGTGTGTGATTGTCTGCTTCTATAATCGTGAACCATTTGTGATGGGTCACGCATCGTAAACGTAGCACCACAGAATACCGACTGCGATGGCAATCTGAGCACAAACGAGTTGCAAGGATGGAGCGTTTCGGATATTCGAGATATCAGAAACAGTTTAGTAGGGACAACTGTATGCATCAAGGCTCCCTATCCCTGACTGTTTCTGGGTCATGTGGGAAGGACCCCCCTATCGCAGTCACTCACTTGGCGACGGTTCGAAATTCCATCGCGGAAAGGGGTTATAACCCATTTGTATAGCACCTTGCTGTACCAGTGATCTATTCACTCACATACTTGTTGATGTGCTAATGACCATATGGCACTAAAGTACTTTGCCTCGTGGATATAGAAAATGGAAAATCTTTGTCAGCGCAAAGAATATTGGCCAAAGTGGTTCCCGAGTAGTTCATACCTTTTGTCTCAGATACATTGCAAGTTGTGACGGATTTGTCAGAAGGAAAGTCTTGTGCTGGCAGTATTTCAGAGGTTGCCAAGCAGTTTCTACTACTTCTTGAGCTTGCGTTGCTTTTCCCTTGAAGAGGAAAGAGCGATGTAACAAAGTAGAGATAAGTGTTTCCACCAATTTGAGAACCAAGGTATCAATCCATTAGGAGGTACAAGCAAGTCTCCAATCTATGCACCTGCACAAACAATCAAACACTTGCACCCAACGCGATAAAGGGGTTGTCAATCCCTTCACGGTCACTTGCAAGGATGAGATCTGATAGAGATAGATATAAAAGATTACTAAAATTTAAAACAAAGTAAAAACAAATAAATTGCAGCAAGGTATTTTTGGGTTTTTTGGTTTATAGATCTGAAAATTTATGATGGAAAATAAACACGGGGGCCATAGGTTTCACTAGAGGCTTCTCTCTTGAAAGAAAATAATACGGTGGATGAACAAATTACTGTCGAGCAATTTATAGAAATGCGCAAAGTTATGACGATATCCAAGGCAATGATTATGAATATAGGCATCACATCCGTGTCAAGTAGACCAACTCAAGACTGCATCTACTACTATTACTCCACACATCGACCGCTATCGAGCATGCATCTAGAGTATTAAGTTCAAAAGAACGGAGTAACACCTTAAGTAAGATGACATGATGTAGAGGGATAAACTCAAGCAATATGAAGAAAACCCCATCTTTTAACCCTTGATGGCAACAATACAATACGTGCCTTGCTACCCCTACTTTGTCACTGGGTGAGGACACTTCAAGATTGAACCCAAAACTAAGCACCACTCCCATTGCAAGAAGAACCAATCTAGTTGGCCAAACCAAACCGATAATTCGAAGAGAAATACAAAGATATCAAATCATGCATATAACAATTCAGAGAAGATTCAAATAATATTCATAGATAAACTGATCATAAATCCACAATTCATTGGATCTCGACAAACACACCGCAAAAGACTATTACATCAGATAGATCTCCAAGAACATTGAGGAGAACATTGTATTGAAGGTAAAAGAGAGAGAAGAAGACATCGAGCTACTAGCTATGGACCCGTAGGTCTGTGGTAAACTACTCACGCTTCATCGGAAGGGCAATAGAGTTGATGTAGAAGCCCTCCGTGATCGAATCCCCCTCCGGCAGGATGTCGGAAAATGTGGATGCTTCTGGCCGTTTGGGAATATTTATGAATTTATAGGCCAAGAATTAGGGTTCGAGGAGCTCCGAGGGGCCCACAAGCCCTCAGGGCGCGCCCCTGAGGCTTATGGCCTCCTCGGGACTCCTCTGACTTCATCTCCAAGTCCTACATGTGTCTTCTGGTCCAAGAAAAATCATCACGAACATTTTATTCGTTTGGACTCCGTTTGGCATTCCTTTTCTGTAAAACTCAAAAACAAGGAAAAAACAGAAACTGGCGCTGGGCTCCAGGTTAATAAGTTAGTCCCAAAAATAATATAAAATAACTTATTAATGCATATAAAACATCCAAAACAGATAATATAATAGCATGGAACAATAAAAAATTATAGATACGTTGGAGACGTATCAAGCATCCCCAAGCTTAATTCCTGCTCGTCCTCGAATAGGTAAATGATAAAAACAGAATTTTTGATGTGGAATGCTACCTAACATATTTATCCATGTAATTTTCTTTATTGTGGCATGAATATGCAGATCCATAAGATTCAAATAAAATTTTTAATATTGACATAAAAACAATAATACTTCAATCATACTAATAAGGTAATCGTGTCTTCTCAAAATAACTTGGCCAAAGAAAGTTATCCCTACAAAATCATATAGTCTGGCTATGCTCCATCTTCATCACACAAAGTATTAAATCATGCACAACCCCGATGACAAGCCAAGCAATTGTTTTGTACTTTTGATGTTCTCAAACTTTTTCAACTTTCACGCAATACATGAGCGTGAGCCATGGATATAGCACTATAGGTGGAATAGAATATGGTGGGGTTGTGGAGAAGACAAAAAGAAGGACATAGTCTCACATCAACTATGCATATCAACGGGCTATGGAGATGCCCATCAATAGATATCAATGTGAGTGAGTAGGGATTGCCATGCAACGGATGCACTAGCGCTATAAGTGTATGAAAGCTCAAAAAGAAACTAAGCGGGTGTGCATCCAACTTGCTTGCTCACGACGACCTAGGGCAATTTGAGGAAGCCCATCATTGGAATATACAAGCCAAGTTCTTATAATGAAAAATTCCCACTAGTATATGAAAGTGACAACATAGGAGACTCTCTATAATGAAGATCATGGTGCTACTTTGAAGCACAAGTGTGGTAAAAGGATAGTAGCATTGCCCCTTCTCTCTTTTTCTCTCATTTTTTTAATTTTGGGCTCTTTGGCCTCTTTTGTTTCTTTTTTTTTATTTGGCCTTCTTTGGCCTCTTTTTTTTTTTCAAAGTCCGGAGACTCATCCCAACTTGTGAGGGAATCATAGCTTCCATCATCCTTTCCTCACATGGGACAATGCTCTAATAATGATGATCATCACACTTCTATTTACTTACAACTCAAGAATTACAACTCGATTCTAGGACCAAATATGACTCTATATGAATGCCTCTGGCAGTGTACCGGGATGTGCAATGATCAACAGAGACATGTATAAAAAATATGAACGGTGGCCTTGCCACAAATACTATGTCAACTACATGATCATGCAAAGCAATATGACAATGATGAAGTGTGTCATAATAAACGGAATGGTGGAAGTTGCATGGCAATATATCTCGGAATGGCTATGGAAATGTCATAATAGGTAGGTATGGTGGCTGTTTTGAGGAAGGTATATGGTTGGTTTAATGCACCAGCGAAAGTTGTGCGGTACTAGAGAGGCTAGCAAAGGTGGAAGGGTGAGAGTGCGTATAATCCATGGACTCAACATTAGTCATAAAGAACTCACATACTAATTGCAAAAGTCTATTAGCTGTCGAAACAAAGTACTACACGCATGCTCCTAGGGGGATAGATTGGTAGGAAAAGACCATCGCTCGTCCCTGACCGCTACTCATAAGGAAGACAATAAAAAAATAAATCATGCTCCGACTTCATCACATAACGGTTCACCATACGTGCATGCTACGGGAATCACAAAATTTAACACAAGTATTTCTACCAATCCACAATTACTCACTAGCATGACTCTAATATCACCATCTTTATATCTCAAAACAAATGCAAGGAATCAAACTTCTCATAGTATTCAACGCTCTTTATATGAAAGTTTTTATTATATCCCTCTTGGATGCCTATCATATTAGGACTAAATTCAAAACCTAAGCAAATTACCTTGTTGTTTATAGACTCTCAAAATAATATAAGTGAAGCATGAGAGTTCAACAATTTCTATAAAATAAAGCCACCGCCGTGCTCTAAAAAGATATAAGTGAAGCACTAGAGCAAATTGCCTATCTCAAAAGATATAAGTGAAGCACAAAGAGTATTCTAATAAATTCACGATTCTTGCGTGTCCCTCTCAGAATATGTGTACAGAAAGGATGATTGTGGAAAACTAAAAGGCAAAGACTCATATCATACAAGACGCTCCAAGCAAAACACATATCATGTGGTGAATAAAAATATAGCCTCAAGTAAATTTACCGATGGATTGAAGACGAAAGAGGGGATGCCATCTGGGGCATCCCCAAGCTTAGATGCTTGGTTGTCCTTGAATATTACCTTGGGGTGCCTTGGGCATCCCCAAGCTTAGGCTATTGCCACTCCTTATTCCATAGTCCATCAAATCTCTACCCAAAACTTGAAAACTTCACAACACAAAACTCAACAGAAAACTCATGAGATCCGTTAGTATAAGAAAATAAATCACCACTTTTTGGTACTGTTGTGAACTCATTCTTTATTTATATTGGTGTAATATATACTGTATTCCAACTTTTCCATGGTTCATACCCCCCGATACTACCCATAGATTCATCGAAATAAGCAAACTACATATAAAAAACAGAATCTGTCAAAAACAGAACAGTGTCTGCGAAGATCTGAATTGTTCTCATACTTCTGTAACTCCAAAAATTCTGAAAAATTAGGACAACATAGGAAATTTGTATAAAAATATTTTTAAAACATTTAGGGTTTTTACACGCTCCAGTAAATTCAAACAATTCTGTTACTGGACGCAAAAGTTTTTGTTTTTCAGCAAGATCAAATCAACTATCACCATAAGCCATCCCAAAGGTCTTACTTGGCTCAAACACTAATTAAAACACCAAAACACAATTAATACAGAGGTAATAATGTGTATTTATTGAAAAACAGAACCAAAAACAAAAAACAAAAAAATAAAATTGGGGTGCCTCCCAACAAGCGCTATTGTTTAACGCCCCTAGCTAGGCATAAAACATAGATCTAGGTATTGTCATAGTAATAAGGGAGATCATCCATGCTCATCTCATACTCCCTTGTTTCAATGGCAAGTTTCCTTTGTGGCAAGCAAAAATAATCAAAGGGGCTAAATTTAATAGGATAAGGATCCCTAAGATCAAGTTTGGGAGGAATTTGTTCCTCTTTTCGCCCCTTGTATTTTATAATCAACTCATCATTATAAGCATTCCTTTGGTGGAACGCCATAAGCCTATCTCTTAATATGAAACCTAATCCGTTGTTTTGTACAGCAAAATTATCATTGAGTTCAGAAATATTATCAACCAAAACCTCGGTAGGGACCCTTTTTCTCAAATTTTCATTATAGGCAGCATAATTTGGAGATTGCAATCACATTATTTCCTCTTGATTAAAAAGGATCTCCTCTATGGGGGGACATCCACCATTTATTTTATAATGCGCAAAAATTTCACTAGCTTCTTTCATAATGAATCTAAACTCATGAGCTAGAAATATAGTGGCGGCATGCTTAACAGAAGAATGCTGAATGTTGGAGAACTCTAGAAAAATCCTTTGTATGCATGGATGCATATGAATAAATTGTCTTTCAAGTTCAATTATAAGCAAAGTTATTGCATCCGCAAGGCTATTAGTTTTATTAAGAATAGATCCTCCTAGTGTAGGTAACGTACCGGCACAAGAAAAAGAAATCTTGAATCACCCCTTTCCCAATAATATTATCGCTACCCACACGGAGTTTTTTAGTATGGATAATAGTGGGTTCTTCATGAGGATCATTATTGGCAAAATCATTAAAACCTGCCTCAAGATTATTGCTATCTTTTTCTATGATAAACTCCCCAGATTCATACATGATGGCAACAAACTGATCTAGCAAATGAGCAACCAAAACGCAAATGAAAATACGAACGGAAGAAGGGCGAATAAAAAGGCAAATCTTTTTGTGTTTTTCTGAAATCGTTTTAGAAGTGGGGGAGAGGAAAACGAGAGGCAAATGGTAAATAATGTAATGCAAGAGATGAGAGTTTATGGTGGGTACTTGGTAGGCTTGATGTAGAACCTCCCCGGCAACGGCGCCAGAAATTCTTCCTGCTACTTCTTGAGCTTGCGTTGGTTTTTCCCTTGAAGAGGAAAGGGTGATGCAGCAAAGTAGAGATAAGTATTTCCACCAGTTTGAGAACCAAGGTATCAATCCAGTAGGAGGTACAAGCAAGTTTCCAATCTATGCACCTGCACAAACAATCAAACACTTGCACCCAACACGATAAAGGGGTTGTCAATCCCTTCACGGTCACTTGCAAGGATGAGATGTGAGAGAGATAGATATAAAAGATTACTAAAATGTAAAACAAAGTAAAAACAAATAAATTGCAGCAAGGTATTTTTGGTTTATAGATCTGAAAATATATGATGGAAAATAGACCTGGGGGCCATAGGTTTCACTAGAGGCTTCTCTCTTGAAAGAAAATAATACGGTGGGTGAACAAATTACTGTCGAGCAATTGATAGAAAAGCGCAAAGTTATGACGATATCCAAGGCAATGATTATGAATATAGGCATCACGTCCTTGTCAAGTAGACCGACTACTGCATGCATCTACTATTATTACTCCACACATCGACCGCTATCCAGCATGCATCTAGAGTATTAAGTTCAAAAGAATGGAGTAACACCTTAAGTAAGATGACATGATGTAGAGGGATAAACTCAAGCAATATGATGAAAACCCCATCTTTTTACCCTTGATGGCAACAATACAATACGTGCCTCGCTACCCCTACTTTTTCACTGGGTGAGGACACTACAAGATTGAACCCAAAACTAAGCACCTCTCCCATTGCAAGAAGAACCAATCTAGTTGGCCAAACCAAACCGATAATTCGAAGAGAAATACAAAGATATCAAATCATGCATATAAGAATTCAGAGAAGATTCAAATAATATTCATAGATAAACTGATCATAAATCCACAATTCATCGGATCTCGACAAACACACTGCAAAAGAATATTACATCGGATAGGTCTCCAAGAACATCGAGGAGAACATTGTATTGAAGAGAAAAGAGAGAGAAAAAGCCATCTAGCTACTAGCTATGGACCCGTAGGTCTGTGGTAAACTACTCACGCTTCATCGGAAGGGTAATAGAGTTGATGTAGAAGCCCTCCGTGATCGAATCCCCCTCTAGCAGGATGCCGGAAAAGGCCCCAAGATGGGATCTCACGGGTACAGAAGGTTGCGGTGGTTGAAAAGTATTTTGGTGGACGCTTCTGGTCACTTGGGAATATTTCTGAATTTATAGACCAAGAATTAGGGTTGGAGGAGCTCTGAGGGGCCCACAAGCCCTCAGGGCGCCCCCCTAGGGCGCGCCCCTGAGGCTTGTGGCCTCCTCGGGACTCCTCTGACTTCATCGCCAAGTCCTACGTGTGTAACACCCCCAGTGGTTAACTACAGTAATCACCCTTTTGATTATGCCATGTCATCATGTTTAACAGTGCATAAACATCATTAGCATCATATTGCATTTCAACTCCTGACTCAAATTCAAATTTAAATGAAAGTGGAAAATAAAAGTTGTCCAACATAGAAACCAAAATGTTCAGTAAATAACAAATATTGCAGAGGCTATTCTAGGATTGTAACCAACCATTAATAAAATAATTAGGTGGCTCAAACATTACCAAAACAGCTAGGATTAATGCATTTTAATTATTATTAAAGTGGTGTGAGATCCATTTGACTCCAAACCAATTTTTGACAGTGGTAGAGGATGCCTAGTATTCATGGGAACAATTCCCATGTTTTACAAAATTCAATTTGAGGCCTAACTATTTGCTAAGCAGGAGTTATGAATAAATAAATAAAAAGGACAAAAGAAAACAAAACAGAAAAAAATAAAAAGAGAAAGTTCCCCCCGGCCCAACTGGGCCACGGCCACCAGGCCGGCCCAGCTCCCCCCTCCCTATATGGCCTCCCCCAGGCCGAACACTAACCCCCCCACCGACACTCCCCCCCCTCGTTCCCCCCCCCCCCCTCGTTTCCCCCCCCACCCCCGATCCATTTTGGATCGGGCGCCGGCACGACGCGCCCCTCGCTCGCGCCGACGCCGCCCGACGCCGCCTCGCCCTCGCATCGACGCCGTCGCCGACCACCGTCGCCGCCCGACCCCGACATCCTCCCCGCGCCCACTGCCCCATGCCCTACACCGTACGGTGAGGCCCCGGCCTCTCCCCTCTCTCTCCCGTCGCCGGCTCGGCCCGCGCTCGCGCTCACCGCGCCCATCGCCTCGCTCGCCCCGCTCCACCGCACCGGCCCGCGCTCACCACGGCCCTGCCCCGCTCGGCGTGCCGCCGCGCGCGCCTCGGCCACTCCTCCCGCACCGCGCCCGCACCTCGCCCTCCGCCGCGCCTGCACCCGATCTGCTACTGCTGCGCTGCGCCTCGTCGCGCCTCGACGCCGCGCGCCCGCCCCCAGGCTCCGGCCGCGCCCGCGTCGCCCCGTGCCGCGCCGCCGCTCGCCATCGCCGCGCTCACCCGCGCTGCCGTGCGCCTGTCCCGCCCCTGCCGCGCACGCGCACGCGCACGCGTGCCGCGCCCGCGCCCGCGTGCCGCGCCCTCCCGTGGCCCTCGTGCCACCGACAGGTGGGGCCCCGCCGCCCCTGTGCCGCTGGCCAGTGGGCCCTGCTCCCCCCTGGCCCAATGACAGAACGGGCCCACGCCCTAAAAATGATTTAAAAAAAAAGAAAGAAATAAAATAAAAATAAAAATAAATAAATAATTAGTTAATTAACCCTGTTTAGATTAACCTAGTTTAATTAATTAGTTTAATTAAATAGTAATTAGTTAGCTAATCACTAATTAACCTAACAGTCTATGACAGGTGGGACCCACGTGTCAGATGACTGCTGACGTCAGCATGAGGTCATGCTGATGTCATCAACACTGTTTCGGATAATGTTTATTTTATATAATTAAATAAATTCCAGAAATTAATAAAAACTTTAGAAAATCATATTAAATGATCCGTAACTCCGATGGAAAAACTTTGTACATGAAACTTGCTCAGAACGACGAGATGAATCCGGATACGCGGTCCGTTCGTCCGTCACCCATCCCTAACTACCCGAACATGGAACCGTTCCCCTCCTGTCATCTGTCTGACAAATGTCCGGAACCGGTAAAACATTCCTGGATGTTTTCCCTCTTCACCTATATCGTGTAGCACCGCGTCAGAACACCGCTAGCTCTGCGTATTGTCATGTCGTGCTCTTGTTTGCTTTATATTTACTGTTTCTTCCCCCTCTTCTCTCCGGTAGACCCCGAGACCGCTGCTGATGCCACTGTGATCGACTACATCATCGACGACCCCTCCTTCTTGCCAGAGCAACCAGGCAAGCCCCCCTTTGATCATCCCGATATCTCCCATTCTATTTTCTCATGCTTGCATTAGAATTGCTGCTGCTACTGCTTTACCTATTCTGATGCATAGCCTGTTTACTGTAACCTGCTGTTGATAATTACCTGCATATCCTAAACTGCTTAGTATAGGCTGGGTAGAGACCTATCAGTGACCCCACTAATCCTGACTGCCCCGCTGGATAATCCGAAGACCCGATCAACGGGATTGAAGACCAGGCCCCGGCACCGCACATTACCCCCTTAGTTGTAACGACACTGCAGCGTTAATATCGAGTGCCGAGGGTGATACCTTGTGTAGCACTTCTGATGTTAACTCTGTAGAGTAGCTATTCGGTCGTGGTCATCGAGGGTGATTCCTCCTTCACCATTTCCGGTAACGACGCTGTCGTGCAACACATCAAGTGTGAACCCATAGAGGGTGATTCCTCCGAGTTCACCTTGACGGATACATCGAGTGGGAATCCAACGAGGGTGATACCTCGGATTCCCCTAATGTTATGGACACACGGATACTTGGACTGTACTATTGTTACTTGGAAAGGCGGGTCGACCCTGAGGGGTACCCGCGTGTGATGTGAAGACGGGTTGCCTGTGTGGTGCCCGAGTGAGAATACGAGGCATGGCTGGGCATTCTTGGCCCTTGCCGCAAGTCCTCGAGACGGGGCGACGGTGTCACATCTTTCGTGAGTCTCTGCTCGTTACCGCAAGCCCAAGGTACTAGCGATTTGGATATTTGATCCGAGCAGGCCTCTGGCCTGATAGCACTAACCATCACGTGGGCATAGTATGGGCGTTCTGCATCATAGCATCAGCCGACAGTTCTGTCAGACGTCCAGTTCAGCATTGCGGTCGGGTCGGATCGTGCCGTTGGCGCTGGTATCCACCCTGCTCGCAACGACCCGGAGTGCACAGTGCGACGGCCCAAGACCCCTGAGTGCTTAGGATGTAGACCGGCGGGGACCTCTCTGCTGAGCTCTAGGTAGGGCTGCGGTGTATCGTTTGGCCGAGGCCGGGCATGACCCAGGAAAGTGTGTCCAGCCGGAGTTAATCGAGCGTGTTGGGTAAGTTGGTGCACCCCTGCAGGGAAGAAAACTTCTATCTATAGCCTGTCCTACGGTAAAGGACACTCGGAGTTGTATCCTGATTGATACAATTTAGAACTGGATACTTGGATACTATGGCTCTGGGATTGCTTCTCGCAGGGAGTCGAGAAGGGATCTCAGGACGAGGTTGATGACTGTATGGCTCTGGGATTGCTTTCTCGCAGGGAGTCGAGAAAGGATCTCTGGGTGAGGTTGAGACTTAATGATACTGCTACTTTATATTGATTTGTTCTGCTCTCTTCTATTGCTGCAAGATCGATGAAGATGCTAGTCTTCGATAGGACTAGGCTTTCCTCTCTATTCTGGCATTTCTGCAGCCCAGTCCACATATACAGCCTCTCTTTGAAAATGTTGCATATGTAGTGTAGATCCTTGCTTGCTGAGTACTTCTGAGTACTCACAGTTGCTTTGTTTTCCTTTTCTCCCCATATCAGTTTGTCGTGACCAAGATGATGGAGCCCACTGAGACAGCTGTCCCCGCCGACGTTCGCTACTACTACCCCTAGGGTGTTTACTGCTTCGAGCTTGCCATCGACCAGGAGTAGGATCGGAGGGTCCCAGGCAGGAGGCCTACGCCTTTCGATCGTAGTGTTTTATTTTGCCCCGCCTTTCTAAAGGCCTTTCTATTTCTGTTTCATATCTGTACTCAGATATCTAATGCTTCCGCTGACGCTTGTACGCAAGCTTATGTATTCGAGCCCTCGAGGCCCCTGGCTTGTAATATAAAGCTTGTATGACTTTGTTTATGTTTTAGAGTTGTGTAATGATATCTTCCCGTGAGTCCTTAGGCTTGATCGTGTGCATTTGCGTGTATGATTAGTGCACGATTGAGCCGGGGGCGTCACAACGTGTGTCTTCTGGTCCAAGAAAAATCATGGCGAAAGTTTTATTCCGTTTGGACTCCGTTTGGTATTCCTTTTCTGTAAAACTCAAAAATAAGGAAAAAAATAGACACTGGCACTGGGCTCTAGGTTAATAAGTTAGTCCCAAAAATAATACAAAATAGCATATTAATGCATATAAAACATCCAAAACAGATAATATAATAGCATGGAACAATAAAAAAGTATAGATACGTTGGAGACGTATCAGTTTTCTCAGCCCAAAGTTTCCCAGGAGAAACCAAAGCCAAAGACTTCGACTCCCTCTCAATTGGAGATCAGTCTTCAGACTCAGCAACTCCTTCAGAAACACATTCGGCAAGACAGGAAGGAATAAAATCATTTTTCTGACGAGCTTAAGGGAATGCACAACCATGCGAGACTTATTCACATGATCGTTCAGGAAGACAAACGTCGTTCATGGAAATTGTTGCACAAATTCTTCTCCAAGAAGAAGCTTGAGATGGCTGGTGTTAGTGTCAAAACCGGCGGATCTCGGGTAGGGGGTCTCGAGCTGTAGATCTTGGATCGATGGGGAACAAGGAACATAGAGACAATATTTACCCAGGTTCAGGCCTTCTCGAAGAGGTAAAACCCTACGGCCTGCTTGATTGTATTGATGTGTTTGTATGATGATTATAGAGTTGATCTACCATGAGATCGGATGAACTAAACCCTAGATGAGTAGGAGGATGGTTCTAGCCTCTACAGACTAAACCCTCTGGTTTATATAGACACCAGGGGTACCTAGGGTTACACTTGGTCGGTTACCATCAGGGGATAAACACACCGACACCCTTATCTTGACTTGGAGGATATGCCAAGGCTTCAGAGGTTTCCTTCCAGAACACGGAGTCGCCTACAACCCGGCCTTCCAATGATTGATCAAGAATTGCCAACCTGTCTGGCCCATGAGAGATAGACCGGCAGCCCGGGGACCCCTTAGTTCGGGACTCCCTCAGTAGCCCCCGAACTAATCTTCAAAGCTGAGGTATATGCGGGGATCATCAGCTTTGTTGACCAGTTCCTTCCTTCCATGGTACTCGTGCCAGGCCTACAGTCACTCTTAGTCAAACCTTCAAGGGTTCCCGGGCCATGCCCGGCTATGTATTGTCCAGATTATGCTATGATTTCCGAAGTGTACGCATTACTTAGCTTCGAAGGCCAGTCGCTCAAGTGTTAATAGTGCCCTCATCTAAAAACTTTTGTCTAAAGGTCACGACCCGCCATAACCACTAGCCTGTTATGAAAAGTCGATGTGTGGTTCGAGGCGGTTTCTCTATTGGCACGTCCCATCAATATGGATATCGAGTCCTAATTTTAAGGGATATGATCAATGATTGGTGTTACCCCATGCGCGCATAACGGCACGATTATATCGGGAAGTGGCGAGGTCTGCAGCGCAGTAAAAGGACTCTTTGTATTACAATAGCCCATAAAAGGGGAACAACCACCAGTTTCTCCGTACGCTCTCACTTCTTCCGTCGGCCATGCTTTCCCAATCTCCTGAGCTCCAGCGCCCAGATCCATTCTTCCTTACAAAAACTTCTTTGGCCACCTCCTCGATCGGCCATGGCCTGCTCCGAGTCTAAGGGCAAGTGGGAGGACTCCAGCCTCACCGAGGACGCCATCCTGGGGCTGAAGAGCACGGGCTACCTTTTGGCCAATGTCGCTCACCGTGTCCCGGAGGAGGGTCAGGTCACCCCCACACCCAGACCATGCGAGAGGGTGGTGTTCCTCCCCCACTACATCTAGGGACTAGGCTTCCCCTCCACACCTTCGTCAGAGGCCTGATGTTCTTCTACAGGTTAGATTTCCATGACCTTGCTCCGAACTCCTTCTTGCACATTTCGGCCTTCTTCATTATCTGCGAGGCATTCCTTCGGGTCCGACCACACTTCGGCTTGTGGCTAAAGGTCTTCAACATCAAGCCCAAGATTGTTGATGGCCAACAAGCGGACTTTGGGGTGGGGGCGATGCTCAGCAAACTCCCCTGTGTTGAGTGGTCGGACGGCACTTTCATAGAGACCGTCAAGATCTGGCAGAAGGAATGGTTCTATATCACAGAACCGCGTGGTGCGGATTAGGCGCAGATCCCTGCCTTCAGTTCTGGACCCTCCACAAGGCTGGTCTCGTGGACCAAGAAAGGCCTCGACTAGGGGTCAACCACGTAGGTGGATGATACGTCTCCAACGTATCTAAATTTTTTGATTGTTCCATGCTGTTATATTATCATTCTTGTATGTTTTACCTTCATTTTATAGCAACTTTATATCATTTTTTGGGACTAACCTATTGACATAGTGCCCAGTACCAGTTGTTGTTTTTTGCTTGCTTTTTACTTCGCAGAATATCCCTATCAAACGGAGTCCAAACGCAGTGAAACTTTTTGGAGATTGTTTTTACCAGAAGACAACTTGGGAGCCAAGGAAGCACCAGAGGGGAGGCCCATGGGACCCACAACCCACCAGGGCGCGCCAGAGGCCCTAGCGCGCCCAGGTGGGTGGTAGGGCCCATGGGGGTCTCCTCCACCACCTCTCGGCTCTATAAATCCACAGATATTCCAGAAACCCCGGGGGAGTGATCGAAACACAATTCCAGCCACCGCAAGTTCCAGAACCACGAGATCCAATCTAGAGCCCTATTCCGGCACTCTGCTGGAGGGGAACACGATCACGGAGGGCTTCATCATCCTCATTGGTGCTCCTCGGATGATGCGTGAGTAGTTCACCATCGACCTACGGGTCCGTAGGCAGTAGCTAGATGGCTTCTTCTCTCTTTTTGATTCTCAATACAATGTTCTCCTCATTGTTCTTCGAGATCTATTTGATGTAATGAATTTTTTGCGGTGTGTTTGTTGGGATCCGATGAAGTGAGAGTTTATGATCAGATCTATCTATGAATATTATTTGAGTTTTCTTTGATCTCTTATAGGCATGATTGTTATAGCCTCGTATTTCTTCTCCGAATCTTTGGAATTGCTCTAGTGCTTCACTTATATCTTCTCGAGCACGGTGTGCTTTAATTTTTTTAAAGAAATACTCTCAAGCTTCACTTAGATTTATTTGAGAGTTAGTAATTTTTTTGAAAAAACTATCACATGATTACATATATTATTATGAGAGATGAAATTTTTTATGCTCATGTTCTTCACTTAAATTTGTTTGACCTTGTAAAAAGCAATTCCAATATATGAACCTAGTCCCAAAGTGATAGATATTCAAGAGCGATATAATAAAAACTTTCATGAAGATCATTGGAGAAAATAAACTTGATTCTTAGTAATAGTTTTGAGATATGATGATAGTAATATGTGAGTCATGTTGGTGAGTAATTATGCTTTAGTAAGAATTATTGGTGTTAAGGTTTGTGATTCCCTATGCAAGCACGAAAGTCAATAGTTATGCAATGAAATTACATCCTACTTGTGGTGCATTATTCGGTGTTAGTTATGCTTAATGCTCATTTATGTGAATTTTTTTTTTCTTGGTTGGTTGCTTCTCAATCTATTTGCTAGCCTTTCCTTGTACAAAGTGGGAATAATACTCGTGCATCCAAAATCTTTAAACCCAGTTATGCCATATGAGTCCACCATACCTACCTATATGCGGTATTTCCGTGCCGTTCCAAGTAAATTTGTATGTGCCAACTCTAATTTTCAAAATGAATTTCCTTTTTGTGTGCCCGTACCGCTCATGAAGCGGCAGGGGGTGGCCAATTTTTTTCCATGCTAGATGTGTTATTCTCAAGATGAGGGTGTATTCACTTGTCATTGCACGAGAGTGTGGCGGTAATAGGGATGCCTAGTCCCGAAATGAAAAAGAAATTTACTTTATGTTGTCAAATAATAAATTCCTTGGAAAGTGTTGTTATGGAAGGCACCCGTGGATACGGCTAACCATGGATTGTGAAAGAATGGCGGAAAAAGGAATAAACTTTATTTTATGTTTGGGAACCGCCTATGATGTATCTAGCATGGAAAGTATTGGGAACTACCCGGTCATTTTCGTTGACGGGAAAAGCATGCCTCTCAAAATATTTTATCTCTTAATTTAAGCTTTGAGCTCTGGCACCTCTACAAATTTCTGCTTCCCTCTGCAAAGGGCATATTTATTTACTTGTATGCAATTTTTATTTGAGTCTCCATCATTTCTTATAAAGCACCAACTAAGGAGCACTATGATCATACTTGTGCATTGGATGTAGCCAATATTCGAGTGTGTTTCATGAATGGATCAATGATTGAGCATGATGGGCTAGGGATAGCTTTCTTTAGTGTTGATATTTTGAAAGACATGGTTGCTTGTTGATATGCTTGAGTATTGAAGTCTTCATGTCAATTATAGACTATTGCTTTGAACCATCTAAAATTCCAAAAGTCCATGCTACAAAAGAAAAGAATATGTGATGAACATGTTAGGCATCATTCCACATCACAAAAATCTGTTTTTATCATTTACCTACTCGAGGACGAGCAGGAATTAAGCTTGGGGATGCTTATACGTCTCCAACGTATCTATAATTTTTTATTGTTCCATGCTGTTATATTATCATTCTTGGATGTTTTACCTTCATTTCATAGCAACTTTATATCATTTTTTGGGACTAACCTATTAACATAGTGCCCAGTGCCAGTTGCTGTTTTTGCTTGCTTTTTACTTCGCAGAATATCCCTATCAAACGGAGTCCAAACGCAGCAAAACTTTTTGGAGATTTCTTTTTACCAGAAGACAACTTGGGAGCCAAGGAAGCACCAGAGGGGAGGCCCATGGGACCCACAACCCACCAGGGCGCGCCAGAGGCCCCTGGTGCGCCCAGGTGGGTGGTGGGGCCCATGGGGGTCTCCTCCACTGCCTCTCGGCTCTATAAATCCTCAGATATTCAAGAAACCCTAGGGGAGCGATCGAAACACAATTCCAGCCGCCGCAAGTTCCAGAACCATGAGATCCAATCTAGAGCCCTATTCCAGCACTCTGCCGGAGGGGAACACGATCATGGAGGGGTTCATCATCCTCATTGGTGCTCCTCCGATGATGCGTGAGTACTTCACCATAGACCTACGTGCCCGTAGGCAGTAGCTAGATGACTTCTTCTCTCTTTTTGATTCTCAATACAATGTTCTCCTCGTTGTTCTTGGACATCTATTTGATGTAATGACTTTTTGCGGTGTGTTTGTTAGGATCCGATGAAGTGCGAGTTTATGATCAGATCTATCTATGAATATTATTTGAGTTTTCTTTGATCTCTTATATGCATGATTGTTATAGCCTCGTATTTCTTCTCTGAATCTTTGGTTTAGTTAGGCCAACTAGATTGATTTTTCTTGCAATGGGAAGAGGTGCTTTGTGATAGGTTCGATCTTGTGGTGTCCTCACCCAGTGATAGAAGGGGTAGCGACGCACGCATGTATCGTTGCTATTAAGGATAAAAAGATGGGATCTATTCCTACATGAATAGATCTTGTCTACTTCATGTCATCTTTCTTATTGCATTACTCCGTTTCTCCATGAACTTAATACACTAGATGCATGCTGGATAGTGGTCGGGTGTGGAGTAATAGTAGTAGATGCAGGCAGGAGTCGGTCTACTAATCTTGGCCGTGATGCCTATATACATGATCATTGCCTTGGATATCATCATAATTATTTGCTCTTCTATCAATTGCCCAACAGTAATTTGTTTACCCACACTATTTTCTCGAGAGAAGCCACTAGTGAAATCTACGGCCCCCGGGTCTATCTTTTATCATACGTTGTTCAGATCTATTATTCCAAAAACCAAAAATACCTTACTGCACTTTTTCTTTACTTATTTTATTTTACGTTCTTGCTACATCTATTTATCCAATCTCATACAATTTAATCTATCTTTTTACACAGGAGGGATTGACAACCCCTCTTACGTGTCGGGTTGCAAGTATTTGTTCTTTGTGTGCAGGTACCGTTTACATAGTGTTGCTTGGTTCTCCTACTGGATTGATAACCTTGGTTTCATAAATGAGGGAAATACTTACCATAAATGTGCTGCATCATCCCTTCCTCTTTGGGGAAATACCAACGCAGTCTCAAGCCACATCAGTGGCATTGCAGCAGAGCCGGATATCTCAGATGATAAAGAAGACGGTCGAGTTACGCAACGTAATTCAGATCATGCTTTGCCAACGCCTCCTACCCTTTCAAGACCGAGGCATACCCATGTGGTCCTACAAGCCCGAAGACCCTGCCACCGTGCTCAGCTTCTACCGCACCTCCCAAGCCAAGTTGTGGAAGGTGTTGTTCAAGTCTTAAAAGGACTGGCTGGCCGAGGAAGAAGACATTGGCCCTGACGCTACGACACCCCCTCACGAGGTAAGATAAATTATACCATTATGTTCGGATATTCCTTTTTAACAAAGTACTTAACTCCTGCTTCTTCCATCCATAGAGCTGGCTGAAGAAAGCCGAGCAGATCAATAGCCCCGCCCTGTTGCCCGGGGGCCCCGGGTCAGCCTTGCTAACAGAGATGTTGTCCGTTTCGCCGTACAAGGCACCAGAGAAGAAGGATAAGAAGAAATGAGAGAAGAGGGAGGCCACAGAAGGCCTCCGTCCTAGAGGACCCCAAAACACTAAGTCCGGGGAAACCCAGGCCCTCTCCACTTTTGACGGGGAGCAGTGAGAGGACGGGGAGGAGAGCAACTCCTCCCAAAAAAGGAAGAGGGTGGCGTCAGATGACGCCAAGGAGGATCAGCCTCCTCCTGCCCTGAATAGGCAATGCAGGGCCAAAGTGGCCCTGTCTAACGATAGCGCGGACTCTGGCGAAGAGTCTGAATCTTCCGAAGAGGTTCCTCAAATGAACCCCAGGATCAAGCTCCGAGCCCAAAGGTACGTATCCGAAAACGCACTTATACGTCCATTTTGCATCATGATTTCCTACCGTTATTTATAATTTTTTTATGCATAATAATGATTTATGGAGTTATTCTAATGCCTTTTCTCTCATAATATGAAAGGTTTACACAAAGAGGGAGAATGCTGGCAGCTGCAATTCTGGACCTGAAAAAGCTACGCCAGAGATACCTATTCTGCACTTCTCCAAATAAGCTGAAACTTCACGGAGAATTATTTTGGAATATAGGAAAAATACTGGAGCAAATAACTACCGGAGGGGGGCCACCTGGTGACCACAAGACACCAGGGCGCGCCAGGCCTCCCAGGCATGCCCTGGTGGGTTGTGGCCAGCCCAGCCCACTTCCGGTGCCCGTCTTCTGGTATATAAGTCATTTTAACCTAGAAACAATAAGGAGAAGACTTTTGGGATGGAGCGCCACCATCTCGAGGCGGAACTTGGGCTGGAGCACTTTTGCCCTCCGGCAGAGCGATTCCGCGGGGGAAACTTCCCTCCCGAAGGGGGAAATCGAAGCCATCATCATCACCAACAACCCTCTCATCTTTGGGAGGCCAATCTCCATCAACATATTTGGGCCTAAGGGAATGCATTGTGGAGTAGTTATTAGATGATGGGTTGCTAGAGTGACAGAAGCTTAAACCCTAGATTATGCGCTGCTTCGCAAGGGATCGATTTGGATCCTAATATTTAATGCTATGGTTAGATTTTATCTTAATACTTTTCTCGTAGTTGCGGATGCTTGCGAGGGGGTTAATCATAAGTGGGAGGTTTGTTCAAGTAAGAACAATACCCAAGCACCGGTCCACCCACATATCAAATTATCAAAGTAGCGAACGCAAATCAAACCAACATGATGAAAGTGACTAGATGAAATTCCCATGTGCCCTCAAGAACACTTTGCTTATTATAAGAGACCATTTTGGCCTGTCCTTTGCCACAAAAGGATTGGGCTACCTTGCTTCACTTTGTTTACCATTACTGTTACTTGTCCGTTACAAATTTATCTTGCTATCAAACTACCTGTTACCGACTATTTCGGTGCTTGCAGAAAATACCTTGCTGAAAACCACTTGTCATTTCCTTCTGCTCCTCATTGGGTTCGACACTCTTACTTAATGAAAGGACTATGAATGATCCCCTATACTTGTGGGTCATCAAGAAATTTTTTGGCGCCGTTGCCGGGGAGTGAAGCGCTCTTGGTAAGTGGAAATTGGTAAGGAAAATTTTATATTACGTGCTGAAATTTATTGTCACTTGTTACTATGGAAAACCATCCTTTGAGGGGTTTGTTCGGGGTATCTTCACCTTGACCGGAAGCACAATTAGTTGCCCCTGAACCTACTGCACCTACTGAAAATATTGGTTATGAAATTCCTTTGGGTATGATAGAACAACTGCTAGCTAATCCTTATGCAGGAGATGGAACTGAACATCCTGATATGCATTTGATATATGTGGATGAAATTTGTGGATTATTTAAGCTTGCAGGTTTATCCGAAGATGAAGCTAAGAAGAAGTTTTTCCCTTTATCTTTGAAGGGAAAAGCATTGACATGGTATAGGCTATGTGATGATATTGGATCTTGGAACTGGAATCGATTGAAATTGGAATTTCACCAAAAAAATTATCCTATGCATCTAGTTCATCATGATCGGAATTATATATATAATTTTTGGCCTCGTGAAGGAGAAAGTATTGCTCTAGCTTGGGGGAGGCTTAAGTCAATGTTATATTCATGCCCCAATCATGAGCTCTCTAGAGAAATTATCATTCAGAATTTTTATGCTCGCCTTTCTCATAATGATCAATCCATGCTCGATACTTCTTGTACTGGTTCTTTTGAATTCAAGTGGGACCTTTTGGAAAGGATTAAACACAACTATGAAGATTGGGAACTCGATGGAGGTAAAGAGTCAGGTATTAAGCTTGAGTTTGATTGTATTAAATCTTTTATGAATACCGATGCTTTTCACAAGTTTAGCACTAAATATGGACTTGACTCTGAGATAGTAGCCTCTTTTTGTGAATCATTTGCTACTCATGTTGATCTCCCTAAGGAGAAGTGGTTTAAATATCATCCCCCTATTAAAAAATAAATCAAAGAATCGGTAATAGCTAAAGACAAAACTATCATTTACAATGTTGATCCAGTTGTGCCTACTGCTTACATTGAAAAAACACCTTTCCCTGTTAGGATAAAGGAACATGCTAAGGTATCAACCGTTGTTCGCAAAAGTAATATTAAAACACCTAAACCCTCTGAGAAAATTAAAGTAGAACATAGTGTTGCTATGGTTAAAGATCTCTTGGTAGAAAATATTAATGGGCATGTTATTTACTTCTGTGATGAAGCTGCTAGAATTGCTAAACCCGATGAAAAAGATAAACATAGACCTGTTGTTGGCATGCCTGCTGTCTCAGTTAAAGTTGGAGATCACTGTTATCGTGGTTTATGTGACTTAGGTGATAGTGTGAGTGCTATTTATTTTACCTTATATCAAGAAATTATGAATGACATAGCAGCCGCTGAAATAGAAGACATAGATGTTACTATTACACTTGCTAACAGAGACACCATCACGCCACTTGGGATTGTTAGAGAAGTTGAAGTCTTATGTGGGAAAATAAAATACCCTACTGATTTTCTAGTTCTTGGTTCCCCACAAGATGACTTCTGTCCCATTATCTTTGGTAGACCTTTCTTGAACACTATCAATGCTACCATAGATTGCCATAAACAAACTGTCAGTGTTAGCTTTG
This sequence comes from Thinopyrum elongatum, assembly GCA_011799875.1. Classification (NCBI taxonomy): domain Eukaryota; kingdom Viridiplantae; phylum Streptophyta; class Magnoliopsida; order Poales; family Poaceae; genus Thinopyrum; species Thinopyrum elongatum. Next base: position 257,158,768 of record CM022297.1, read on the forward strand.
GTGATGAGTCTCATGAGTTTAATTTCTCTAAGTTTAGTAGACAACCTCATAAGAAAGAATTACCTAGTAAGGATGAAATAATTGGTCTTGCTTCTATTGCCATGCCTCCTACTAATCCACTAGAACAATATTTGCTAGACCATGAAAATAATATGCACTTACGTGAAAGAAATGAAATAGATAAAATATTCTTTGAACGACCTCTCCTAAAACACAATTTGCCTATTGGAACTCTTGGAGGTCCTCCTCCACTTAAAGGTGATCCTATGTTTGAATTAAAACAATTGCCTGACACTTGAAATATGCTTATCTTGATGAGAAAAGGATATATCATGTTATTATTAGTGCTAACCTTTCAGAACATGAAGAAGAAAGATTATTAAAATTTTTGAAGAAGAACCGTGCTGCTATTGGATATACTCTTGATGATCTTAAGGGCATTAGTCCCACTATCTGTCAGCACAAAATTAATATGGAACCTGATGCTAAACCCGTTGTTGATCACCAACGATGATTGAATCCTAAGATGAAAGAAGTGGTGAGAACGGAAATACTAAAACTTCTGGAAGCAGGTATAATATATATCCCATAGCTGATAGTAGATGGGTAAGTCCTATTCATTATGTCCCTAAGAAGGGAGGTATTACCATTGTTCCTAATGATAAAAATGAACTCATTCCACAAAGAATTATTACTGGCTATAGAATGGTAATTCATTTTAGAAAATTAAATAAAGCAACTAGAAAAGATCATTACCCTTTGCCTTTTATTGATCAAATGTTAGAAAGACTATCTAAGCACACACACTTTTGCTTTCTTGATGGATATTCTGGTTTTTCTCAAATACCTGTTTCACAACCTGATCAAGAGAAAACCACATTTATTTGTCCTTTTGGAATCTATGATTATAGACGTATGACTTTTGGTTTATGCAATGCACCTGCTACCTTTCGAAGATGTATGACTGCTATATTCTCTGATTTTTGTGAAAAGATTGTTGAGATTTTCATGGATGATTTTTCCATTTACGGAACTTCTTTTGATGATTGCTTAAGCAATCTTGATCGAGTTTTGCAGAGATGTGACCTAACTAATCTTGTCTTGAATTGGGAGAAGTGTCACTTTATGGTTAATGAAGGTATTGTCTTGGGGCATAAAGTTTCTGAACGAGGTATTGAGGTGGATAAATGTAACACCCCATGTCATTAGCCACAGTAATCACTTTTGATAATGACATGTCCGCATGTTTAATAGTGCATAATCATCATTAGCATCATATTGCATTTCAACTCCTAAGTCAGAATTCAAATTTAAATGAAAGTGGAAAATAAAAGTTGTCCAACATAGAAACTAAAATGTTCAATAAATAACAAATATTGCAGAGGCTGTTCTAAAATTGTAACCAACAATTAATAAATTAATTAGGTGGCTCTAGCATTACCAAAACAGCAAGGATTAATACATTTTATTTATTATAAAATTTGTGTGAACTCAAGTTGACTCCAAACCAATTTTTGGCAGTGGTAGGTAATGCCTAGTAATTAATGGAACAATTGCCATGTTTTGCAAAATTCATATTTTGGCCTAACTAATTACAAAACAAGAGATAGGAATAAATAAAAAGAAAAAGGTAAAAGAACACAAAACAAAACAAAAAAATAAGTGAAAGAGAAACCCCCCCCCCTTGGCCCAACTGGGCCAGTCCAGCCCAGCAAGCGGCCACCAGGCCGGCCCATCACCGTCCCCCTATATGCCCCCCCAGAGGCCCCGAAACCCTAGCCGACAGCCACCCACTCCCCTCGCACTCCCCCCCCCGATCCCCTCTTGGATCGGGATCGAGCCCGCCGCTCGCCGTCCCGTCGCCCGTCGCCAGCACCACCTCGCCGGAGCCGTCAACAGTCGCCGCCATCGTCCTCACCTCCTCCCCACGCCGCTCCATCACGCCTCGCCGCCCGGTCATCTACAACGCTGGTGAGGCCTCGGGCCTCCCCCCCACTCTGCTCCCGCACCTCGCGCGCGCCGCTCGCGCCTTCGCCCCAGCTCGCCGCGCTCACCGCGGCTCCGTCTCGGATCGTCCCGGCCTTGCCCGTGTCGCGCCCTACTCCTCCTTCCCGCGCGCTGCGCTGCTGCTTCGGCTTGCTGCAGCTCGCGCCGCCAACGCGCGCGCCCGCGCGGCCACAGCCGCGCCGGCTCGCGTCGTCGCCGCGCCCACAACCCCCCCTCGCGAGCCCCGCTTCCCCGCCGATTCGCTGTCGCCGCTGCTCGTTGCGGCGCCCGTCCCCGACGCGCCGCGCCCGCGCGGCCACTCCTCCCGCTGCGCCTACTGCTCGCCCCGCCATCGCTCGCCCGCAGCCGCCCGCTCGCACCGCCCGAGCCGCCGCCCCTCTGCGCCTCGGCCTCGTCCTGCCACTCGCGCGCCCGCCGCGCTCGCCGCTCGCCCCGCGCGCATGCCTGTGCCCTGCACCGCCCGCGCCCGCTCGGCCCCGCCGTCCCGTGCCGCAGCCTCGCCGCGCCCGTGGCCAGCGCCCGGGTGCGCCCCCGCTGGCCAGCGCCCGTTCGGGCTGCGCCCACTAGCGCCCCGACCCGCAAGGCCCCTGTGCCATTGACGTGGGGGCCCCACGGCCAGAAACGATTTGAAAAAAAAAGAGAAATAATAAAATAGAAAATAAAAATGAATTAATAAAATTAATAAAAATTAATTGATTAATTAGCAAATTAATTAAGTTAATTAACCCTGATTAGGTTAATCTAGTTAGTTAATTAGTTTAATTAAACAATAATTAATTAGTTAATCACTAATTAACTGGACAGTCTATGACAGGTGGGCCCCACATGTCAGGAAGACTGCTGACGTCATGCTGTTTAATTTAAATAAATAATTAAATTCCAGAAATTAATAAAAACTTTAGAAAATCATATTAAATAATCCGTAACTCCGATGAAAATACTTTATACATGAAACTTGCTAAGAATTTCGATACGAACCCAAATACACCCTCCGTATTCCTGTCAGATGCCCCTAGCTATATAAACATTGAACTTTTAGACCGATTTCGATAAATGAATAGTGCCCAATGTTGATTAAATAAATCCGGATAAATTCCTAAATTAACTAAATCGTTTAGTTAGGCAGTAGAACACCCCGGCATATCATTTAGGCATGTCATACATATTGTTTGCATTATTGCCGTGAATTTATTGTTTCTTCCCCCACCCCCCCTCTCTTTCGATAGACGCTGAGACCGACGCGTGCACCTGGGTATGACTACACTACCGCGAGCAGCCTGTTGACGACCCCTCTCTCTTGCCAGAGCAACCAGGCAAGCCCCCCCCCCCTTGAGATCCAGATATCGCCCATTCCATTTCTCCTGCTTGCATTAGATTTTGCTACTGTTAATGTATGTTCCTATTCTGATGCATAGCCTGCTTTTGTAACCTATTAAATGTTACCTTACCTGCCTATGTTAAACCGTTTACTATAGGTTGGTAGTGAACCATCAGTGACCCCCACCACCTTATCCTTGTTGCCCCTGCTTCAACATCGACGACTCGATCAACGTGATCGTCGACCAGAGACCGACACCTCACTTCACACCCCCTTAGTTGTATGACTCTGCGTAGTAACTACCGAGTGCCGAGGGTGATACCTCGTAACGCACTCCCGATGAATACTCTGCAGTGTAGCTGTTCGGTCGTGGTCATCGAGGGTGATTCCTCCTTCTCCATTTCCGATACGACTCTGTCGTGCAACCCCTTAGTGTGAACCTCGAGGGTGATGCCTCATACGTTCACCCTGATGATTTCATCGAGTGGAATCCGCCGAGGGTGATTCCTCGGGTTTCCCCCTTGATGTTATGACCACACGATTACTTGACCTTTGTTACAGGTTGGTCCACCCTGGTGGGTACCCGCTGGGGATCTATGATTTTCGGGTGTGTCGGAAGGGCACTCGAGTGTGATATTGTGGCTGAGCATTAGAGACTCTGATTGTCTCCGCGTGATACTAATTGATCCTATTGGATTTGGGTTTGTGATCTGAGTGGGTCGACGTGCCCTATACGCACTACCACCACGCGGGATAATGGTTATGGGGCCCTCTGCGATGTACGTTTCTCCGAAAGCTCGTCTGACGTCACGATTCACCGTGCAGGCTGATTGTCGGGATTGGGCTGGATACTTCACTGACGAGTTCAGTGTCGCGCGTGCACCCCGGCCAGTCTCGCAACGCGCAGGGTGCCCAGGGCGATGGCCCAAGACCTCTGGGTGCATAGGTTAGTCCGGCATGCTGACCTCTCTGCCGAGCCTAGGTAGGGTGTTGCTTCGTGTTGATCTTCCGAGGACGGGCATTACCCAGCAAGTGTGTCCGGCCAGAGTTGATCGAGCGTGTTGGGTAACAGTAGTGCACCCCTGCAGGGATGAATCATCTATCGATAGCCGGTCCTACGGTAAAGGACGCTCAGTTTGTGTATTCCGATCTACTACTTGAACTGGATACTTGTTACTTAATTGAAGCTTCGGGATCGCTTTCTCGCTTGGGAGTTGAGAAAGGATCTTTAAGCTGTACTTCAACATGTTATCTAAATAAAATTCTATTCTACTCTCTTCTACTGCTGCAAGATGATGGCTTCGTGAAGATGCTAGTCTTCGATAGGACTAGGCCTTCTCTCTATTCTGGCATTTCTGCAGCCCAGTCCACTTATACAGCCTTTCTCCATTGGTAATGTTGCATATGTAGTATAGATCCTTGCTTGCTGAGTACTTTGGATGAGTACTCATGGTTGCTTTACTTTCTCTTTTCCCCATACCCCACCTTGATGATACATCAGACGATGGAGTCCAGGAGCCAGATGCCACCACTGGAGCTTACTACCAGGAGGGTCTAGAGGGCACGTACTACTGGATCGAGCCAGCCGACCAGGAGTAGGATCGGAGGCTCCCAGGCAGGAGGCCAACGCCTTTCGATCTAGTGTCGTTGTTTGTGCTAGCCTTCTTAAGGAAAAACTTGTCTAACTATGTCTGTACTCAGATAATATTTGTATGACTGACTTATGTATTCGGATCTTCGGATCCCTGGTCTGTAATATTGTGGATCTCCGTTTAATTTGTGGTAGAGTTGTGTTGTGATATCTTCCCGTGAGTCCCTGTTCTTGATCGAACACGTTTGCGTATATGATTAGTGTACGATTGAGTCGGGGGCGCCACAAGTTGGTATCAGAGCTGACTGCCTGTAGGAAGCCCCCTTCCAATTCCTTGGCCGAAGTTGAGTCTAGACATCGAAAAACTAATTTACTAACTTGGCTGTGTGGCTTACGGGCCCACGTCGCCAACTGGGTGGTATTAGGATCTTTTATTACTTGTCCATACTCTGGGACTCTGATCTCTCTTCTATTCGGGTTAAATAAATTTTACTAACGCCGACACTTAGGATCTCAAAAATTCTGTCTACCCGGAGAGGTGGATATCTGTGCGATTTCCCTGTCATTGATCTGATTAGTCTGATAATAATTTTCCTTTCCATTGTTTTATTTAACCTTTCTCTCCGAGTTGTGTTAAACTTATCATTGTCATTTGACAATCCTGAATTTCCACTGTTTCAGATGGACCGTTTGTTTCCACCACGTCCTACGACACAGCTTGTGCTTCGCACTTGGGCTCGTGATGCCCCTGGGTTTCCAGCTGTCTTGCTCGCTCTCATGACCAGACTTGGCTACCGTTGGTACCCCGAGTACATGGTTTACGAGGATTACCGCGAGTTCAACCAGGAGCAGTACCATGCTGATGTTCGTATCTATGATCAGCAAAATGACTCAGACACCGAGCTACACCTTTACCACGGTATCGGCATGACGATTGAGATGGCAGTCCATGATGCCGCCTACTCTGCTGTCGCACGTCTCCGAGGACAGTTCAGCGATATCTTGGATGACTCTGAGTTTTGGTACATTTCGTATGCCCCTGCTGGAGATGCTACTGGATACTACACAGCTATCTGTGCCCCGTACGAGCCTCGTCGCTATGACCCGCGCGTTCTGATTCAGTGCACTTAGGCTCTGGATCGCACTGTTCGGGCTCTTGCCGTCGAGTTGGTTGCCACTCGAGCACGTCTCTACGATGCTATGACGCAGTTGCTACCTGTTGTTCGTGCATGGGTACATCCAGAGCACATCCTTTACCCGCGCAGGACTCAGATGTATGCTGGTATTGATTGGCCTGCTGTTGGAGGTCACACACCTGCACGTGGCCCTCTTCTTACAGCTCGAGACCGGATTCTGCATCAGAGTGCACATGGAGCGCAGGATCCTTCCGCGACGAACATTCGTCGTCCGCACTTGCAGTTACCCCGTTTCAGTGGTTTTCTCCAACGTTGATGTAGCCTTTGCTATGTCTCGTTGTGTACTTCCTTACCGCGTGCCAGCGCGCCGCCTAGTATGTCTAGCTTTTGAATTTGGGCCGTTATGCTGTCCGCATGTACCCGACTCTGTGTATGGATCTGTATGTCTTAATGGACTACTGTTATGTATCTGTTACACTACTTAAATTGTTGTCGAGTTACATCATGCTTGTCACTAAACGCTCGCAATTGCTTTTACTAAACTACCCCCTGTTGATACTTAGCAGGATGGTTAGACCAGGTGGTCGTGGTCATGGTAGCCCTGAACACCCACCACCGCCAGACTATATGGCAGCTATGATGCAACAGTTTGAGCTTAACCGCCAGTTCATGACTGGAATTATGGCTCAGTTTCCGCATCAGAACAACCAGAACCAGAACCCAGCTTCAATAACTTTGACAGAGTTTATGCGACTTAACCCAACTCAGTTCCGCAATTCTGACAAGCCACTGGATGCTGATGACTGGCTCCACGACATCACTCACGAGATGGAGTCTGCTAATGTCGCCCCTGCCATCTTCGTCAACTTCGTGGCCTTTTTCTTAAAGGGCCCCGCAGCTCAATGGTGGGACACACACAAGCATACACTGCCTGTTGGAACAGTCATCACCTGGTATGAGTTCCAGGCTGCTTTCCGTACATGTTACATCCCTCAGGCAATTATGGAACGCATGAAGACCCAGTTCCGTAACCTCACTCAGGGCAACAAGACTGTCGAAGCTTGTCAGCGGGAATTTCTAGGCCTCTCCCGCTATGCTGAAGAAGACATCGCCACAGATGCCCGTAGACAAGAGAAGTTCCATAATGGACTCCACCCAGACCTCAAGCTTGCACTTGCTGCTCAAGACTTCAACGACTTTTCAACTCTAATGAACAAGGCTATTCTTGTTGAGACCGCTCAGATGGAACACAAGGACTCGCAGAAGCGCTATCGTGATGCTGGCTCATCTTCGGGCTCAGCATCGAAGCGTCGAGTTTGGATTCCCAACAATGCGTTCCGTCCCAATACCTCTGCGCCAAAGAACAACTATGCTGCACCACGTCTGCCTCCTCCACCACCGAGGCAGCAAAAATCTCAAGCTATTCAAAACAATGCTCCTCTTCATCCTGGAGATGGTCTATGCTTCAAGTGCCGCAAACCAGGTCACCAGGCTAAAGACTGCCGCCAGACTCAGAATCAGTTAGCTTTTCCTCGTACTGGCCGTGGCAATGGTCGTGGCAACAATCAGACCCGCAACTATAATATTGGGTCTGCTGCACATGGTCGTGGACACGCTTACAACATTGACATTGAAGAAGTCCAGGATCAACCTGCTACTGTGATGGGTACCCTTCTCGGTAACTCAGTACTCGCTTCTGTTTTATTTGATTCAGGAGCATCACATTCATTCATCTCTGGAAAATTTGCATTCATGCATGGCATTCGATATGAGAAAATGCATACTCCGTTAGTCGTTAAAACTCCCGGAGGTCACTGTCATGCTGACGTGATAGCACCTAACATTACCGTCGAAATTAAAGGGTTGGAATTCCTTGCCTCGCCCATCGTCTTGAAGTCTTCCACCATAGACCTCATCCTCGGAATGGATTGGTTGAAAGCTCACATTGCTTCGATCAATTGTGCCACTAAAGTCATCCAACTTCTTCACCCCACCGATGAGATAGTGAACTATACCGCCCGCATTACACGGGACGCTGAAGCTCAGATCTATGTTCTGAATGCTTTGAATGCCTCACCTCTGGAAGGGATCGAGAACGTACCTGTCGTTCGACATTTTCCAGACGTCTTTCCAGAAAAACTTCCAGGAATACCCCTGGCTAGAGCTATCGAGTTTGTCATTGACTTGAAGCCTAGCACTGTCCCTATTGCCAAGCGCCCATATAAGATGCCTCCGCACCACCTACTTGAGCTTAAGGAAGAAATCGACAAGTCACTTAAGAGTGGTTTCATCCGCCCCAGTTCCTCTGCTTGGGGAGCACCTTCACTCTTCGTTAAGAAGAAGGATGGAACTAACCGTTTGGTTCAGGATTATCGACCCATTAACCAAGCCACAATCCAGAATAAATACCCACTGCCCCGGATCAATGATCTTTATGATCAACTCGCTGGATCATCGGTGTTCTCTAAACTCGACTTGAGGTTGGGTTATCACCAGATCCGTGTCCGTGAAGAGGATATTCCCAAGACTGAATTCGTCACTCATTATGGCTCCTATGAATACACTGTCATGTCATTTGGCCTAACGAATGCTCCAGCAACTTTCTCCCGTCTGATGAATTATATATTCATGGATTACCTCAACAAATTCGTCATGGTTTATTTGGATGATATCCTTATATATTCTAAGAATAAAGAAGAGCATGCTGAACACCTCCGTTTGGTACTAGAAAGGCTTCGAGAACACCAGTTGTATGCCAAGTATTCCAAATGTGAATTTTGGCTTTCTGAAGTAACTTACCTTGGTCATGTGATTTCCAAGGATGGAATTGCTGTTAACCCCGAATGAGTTCAGGCTATTCTTGACTAGACTCCCCCGAAGAATGTCAAGCAAGTCAGAAGTTTTCTCGGACTCGCTAGTTATTGCCGTCGATTCATTGAGAATTTTTCCAAGATTGCAAAACCATTGACAAATCTGCTTCACAAAGGTGTCAAATTTGAGTGGACAGAAAAATGTCAAGAAAGCTTTCAGACACTAAAAGATAAGTTAACATCTGCCCCAGTCTTAGCACCCCCGGATTCCCAAAAGGATTTCGTGATATACTGTGATGCCTCCCATCAAGGATTAGGCTGTGTCCTAATGCAAGAACGCAAGGTGATTGCTTATGCCTCCCGACAATTGCGTCCTCATGAAGAAAATTACCCAGTGCACGATCTCGAACTTTCTGCGGTTATTTATGCCCTGAAGCTATGGCGACATTACCTTCTCGGTAATCGTTGCGAGATATACACGGATCACCAAAGTTTGAAGTATTTATATACTCAACCAGATCTGAACCTTCGTCAACAAAGATGGCTCGAGACAATAGCCGATTATGATATGAATATCTCATATACCCCTGGCAAGGCTAATGTAATGGCCGATGCTTTGAGTCATAAGGCTTATTGCAACAATCTTACGGTTTAGGAAACACAACCTCTTCTTTATGAAGAGCTTCGCAAATTGAACCTCCATATTGTTCCACAGGGTTATCTCAATACCCTTGTTGTCGAACCAGATTTAGAACACAGCATCAAGACTATGCAACGGTATGACTCTGAAGTAGAAAGGATCAAGCGATACCTCGAAGAAGGAAAGCCGTCGGAATTCCATCTTGATAAAGATGGGATCCTATTCTTCCAACACCATCTCTTCGTACCCAAGTTTAAGGATGAGAGAGAACACGTTATGAAGGAAGCTCATGACACTCCTCTGTCAATTCATCCTGGTAGCACAAAGATGTACCGTGACATTTGTCAGAGATACTGGTGGCCTAATATGAAGCGAGACATTGCTCGTTATGTTTCTGAGTGTGACGTTTGCCGCCGCATTAAAGCAGAACATCAAAGGCCCGCTGGAACTCTGCAACCCATTGAAATTCCTGAATGGAAATGGGACAAGGTCCAAATGGATTTCATTACTGGTTTTCCCAGATCTCAGAAGGGTCATGATGCTATTTTTGTCGTCATTGACTGATTCTCCAAGGTTGCTCACTTTCTGCCAGTTAAGGAGACAATCACTGCTAGCCAGTTAGCGGACTTGTATGTTTCCCGAATTGTGTCACTCCACGGTGTTCCGTTGGAGATCAGTTCTGATCGTGGCAGCCTCTTCACCTCCAGATTCTGGAATAGTTTCCAAGAAGCTATGGGAACTCATCTATCGTTCAGCACCGCTTTTCACCCTCAGTCAAAGGGTCAAGTTGAATGAGTTAATCAAGTGCTCGAAGATATGCTTCGAGCTTGCGTCATCTCCTTCGGTAAGAAATGGGAGGAATCTCTCCCGTATGCCGAATTCTCTTACAACAATAGCTATCAAGCTAGTCTGAAGATGTCACCGTTTGAAGTTCTTTACGGACGTAAGTGTCGAACCCCTCTGAATTGGTCAGAAACTGGGAAACGCTCACTCGTCGGACCGGACATTATTCAGCAAGCTAAAGAACAAGTCCGCATTATTCGTGAACATTTGAAATCTACTTAGTCTCGTCAGAAGAGCAACTATAACCGAAAGCACCAGGAAATGGTCTATCAACCTGGCGAGCAAGCTTACCTCCGCGTCACTCCGTTGAAAGGCACTCATAGGTTCGGAATCAAAGGCAAGTTAGCTCCTCGTTACATTGGCCCATTCCGTATTCTTGCCCGTCGAGGAGAAGTGGCGTATCAATTGCAATTGCCGCCAAATCTTTCTCAAGTACATGATGTCTTTCATGTATCCCAACTCCGTCGCTGCTTCAAGGACCCTATTCGAGCTGTGGATCATGAAGTGCTTGAATTACGCGAAGATCTGTCTTATCCAGAATATCCCATCCGTGTTCTTGATGAAGCTGAACGCCGGACTCGTCAAAAGTCAATCAAATTCCTCAAAGTTCAGTGGTCGAATCATTCTGAAGATGAAGCCACTTGGGAACGCGAGGATCGTCTTCGTGAAGAATACCCCTCTTTCTTTCAGTCTTCCTCTTAATTCTCGGGACGAGAATTCTTGATAGATGAGGAGAATTATAACACCCCATGTCATTAGCCACAGTAATCACTTTTGATAATGACATGTCAGCATGTTTAATAGTGCATAATCATCATTAGCATCATATTGCATTTCAACTCCTAAGTCAGAATTCAAATTTAAATGAAAGTGGAAAATAAAAGTTGTCCAACATAGAAACTAAAATGTTCAATAAATAACAAATATTGCATTGGCTGTTCTAAAATTGTAACCAACAATTAATAAAATTAATTAGGTGGCTCTAGCATTACCAAAACAGCAAGGATTAATACATTTTATTTATTATAAAATTTGTGTGAACTCAAGTTGACTCCAAACCAATTTTTGGCAGTGGTAGGTAATGCCTAGTAATTAATGGAACAATTGCCATGTTTTGCAAAATTCATATTGTGGCCTAACTAATTACAAAACAGGAGATAGGAATAAATAAAAAGAAAAAGGTAAAACAAAACAAAACAAAAAAATAAGTGAAAGAGAAACCCCCCATGGCCCAATTGGGCCAGTCCAGCCCAGCCAGCGGCCACCAGGCCGGCCCATCACCGTCCCCCTATATGCCCCCCCAGAGGCCCCGAAACCCTAGCCGACAGCCACCCACTCCCCTCGCATCCCCCCCCCCCGATCCCCTCTTGGATCGGGATCGAGCCCGCCGCTCGTCGCCCCGTCGCCCATCGCCAGCACCACCTCGCCGGAACCGTCAACCGTCGCCGCCATCGTCCTGACCTCCTCCCCACGCCGCTCCATCACGCATCGCCGCCCGGTCATCTACAACGCCGGTGAGGCCCCGGGCCTCCCCTCCTCTCTGCTCCCGCACCTCGCGCGCGCCCGCTCGCGCCTTCGCCCCAGCTCGCCGTGCTCACCGTGGCTCCCTCTCGGATCGTCCCGGCCTTGCCCGCGTCGCACCCTGCTCCTCCTTCCCGCATGCTGCGCTGCTGCTTCGGCTTGCTGCAGCTCGCGCCGCCAACGCGCGCGCCCGCGCAGCCACAGCCTCGCCGGCTCGCCTCGTTGCCGCGCCCACGACCCCCCCTCGCGCGCCCCGCTTCCCCGCCGATTCGCTGCCGCCGCTGCTCGCCCCGCCATCGCTCGCCCGCAGCCGCCCGCTCGCACCGCCCGAGCCGCCGCCCCTCTGCGCCTCGGCCTCGTCCTGCCACTCGCGCGCCCGCCGCGCTCGCCGCTCGCCCCTCAGTGTGAACCTCGAGGGTGATGCCTCATACGTTCACCCTGATGATTTCATCGAGTGGAATCCGCCGAGGGTGATTCCTCGGGTTTCTCCCTTGATGTTATGACCACACGATTACTTGACCTTTGTTACAGGCGGGTCCACCCAGGTGGGTACCCGCTGGGGATCTATGATTTTTGGGTGTGCCGGAAGGGCAGTCGAGTGTGATATTGTGGCGGAGCATCAGAGACTCTGATTGTCTCCGCGTGATACTAATTGAGCCTATTGGATTTGGGTTTGTGATCTGAGTGGGTCGACGTGCCCTATACGCACTACCACCACGCGGGATAATGGTTATGGGGCCCTCTGCGATGTACGTTTCTCCCGAAATCTCGTCTGACGTCACGATTCACCGTGCGGGCTGATTGTCGAGATTGGGCTAGATACTTCACTGACGAGTTCAGTGTCGCGTCTGCACCCCGGCCAGTCTCGCAACGCGCAGGGTGCCCAGGGCGATGGCCCAAGACCACTAGGTGCATAGGTTAGTCCGGCGTGCTGACCTCTCTGCCGAGCCTAGGTAGGGCGTTGCTTCGTGTTGATCTTCCGAGGACGGGCATTACCCAGCAAGTGTGTCCGGCCAGAGTTGATCGAGTGTGTTGGGTAACAGTAGTGCACCCCTGCAGGGATGAATCATCTATCGATAGCCGGTCCTACGGTAAAGGACGCTCAGTTTGTGTATTCTGATCTACTACTTGAACTGGATACTTGTTACTTAGTTGAAGCTTCGGGATCGCTTTCTCGCTTGGGAAATAAAATGTTTGCTAAATAAAATGCTATTCTACTCTCTTCTACTGCTGCAAGATGATGGCTTCGTGAATATGCTAGCCTTCGAGAGGACAAGGCCTTCTCTCTATTCTGGCATTTCTGCAGCCCAGTCCACTTATACAGCCTTTCTCCATTGGTAATGTTGCATATGTAGTATAGATCCTTGCTTGCTGAGTACTTCGGATGAGTACTCACGGTTGCTTTACTTTCTCTTTTCCACATACCCCACCTTGATGATACATCAGACGATGGAGTCCAGGAGCCAGATGCCACCACCGGAGCTTACTACCAGGAGGGTCCAGAGGGCACGTACTACTGGATCGAGCCAGCCGACCAGGAGTAGGATCAGAGGCTCCCAGGCAGGAGGCCAACGCCTTTTGATCTAGTGTCGTTGTTTGTGCTAGCCTTCTTAAGGCAAAACTTGTCTAACTATGTCTGTACTCAGATAATATTTGTATGACTGACTTATGTATTCGGATCTTCGGATCCCTGGTCTGTCATATTGTGGATCTCCGTTTAATTTGTGTTAGAGTTGTGTTGTGATATCTTCCCGTGAGTCCCTGTGCTTGATCGAACACGTTTGCGTGTATGATTAGTGTACGATTGAGTCAGGGGTGCCACAATAAAGCTAAAGTTGATGCAATTGAGAAAATGCCATGTCCTAAAGATATTAAAGGTATTCGTAGTTTCTTTGGTCATGGTTGTTTCTATAGGAGGTTTATTAAAGACTTCTCTAAAATTTCTAGGCCTCTTACTAATATTTTACAAAAGGATGTTCCATTTGTTTTTGATGATGATTGTGTAGAAGCCTTTGAAACACTTAAGAAAGCCTTAACATCTGCACCTATTGTTCAACCACCTGATTGGAACTTGCCTTTTGAAATTATGTGTGATGCTAGTGATTATGCTATTGGTGCTATTCTAGGCCAAAGAGTTGATAAGAAATTAAATGTTATCCATTATGCTAGCAAAACTCTAGACAGTGCCCAAAGAAATTATGCTACTACTGAAAAAGAATTTTTAGCAGTTGTGTTTGCTTGTGATAAATTCAGATCTTACATTGTTGTTTTCAAAGTAATTGTTCACACTGATCATGCTGCTATAAAATATCTTATGGAAAATTAAGATGCTAAACCTGGACTCATTAGGTGGGTTCTCTTGCTAGAAGAATTTGATTTACATATCACTGATAGGAAAGGAGCTGAGAACCCCATAGCAGATAACTTGTCTAGGTTGGAAAATATTCTTGATGACCCACTACCTATTGATGATAGTTTTCCTAGAACAACTAGTTGCAATAAATGTTTCTCAGAATACTCCTTGGTATGCTGACTATGCTAATTATATTATTGCTAAATATATACCACCTAGTTTCACATACCAACAAAAGAAAAAAATTCTTCTATGATTTAAGACATTACTTTTGGGATGACCCACATATTTATAAAGGAGTAGATGGTATTATTAGACGTTGTGTACCTGAGCATGAACAGGAACAAATATTACGGAAATGTCACTCCGAAGCCTATGGAGGACATCATGCGGGAGATAGAACTGCTCATACGGTATTGCAATCTGGTTTTTATTGGCCTATCTTTTCAAGGATGCCCGTAAGTTTGTCTTGTCTTGTGATGAATGTCAAAGAATTGGTAATATCAGTAAGCGTCAGGAAATGCCTATGAATTATTCACTTGTTGTTGAACCATTTGATGTTTGGGGTTTTGATTATATGGGACCTTTTCCTTCCTCTAATGGGTACACTCATATTTTGGTTGCTGTTGATTATGTTGCTAAGTGGGTAGAAGTTATTCCAGCTAGTAGTGGTGATCATAACACTTCCATTAAAATGCTTAAAGAAGTTATTTTCCCAAGGTTTGGAGTCCCTAGATATTTAATGACTAATGGTGGTTCACACTTTATTCATGGTGCTTTCCGTAAAATGCTTGCTAAATATGATGTTAACCATAGAATTGCATCACCCTATCATCCTCAATCTAGTGGTCAAGTAGAACTTAGCAATAGAGATATAAAGTTAATATTACAAAAAATCTGTCAATAGGTCCCGAAAGAATTGGTCTAAGAAATTAGATGATACACTTTGGTCCTATAGAACAGCTTATAAAAATCCTATGGGTATGTCTCCTTATAAAATGGTTTATGGAAAAGCTTGTCATTTGCCTCTTGAGTTAGAACATAAAGCATATTGGGCAATTAAAGAACGCAACTATGATTTCAAACTTGCTGGTGAAAAGAGATTATTTGATATTAGCTCACTAGATGAATGGAGAACCCAAGCTTATGAAAATGCCAAACTATTCAAAGAAAAATTTAAAAGATGGCATGACAAAAGAATCCAAAAGCGGGAATTCAAAGTTGGAGAATATGTTCTTTTGTACAACTTTTGTTTTAGATTTTTTGCAGGGAAACTTCTTTCCAAATGGGAAGGACCATATATTATCGAAGAGGTTTATCGCTCTAGAGCTATCAAGATTAATAATGCTGAAGGTACTAACCCGAAGGTGGTCAATGGGCAAAGAATTAAACACTATATCTCAGGTACGCCTATTAATGTTGAAAGTAATATTATCCAAACCATGACACCGGAGGAACACATAAAAGAAACCTTCCATAATACTCCAGAGTCCTAAAAAAGAGGAGGTACATGATACGGTAAGTAAACAGACTCCAAAAAATCCGCAAAAATATTTTCTGCCAGTTTTAGAATATTAGAAATATTAGAAAAATAAGAAACAACCAGGAAGGCAACCGAGGTGGGCACGATACACCAGGGCGTGTCTGCCCTTCCTGGCGCGCCCAGGTGGGTTGTGCCCCCCGCGGGAACCTTCCCGACTCCGTTTTTCTTCCGTTTGCTTGTTTCCCAAGATAAAAAATCTTTATATACCCCCCGAATGTATTGACCACCGCATCGCAGAGAAATATTATGTTCTTGTTCTTGTTGTTTTTCTGTCAGATCTATCAAGCCAGGCATCATGTCTTCTCCTTCCACCAACAATGTAGAAGAAGATGCTTGGTTGATGAAGATAGAACTAAAAAGAGAGGAACCAAAAGAAGCCATCAAGGAGGATAAGGACAAGGAAGCTATGGGAGATCAAGTTCAAGCAGGAGGGCAAGTCATGCTGGCAGAAGAAGAAGAGGAAGATATCCTTCAACCATACTACAATCATCTCACCCCTACTGAAATTGAAGCTTTTAGAGCTTTTGAAATGGTTCGTGTTCAAAATAAATATCTCACTCATGAAAATATTTTGTTGCAATAGCAAATCATCGCCCTCCGGAGCATCATTCGTAGATTGGAGTACCTTCTAAGCCTGAAGTGTGACACTACTACCTCATCACCACCACCATCATCATCTTCACCACCAAAGGAGACTTGAGTACATGGTATGGGCACTCCCCTTGGCCTTTGCCAAGCTTGGGGGAGATGCCTCGGTATCGTATCACCATCACTTTTATTGCCTTTACCTATTTTAGTTCGATCTTTAGTTATATCATGAATTAGTTGAATAAAACTTTAGCATGATCTATCTTTGAGTATTAGTTTTTGTGATATATCAATCTATGTAATCGAGTGAGAGTTATATAATAAAGTTTAGTTTGAGTCTTTCCTTCTTTACTTTTATGTTGCTATCAAACAAAAGGTAATAAATGAAAAAAGGGGATCATATGCTAATCTTATGGTAAGTAATGACATCACATAAGGAAAAGTATAAATGGTAAAATTTATTGGAGAATTGACAAACATAGCATTGGTCAATGATGCAACTCATGAAATAATTAATAAGGGAAGAGAAGATTCACATGCAAATACACTATCTTGGACATCTTTTATGATTGTGAGCCCCCATTAAATATTATATGCCAAAATTGTTGATGTTGGACAAGGAAGACAACGTAATGATTTATGTTTGTTCATATTCACATAGAAGTTATATTGTCATAGATCCTTCAACATGTGGTGCTTGCTCAATATCTTTGCTAGCCAAAATTCCGCACTAAGTAGAGATACTACTTGTGCATCCAAAAACCCAAAACCCAAACTCATGTTTTGAGAGTCCACCATACCTACCTATGGATTGAGTAAGATCCTTCAAGTAAGTTGTCATCGGTGCAGTAAGGCAATAAAAATTGCTTCTAAATCACTACAGGAATCAGCTTCTTTGCAAAGGAACCGAAAGCGGACAGCAAACCTCTTCGCCGTCAGCCAATGATGACAAAGCTGTCCGGCAAAGTAAGCTACGGTAAACAGTTTCTTTACCGTCTGCTTTCTCAAATCGGACGACAAAGACCCTTTGCCGTCGATGGCAGACGGCAAAGAACGTGGACGGCAAAGAACAGGCGTTAGCCACGTTAGGTGGCTAACGGGAGCCTTTGTCGTCTGCCAGCTAACGGCAAACACGCCCTCCCCTTTGTCGTCTGCCTTGTGACGTCAGCAGACGCGTCACTCCACCCAGCTCTTTGCCGTCTGCCACTGACGGCAAACCTCTCCAGCCTTTGCCGTCTGCCACACACGGCAAAGTGACCAAATGGGTCAGCTCCCAGGTTGCACAGGTTGCTGCCACGTGGCCTCTTTGCCGTCCATGGCAGACGGCAAAGGGCTCTTTGCTGTCGGTGGCAGACGGCAAAGTGCCTATATTGTTACTGTTTTTTATGTTTTCTTTTATATCCCTGCATTTTCAAAAGACATATATGATATATATAGTTTCAACCTCAAACATAGCCCATGTATCCAACATCTAGCAGTCCATCAATGCAACAGAACACATAGGGTATTAAAAGATCCAATACATACATAGTTTCATGGAGTTCATCCATATATACATACATAGTTTCACATTGTTCATCAATACAAATGAAAACAAAAACTAAACACTAGCAGTCCATCAATGTTGCTTCCATGAAGTGAATCAAACCTGCAAAAATGGGAGTAAGAATGTTAGAAGAAGAAGAAGAAGAAGAATACTAGAAGAAGAAGAAGAAGAAGAAGAAGAAGAGTAGAAGAAGAAGAAGAAGAATAAGAATAAGGAGTAGAAGACGGAGAAAAAGAAAGAAGAGAAAAAGGAAGAATAAGAAGATATTTTCTTCTTCTTCTTTTCTCATCTTTCTTCTTCTCTTCTATATTTTTATCGTTTTCCTTCTCATTCTCATTCTTCTTCTTTTATTCTTTCTTTTTCTCTCTTTTTTCTCTATTCTTTCTTTTTCTCCTCTTCCTTGTTTTCTTCTCCTTATTCCTTATTTGTGTCATTTTAGAGCTAACTTAGTAATTATGCCATTTTTGAGCTAACTAAGCTTATTATGTCAATTTGGAGGAAAATAAGGTAAGTATAGGTCATTTTTGTGCTAACGTAGGTGATGATGCCATTTTTGAGCCAACTTAGGTAAGTATAGCTCATTTTTTATCTAACTTAGGTAATTATGCCATTTTGGAGGAATATAAGCTAAGTATATGACATTTATGAGAGAACCAAGGTTATTATGCCATTTTTGAAACGAATAAGCTAATTATGTCATAAATTAACTAAATAAGCTAATTATGTCATTTTGGAGGATAATTAGCTAAGTACGTCTTTTTTGGGGAAAATAAGCTAAGTATGTGGCATAATAGGGCTAACAAGCATGTACGAAGCTAAGTATGCATTTGTTAAGCAAAACACTAGAGAAAACTTACCGTCATCACAACAAATGCGATCAAGATCGCAACTAAGGTAACAATTGATCCAACGGCATAATGATACCAAGCCTAATTATCAATGGCATATTTTCTAATCTTACTAATCTTCAAGCGCATTGCGTCCATCTTCAAGCGCATTGCATCCATCTTCAAGAGCATTGCATCCATCTTGATCTTGTGATCATCGACGACATCAGCAACATACAACTCCAATTTCATCTTCTCTTCTTCAATTCTTTTCATTTTTTCTTTCAAATACTCGTTTTCTTTTTCAACTAAATTTAACTTCTCGAAAGAGGGTCGGTTGCAATTTCCAGTTCACATACCTCCTAGATAAACATATCTCTATCTCAACTTGATGGGCATAATTGTCATAAATGTGAAATGCAACAAATAGTTATAAAAGAGAATATACGACATCCGAATCATAAACCGAACGAGGGCCGACGGGGACGGATATCAAGACCATGGCACTATGTATAACAAACAATCATACAAGTAAGAAAATTATACAAGTAACTATATAAATCATACAATCATACAAGTAACTATATAAATCAAGTACAACATAAAAAAATTGAATACCTAACATGAACTAACAATATATATATATATGTATATAATACAAATTGAATACCTGACATGAATTAATAATAATCTTGATCATCTGTATATGCTCCGGGATCAATAAATGCATCATCATCATCACTATCATGAATGACGTGCTCATCGGGTTCAGCGGCATCAACATGTGGAAGGCCACCTTTACGTAATCGGTCAAGCATTGACAAGTCATCCGCATCAATAACCTCTTCTTGTTCCGGCTCTTCTTGTTCCGGCTCAGGGGTGAAGTCGGATTCACTGTCACTGCCTACTTCAATGTTCTGGGCTGAAGTAGAGTGTTTCTTGAAGCGTTTTTTGGAAACACGTGTTTCTTGGAAGAATTCTCCTTCATATATGTCTGGGTTAATGTGAGGTTCATAATCCTCTTCATTAGGGGGAGGTGGTCTAACACGTGGCGGCACTTCATAAACAACATCCCAACATTCAGATTTGGATCAGTTTGGCAGGCCCACAGTAGATAGAAAACTTGGGTCGCCTGTTGAGCCATAATATAGATATCGGGGACATCTAAATGGGTGCTTTGTTTTATTCCGACTAGCCCTATATGTTCATGAGTCCTTCTAGTCTCCTTCGGCTGGAACCAGTAACATTTGAAGACTACGACGTTCGGTGGGTTTTTACCATAGAATAGAAGTTCATAAATTGCTTCAACTCTCCCATAATACTCAGTATCTCCTTCGCCGATAGCAGAGACACAACAATTTGTAGACTTTCGGTTAGCCATAGATAGCTCTTTGTCGAAGGTACGAAAGCGATACCCGTTGATGTCGTATTTCTCAAATGAACGGACCTTATAGTCAAAACCATTAGCGACTTGTCTCAATTTGGCGTCCATAGACTCTGAATTAGCTTACAAGTTTAATACGAAAGGATTGTTGCATTAGCCACAAATTAGACGAAAAAATGAGAATGGTCTAATGGAAATTACCGTTTGTTTGAACCAAGAGATGAAACCGGGAAAGCCGCCTCCATGCTTTGCCAGAAGCTCATACTCTTCGATGGATTCCTTTTGGATCACCGCTCCATCCGAGAATTTGGCGACGTATCGACTACATCGAATATCTGGGAATAAGAGCAGTTCAAAGGAATTAGAAGTTGCAAAACAATGTACCACGAGAACTTACTCGATGTACGGCCACACTTCTGTTAGGTTGTTGAAGATATACAACGAAATGGTCTGCCATTCTTCGACATCCAACGATAATGGTTTCGAAGCACCGGCTGGTGCGAGATTCCCTTTGAATAGGCTGAGGTTGGATCCACCTTTTTTTGGATCGCCAACATTGTACCGAGGCTTCGGATTATGCAAATGACGATTTTTGGCTTCGTAGTGTGCTGTCACGAAGTTTGCCGCCTCCTCAGTAATGAATGCCTCGGCCATCGATGCTTCAATTCTACGTTTATTTTTACATTTTGCTCAAAGCGTCTTCTGCATCCTCTCAGTTGCGTAGCACCAACGATTTTGCACGCCCCCCCCCCCACCCAAATATTGCCTCGGTCGGGAGATGCAAAATCAAGTGCTGCATTGGATTAAAGAAGCCCGACGGAAAGATCTTCTCTAACTTGCAGATCAACTCCGACGCCAACTCTTCCATTTCTTCTAGCAGGCCAAGCAATAGTTCTTTCGCACAAAGAACACAGAAGAAATAGCTCAGCTCTGCCAGTACTAGCCATTCATCCTCACGGATGAAGGCACGCAACATCACCGGCATTACCCGCTCAATCCATATGTGCCAATCATGACTCTTGAGACCAAATATTTTCAATTTTTCAAGACTCGCTCCCCTCTTTAGATTCGCTGCATACCCATCGGGGAACATCAACTGCATTTTCACCCACAAGATAATTTCCCTCATAGTTGGCCTTCCAAGATTGAACCATGCCTTTGGCTTCGTCCAGTTCTGCTTTCCTTTTGGTTCTTGCATGTTTTGTTACGGTCTATCACATAGCGCCTCCTGATCGACTCTAGCCTTAGTATTATCCTTTGACTTCCCCTCTATGCCGAACAATGTACCAAAAAGTGCCTCGGTGATATTCTTTTCAGTGTGCATCACATCGATGTTGTGTGGGCAAAGGAGGTCTTTGAAGTAAGGCAGATCCCACAAGCATGTCTTGTGAGTCCAGGCGTGTTCCGAATTATACCCCTTGGAATACCCTGGACGCTCTGGATCTGGCTCAAGAGCGTTTAACTGATCCAGGGTCTCTTGGCCTGTCAACGCAGGTGGTGCAGAGTTTTTGACAACTCTACCTTTGATGAAGTTCTTCTTGTCTTTCCTGAACTTATGGCGAGGATCCAAGAACTGTCTAAGCAAGTCGAAGCAAGAAAACTTGTGACCCGCCTGCAGCCAACGGAACTGAAGAGCTGCCTTGCATGTGGGGCACGGGAACCTTCCATGCACACACCAGCCAACGAATAGCGCATACGCCGACAAGTCATGCATCGAGTTCATGTATCAGACACGCATTATGAAGTTATGTTTGCTAAAGGCATTGTATGTCTTGAACCCATTATCCCAAGCTTCTTGCAATTCGTCCTTAAGCAGCTGCATGTACACATTCATATTCTTCCCCGGATAGTTGGGCCCTGGAATTATCAACATCAGGAAAATGTTCTTTCTTTGCATAATCTGTCTGGGGGGAGATTGAGTGGAATGACAAATACGGGCCAACAACTGTATTGGGTTGCTGTCAGACCAAACACATTGAACCCATCCGTGCTGATGGCGACTCGAGGATACCTTGGATCTGCCACTTTTTGTGCATGTAATGCATCGAAGCACTTCCACGCAGAACCATCTGATGTGTGTACCATCATCAGATTCCCATTTGCATCTAGTTCGGTTCTTTTGCCCGTTTTGTGCCATGTCATCTGTCTGGCCGTCTCTTCGACCATGAAAAGATGTTGAAGTCTTGGTACGATTGGCATATACCAAAGAACATTAACAGGGATTTTGGTCTGCGTCTTCTCACCCATACCGTTGTCTACCACAACATACCTGGAAGACTTGCAAATGGGACAATAGTTCAAGTCCACATACTCAAGCCTAAATAAGGCACATCCTTTCTCATAGGCATGTATCTTCTCATAGGGCATCTTAAGAGCATGGAGGATTTTGTCTGACTGGTACAGGTTTGCAGACATTACATGGCCTTTGGGTAGAAAGCGTCCAAATACTGTCATCATCGCGTCGTAGCATTCTCTGCCCAAGTTGAATTGAGCCTTCAGAGCCATTACTTGTGAGATGGCATCCACCTGACAAAGCTCAGTGTGCTCATGGAGAGGACGTTTTGAAGACTCCAACATTTCATTGAAGACCTTTGAAGATTCCTCCATCTCATCGTCTGAATCCCGAGCATCATCAAAGTTTTGCACCATGTCTTCCATCCCGGTACCATGCTCGTCGTTGTGACGACGAACCACCTCAACTCTGGCACGTTGGGCAGACTCACCATGAAATGTCCACACCGTATAACCGGGCATAAAACCACTCTTCTGCAGGTGTTTGCCCATTTCATCCTCTGTCCTCTTTTCCCAATTGTCACACTGGACACAGGGGCACCAGGTTTTCCTCTGGCCATTTGCAAATGCGGCTTTCACAAACCCCTTGGTTTTTGTTAACCATTCATTGGCCATCTCTTTCTGACTAGTGTGACCGGTGTACATCCACGTACGATCACTCATCTTGGCTTGCCTAGATACTGGACACACAAGAAACACATATATAATTCACCATGTATATATTCATCAGTTAATCTAGTTTGTCAATTTTATTACGTCCATGCAACCTACACTCTAATAGGTAAAGATAGGTCCTAATCCCAGCCGAGTATGAATAGATTGGGCTCATTTTCCCATGCTCTGCTCCGGGTCCGACGCAAAATTTTGGCAGCACCTCCCCGTTGTTCTCCTGATACACATCTCTGCAATAAATAGAGAGGATGTGTACCCGGAGAACAACAGGGAGGCACTGATGAAATTTATGCGTCGGATCCGGAGCAGATCATATGGGAAAACGAACCCAATCTACACATACTCGGTCTGTCCATGGATAACGTTGGACAATTCGAAAGAATCACGGTTATAAATATGCAAAGGCATGCATATTTATAACTGTAACCCTTTCGAACGGGAGACGCATACTGGTCACGCATACTGATGATTGAAGACACCTATAGCTAGCAAGTTTCATCGGCACGAAGACCGGAACAGAGCAAATAATTAAGGGGGAGGAGGAGATGTCATTTGTGCTCACCCACGAACGCAGGGGCGGAGCTCGTCGAACACCAGACCCTCGCAGTGATGAAACAACTGCACATTTAAATCCAAAGATGAGTAACATAGCATTATTGTTTTTTCCATCAACCTAACTAAATATTTACAACAGGATGCCACCGAAATATATGTCATCCAGGGTTCCGTCGACGTCGAGGCACCCCTAACCTATATAGATGTCATTTAGGCTTTCGTCGATGCCAAGGCACCCCCTAACCTAAATAACCATCATTTAGGGTTCCATCGACACCGACCGGCCCTCGACCCTCGTTCCCGATCCTCGACCCTCGTTCCCGATCCTCGACCCTCGTTCCCGACCCTCGACCCTAGTTTTGCTGACCGGTGATCCTCGACCCAGTTCTGTCGGCAGTGACGCACCCCTCTGATATGTCTCCAACGTATCTATAATTTTTATTGTTTCATGCTATTATATTATCCATCTTGGATGTTTTATATGCATTTATATGCTATTTTATATTATTTTTTGGACTAACCTATTAACCTAGAGCCCAGTGCCAGTTTCTGTTTCTCCTTGTTTTTGAGTTTCGCAGAAAAGGAATATCAAACGGAGTCCAAATGAGCTGAAAATTTACGGTGATTTTTTATGGACCAGAAGAAGCCCCCGAAGCAAAAGAGTTGGGCTAGAAGAGCCACGAGGCCTCCACAAGGGCGGAGGGCGTGCCCTACCCCCCTGGGGGTGCACTCCGGTCTTGTGGGCTCCTCGTGGACCCCCTGACTTGTTCTCGACGCCAAAAATTCCTATAAATATAGAAACCCCCAGAAATAAACCTAGATCGGGAGTTCCGCCGCCGCAAGCCTCTGTAGCCACGAAAAACCAATCGGGAGCCCGTTTCGGCACCCTGCCGGAGGGTGAAACCATCACCGGTGGCCATCTTCATCATCCCGGCGGTCTCCATGACGAGGAGGGAGTAGTTCACCCTCGAGGCTGAGGGTATGTACCAGTAGCTATGTGTTTGATCTCTCTCTCTCTCGTGTTCTTGATTTGACACGATCTTGATGTACCATGAGCTTTGTTACTATAGTTGAACCATATGGTGTTTCTCCCCCTCTACCTTCTTGTAATGAATTGAGTTTTCCCTTTGAAGTTATCTTATCGAATTGAGTCTTTAAGGACTTGAGAACACTTGATGTATGTCTTGCATGTGTTTATCTGTGGTGACAATGGGATATTCACGTGATCCACTTGATGTATGTTTTGGTGATCAACTTGCGGGTTCTGTGACCTTGTGAACTTATGCATAGGGGTTGGCACACGTTTTCGTCTTGGCTCTCCAGTGGAAACTTTTGGGCACTCTTTGAAGTTCTTTGTGTTGGTTTGAATAGATGAATCTTAGATTGTGTGATGCATATCGTATAATCAAACCCACGGATACTTGTGGTGACATTGGAGTATCTAGGTGACATTAGGGTTTTGGTTGATGTGTGTCTTAAGGTGTTATTATAGTACGAACTCTAGGGCTGTTTGTGGCACTTATGGGAATAGCCCAATAGATCGATCAGAAAGAATAACTTTGAGGTGGTTTCGTACCCTACAATAATCTCTTCGTTTATTCTCCGCTATTAGTGACTTTGGAGTGACATTTGTTGCATGTTGAGGGATTGTTATATGATCTAATTATGTTATCATTGTTGAGAGAACTTGCACTAGTGAAAGCATGAACCCTAGGCCTTGTTTTGAAGCATTGCAATACCGTTTTCACTCACTTTTGTTACTAGTTACCTTGCTGTTTTTATATTTTCAAATTACAAAAACCTATATCTACCATCCATATTACACTTGTATCACCATCTCTTCGCCGAACTAGTGCACCTATACAATTTACCATTGTATTGGGTGTGTTGGGGACACAAGAGACTCTTTGTTATTTGGTTGCAGGGTTGTTTGAGAGAGACCATCTTCATCCTACACCTCCCATGGATTGATAAACCTTAGGTCATCCACTTGAGGGAAATTTGCTACTATCCTACAAAACTCTGCGCTTGGAGGCCCAACACGAGTCTACAAGAAAAAGGTTGCGTAGTAGCCATCAAGCTCTTTTCTGGCGCCGTTGCCGGGGAGGTGAGTGCTTGAAGGTATATCTTTAGATCTTGCAATTGAATCTTTTTAGTTTCTTGTTTTATCACTAGTTTAGTCTATAAAAGAAAACTACAAAAAAATGGAATTGAGGTTGCCTCATATGCTTCATCTTTTTAATGTCTTTCGTGAAAATGATGGAAAGGAAAATTGTGCTCAAGTGTTAGAAGAAGAAGTCTATAAAATGTTTGGCACTAAATTTTTGAATGATGAGCATGATTGCAATGTTGTTAGTATGAATTCCTTGAATATCCATGTTGCTAATGATATGCAAAGCTACAAGCTTGGGGATGCTATGTTTGATGAAGATGATATTTTTAGTCCCCCAAGTTTTGATGAGAATATTTATTATGATGATAGCATGCCTCCTATTTATGATGATTATATTGATGAAAGTGGGTTTGGAAGAGTGTCAACTCTAGGTAGTATTGATCCCACTATTTTGGAGGGTGTTGAATCTTTTTACAATATTGATGAAAGTGGATTTGGAGAGGTCATGACTTTATTTAGTGATGAATCCACTATTTCGGAAGAGGCTCCAATTGATTATGAGAACAAAGTTGCTATGTATGATGATTATTGTGATGACATGTATGCTATAAATAGTAATGATAACCATGAAACTTGTCATCATGATTTTAATTTTCAATTGGATTATGCCTCACGTGATAGTTATTTTGTTGAATTTGCTCCCACTATTATGAATGAGAAGAATTTTGCTTATGTGGAGAGTAGTAAATTTTCTATGCTTGTGGATCATGAAAAGAGTGCTTTATGTGATGATTATATTGTTGAATTCATTCATGATGCTACTGAAAATTATTATGAGGGAGGAGTATATGCTTGTAGGAATTGCAATAATATCAAGTTTCCTCTCTATGTGCTTAAAATCTTGAAGTTTTGCTTGTTTTACCTTCATATGCTAGTTGATTCTTGTTCCCATAAGTTGTTTGCCCACAAAATCCCTAGGCATAGGAAGTGGGTTAGACTTAAATGTGCTAGTCATATTCTTCATGATGCTCTCTATGTGTTTCAATTCTTATCTTTTATGTGAGCATCATTGAAATCATCATGCCTAACTAAAAAGGCATTAAAGAAAAGCGCTTATTGGGAGACAACCCAGTATATACTCCTACTGTTTTTGTGTGTTCACATGATTAGGCTACTGCAGTAATCATGTTTTATAGTTTTTGTTTGAATAAAGTACCAAGAAAGCCTTTGGGATAGTGTGGTTGATAGTTGATTTGATTCTGTGCAAAAACAGAAACTTTTACGTCCAGTAAAGAAATTCCTATCTTTTACTGGAAGGCGTAAAAACTCTGAATTTTTTACAGAGGATTTATATACAAGTTTTCTACGTTTTCCTAATTTTTTAGAATATTTAGAGTTACAAAACTATGACCTTAATTTAAATCTTCACAGACTGTTCTGTTTTTGACAGATTCTGTTTTCGATGCATAGTTTGCTTGTTTTCTAGTTTCTATGGCTTATATTGCTTAATATAAATTGTAGAAATGATAGGGTACAGTAGGAATCATGTGATAAAAGTTATGAATCTTGTATTTACAGTACCAAAGTAAATTATTTGTTTTATTATACTAACGGATCTCACGAAGGTTTTGTTAAGTTTTGTGTGATTGAAGTTTTCAAGTTTTGGGTGAGATATCGATATGAGGAGAATAAGTAGTGACAAGACCCTAAGCTTGGGGATGCCCAAGGCACCCCAAGGTAATATTCAAGGAAGATCCAAGCAACTAAGCTTGGGGATGCCCCGGAAGGCATCCCCTCTTTCGTCTCCAACATCATCGGTAAATTTACTTGAGGCTATAATTTTATTCACCACATGATATGTGTTTTGCTTGGAGCATCATTTTATTTTATTATTATTTGCTTGATTTTATTTAGAGTAATGTTTTGCATCTTTTAGTTCAATAAAAAGATCAAGTGTAGCCTTTACCATGCTTATTTTGCAAGTCTACATGTTGCTGTATTGAAAACAGAAAGTTTTTGATTGTTGTATGAATTCTTATGGAAAGTCAGTACATGATAAAATCTTGATATTTTTAAAAGTTCATAAATAACAAATTTTATACGGTGCGGTAATTTTTTAGAATTTTTGGAGTTAGGGAAGTATGAGTACAATTGCACGCTTTACAGACTGTCCTGTTTTGACAGATTGCTGTTATGTTTGCATATGTTTGCTTGTTTAATGATTCTATTGGAGGACAGGAGTATTAAATATGCAGAGGCATTTAGTATGAAATGTTAAATAATAATTTTAGTGATTTTTTGCAGTAGAGAATGATAAGATTTTGCATTTGATTTATACTAACTTTTCTCACGAGTTCTTGTTGAGTTTTGTGTGGATGAAGTTTTTAAGATTTAGGGAAACAGTGATATAAAAGGAATTAAGGAGACACAAAACCTCAAGCTTGGGGATGCCCAAGGCATCCCTAGTTAATATTTCAAGAAGTCTCAAGCATCTAAGCTTGGGGATGCCCCGGTTGGCATCCCACCTTTTCTCTTCAACAATGATCGGTTAGTATCGGTTGAGCCTAAGTTTTTACTTCTTCACATGATGTGTGCTATTTTTAGAAAGTCATTTTATTTTGTTTTTATTGCTGTTTGAATAGTATCCCAAGATCTGAAATTCTTAAATGTTAGAGAGTCTTCACATAGTTACATAATTTTTCGACTACTCATTGATCTTCACTTATACCTTTTGGAGTAGTTTGTCAGTTGCTCTAGTGCTTCACTTATTTCTTTTTAGAGCACGACGGTGGTTTTATTTTGAAGAAATTGACGAACTCTCATGCTTCACCTATATTATTTTGAGAGTCTCTATACAGCATGGTAATTTGCTTAGGTTATGAATTTAGTCCTAATATGATGGGCATCCAAGAGGGATATAATAAAAACTTTCATATAAAGTGCATTGAATACTATGAGAAGTTTGATTCCTTATGATTGTTTTGAGATATGAGGATGGTGATATTATAGTCATGCTAGTGAATAATTGTGGATTGTAGAAATACTTGTGTTGAGGTTTGTGATTCTCGTAGCATGCACATATGGTGAACCGTTATGTAACGAAGTTGGAGCATGATTTATTTATTGATTGTCTTCCTTATGAGTGGCGGTTGGGGACGAGCGATGGTATTTTCCTACCAATCTATCCCCCTAGGAGCATGCGCGTAGTACTTTGTTTCGATAGCTAATAGACTTTTGCAATAAGTATGTGAGTTCTTTATGACTAATGTTGAGTCCATGGATTATACGCACTCTCACCCTTCCACCATTGCTAGCCTCTTTAGTACCGCGCAATTTTCGCCGGTACCATACACCCACCATATACCTTCCTCAAAACAGCCACCATACCTACCTATTATGGCATTTCAATAGACATTCCGAGATATATTGCCATGCAACTTTCCACCGTTCCGTTTATTATGACACGCTTCATCATTGTCATATTGCTTTTCATGATCATGTAGTTGACATCGTATTTGTGGCAAAGCCACCGATCATAATTTTTATACATGTCGCTCTTGAATCATTGCACATCCCGGTACATCGCCAGAGGCATTCATACAGAGTCATATTTTGTTCTAAGTATCGAGTTGTAATTCTTGAGTTGTAAGTAAATAAAAGTTTGATGATCATCATTATTAGAGCATTGTCCCAGTGAGGAAAGGATGATGGAGACTATGATTCCCCCACAAGTCGGGATGAGACTCCGGACGAAAAAAAAAGAGGCCAAAAAAAATGAGAGAAGACCCAAATAAAAAAAATGAGAGAAAAGAGAGAAGGGGCAATGTTACTATCCTTTTACCACACTTGTGCTTCAAAGTAGCACCGTGATCTTCATGATAGAGAGTCTCCTATGTTGTCACTTTCATATACCCATGGGAATTTTTCATTATAGAACTTGGCTTGTATATTCCAATGATGGGCTTCCTCAAATTGCCCTAGGTCTTCGTGAGCAAGCGAGTTGGATACACACCCACTTAGTTTCTTTTTGAGTATTCCTACGCTTATAGCTCTAGTGCATCTGTTGCATGGCAATCCCTACTCACTCACATTGATATCTATTGATGGGCATCTCCATAGCCCATTGATACGCCTAGTTGATATGAGACTATCTCCTTCTTTTTGTCTTCTCCACAACCACCATATTCTATTCCACCTATAGTGCTATGTCCATGGCTCACGCTCATGTATTGCGTGAAAGTTGAAAAGGTTTGAGAACACCAAAAGTATGAAACTATTGCTTGGCTTGTCATCGGGGTTGTGCATGATTTGAATATTTTGTGTGATGAAGATGGAGCATAGCCAGACTATATGATTTTGTAGGGATAACTTTCTTTGGCCATGTTATTTTGAGATGACATGATTGCTTTATTAGTATGCTTGAAGTATTATCATTTTAATGTCAATATTAAACTTTTGTTTTGAATCTTATGGATCTGAACATTCATGCCACAATAAAGAAAATTACATGAATAAATATGTTAGGTAGCATTCCACATCAAAAATTCTGTTTTTATCATTTACCTACTCGAGGACGAGCAGGAATTAAGCTTGGGGATGCTTGATACGTCTCCAACGTATCTATAGTTTTTGATTGTTCCATACTATTATATTATCCATCTTGGATGTTTTATATGCATTTATATGCTATTTTATATTATTTTTGGGACTAACCTATTAACCTAGAACCCAGTGCCAGTTTCTGTTTTTTCCTTATTTTTGAGTTTCGCAGAAAAGGAATATCAAACGGAGTCCAAATGAGCTAAAATTTTACGGTGTTTTTTTATGGACCAGAAGAAGCCCCCGAAGCAAAAGAGTTGGGCCAGAAGAGCCACGAGGCCTTCACAAGGGTGGAGGGCGCGCCATACCCCCCTGGGGGCGCCCTCCGGTCTTGTGGGCTCCTCGTGGACTCCCCCCCTGACTTGTTCTCGACGCCAAAAATTCCTATAAATATAGAAACCCCCAGAAATAAACCTAGATCGGGAGTTCCACCTCCCTAAGCCTCTGTAGCCACAAAAAACCAATCGGGAGCCCGTTTCGGCACCCTGCCGGAGGGGGAAACCATCACCGGTGGCCATCTTCAGCATCCCGGCGGTCTCCATGACGAGGAGGGAGTAGTTCACCCTCGGGGCTGAGGGTATGTACCAGTAGCTATGTGTTTGATCTCTCTCTCTCTCTCTCGTGTTCTTGATTTGGCACAATCTTGATGTACCACGAGCTTTGTTACTATAGTTGAATCATATGATGTTTCTTCCCCTCTACCTTCTTGTAATGAATTGAGTTTTCCCTTTGAAGTTATCTTATCGGATTGAGTCTTTAAGGATTTGAGAACACTTGATGTATGTCTTGCATGTGTTTATCTGTGGTGACAATGGGATATTCACGTGATCCACTTGATGTATGTTTTGGTGATCAACTTGCAGGTTCTGTGACCTTGTGAACTTATGCATAGGGGTTGGCACACGTTTTCGTCTTGACTCTCCGGTAGAAACTTTGGGGCACTCTTTGAAGTTCTTTGTGTTGGTTTGAATAGATGGATCTGAGATTGTCTGATGCATATCGTATAATCAAACCCGCGGATACTTGTGGTGACATTGGAGTATCTAGGTGACATTAGGGTTTTGGTTGATGTGTGTCTTAAGGTGTTATTTTAGTATGAACTCTAGGGCTGTTTGTGACACTTATGGGAATAGCCCAATAAATCGATCAGAAAGAATAACTTTGAAGTGGTTTCGTACCCTACAATAATCTCTTCATTTATTCTCCGCTATTAGTGACTTTGGAGTGACTTTTGTTGCACGTTGAGGGATTGTTATATGATCTAATTATGTTATCATTGCAATACCGTTTTCGCTCACTTTTGTTACTAGTTACCTTGCTGTTTTTATATTTTCAGATTACAAAAACCTATATCTACCATCCATATTACACTTGTATCACCATCTCCTCACCGAACTAGTGCACCTATACAATTTACCATTGTATTGGGTGTGTTGGGGACACAAGAGACTCTTTGTTATTTGGTTGCAGGGTTGTTTGAGAGAGACCATCTTCATCCTACGCCTCCCACGGATTGATAAACCTTAGGTCATCCACTTGAGGGAAATTTGCTACTATCCTACAAAACTCTGCGCTTGGAGGCCCAACACGAGTCTACAAGAAGAAGGTTGCGTAGTAGACATCACCCTCCTCCTCCTCCTCCTCCTCCTCCTCCTCTTCTTCTTCTTCTTCTTCTTCTTCTTCTTCTTCTTCTTCTTCTTCTTCTTCTTCGTTCTTTTTCTTCTCCTCCCATCCTCATCTTCTTCTTTTCCTTCTCTTCCTCCTCTTGTTTTCTTGTTCTTCTCTTCTTCTTCCCTCTTCTTTCCTCTTTCTTTCTTCTTTTCTTCTTCTTCTTCTTCTTCTATCTTCTTCTTATTTCTTCTTCTTCTTCTTCTTCTTCTTCTTCTTCTTCTTCTTCTTCTTCTTCTTATTTTCTTTGTTTTTCATCTTTCATCTTTCTTCTTTACCTAAACTAAAACCTAAACTAATCCTAAACTAAACTAAATCTAAACCTAAACCTAAAAAAACGAGAAAAAACCTAAACTAAACCTAAACTAAATCTAACAAAATAGAAAAAAATAGAAAAAAAAGAGGAGCAGAGATCTCACCTTGGGAGGGGGGCGGCCGATGGAGGAGGGGGCCGGTGGAGGAGGTGCCCGGGGGAGGACGGCCACCGCAGGGGAGGGGGACGGCGCCGCGGCCTGCCACACGGCGGGGCTCCGGCCGCCCCGCAGGGCAGGGGGCGGGGCGGCCTGGGGCAGTGGGAGGCGAGGGCGGCGGCAGGTGGCGGGGCGGCCTGGGCAGGGCGGCGGCAGGCGGCGGGG
Source organism: Thinopyrum elongatum (assembly GCA_011799875.1). Classification (NCBI taxonomy): domain Eukaryota; kingdom Viridiplantae; phylum Streptophyta; class Magnoliopsida; order Poales; family Poaceae; genus Thinopyrum; species Thinopyrum elongatum. Next base: position 257,191,409 of record CM022297.1, read on the forward strand.
AGGCCTGGGCAGGGCATCGGCCGCAGAAGGCGGCGGGCCGGGGCGGCGGGAGCAATTGGAGGCGGGGGCGGTGGCAGGCGGCGGGGCGGCCTGGGCAGGGCGGTGGCAGGCGGCGGGGCGACCTGGGCAGGGCGTCGGCCGCGGCAGGCGGCGGGGGCAGTTGGAGGCGGGGGCGGTGGCCGGCCGCTTCTGTGGGGGTCGGGGGGAGGAGAGAGATTGAGGCGCAGAGAGAGAGGAGGCGTGAGGGGTAACGGCCGTTATAGGTACTAACCTCTTTGCCGTCTGCTAGCTGGCGGCAAAGAATCCTTGTCGTCTGCCAGCGGATGGCAAAGAGGTGGGGGGTGGGCCGTTGCAGCGATGGCCTCCACTGGACCCCACCCACCTCTTTGCCATCAGCTAGCGGACGACAAAGAATTGGCTGACAGCAAATTCCATCTTTGCCATCAGCCAGTTCTTTGCCGTCTGTTTTTGTAAGCTGACGGCAAAGACCTTCTTTGCCGTCAACTAGCAGACGGCAAAGAACTGACATACGGCAAATTCTCTGATTCCAGTAGTGAAATGTGTTTGATCATTTAGTGTAAGAGAAAATTGAGCGTTGTACGTACTTTTGATGGAAAAGTAATGAAAGCGACAGACTGCATAATAAAGGTTGCTATCATAAGGGGCAATATAACATGACGTTCTTTTGCATTAAGGGATTTGGCATACAAACCAAAAAGGCGCATGACAATCTCTGCTTCCCTCTGCGAAGGGCCTATCTTTTAATTTTATGTATTTACTTTTATGCAAGAGTCAAAGTATTCTTTCCTATTCCTTTTTATTTTCTCTTTTTGCAAGCATCATGTGGTGAGGAAAGATCTAGGCACATATATCCAGTTGGATATGAGTGAGCATGAGTTATTATTGTTGACATCACCCTTGAGGTGAATACGTTGGGAGGTGAAACTATAAGCCCCTATCTTTCTATGTGTCCGGTTGAAACTTTTTGCTCATGGATATATGATGTGAGTATTAGCAATCATAGAAGATTAAATGATGGTTGAGTATGTGGACTTGCCAAAAGGCTCCGATACGAGACCCTTCCTAAAAATATGATGAATTGTAGTTGCAAAGTTGAATGAGAACATAGTTTGTTGGCTTTCAATAGAGTTTATGCTTTATACTTCGATGTTGTGATGAATTGTTACTTGTTCATGAGAAGTTATGTATCTAGCATGGAAAGTATTGGGAACTACTTGGTCATTTTCGTTGACGGGAAAATCATGCCTCTCAAAATATTTTATCTCTTAATTTAAGCTTTGAGCTCTGGCACCTATACAAATCTCTGCTTCCCTCTGTGAAGGGCCTATCTATTTACTTTTATGCAATTTTTTTAGTCTCCATCTTTTCTTATAAAACACCAACTAGGGAGCACTATGATCATACTTGTGCATTGGATGTAGCTAATATTCGAGTATGTTTCATGAATGGATCAATGATTGTGCATGATGGGCTAGGGATAGCTTTCTTTAGTGTTGATATTTTGAAAGACATGGTTGCTTCTTGATATGCTCGAGTATTGAAGTCTTCATGTCAATTATAGAATATTACTTTGAACTATCTAAAATTCCGAAAGTCCATGCTACAAAAGAAAAGAATATGTGATGGACATGTTAGGCAGCATTCCACATCAAAAATTTCTGTTTTTATCATTTACCTACTCGAGGACGAGCAGGAATTAAGCTTGGGGATGCTTATACGTCTCCAACGTATCTATAATTTTTTTTATTGTTCCATGCTGTTATATTATAATTCTTGGATGTTTTACCTTCATTTTATAGCTACTTTATATCATTTTTTGGGACTAACCTATTGACATAGTGCCGAGTGCCAGTTGTTGTTTTTTGCTTGCTTTTTTACTTCACAGAATATCCCTATCAAACATAGTCCAAACGCAGCGAAACTTTTTGGATATTTTTTTACCAGAAGACAACTTGGGAGCCAAGGAGCACCAGAGGGGAGGCCCATGGGACCCACAACCCACCAGGGCACGCCAGAGGCCCATGGGGGTCTCCTCCACTACCTCTCGGCTCTATAAATCCTCAAATATTCCAGAAACCCTAGGGGAGCGATCGAAACACAATTCCTGCCGCCGCAAGTTCCAGAACCACGAGATCCAATCTGGAGCCCTATTCCAGCACTCTGCCGGAGGGGAACACAATCACGGAGGGGTTTATTATCCTCATTGGTGCTCCTCTGATGATGCGTGAGTAGTTCACCATAGACCTACGGGTCCGTAGGCAGTAGCTAGATGGCTTCTTCTCTCTTTTTGATTCTCAATACAATGTTCTCCTCGTTGTTCTTGGAGATCTATTTGATGTAATGACTTTTTGCGGTGTGTTTGTTGGGATCCGATGAAGTACGAGCTTATGATCAGATCTATCTATGAATATTATTTGAGTTTTCTTTGATCTCTTATATGCATGATTGTTATAGCCTCGTATCTCTTCTCCAAATCTTTGGTTTAGTTAGGCCAATTAGATTGATTTTTCTTGCAATGGGAAGAGGTGCTTTGTGATGGGTTTGATCTTGCGGTGTCCTCATCCAGTGACAGAAGGGATAGCGAGGCACGCATGTATCGTTGCTATTAAGGATAAAAAGATGGGGTCTATTCCTACATGAATAGATCTTGTCTACATCATGTCATCATTCTTATTGCATTACTCTGTTTCTCCATGAACTTAATACACTAGATGCATGCTGGATAGCAGTCGATGTGTGGAGTAATAGTAGTAGATGCAGGCAGGAGTCGGTCTACTAATCTTGGACATGATGCCTATATACATGATCATTGCCTTGGATGTCGTCATAATTATTTGCTCTTCTATCAATTGCCTAACAGTAATTTGTTTACCCACCGTATGCTATTTTCTCGAGAGAAGCCACTAGTGAAATCTACGGCCCCCGGGTCTATCTTAATTTTATCATATTGTTTTCAGATCTATTATTCCAAAAAACCAAAAATACCTTGCTGGACTTTTTCTCTACTTATTTTATTTTACGTTCTTGCTAGATCTATTTATCCAATCTCATACAATTTAATCTATCTCTTTACTGAGGAGGGATTGACAACCCCTCTTACGCGCCGGGTTGCAAGTATTTTTTCTTTCTGTGCTGGTACCGTTTACATTGTGTTGCTTGGTTCTCCTACTGGATTGATAACCTTGGTTTCATAACTGAGGGAAATACTTATCGTAGCCGTGCTGCATCATCCCTTCCTCTTTGGGGAAATACCGACGTGGTCCCAAGCCACGTTAGTGGCGTCGCAGCAGAGCCAGATATCTCAGATGATAAAGAAGAAGGTCGAGTTACCAAACATAATTTAGATCATGCGTCGCCGACGCCTCCTACCCTTTCAAGACCGAGCCATCCCCATGTGGTCCTACAAGCCCGAAGACCCTGCCACCATGCTCAGCTTCTACCGCACCTCCCAGGCCAAGTTGTGGAAGGTGTTTTCCAAGCCTCAAAAGGACTGGCCGGCCGAGGAAGAAGACATTGGCCTTGACGCTGCGACACCCCCTCGGGAGGTACGATAAGTTTTACCATTATGTTCGAATATTCCTTTTTAACAAATTACTTAACTCCTGCTTCTTCCATCCATAGAGCTGGCTGTAGAAAGCCGAGCAGATCAATAGCCCCGCCCCGCTGCCCGGGGGCCCAGGTCGGCCTTGTTAACATAGATGCTGGCCGTGGCACCGTACAAAGTGCCAAAGCAGAAGGAGAAGAAGAAAGGAGAGAAGAGGGAGGCCAGAGAAGGCCTCCGTCCTAGAGGACCCCCAAAAACTAAGTCCGGGGAAACCCAGGCCCACTCCACTCTTGACAGGGAGCAGTGAGAGGACGGGGAGGAGAGTAACTCCTCCCAAAAAGGAAGAGGGTGGCGTCAGATGATGCCGAGGAGGATCAGCCTCCTCGTTCCCCGAAGAGGCAATGCATGGCCAAAGTGGCCCTGTCTAATGATAGCTCGGATTCTGCCGAAGAGTCCGAGTCTTCCGAAGAGGTTCCTCAAGGGAACCCCAGGATCAAGCCCCGGGCCCAAAGGTACGTATCCGAAAATGCACTGATACGTCCATTTTGCATCATGATTTCCTACTGTTATTTATAATGCTTTTATGCATAATAATGCTTTATGGAGTAATTCTAATGCCTTTTATCTCATAATATGCAAGGTTTACACAAAGAGGGAGAATGCCGACAGCTAGAATTCTGGACCTGAAAAAGCTACATCAGAGATACCTATTTTGCATATCTCCAAATAAGCTAAAACTTCACGGAGAATTATTTTGGAATATATGAAAAATACTGGAGCAAATAACTACCGGAGGGGGCCACCTCGTGACCACAAGACACCAGGGCGCGCCAGGCCCCCCAGGCACGCCCTGGTGGGTTGTGGCCAGCCCAGCCCATCTCCGGTCCCCGTCATCTGGTATATAAGTCATTTTGACCTAGAAAAAATAAGGAGAAGACTTTCGGGATGGAGCGTCGCCGTCTCGAGAAAGAACTTGGGCAGGAGCAATTTTGCCCTCCGGCGGAGCGATTCCGCCCAGGGAACTTCCCTCCCGAAAGGGGAAATCAAAGCCAATGTCATCACCAACAACCCTCTCATCTTTGGGAGGCCAATCTCCATCAACATCTTCAATAGCACCATCTCCTCTCAAACCCTAGTTCATCTCTTGTGTTCAATCTTTGTACCGAAACCTCAGATTGGTACCTGTGGGTGACTAGTAGTGTTGATTACATCTTGTAGTTGATTACTATATGGTTTATTTGGTGGAAGATTATATGTTCATATCCATTATGCTATTTAATACCCCTCTGATCTTGAGCATGAATATCATTTGTGAGTAGTTACTTTTGTTCTTGAGGTCACGGGAGAAGTCATGTTGCAAGTAATCATGTGAGCTTGATATGTGTTTGATATTTTGATGATATGTATGTTGTGATTCCCTTAGTGGTGTCATGTGAACGTCAAATACATGGCACTTCACCATATTTGGGCCTAAAGCAATACATTGTGGAGTAGTTATTAGATGATGGGTTGCTAGAGTGATAGAAGCTTAAACCCTAGTTTACGCGCTACTTCGTAAGGGATCGATTTGGATCCAAATGTTTAATGCTATGGTTAGATTTTATCTTAATAATTTTTTCGTAGTTGCGGATGCTTGCGAGGGGGTTAATCATAAGTGGGAGGTTTGTTCAAGTAAGAACATCACCCAAGCACCGGTCCACCCACATATCAAATTATCAAAGTAGCGAACGCAAATTAAACCAACATGATGAAAGTAACTAGATGAAATTCCCGTGTGCCCTCAAGAACACTTTGCTTATTATAAGAGACCGTTTTGGCCTATCCTTTGCCACAAAAGGATTGGGCTACCTTCCTACACTTTATTTACCGTTACCGTTACTTGTCTATTACAAATTATCTTGCTATCAAACTACCTGTTACCGACTATTTCAGTGCTTGCAAAAAATACCTTGCTGAAAACCACTTGTCATTTCCTTCTGCTCCTCGTTGGGTTCGACACTCTTACTTATTGAAAGGACTATGATTTTTCCCCTATACTTGTGGGTCATCACGCACCCATGTATTCTTGACCGAACTGATCCATTTTTGATTATGTGCTTCCTTTTAACATCGCAGCCCACCGCGCGACCTTCCCACCGATCCAGTCTAGGAGGGGGTTTCTCCCCTAGCTGAGCTAGCGGAGAGCGGAACTGCGTCTCGCACCACGCCTCCTTCGGTCATCGAGGAGACCGGGGAGGTGTTGTCCAAGAATACCCCTCTCGGGCCGAACACGGGGCGCGGAGGTGACGACATTATGGCCGAGGTGAATACCTCGACCGCCGAAAACCAGGAGGGGAGGACCCCTCTGGAGAGCAAAGAGGGGGAGCCTGGTCAGTCCGAGCTCTCCCCAAAAACGGTTTCGGAGCCGCTAACGCACCAGGAGGTGACTATTCCGGCTGTCACCGAGGGAGGAGCCGGGGTAACTCCGCCACCCCAGCCCGCTTCAGAACGGGTTCCAACTGGATGACTGGATGTGGTGGAGGAGCCGTTGACCAACTCCGTCATCACCAGGAACACCGTGCCCTGATGGGCACGGTTTTGCAAAGTATTCGGTCCATCGACAACAGACTGAAAGAGGCTTTCGGCGGCCTTCTAACGGGCTTCAAGGTAAGCCATGTAATGCCCTTTGTCCTTTAAAATTTCACATATATGATCATGTAGCCTTGTATACAGTAGCCCCCGAGACCTGAGTGGGTTTGAAAAACTCATGCGGGGGTCGAATAGCTTTAGAGATATAGATCATAGCCATACTGAAGCCCACGAGACTCTGGCCGGATTTAGAAAATGCCTACGGAGGATCGGAAATCGAATATACGAGGACCTGATATGTTAAGTGTAATATGCAGGCATCATCTTCGGCGGTGGCTGCCCGGGCCGAGGAATGGGCCGAGCTCAATCGGATTAACAAGCGGTTCAACAAGGTGCAAGTTAAGTCCGAACTGAGCTAATTACGACACCATTTGTTTGATGGGGTTTTCCAAAGTAAACCTGAACGGGGTGCAATTGCAATTACTGCAGCTGTCACCGCAGAGGTCGAGACCCTCAATGCCGAGCTGAGGAGAGCTCAGCGGGAAGCTGCGCAGCAGAAGGCGGTGGCCGAACAGACGGCCGCCAAACTAGCAGTGGTGAAGACCGCCAGCCAGCACCACGAGGCCAGGGTAGCAGAGGTGCAGCAAGAGCTGAAGGATGTCATCACAAAAAGTGAAGCCCTTGAGCAGGAAAGTAAAGATCAGGCTACCGAGCTGACCTCATTGAGGTCGGTGGTCAAGGAGGCGCGGACGAAGGCGCGAGGCCACCAAGAGGAGCTCCGGCAAGTCAAGCTTATTGCGGATGGTAAGCTATACTTACTCCAAAGTGTCTTTGGTGGTAACAGGTTCGCATTGCTCACGCTAGTATGGCGTTCCCCAGGCTCTTTTGTGGACCTCCCGAGGAGTGCCTCTGATGCAACTAGGTACTTCGCGTCCCATGAGGGTCGTGCTGAGCAGAGGCTATTTTGGGCACAATTTCAAGCCCCCGAGCACCCTCCCCTCCTCAACAACCAGATGAAGCAACTGATGGAGTTACACCGTATGGCGGAGCCGGCAATGAAGGACCTCTGTGTCAAGCTGTGGCTTTTGGAACCGCTGTCGAGCGTCTACTTTGGCCCCGGGTTTATGCCTGGAAGCGTTCTGTGTGCATTGAGGGAGCTCGGATGGCCTTCAGCAAGACCATAGTGCACTGGCCGAAGATCAAGCCCGCCGAAATGGCCACCGGACCCCCGCCCCCTGGGAAGGAGCACAGGCGCCCCGAGCAGAACTTTTCCATTGTGATGGATGGTGCTCGGGCGATAGAGGCCCAGTGCTCAAAAGATGTAATTTATGAGTGAATTTGTGTTCTATTGTCCGAAGACATTGGAACTTTTGTGTTTTATAATGTGACCTATTGGCTTTATATGTATAATGACTTGTTTGATTATTTTGACTCCTGTGCGGTCGTTTTTAAACTGAAAGTTGCCAGTCGTCGGCTTCAACCCCCTTGCAGATACTACAAAGGGTGTTTTCTTGTGGACACTTTAACCCTTAGCCGACGTCTCAGTGTCCGGAGGCGGTAGCGTGTAGAGAAAACAAGGCAATCATACTATGTGGCTTTAGTGCTTTCACTTAGCCATAGGAGCTTGACTGCAGGAGCTAGTGACTAGCCCCTAGTGTTTCGTGATATTCGGTTGTGCCGAGGTTAATACCATCACCACTTGGTTTCTGTGACAGCACACCCTTCGTATGACATGGAATAACCTCCATCAATTTTTAGTTTGAGACTTGTCATTGGATCGCCGACCAGTTCTCGCTTATTATGACAGTCAGTTTTCGGCTTTCCCCACTAAGGTACTTAACCAGACAAGCTAGAAGTACAATCGTAGTGGTTCTCCCTTTACCCTCCTAGCCGAACAATGCGGAACGTAAGAGGGCAAGTATAGGAGCCGGGCAACCCAACTATTAACCAAAGACACAATTCGGAATTGATTCATATAATGCAATATCCGAGACACCGAGCACATGAGATGAAAGTAGTGTCGGAATGATGCTTGGTGCAAGATTTATAGCCAAGACCCTGGTCTATTATCCAGTCGCATCTAAAGAAAGCATGTATCGAACTAGTTTGTTTCGGCAAGACGGAGCGGAAAGAAGTATGCAACATAAATGACTACAAATGGGACCGTAAAAAATGGTCTTTATTTACGATGAATTCGTTACGTCCAACCATACAATTCGAATTGCCGAAGCAACTGTTACAGATATTTTGAAAATAAACTTAACAGAGGAAAGGTTTACACAGGGCCCCCATGAGTGGTTTGACGCCCCTACTACGCCCTGTTGCATGTCTGCGCCTTTGCTCTTTGAGAGGGTTCCGTAGACAGGAGAGATAGTGATCGGCAGGCGGGCCCTTGAGAGAGGGTCTTGAGAAGTCACCGCAGTATATGAGCTTTACACTAATTAGGTCCTAGATGGAACCTATTAATGATCCGAAGAAACATTTGGCCATAGCTCAGTCGAGCCAAGTACTTGACCCTTGGACCGTTTGCCCCCACAGTTGGCCATGGAATTTTAAGCGCGAATTTGTGCACCCGAGGTACATATTTCGTGGCTGGAGAGGCCGTACTGTGGGGAGCGTATCCCTATTTCGGGTGAGCATGGGAAGGCTCCGGAAGCGGTGCTGCAGCTCGGGCCCATTTGTGCATGTCTAGCGTCTTGCGGTGAGACCGAGTTTTCAATGCCCCTTTGCTGCCCTGGACTTTGGCTGCCAGAGACGATGTGTGCTCCTTAGTTCGGAGCGAGCGCTGGGTGTTGCCGTTAACGATAATGACTGATAACCCACAAGCGTAGGGGATCGTTTGTAGCCTTTTTCGATAAATAAGAGTGTTGAACCCAACGAGGAGCTAAAGGTAGAACAAATATTCCCTCAAGTTCTATCGACCACTGATACAACTCTACGCACACTTAACATTTGCTTTACCTAGAACAAGAATAAAACTAGGAGTACATTGCGAGAATAAAACTACGGATAAATTGCAAGATAATAAAAGTTAGTTGTTTAGTAGAAAGCTTTTTGTCACACAAAAAAGTTATTTGTCTCTAGGTGATCGATAACTAAACCGGTAATCATTATTGCAATTTTATATGAGGGGGAGGCATGAGCTAACATACTTTTCGTACTTGTATCATATGCACTTATGACTGGAACTCTAGCAAGCATCCGCAACTACCAAAGATCATTAAGGTAAAACCAACCATATCATTAAGTATCAAATCCTCTTTATCCCATACGCAACAACCCACCTACTCGGGCGTAAGCTTCTGTCACTCTAGCCACCCACCATAAGCGAATCATGAACATATTGCAACACCCTACAGCGGGGATCCCTCATGTTTGTGCTACATGGAGGGCACCGTAGGACAGCAACAAAAAAAATATACAACTCAAACCAATCATGATCATCAATCAACCCATAAGACAAAACAGATCTACTCAAACATCATAGGATAACCACATATCATTGGATAATAATATAAGTGTTGAGCACCATGTTTAAGTAGAGAATTGCAGCGGGAATAGAGAGTTTACACCACTGCATAGAGGAGGAGAAAGTTGGTGTTGAGCATATCAAGGTTGTTGATGTAGATCGACGTCATGATCGTTACCCTAGCGGCACTCCGGCGCCACCGGGAGAGAGGGGGAGAGAGCCCCTCCTTCTTCTTCCTTGGCCTCCCCCTAGATAGGAGGAGGGTTTCCCCTCTGGTCCATCACCTCCATGGTGGCGGAGGGGTGAGAGCCCCTTTGAGATTGGATCTATCTCTCTGTTCTCTTCTGTTTCGCGTTCCTGTTTTCTGGCCCTTCACCGTTTCTTAAATTCCCGGAGATCCGTAACTCCGATTGCGCTGAGATTTTAACATGATTTTTTTCCGGATATTATGTTTCTTTCGGCGAAGGAAGGGCAGCAACCGCCTTACGAGGTGGCCACTACCCACCACCGCGCGCCTGGGGGAGTGCGCGCTGGTTCCTAGTGGAGGCTGTGGGCCTCTGTTTGCATTGATTCCACCTCCCAAAAATCACATATATTCTAAAATAATTCTCCGTAAAATTTTATTGCGTTTGGACTTCGTTTGATATGGATATTTTGCGAAACAAAAAACATGCAACAAACAGGAACACGCACTGGGCACTGGATCAATAAGTTAGTCCAATAAATCATATAAATTGTTGCCAAAAGTATGTGAAAGTTGTATAATATTGGCATAGAACAATAAAAATTTATAGATACGACGAAGACGTATCAGCATCCCCAAGCTTAATTCCTGCTCGCCCTCGAGTAGGTAAATGATAAAAAAGATAATTTTTGATGTGGAATGCTACCTAGCATAATCTTGATCATATATCTAATCATGGCATGAATATTAAGACATGAGTGATTCAAAGCAATAGTCTTTAATTTGACATAAAGACATCAATACTCAGGCATCCCAATGAACAATCATGTATTTCAAAATATCAATGCGAAAGAATGCTATCCCTACAAAATCATATAGTCTTGTCATGCTCCATCTTCTTAACACAAAGTATTTATCATGCACAACCCCGATGACAAGCCGAGCAATTGGTTCATACTTTTTAACGCGCTTTAGCTTTTTCAACCCCCACGCAATACCTGAGCGCAAGCCATGGACATAGCACTATGGGTGGAATAGAGTATGATGATAGGGGTAAACATAGAGAAGACAAAAAAAGTAAGAAAGTCTCACATCCACACAGCTAATCAACGGGCTATGGAGATGCCCATCAATTGATATCAATGCGAGGAGTAGGGATTGCCATGCAACGGATGCACTAAGAGCTATAAGTGTATGAAAGCTCAACATGAAAACTAAGTGGGTGTGCATCCAACTTGCTTGCTCAATGAAGACCTCGGGCATTTGAGCAAGCCCATCATCGGAATATACAAGCCAAGTTCTATAATAAAAAATTCCCACTAGTATATGAAAGTGACTACATAGAAGACTATCTATATGAAAAACATGGTGCTACTTTGAACCACAAGTGTGGAATTGGCATGCCCCTTCTCCCTTTTCTCCCTTTTCTGTCATTTTTTTCTTTTCCTTTTTTTCTTGGGCTCTTTTTGGCCTCACTTTTTCCCCTTTTTTTCTTTTTTTGTCCGGAGTCTCATCCCGACTTGTGGGGGAATTATAGTCTCCATCATCCTTTCCTCTCTGGGACATGCTCTAATGATGATCATCACACTTCTATTTATTTACAACTCAATACTAGCAAATGAGTCCATGCGTTGAAACGGGTGAAAAAACACTTTCTAATCTAATAATCATGAGTCCAAACTTCAGTAAGTACTTGTCCTTTATTTCAACACATGGCATCCCATCTGTGTTTCTATTTATCTTTCTTCCCACTCTCGTCGACGCTGGCCTCAGTGTTGACATCAACACAACACGTTTGAATGTTGTTAATCTTAAGACGTCTCTCTCTCGGCATACGATACAAATGAGCCCATGCATTGCAACGGGTGAAAAACACTCACTAATCTAATAACCATGAATTCGTAGGTTCATGTCCTTTATTTCAACACATGGCATCCCATCTGTGTTTCTATTTATCCTTCTTCCCACTCTCATCGACGCTGGCCTTAGTGTTCACACCATCACATCACATTTGAATGTTGTCAATCTTAAGACGTCTCCCTTTCGGCATAGGATGATAAATCTATTTTTTCTGTGAAATTTTGACTAGGCGTGCATGCGTGGTTATAGATTTTGTTTTTATTCCCCATCCCGGTTTTTCCTGCCGATGTGTTTCTTCATAAATAGCATTTTTTTAAATGGTTAACAGTTAAAAATAATATCATATTCAGATTCGACATATTTTTCTAATCAAATTTCATATATAACATGTTAAATTTGGAGGTATGGTTAAAAAGCTATGGATTATTAAAAATTCGATTAATATGAACTACGGATTTATTACCAAAAAATTGAAGGGGTTTTCTACAAAATAGCATGACGGACCAAGAATACCTATTTCTTTTATTAGTAGGTATAGATTACAACTCGATTCCTAGAACAAAGTATGACTCTATATGAATGCCTCTGGCAGTGTACCAGGATGTGCAATGACCTAGCGTAGCAAGGATATCAAAAAACGGACAAGCCATAGAAATATCATGCTAGTGAAGGAAATATGCCCTAGAGGCAATAATAAAGTTGTTATTTTATATTTCCTTATTCATGATAAATGTTTATTATTCATGCTAGAATTGTATTAACCGGAAATTTGATACATGTGTGGATACATAGACAAAACACGGTGTCCCTAGTAAGCCTCTACTAGACTAGCTCGTTAATCAAAGATGGTTAAGTTTCCTAACCATAGACATGTGTTGTCATTTGATGAACGGGATCACATCATTAGGAGAATGATGTGATGGACAAGACCCATCCGTTAGCTTAGCATAATGATCGTTCAGTTTTATTGCTACTGCTTTCTTCATGTCAAATACATATTCCTTCGACTATGAGATTATGCAACTCCTGGATACTGGAGGAATGCCTTGTGTGCTATCAAACGTCACAACATAACTGGGTGATTATAAAGATGCTCTACAGGTATCTTCGAAGGTGTCTGTTGGGTTGGCATAGATCGAGATTAGGATTTGTCACTCCGAGTATCGAAGAGGTATCTCTGGGCCCTCTCGGTAATGCACATCATAAGAAGCCTTGCAAGCAAAGTGACTTAGTCACAGGATATGTATTACGGAACGAGTAAAAATACTTGCCAGTAATGAGATTGAACTAGGTATAAAGATACCGACGATCGAATCTCTGGCAAGTAACATACCGATGGACAAAGGGAATAACGTATGTTGTCATTACGGTTCGACCGATAAAGATCTTCGTAGAATATGTTGGAGCCAATATGAGCATCTAGGTTCTGCTATTGGATATTGACCGGAGAGGTGTCTCGGTCATGTCTACATAGTTCTCGAACCCGTAGGGTCCGCACGCTTAACGTTCGATGACGATTTTTGTATTATATGAGTTATGTGATTTGGTGACCGAATGTTGTTCGGAGTCCCGGATGAGATCACGGACATGACAAGGAGTCTTGAAATGGTCGAGAGGTATAGATTGATATATAGGACGATGGTATTCGGACACCGGAAGTGTTCCTGAGGGTACCGGGTACATATCGGGTCACCGGAAGGGGTTCCGGGCACCCCCCGGCAAAGATATGGGCCTAATGGGCCAAGAAGGGAAACGCATCAGCCAGCAGGGGCTGCTATGCGCCCCATATGGGCCGCACTAGAGGAGGAAGGAAAGAGGGGAAGAGAGAAGGAAGGGGAGGGATTCGGCCTCCCCCTTCCTTCCCTCCTCCCTCCTCCTTCCTTCCCCCTCCGGTAAATAAGGAAGGGGGGAGGCCGAATTGGACTAGGCCCCAAGTAGGATTCCTCCTACTTGGGGCGCCCCAAGGCTGCTCTCCTCCTCCTCCCACCTATATATACATGGGGATCGGGCGCCTAGAACACACACCAATAACTGTTAGTCGTGTGCGGCGCCCCCCTCCACAGATTACACCCTCGGTCATATCTTCGTAGTGCTTAGGCGAAGCCCTGCGCGGATCACTTCACCATCACCGTCACCATGCCGTTGTGCTGACGGAACTCATCTACTTCCTTGACACTTTGCTGGATCAAGAGTTCAAGGGACGTCATCGAGCTAAACGTGTGCAGAACTCGGAGGTGCCGTACGTTCGGTGCTTGATCAGTCGGAACGAGAAGAAGTTCGACTACATCAACCGCGTTGTCAAAACGCTTCCGCTTTCGGTCTACGAGGGTACGTAGACATACTCTCCCCCTCTCGTTGCTATGCATCTCCTAGATAGATCTTGTGTGAGCGTAGGAATTTTTTTGAAATTGCATGCTACGTTTCCCAACAGTGGCATCCGAGCCAGGTCTATGCGTAGATGATATGCACGAGTAGAACACCAAGAGTTGTGGGCGGTGATTGTCATACTGCTTACCACCAACGTCTTATTTTGATTTGGCGGTATTGTTGGATGAAGCGGCCTGGACCAACCTTACATGACCACGTTCATGAGACCGGTTCCACCAACAGACATGCAACTAGTTTTGCATAAAGGTGGCTGGCGGGTGTCTGTTTCTCCTACTTTAGTTGAATCGAATTTGACTGCGGCCGATCCTTGTTGAAGGTTAAAACAGCAAACTTGATAAATCACCATTGTGGTTTTTGATGCGTAGGTAAGAACGGTTCTTGCTATAAGCCCGTAGCAGCCACGTAAAACTTGCAACAACAAAGTAGAGGACGTCTAACTTATTTTTGCAGGGCATGTTGTGATGTGATATGGTCAAGACATGATGTGATATACGTTGTTGTATGAGATGATCATGTTTTGTAAAAGTTATCGGCAACTGGCAAGAGCCATATGGTTGTCGCTTTATTGTATGAAATGCAAACGCCATGTAATTGCTTTACTTTATCACTATGCGTTAGCGATAGTTGTAGAAGCAATAGTTGGCGAGACAACCACGACGCAACAATGGAGATCAAGGTGTCGAGCCGGTGACGATGGAGATTATGACGATGCTTTGGAGATGGAGATCAAAAGCACAAGATGATGATGGCCATATCATGTCACATATTTTGATTGCATGTGATGTTTATCTTTTATGCATCTTATTTTGCTTAGAACGACGGTAGCATTATAAGATGATCCCTTCACTAAATTTCAAGGTATAAGTGTTCTCCCTAAGTATGCACCGTTGCGACAGTTCGTCATGTTGAGACACCACGTGATGATCGGGTGTGATAGACTCTACGTTCAAATACAACGGGTGCAAGATAGTTTTGCACATGCGGAATACTCGGGTTAAACTTGATGAGCCTAGCATGTACAGACATGGCCTCGGAACACTGGAGACCGAAAGGTCGAACATGAATCATATAGTAGATATGATCAACATAGAGATGTTCACCATTGATGACTACTCCATCTCACGTGATGATCGGACATGGTTTAGTTGATTTGGATCACGTATCATTTAGATGACTTGAGGGATGTCTATCTAAGTGGGAGTTCTTAAGTAATTTGATTAATTGAACTTAATTTATCATGAACTTAGTGCTGATAGTTTTTGCATATCTATGTTGTAGATCAATGGCCCGTGCTACCGTTCCCTTGAATTTTAATGCGTTCCTAGAGAAAGCTAAGTTGAAAGATGATGGTAGCAACTACACGGACTGGGTCCATAACTTGAGGATTATCCTCATTGCTGCACAGAAGAATTATGTCCTTGATGCACCGCTAGGTGAAAGGCCTGCTGCAGGAGCAGATGCTGATGTTATGAACGTCTGGCAAGCTCGATCTGATGACTACTCGATAGTTCAGTGTGCCATGCTTTACAGCTTAGAATCGGGACTTCAAAGACGTTTTGAACATCATGGAGCATATGAGATGTTCCAGGAGTTGAAGTTAATATTTCAAGCAAATGGGCGAGTTGAGAGATATGAAGTCTCCAACAAGTTCTATAGCTGCAAGATGGAGGAGAACAGTTCTGTCAGTGAACACATACTCAGAATGTCTGGATATCATAATCACTTGACTCAGCTGGGAGTTAATCTTCCAGTTGATAGTGTTATTGACAGAGTTCTTCAATCACTGCCACCAAGCTACAAAGGCTTCGTGATGAACTATAATATGCAAGGGATGGAGAAGACAATTCCCGAGCTCTTCGCAATGCTCAAAGCTGCGGAGGTAGAAATCAAGAAGGAGCATCAAGTGTTGATGGTTAACAAGACCACTAGTTTCAAGAAAAAGGGCAAGGGAAAGAAGGGGAACTTCAAGAAGAATGGCAAGCAAGTTGCCACACCCGGGAAGAAGCCCAAAGCTGGACCCAAGCCTGAAACTGAGTGCTTCTACTGCAAAGGAACTGGTCACTGGAAGCGGAACTGCCCCAAGTATTTGGCGGATAAGAAGGATGGCAAAGTGAACAAAGGTATATTTGATATACAAGTTATTGATGTGTACCTTACTAATGCTCGTAGTAGCACCTGGGTATTTGATACTGGTTCGATTGCTCATATTTGTAACTCGAAACATGAGCTACAGATTGAACGAAGATTGGCTAAGGACGAGGTGACGATGCGTGTCGGGAATGGTTCCAAGGTCGATGTGATCGCCGTCGGCACGCTACCTCTACATCTACCTTCGGGATTAGTTTTAGACCTGAATAATTGTTATTTGGTGCAAGCATTGAGCATGAACATTATATCTGGATCTTGTTTAGTGCGAGACGGTTATTCATTTAAATCAGAGAATAATGGTTGTTCTATTTATATGAGTAATATCTTTTATGGTCATGCACCCTTGAAGAGTGGTCTATTTTTGTTGAATCTCAATCATGGTGATACACATATTCATAATATTGATGCCAAAAGATGCAAAGGTGATAATGATAGTGCAACATATTTGTGGCACTGCCGTTCAGGTCATATTGGTGTAAAGCGCATGAAGAAACTCCATGCAGATGGGCTTTTGGAATCACTTGATTATGAATCATTTGATACTTGCGAACCTTGCCTTATGGGTAAGATGACTAAAAACCCGTTCTCCGGAACAATGGAGTGAGCTAATGACTTCTTGGAAATAATACATACCGATGTATGCGGTCCGATGAGTGTTGAGGCACGCGGCGGGTATCGTTATTTTTTGACCTTCACAGATGATTTGAGCAGATATGGGTATATCTACTTGATGAAACACAAGTCTGAAACATTTGAAAAGTTCAAAGAATTTCAGAGTGAAGTAGAGAATCATCGTAACAAGAAAATAAAGTTTCTACGATCTGATCGTGGAGGCGAATATTTGAGTTACGAGTTTGGCCTTCATTTAAAACAATATGGAATAGTTTCACAACTCACGCCACCTAGAACACCATAGCGTAATGGTGTGTCCGAAAGTCCTAACCGTACTTTATTAGATATGGTGCGATCTATGATGTCTCTTATCGATTTACCACTATTGTTTTGGGGTTATGCATTAGAGACAGCTGCATTCATGTTAAATAGGGCACCGTCTAAATCCGTTGAGACGACATCGTATGAACTGTGGTTTGGCAAAAAACCTAAGCTGTCGTTTCTTAAAGTTTGGGGTTGCGACACTTATGTCAAAAGGCTTCAGCCTGATAAGCTCGAACCCAAATTGGAGAAGTGCGTCTTCATAGGATACCCAAAGGAAACAATTGGGTACACCTTCTACCACAGATCCGAAGGCAAGATCTTTGTTGCCAAGAATGGAACCTTTCTAGAGAAGGAGTTTCTCTCGAAAGAAGTGAGTGGGAGGAAAGTAGAACTTGATGAGGTAATCGTACCTTCTCTTGAATTGGAAAGTAGTTCATCAGAGAAAACCGTTCCTGTGATGCCTACACCAACTAGAGAGGAAGCTAACGATCATGATCATGAAACTTCAGATCAAGTTACTATAGAACCTCGTAGGTCAACCAGAACACGATCCGCACCAGAGTGGTACAGGAATCCTGTACTGGAAGTCATGTTACTAGACCAAGGCGAACCTACGAACTATGAAGAAGCTATGATAAGCCCAGATTCCGACAGATGGCTTGAGGCCATGAAATCTGAGATAGGATCCATGTATGAGAACAAAGTGTAGACTTTGGTGGACTTGCCCGATGATCGGCGAGCCATAGAGAATAAATGGATCTTCAAGAAGAAGACTGACGCCGATGGTAATGTTACTATCTACAAAGCTCGACTTGTCGCAAAAGGTTTTCGACAAGTTCAAGGAGTTGACTACGATGAGACTTTCTCACCCGTAGCGATGCTTAAGTCCATCCGAATCATGTTAGCAATTGCCGCATTTTATGATTATGAAATCTGGCAAATGGACGTCAAAACTGCATTCCTTAATGGATTTCTTAAAGAAGAGTTGTATATGATGCAACCAGAAGGTTTTGTCGATCCTAAAGGTGCTAACAAAGTGTGCAAGCTCCAGCGATCCATCTATGGACTGGTGCAAGCATCTCAGAGTTGGAATATACGCTTTGATGAGGTGATCAAAGCATATGGTTTTATACAGACTTTCGGAGAAGCCTGTATTTACAAGAAAGTGAGTGGGAGCTCTGTAGCATTTCTAATATTATATGTGGATGACATATTGTTGATTGGAAATGATGTAGAATTTCTGGATAGCATAAAAGGATACTTGAATAAGAGTTTTTCAATGAAAGACCTCGGTGAAGCTGCTTATATATTGGGCATCAAGATCTATAGGGATAGATCGAGACGCTTAATAGGACTTTCACAAAGCACATACCTTGATAAAGTTTTGAAGAAGTTCAAAATGGATCAGTCAAAGAAAGGGTTCTTGCCTGTGTTGCAAGGTGTGAAGTTGAGTAAGACTCAATGCCCGACCACTGCAGAAGATAAGAGAAAATGAAAGTCATTCCCTATGCCTCAGCCATAGGTTCTATCATGTATGCTATGATGTGTACCAGACCTGATGTGTGCCTTGCTATAATTTTAGCAGGAAGGTACCAATGTAATCCAGGAGTGGATCACTGGACAGCGGTCAAGAACATTATGAAGTACCTGAAAAGGACCAAGGATATGTTTCTCGTTTATGGAGGTGACAAAGAGCTCATCGTAAATGGTTACGTCGATGCTAGCTTTGACACTGATCCGGATGACTCTAAGTCACAAACCGGATACATATTTATTTTGAATGGTGGAGTTGTCAGTTGGTGCAGTTCCAAGCAGAGCGTCGTGGCGGGATCTATGTGTGAAGCGGAATACATAGCTGCTTCGGAAGTAGCAAATGAAGGAGTCTGGATGAAGGAGTTCATATCCGATCTAGGTGTAATACCTAGTGCATCAGATCCAATGAAAATCTTTTGTGACAATACTGGAGCTATTGCCTTGGCGAAGGAATCCAGATTTCACAAAAGAACCAAACACATCAATTGACGCTTCAACTCCATCTGTGATCAAGTCAAGGAGGGATACATAGAGATTTGCAAAATACATACGGATCTGAATGTGGAAGATCCATTCACTAAGCCTCTTCCACGAGCAAAAGATGATCAGCACCAAGACTCCATGGGTGTTAGAATCATTACAATGTAATCTAGATTATTGACTCTAGTGCAAGTGGGAGACTGAAGGAAATATGCCCTAGAGGCAATAATAAAGTTGTTATTTTATATTTCCTTATTCATGATAAATGTTTATTATTCATGCTAGAATTTATTAACCGGAAATTTGATACACGTGTGGATACATAGACAAAACACTGTGTCCCTAGTAAGCCTCTACTAGACTAGCTCGTTAATCAAAGATGGTTAAGTTTCCTAACCATAGACATGTGTTGTCATTTGATGAACGGGATCACATCATTAGGAGAATGATGTGATGGACAAGACCCATCCGTTAGCTTAGCATAATGATAGTTCAGTTTTATTGCTACTGCTTTCTTCATGTCAAATACATATTCCTTCGACTATGAGATTATGCAACTCCCGGATTATGGAGGAATGTCTTGTGTGCTATCAAACGTCACAACGTAACTGGGTGATTATAAAGATGCTCTACAGGTATCTCCGAAGGTGTCTGTTGGGTTGGCATAGATCGAGATTAGGATTTGTCACTCCGAGTATCGGAGAGGTATCTCTGGGACCTCTCGGTAATGCACATCATAAGAAGCCTTGCAAGCAAAGTGACTTAGTCACAGGATATGTATTACGGAATGAGTAAAAAGACTTGCCAGTAATGAGATTGAACTAGGTATAAAGATACCGACGATCGAATCTCGGGCAAGTAACATACCGATGGACAAAGGGAATAACGTATGTTGTCATTACGGTTCGACCGATAAAGATCTTCGTAGAATATGTAGGAGCCAATATGAGCATCCAGGTTCCGCTATTGGTTATTGACCAGAGAGGTGTCTCGGTCATGCCTACATAGTTCTCGAACCCGTAGGGTCCGCACGCTTAATGTTCGTTGACGATTTTTGTATTATATGAGTTATGTGATTTGGTGACCGAATGTTGTTTGGCGTCCCGGATGAGATCACGGACATGACAAGGAGTCTCGAAATGGTCGAGAGGTAAAGATTGATATATAGGACGATGGTATTCGGACACCGGAAGTGTTCCGGAGGGTACCGGGTACATATCGGGTCACCGGAAGGGGTTCCGGGCACCCCCCGGCAAAGATATGGGCCTAATGGGCCAAGAGGGGAAACGCAGCAGCCAGCAGGGGCTGCTGCACCCCCCATATGGGCCGCACTAGAGGGGGAAGGAAAGAGGGGAAGAGAGAAGGAAGGGGAGGGATTCGGCCTCCCCCTTCCTTCCCTCCTCCCTCCTCCTTCCTTCCCCCTCCGGTAAATAAGGAAGGGGGGAGGCCGAATTGGACTAGGCCCCAAGTAGGATTCCTCCTACTTGGGGCGCCCCAAGGCTGCTCCCCTCCTCCTCCCACCTATATATACATGGGGAGCGGGCGCCTAGAACACACACCAATAATTGTTAGCCGTGTGCGGCACCCCCCTCCACAGATTACACCCTCGGTCATATCTTCGTAGTGCTTAGGCGAAGCCCTGTGCGGATCACTTCACCATCACCGTCACCACGCCGTTGTGCTGACAGAACTCATCTACTTCCTCGACACTTTGCTGGATCAAGAGTTCGAGGGACGTCATCGAGATGAACGTGTGCAGAACTCGAAGGTGCCGTACGTTCGGTGCTTGATCGGTCGGAACGAGAAGAAGTTCGACTACATCAACCGCGTTGTCAAAACGCTTCCGCTTTCGGTCTGCGAGGGTACGTAGACATACTCTCCCCCTCTCATTGCTATGCATCTCCTAGATAGATCTTGTGTGAGCGTAGGAATTTTTTTGAAATTGCATGCTACATTTCCCAACAGCTAGCTATCTTACGATCATGCAAAGCAATATGACAATGAATGCTCAAGTCATGTATATGATGATGATGGAAGTTGCATGGCAATATATCTCGGAATGGCTATGGAAATGCCATAATAGGTCGGTATGGTGGCTGTTTTGAGGAAGATATAATAAGGCTTATGTGTGATACAGCGTATCATATCATGGGGTTTGGATGCGCCTGTGAAGTTTGCACCACATCTCGAGGTGAGAAAGGGCAATGCACGGTACCATATAGGCTTGCAAATTGCGGAAAGGTAAGAGTGTGTATAATCCATGGACTCACATTAGTCATAAAGAACTCACATACTTATTGCAAAGGTTTATTAGCCCTCGAAGCAAAGTACTACTATGCATGCCCCTAGGGGGGTAGATTGGTAGGAAAAGACCATCGCTCGTCCCCGGCCGCCACTCATAAGGAAGGCAATCAATAATAAATCATGCTCCAACTTCTTAGCATAACGAGAGACTATACATGCATGCTTCGGGAATCAGAAACCTTAACACCAATATTCTTACTAACCACAACCATTTACTAGTACCTCCCACATATTATCATCTCTGTATCGCAAAACTATTGCAAGGAATCAAACATATCATATTCAGTGATCCACAAGTTTTATGTAGGATTTTATGACTAACCATGTGAATGACCAATTCTTGTTGACTCTCTAAATAGATATAAGTGAATCATGAGAGTTTAATTATTTCCATAAAAGTCCATGCTCTAATAAATATAAGTGAAGCAAAAGAGCATTCTACAAATAATGGTTTTCTATATGTAGAGAAATAGGCAATCTAAACTTCAAATGATATAAGCGAAGCACATGAAGCATTCTATAAAGCCATACTCAAAAGATATAAGTGAAGTGCATAGAGAATTCTATAAATCAACCAAGGACTATCTCATACCCACATGGTGCATTATTAAAAGAAAAAGAAAAAGCACATGACGCTCCAAGATTTACACATATCACGTGAACAAAAGAAAAACTGAAACATACCGATACTTGTTGAAGAAAGATGGGATGCCTTCCGGGGCATCCCCAAGCTTACACGCTTGAGTATCCTTGAATATTTACTTGGGGTGACTTTGGCATCCCCAAGATTGAACTCTTGCCTCTCCTCCTTCTCCTCATATCGAGACCTCCTCGATCCTCGAACACTTCATCCACACAAAACTTAACAAAACCCTCGTGAGATCCGTTAGTATAATAAAGCAAATCACTACTTTAAGTACTGTTGAAAACCCTTTAATATTTTATTTTTGCATTATCCCTACTCTATTCTAACTTCTCCATGTCTTATACCACCGATACACTCCATAGTTCCATCAAAACAAGCAAAACAATGCATCAAAAACAGAATCTATGAAAAAACAAGACAGTCTGTAGCAATCTGAACTTTGACTATACTTATGTAACTCTTAAAATTCTAAAAAATTAGGACAAAATAAATTTTTTACATATAAGTACTATGTAAAAGTTTCAGAAACTTTTTACATTCCAGTAAAAAATGTAAATTCACGCACTACAGCCAAAGTTTCTGTTTTTGCACCGCACATACCAAACAAGAAATCTAAACATCCTAAAGGAAAATCTTTGCACATTATTTTTATAATACAATGGATTTGTACAAGGGGATACTTATTTATGTTGAAAATTTTCTGTAATCAAGGTTCACAAAGTTCAAAGCTAGCTCCCACTTTAACAATGCTCATCTCTCTTACTTTTCACTTTTCTTTTTGAAAAAGTTTTAGGTTCCCCTCTATATTTTTTTGGTTTTAAACTTTATAAAAGCACACAACAGAATAAAATGACTCTCCAAAACTTACAGGTTGTCTCCCTGGCAGCGCTTTTTTTAAAGCCATTAAGCTAGCATAAAGTTCTCAAGTAATCGATCCACCCGGATCCCAAGGTATATCAAAGCCAATTTTAATTAGCAATGATTTATAATTTAGTAGTGAGCACAAAGCAACATATATCATGCAATGACGAAGTCTAACTCTCTTCCTATGCATTGGCATGTCATAAAAGAATAATTCATGCACATCAAGTAAAGGCCAATACATAGCATGAGCAATTTCTTGCAATTTTATCGTGTTGAAAACATAGAGAGGTGGAGATGTAGTTGCTCTCTCATAATAATTGCAAGTAGGAGAAGCAAGCACATGCATATTATATTCATCAAAATCATCATGTGTAATGGTAGATGCAACCCATCAATATAATCCTTAATAAGAGCAAACTTCTCCGATATAGTGTAGTTGGGAGAATTCAAAAAGATAATAGGACTATCATGTTTGGGTGCAATAGCAACAATTTCATTCTTAGCATAAGGAACAATAGCAAGTTCATCTCCATAAGCATAATTCAAATTGGCATCATGGCCACAAGCATAGCAAGCATCAATTTCATCAAAAAGGGAAATTTCAAATGAATCAAGGGATCATAGCAATTATCATAGCATTCATCCTTCGGTAAGAACGAACGGACATTAAACAATGTATGAGTTGGAGAGTTACTCTCATTAGAAGGTGGGCACGGGTAGCTAATCCGCTCTTCCTCCTTTTGGTATTTGCTCTCCTCATCATCTTTTTCATCTAATGAGCTCATAGTGTCATCAATTTCTTCTTCCATAGATTCCTGCAAAATATTAGTCTCCTCTTGGACAGCGGAGGAATCCTTGATATATTCTTTAACATAAGCATTAGAAGCATAGTTTTCATTGCAATATTTAAGTATGGCTAAATTTTCAAATTTGTAAAGAGTAATATCATACTTTTCAATCAAAGAAGCAATTTCATAAGCACCCTTAAAAGCGACAAATTCTTCAATTTGTTCAACATCATAGTAACTATAAACACCTTTAGCATAAGAAGATAAGACTCTATTATCACTAAACTCACATTGATAGGGAAGGTGTTTCTTAGGGTTATTAGAACAACAAGTAAAATCATGTATTT
Source organism: Thinopyrum elongatum (assembly GCA_011799875.1). Lineage (NCBI taxonomy): Eukaryota > Viridiplantae > Streptophyta > Magnoliopsida > Poales > Poaceae > Thinopyrum > Thinopyrum elongatum. The sequence goes on from CM022297.1 coordinate 257,215,489, forward strand.
TGCATAAATTCCAAGCATAGCAATACATAGTATTAATATGATGCCACAAAAAGTCCCTTTTTGAGATAAGCGGCGTCGCACAAAATAAGCATGCTCTCATTTAATGATTTTCCCTCAACTAAGCTAGTTGGGTTTTCATCACGAGCACATAGGGATCGAAGATGATCCAAGTAGAAAGCTTCATCAGTATGATAGATTTTGGGCCATTCTTCAACCATGCATTTAGCAGGTACAACTAATTTTTTTTGGTATTTTGCGTTTCCTACCCATAACTAAAGATAGAAAACAAGAGCACAAAATAAAATCTACTTAGTGATAAAGCAAACAAGCACACACGAGAGTATTCACCCCACGCTATTGCTCCCCGGCAACGGCGCCAGAAAAGGGTCTTGATAGCCCACAAGTATAGGGGATTGTTTGTAGCCTTTTTCGATAAATAAGAGTGTCAAACCCAACGAGGAGCTAAAGGTAGAACAAATATTGCCTCAAGTTCTATCGACCACCGATACAACTCTACGCACACTTAACATTTGCTTTACCTAGAACAAGAATAAAACTTGGAGTACTTTGCGAGAATAAAACTATGGATAAATTGCAAGATAATAAAAGTTAGTTGTTTAGTAGAAAGCTTTGTGTCACAGAAGAAAGTTATTTGTCCCTAGGTGATTGATAACTAAACCGATAATCATTATTGCAATTTTATATGAGGGAGAGGCATGAGATAACATACTTTCCGTACTTGGATCATATGCACTTATGATTGGAACTCTAGCAAGCATCCGCAACTACCAAAGATCATTAAGGTAAAATTCAACCATAGCATTAAGTATCAAGTCCTCTTAATCCCATACGCAACAACCCACCTACTTGGGCGTAAGCTTCTGTCACTCTAGCCACCCACCATAAGCGAATCATGAACGTATTGCAACACCCTACGGTGGGGATCCCTCACGTTTGCGCGACACGGAGGGAATCATAGGACAGCACCAAAATAAAACATACAACTCAAACCAATCATGATCATCAGTCAATCCATAGGACAAAATAGATCTACACAAACATCATAGGATAACCACATATCATTGGATAATAATATATAGTGTTGAGCACCATCTTTAAGTAGAGAATTGCAGCGGAAATAGAGAGGTTACACCACTGCATAGAGGGGGAGAAAGTTGGTGTTGACGGTAGCAAGGTTGTTGATGTAGATCGCAGTCACGATCCTGGCCCCGGCGGCACTCCGGCGCCACCGGGAGAGAGGGGGAGAGAGCCCCCCTCCTTGTTCTTATTCCTTGGCCTCCCCCTAGATGGGAGGAGGGTTTCCCCTCTGGTCCATGATTTCCATGGCGGGGGAGGGGCGAGAGCCCCTCCAAGATTGGATCTATCTCTTTGTTCTCTTCTGTTTCGCGTTCCTGTTTTCTGGCCCTTCACCATTTCTTAAATTCCCGGAGACCCGTAACTCCGATTGTGCTGAGATTTTAACATGATTTTTTTCCGGATATTATCTTTCTTGCGGCGAAAGAAGGGCGGAAACCGCCTTACGAGGTGGCCACTACCCACCACCGTACGCCTGGGGGCACGTCCTGGTGCCTAGTGGAGCTTGCGGGCCTCCGTTTGCATTGATTCCACCTCCCAAAAATCACATATATTCCAAAATAATTCTGCATAAAATATTATTGCATTTGGACTTTGTTTGATATGTATATTCTGCGAAACAAAAAACATGCAACAAATAGGAACTGACACTGGGCACTGGATCAATATGTTAGTCCAATAAATCATATAAATTGTTGCCAAAAGTAAGTGAAAGTTGTATAATATTGGCATGGAACAATCAAAAATTATAGATACGATGGAGACGTATCAATGACACCCTTAGGTCCAGGCATCTTGAGCTTCAGATATGCGTAGTGGGGGACGGCGTTAAAGCGAGCAAACGTTGTATGGTCGAGGATAGCGTGGTAACCGCTGCGGAAAGGGACGATGTCGAAGATCAAGTCTTCACTGTGGAAGTTGTTGGGCTAGCCGAAAACTACTTCCAAAGTGACAGTGCCCGAGCAATGTGCCTCGATGCTTGGGATTACCCCTTTAAAGGTAGTGTTGCTAGCTTTGATCCTTGACGGATCGATTCCCATATTCCTCACTGTATCTGAGTAAATTAGATTGAGGCTGCTACCTCCGTCCATAAGAACTCTGGTGAGGTGGTATCCGTCCATGATGGGGTCGAGCACCAGAGCCGCCATTCCTCTATGACGGATACTGATCAGATGGTCTCTTCGATCGAAGGTGATCGGGCAAGCCAACCATGGGTTGTATTTCGGGGCCACTGGCTCTACGGTGTAGACATCCCGAAGTGCATGCTTCCGCTCCTTCTTGGGTATATGTGTGACATAGATCATGTTCACGGTTTTTACCTCGGGGGGAAACTACTTCTGGCCTCCATTGTTCAGCCTGCGAGGTTCATCGTCATCCTTGTTGCTGGACCCTTGCCTTGCTCCTCGACTGTAAGCTTGCTGGCCTGTTTAATCACCCAACAATTACGGTTGGTGTGGTTAGCGGGCTTGTGTAAGGTGCCGTGGATCTGGCAGGGTCTATCCAGGATCATGTTCAACGTGGTCGGGCCGTCTTGGTTCCCTTTAGAGGGCTTCTTCTGCGGGCCTGATTTTTAGTTGCTGAATCCGGCATTTACTGCCATATCATCAGCTTCGCCACCATTGTGCCGACGCTTGTTCTTGTTGCGCCGTGGTTTCCCGTTCTCGTCCTGAACTTCTGAGGTGCCGGGTTCGTCCGGGTGGTTTCTTCTACTAGCTAAACAATTGTCCTCGCCCGCGCAAAAGCGGGTCATGAGGGAGGTGAGGGCCAACATCATTTTCGGCTTATCTTGGCCGAGCTGGCGAGCTAGCCATTCGTCCCGAATGTTGTGCCTAAAAGCAGCTATTGCCTCAGCATCCGGACAGTCGATGATCTATTTCTTTTTTTGGTGAAGAACCGATTCCAAAATTGTCGGGCTAACTCTCCGGGATGTTGAACAACGTGGCTTAAGTCATCGACATCCGGGGGGCGAACATAGGTGCCTTGAAAGTTAGCTCGGAAGGCATCCTCGAGCTCTTCCCAGCTCGCAATGGATTTTTCGGGGAGGTTGTTCAACCAGTGCATAGCAGGTCCTTTAAGCTTCATTTGTAAATATTTAATGGCGTGGAGGTCATCTCCTTGGGCCATATGAATGTGGAGGAGGAAGTCTTCGATCCACACGGCTAGGTCTGTTGTCCCATCGTATTGTTTGATGTTTACGGGTTTAAACCCTTCGGGGAACTGGTGCTGCGTCACCTCGTCTATGAAGCACATTAGGTGTGCGGCGCCCCTGACCTGGGCCACGTCATGCTATAGATCGTTTGTCATCCGAGCACGGAGTTTCTCCTGGGCTCTGTCACTTCTGTCGCACCAAGCTTGGTATCGGTCCCGTCTAGTGGAAGTTTGCCCTCTAGATCCGTAGATGGATCTTTTTTGGCCTACTCTGGCGGTTAGGTCGTGCCGCCGGTCATATGGACCTTCTGCCTGGATTGGCTCCTTGCCTCTCTGGCGACAGAGTGCAGGTGGGTTTTTGGCTTCTCCAGCTGTCCTGTCCTGTCCTCGAGGGGGGCGGTCGGGTTGGTATGCCTGAGTGCGTCTAGGGGGTGTTGGCTCAAAGGCCTCGTCGTCGAATTGCGGGAGCAAACCTCACCGTGGGTAGCTTTTGTTCTAGTCCTGCCGCTCATAGCCAAAGCCCTCTTCGGTTGCTAGGACCTTCGTCCATCTGTCATTGAGGGTATCCTGTTCGGCTTTTCACTACTTCTGCTTCCTCTTTAGGCTTCGGGTGGTGGCTATAAGTTGCCGCTTGAACCGTTCTTGATCCAACGGGTCTTCAGGGATAATGAAATCCTCAGCTCCAAGGCTCTCCTCATCTTTGGAAAGAGGGAGGTAGTTGTTGTCTTCGGAATCGCCGGGGTTCTCGGGATCGCCGTGGTCCTCGGGGTCACCATGGTCGTCGTGGCCTTCAGGAGCGGCTAGGTGTTATTCGGGGGTGGTGTTATCGCCAAGCTCCTCCATGTTGTCCAGAGCTGCGTCATCTCCGGTGCCATTTGTGTCTGTGTTCAAGTTGTCTTCCCTGCCCTTTCCACGTCCCCTAGATCACTTTCGTTGGTGTCGGCATTTGGATGACTCCCTGGCGGGATCATCGCCGTCCTCCTTGGGAGTGTCGACCATGTAGACGTCGTAGGTGGAAGTGGAGGTCCACTTTCCCGTGCTGGGAGTGGCTGGGGAGGTTGCCTTATAGGCCCTGACGTCGACATCCTCATCTATGTCCTCGGCCTCCTCGGAGGCGTAGTCCAACATATTGGTTAGATCTTCGATAGTGGCTACTAAGTGGGTGCGGGTGGGACGTAAAATTCCCCATGGCCTGCCTCAAGTCCGATCCGATCATAGACCGAGGACGGGCCATCTGTAATGTTCATTGTATGGATCCGATCTAACATCTCGTTTAATAGCGAGAGGTCGGCCGGATTCATCTTCTGGCGTCTTTCGGAGTTAACCTCCGGTATGCCAGCACAGGGGGTGCGTTCGGCCAGGATTGACCCCTGGGGCTCGAACGCTGAAGTCGGTTCCGAGCTCAAAGCCAGATCCGAGATAAGGGCCGGCCTGGAGATGGGGTCAGGAAGAAGGTACGAAGTTGAAGCTTCGGGATCTCCAGGCTCCTTAGGTAAGGCTGAGAACCCAGTAAAGACCAGATCGCCCCGGGCGTCGGTGACGTACTCTAGGTTGCCGAACCTGATTTCCTATTCAGGGGCGAAGCTGTCAATCTGGTCAAGGTGACCGGTTAAGTTGGCATGTAGGACGATGCCGCCAAACGCGAAGAGCTTACCAGGCATGAAGACGTCCCCGGCGCGGATGCCGTCGCCGATGACCAAGCGTGCCATTGATCCTTTGACGATCCCACAGTGGAACTCCCAATGAAAGCACCAATGTCGGTGTCAAAACCAGCGGATCTCGGGTAGGGTGTCCCGAGCTATAGATCTTGGATCGATGGGGGACAAGGAACGCAGAGAAAATATTTACCCAGGTCCAGGCCCTCTCGAAGAGGTAAAACCCTACGTCCTGCTTGATTGTATTGATGTGTTTGTATGATGATTACAGAGTTGATCTACCACAAGATCGGATGAACTAAACCCTAGATGAGTAGGAGGATGGTTCTAGCCTCTACAGACTAAACCCTCTGGTTTATATAGGCACCAGGGGTACCTAGGGTTACACACGGTCGGTTACCATCAAGGGAATAAACACGCCGACTCCCTTATCTTGACTTGGAGGATATGCCAAGGCTTCGGAGGTTTCCTGCCAGAACACGGAGTCGCCTACAATGATGGATTCAGAATGGCCCACCTGTCCGACCCATGAGAGATAGACCGGCAGCCCGGGGACCCCTTACTCCGGGACTCCCTCAGCTAGCATTAAAGAAACTTATGACTTCCTGGACATTAAAGAAACTTATGACTCCCTCAGCTCGGCCTTCCCATGATGGATCAAGAATGGCCCACCTGTCCGGCCCATGAGAGCTAGACCGGCAGCCCGGGGCCCCTTACTCCGGGACTCCCTCAGCTGGCATTAAAGAAACTTATGACTTCATGGACATTTATCTCACCATTGATAATCTTGCCAATATCGAACTCCTCTCTATTGACAAAGTCCTCAACAAGGGATATGTTTTTTTTATGAAGATGATATTCTGATTGATGAATCTGAATCCACTTCTCCTGCATATCAACCTGAAGAGAATGTCGTACCTGCCAAGCCCGATGCACCTGAAGAGCAACATGAAGAGATAAAAGCAAGCACCACTGTGCCCGATTGTGGCAAAGATAAACGAGATGAAGATTGATACGTCCATTTTGCATCATGTTTTCCTACTATTATTTATAATGTTTTTATGCATAATAATGCTTTATGGAGTAATTCTAATGCCTTTTCTCTCATAATATGCAAGGTTCACACAAGGAGGGAGAATACCGGCAGCTGTCATTCTAGACCTGAAAAAGCTACGTCAGGCTATGAGCTGAAACTTCACAGAGATTTTTTATGGATTATATAAGAATTATTGGAGAAAATAACTACCAGAGGGGCCCACCAGGTGGGCACAACCCACCTGGGCGCGCCAGGGCCCCCAGGCGCGCCCTGGTGGGTTGTGCCCTCCTCGGCCCACCTCCGGTGCTCATCTTCTGGTATATTAGTCATTTTGACCTAGAAAAAAATAAGGGGAGGACTTTCGAGACGAAGCGCCGCCGTCTCGAGGTGGAACTTGGGCAGGAGCACTTTCGCCCTCCGGCGGAGCAATTCCGTCGGGGGAACTTCCCTCCCGGAGGGGGAAATCATCATCATCGTCATCACCAACAACTCTCCCATCTTTGGGAGGGCCATCTCCATCAACATCTTCAATAGCATCATCTCCTCTCAAACCCTAGTTCATCTCTTGTGTTTAATCTTTGTACCGGAACCTCAGATTGGTGCTTGTGGGTGACTAGTAGTGTTGATTACATCTTGTAGTTGATTACTATATGGTTTATTTGGTGGAACATTATATGTTCATATCCAATATGCTATTTAACACCCCTCTGATCTTGAGCATGATTATCATTTGTGAGTAGCTACTTTTGTTCTTGAGGTCACGGGAGAAATCTTGTTGCAAGTAATCATGTGAACTTGATATGTGTTCGATATTTTGATGATATGTATGTTGTGATTCCCTTAGTGGTGTCATGTGAACGTCGACTACATGGCACTTCACCTTATTAGGGCCTAAGGGAATGCATTGTGGAGTATTTATTAGATGATGGGTTGCGAGAGTGACAGAAGCTTAAACCCTAGTTTATGCGCTTCTTCGTAACGGACCGATTTGGATCCAAAAGTTTAATGCTATGGTTAGATTTTATCTTAATACTTTTCTCGTAGTTGCGGATGCTTGCGAGGGGTTAATCATAAGTAGTAGGTTTGTCCAAGTAAGAACAACACCTAAGCACCGATCAACCCACATATCAAATTATCAAAGTAGCGAACACGAACCAAGCCAACATGATGAAAGTGACTAGATGAAATTCCTGTGTACCCTCAAGAACGCTTTGCTTATTATAAGAGACCATTTTGGCCTGTCCTTTGCCTCAAAAGCATTGGGCTACCTTTCTACAATTTTGTTACCGTTACCGTTACTTGCTCATTACAAATTATCTTGCTATCAAACTACTCATTACTTATAATTTCAGTGCTTGCGGAGAATACATTGCTGAAAACCACTTGTCATTTCCTTCTGCTCCTCGTTGGGTTCGACACTCTTACTTATCGAAAGGACTACAATTGATCCCCTATACTTGTGGGTCGTCAAGGCTCTTTTCTGGCGCCATTGCCGGGGAGTGAAGCGCTCTTGGTAAGTGGAAATCGGTAAGGAAAAATTATTACTACGTGCTGAAATTTATTATCACTTGCTACTATGGAGAACAATCCTTTGAGGGGTTTGTTCGGGGTATCTTCACCTCGACCGGAACCACAATTTGTTGCCCCTCAACCTACTGCACCTACTGAAAATATTGGTTATGAAATTCCTTCGGGTATGATAGAACAATTGCTAGCTAATCCTTACACAGGAGATGGAACCAAACATCCTGATATGCACTTGATATATGTGGATGAAATTTGTGGATTATTTAAGCTTGCAGGTTTACCCGGAGATGAAGCTAAGAAGAAAGTTTTTCCTTTATCTTTGAAGGGAAAAGCATTAGCATGGTATAGGCTATGCGATGATATTGGATCTTGGAATTGGAATCGATTGAAATTGGAATTTCACCAAAAAAAAAATATCCTATGCATCTAGTTCATCGTGATCGGAATTATATATATAATTTTTGGCCTCGTGAAGGAGAAAGTATCGCTCTAGCTTGGGGGAGGCTTAAGTCAATGTTATATTCATGCCCCAATCATGAGCTCTCAAGAGAAATTATTATTCAAAAAATTTATGCTCGGCTTTCTTGTGATGATCAATCCATGCTCGATACTTCTTGTACTGGTTCTTTTATGAAGAAAACTATTGAATTCAGGTGGGATCTTTTAGAAAAAATTAAATGCAACTCTGAAGATTGGGAACTCGACGAAGGTAAAGAGTCAGGTATTAAGCTTGAGTTTGATTGTGTTAAATCTTTTATGAATACCGATGCTTTCCAAAAGTTTAGCACTAAATATGGACTTGACTCTGAGATAGTAGCCTCTTTCTGTGAATCATTTGCTACTCATGTTGATCTCCCTAAGGAGAAGTGGTTTAAATATCACCCACCTATTAAGGAAGAAATTAAAGAACCGAACATAGCTAAAGATGAAACTGTCATTTACAATGTTGACCCAGTTGTTCCTTCTGCCTATATTGAAAAACCACCTTTCCCTGTTAGGATAAAGGAACATGCTAAGGTCTCAACTGTGGTCAATAAAAGTTATATTAGAGCACCTAAACCTGCTGAACAAATCCAGGTAGAACCTAGTGTTGCTATGGTTAAAGATCTCCTGGTAGAAAACATAGATGGGCGTGTTATTTACTTTTGTGATGAAGCTGCTAGAATTGCTAAACTCGATGAAAAAGATAAACTTAGACCGGTTGTTGGCATGCCTATTGTCTCAGTTAAAATAGGAGATCACTGTATCATGGTTTATGTGACTTAGGTGCTAGTGTGAGTGCTATTCCCTTTACCTTATATCAAGAAATTATGAATGACATAGCACCAGCTGAAATAGAAGACATAGATGTTACTATTAAACTGGCTAATAGAGACACCATCGCACCACTTGGGATTGTTAGAGATGTTGAAGTCTTGTGTGGGAAAATAAAATATCCTACTGATTTTCTAGTTCTTGGCTCCCCACAAGATGACTTTTGTCCCATTATCTTTGGTAGACCTTTCTTGAACACCGTTAATGCTAAAATAGATTGCAAGAAACAAATCATCGGTGTTAGTTTTGGTGATGAATCTCATGAGTTTAATTTTTCTAAGTTTAGTAGAAAACATCTTAAGAAAGAATTGCCTAGTAAGGATGAATTAATTGGTCTTGCTTCTATTGTTGTGCCTCCTACTGATCCACTAGAACAGTATTTGCTAGACCATGAAAATTATATGCATATGCATGAAAGAAATGAAATAGACAAAATTTTCTTTGAACAACGACCTCTGCTTAAACACAATTTGCCTATTGAAACTCTAGGAGGTCCTCCTCCACCTAAAGGTGATCCTATGTTTGAATTAAAACAATTGCCTGACACTCTAAAATATGCTTATCTTGATGAGAAAAAGATATATCCTGTTATTATTAGTGCTAACCTTTCAGAACATGAAGAAGAAAGATTATTGAAAATTCTGAAGAAGCACTGTGCTGCTATGGGATATACTCTTGATGATCTTAAGGGCATTAGTCCCACTCTCTGTCAGCACAAGATCAATATGGAACCTGATGTTAAACCCGTCATTGATCATCAACGACGTTTGAATCCTAAGATGAAAGAAGTGATACGAATTGAAATATTAAAGCTTCTGGAAACAGGTATAATCTATCCCATAGCTGATAGTAGATGGGTGAGTCCTGTTCATTGTGTCCCTAAGAAAGGAGGTATTACTGTTGTTCCTAACGATAAGAATGAACTTATTCCACAAATAATTGTTAGTGGCTATAGGATGGTAATTGATTTCAGAAAAGTAAACAAAGCAACTAGGAAAGATCATTACCCTTTGCCTTTTATAGATCAAATGCTAGAAAGACTATCTAAGCACACACACTTTTGTTTTCTTGATGGATATTCTGGTTTTTCTCAAATGCCTGTTTCACAACCTGATCAAGAGAAAACCACTTTTACTTGCCCTTTTGGAACTTATGCTTATAGACATATGCCTTTTGGTTTATGCAATGCACCTGCCACCTTTCAAAGATGTATGACTGCTATATTCTCTGACTTTTGTGAATAGATTGTTGAGGTTTTCATGGATGATTTTTCTGTTTATGGAACTTCTTTTGATGATTGCTTGAGCAACCTTGACCGAGTTTTGCAGAGATCTGACCAAACTAATCTTGTCTTGAATTGGGAGAAGTGCCACTTTATGGTTAATGAAGGTATTGTCTTGGGGCATAAAATTTCTGAACGAGGTATTGAAGTGGATAAAGCTAAAGTTGATGCAATTGAGAAAATGCCATGTCCCAGAGATATCAAAGGTATTCGTAGTTTCCTCGGTCACGCTAGTTTCTATAGGAGATTTATTAAAGACTTCTCTAAAATGTCTAGGCCTCTTACAAATCTTTTACAAAAGGATGTTCCATTTGTTTTTTATGATGATTGTGTAGAAGCCTTTGAAACACTTAAGAAAGCCTTAATTTATGCACCTATTATTCAACCACCTGATTGGAACTTGCCTTTTCAAATGATGTGTGATGCTAGTGATTATGCTGTTGCTGCTGTTCTAGGACAAAGAGTTGATAAGAAGTTAAATGTTATTCATTATGCTAGTAAAACTCTAGACAGTGCCCAAAGAAATTATGCTACTACAGAAAAAGAATTTTTAGCGGTTGTGTTTTCTTGTGACAAATTCAGATCTTACATTGTTGATTCTAAAGTTACTGTTCACACTGATCATGCTGCTATTAAATATCTTATGGAAAAGAAAGATGCTAAACCTAGACTCATTAGGTGGGTTCTCTTACTACAAGAATTCGATTTACATATAACTGATAGAAAAGGAGCTGAGAACCCCATAGCTGATAACTTGTCTAGGTTAGAGAATATTCTTGATGACCCACAACCTATTAATGATAGCTTTCCTGATGAACAACTAGCTGCAATAAATGTTTCTCATAATACTCCTTGGTATGCTGACTATGCTAATTATATTGTTGCTAAATATATACCACCTAGTTTTACATACCAACAAAAGAAAAAAATTCTTATATGATTTAAGACATTACTTTTGGGATGACCCACATCTTTATAAAGAAGGAATAGATGGTATTATTAGACGTTGTGTACCTGAGCATGAACAGGGACAAATCCTACGGAAATGTCACTCTGAAGCTTATGGAGGGCATCATGCGGGAGATAGAACTGCTCAGGAGGTATTGCAATCTGGTTTTTATTGGCCTACTCTCTTCAAGGATTCCCGTAAGTTTATTTTATCTTGTGATGAATGTCAATGAATTGGTAATATCGGTAAGAGTCAAGAAATGCCTATGAACTATTCACTTGCTATTGAACCATTTGATGTTTGGGGTTTTGATTATATGGGACCTTTTCCTTCCTCTAATGGGTATACTCATATTTTGGTTGCTGTTGATTATGTTACTATGTGGGTAGAAGCTATTCCAACTAGTAATGCTGATCATAACACTTCCATTAAAATGCTTAAAGAAGTTATTTTCCCATGGTTTGGAGTCCCTAGATATTTAATGACCGATGGTGGTTCACACTTTATTCATGGTGCTTTCCAAAAAATGCTTGCTAAATATGATGTTAACCATAGAATTGCATCACCCTATCACCCTCAATCTAGTGGTCAAGTTGAACTTAGTAATAGAGAAATAAAATTAATATTACAGAAAACTGTTAATAGGACCCGAAAGAATTGGTCTAAGAAATTGGGTGATGCACTTTGTGCTTATAGAACAGCTTATAAAAATCCCATGGGTATGTCTCCGTATAAAATGGTTTATGGAAAAGCTTGTCATTTGCCTCTTGAGTTAGAACATAAAGCATATTGGGCAACTAAAGAACTCAACTACGATTTCAAACTTGCCGGTGAAAAGAGGTTATTTGATATTAGCTCATTTGATGAATGGAGAACCCAAGCCTATGAAAATGCCAAACTGTTTAAAGAAAAGGTTAAAAGATGGCATGATAAAAGAATCCAAAAGCGGGAATTCAAAGTTGGAGAATATGTTCTTTTGTACAACTATCGTTTCAGATTCTTTGTAGGAAAGCTTCTCTCCAAATGGGAAGGACCGTATGTTATCGAAGAGGTTTATCGCTCTGGAGCTATAAAAATTAATAATGCCGAAGGTACCAACCCGAAGGTGGTCAATGGTCAAAGGATTAAACACTACATATTAGGTACACCTATTAACGTTGAAAGCAACATTATCCAAACCTTGACACCGGAAGAACACATAAAAGAAACCTTCCGGAACACTCTAGAATAACCGAAAAAGAGGAGGTACATGATACGGTAAATAAACGGATACCGAAAAATCCGCAAAATTATTTTCCGTCAGTTTTGGAATATAACAAAAATTAGGAAAATAAGAAACAACCAGGAAGGCAACCCTAGTGGGCACAAGATAACAGGGCGCGCTAGGCCCCCTGGCACGCCCAGGTGGGTTGTGCCCACCTCGGGTACCTTCCGGACTCCATTTTTCTTACCTTTACTTGTTCCCCAAGATAAAAAATCTTTATATACCCCCCGAACCTATTAACCACCGTATCACGGAGAAATCTTCTATTCTTCTTTCTTGCTGTTTTCTGACAGATCTAGATCACCATGGCCGCCTCGAGACCCTCCAATGACAAGTTCTTCGAGAACGTCATCAACCCGTACTTGCGGGAGGTGATGCAGCACCCTCAAGCCATCGACATGCGTGAGGGGGTGCTCCACATCCACGACGTCCAAGGCCCCAAAGGGATGGGAACCGTGGATGTCAGGCTCGATGCCATGGAGCAGGAGGTCTTCGGGTGCAAGGGGATGGTGGAACGTGGACTCAATGCCAATCACCTCATGATCGCGGACTACACCCGTGATCTCAAGGTGGATGGCAAGTCCATGAAGGACATCGTCTTCACCTTCAACAAGCAAATCAACTTTCTCCAAAGCCAGATCTACGATCTCCAAAACCAAGTCTTTGAATATGAGGCAAGGTTTAAAGGTATGAGTTTGGCTGCCAGTTGTAGGACTCGCGAGACTCACTCCTCCTCTTATGATGGTGAGCCCTTGCCATGGAAACCTGAAGATAAGATCACGACTACTTATTCACCACCACCACCTTCATCATCACCAAAGGAGACTTGAGTAACGGGTATGGGCACTCCCCTTAGCTTGTGCCAAGCTTGGGGGAGGTGTCCCGGTATCGTATCACCACCACTATCTTTGCTTTTATCTATTTTTAGTTCGATCCTTAGTTATCTTTTGATTTAGTTGAATAAGAGTTTAGTTCGATCCTTTCTTTTCGAGTGTTTGCTTAGTGATCTATCTATGTAATCGTGTTCGAGATATAATAAAGATCAGTTCAAGTTTTGCTTTCTTTACTTTAAGTTTCAATAAAAAGAAAGGAAAATAAATAAATGAAAAGATCATATGCTAACCTTATGGTAAGTAAGGACATCACATAAGGAAAAGTATAAGTGGTAAAATTTGTTGGAGATTGACAAACATAGCATTGGTCAATGATGCAACTCATGAAAAAATTTATAAGGGAAGAGAAGATTCACATGGAAATACACTATCTTGGACATCTTTTATGATTGTGAGCCCCCATTAAATATTTTGTGTCAAAATAGTTGACGTTGGACAAGGAAGACAACGTAATGATTTATGTTTGTTCATATTCACATAGAAGATATATTGTCATAGATCCTTTAACATGTGGTGCTTGCTCAATATCTTTTCTAGCCAAAAATTCCGCACTAAGTAGAGATACTACTTGTGCATCCAAAAACCCTTAACCCAAATCTTATTTCGAGAGTCCACCACACCTACCTATGGATTGAGTAAGATCCTTCAAGTAAGTTGTCATCGATGCAATAAGGCAATAAAAATTGCTTCTAAATGTCTTGGATCATTTAGTGTAAGAGAAAATTGAGCGTTGTACGAACTTGTGATGGCAAAGAATAAAAGCGACAGACTGCATAATAAAGGTTGCTATCATAAGGGGCAATACAACGTGATGTTCTTTTGCATTAAGAGATTTGACATACAACCAAAAAGCGCATGGCAACCTCTGCTTCCCTCTACTAAGAGCCTATCCTTTACTTTTATGTATTTACTTTTATGCAAGAGTCAAAGTACTTCTCTCTATTCCTTTTTATTTTCTCTTTTGGCAAGCATCATATTGTGAAGAAAGATCTAGGCACATATATCCAGTTGGATATGGGTGGGCATGAGTTATTATTGTTGACATCACCCTTGAGATGAGTGCGTTGGGAGGTGAAACTATAAGCCCCTATCTTTCTATGTGTCCGGTTGAAACTTTTTGCTCATGTGTATGCGGTGAGTGTTAGCAATTATAGAAGACTATATGATGGTTGAGTATGTGGACTTGCGAAAAGGCTCCGATAAGTGACCCTTCCTGAAAAGATGATGAATTGTAGTTGCAAAGTTGACTGAGAACATAGTTTGTTGGTTTTCAATAAGGTTTATCCTTTATACTTCAATGTTGGGATGAATTGTTACTTGTTCATGAGAAGTTATATGATTAAATTTTTATGATAAAAGTTATGTTATAAAAGTTTTATGTTAAAGTTCTTTGCTGTTATAATAATATGCATGATGCTCCTATGTCCGTATTTTGTTTTTATCGACACCTCCCTCTCTAAGCATGTGGACATGTTTTTCGATTTCGGTTTTCGCTTGAGGACAAGCGAGGTCTAAGCTTGGGGTAGTTGATACGTCCATTTTGCATCATGTTTTCCTACTGTTATTTATAATTTTTTTATGCATAATAATGCTTTGTGGAGTAATTATAATGCCTTTTCTCTCATAATATGCAAGGTTCACACAAGGAGGGAGAATACCGGCAGCTGGAATTCTGGACCTGAAAAAGCTATGTCAGGCCACCTATTCTGCACAACTCCAAATGAGCTGACACTTCACGGAGATTTTTTATGGATTATATAAGAATTATTGGAGCAAATAAGTACCAAAGGGGGCCCACCAGGTGGGCACAACCCACCTGGGCGCGCCAGGGCCCCCAGGCGCGCCCTGGTGGGTTGTGCCCTCCTTGGCCCACCTCCGGTGCCCACCTTCTAGTATATAAGTCATTTTGACCTAGAAAAAATAAGGGGAGGACTTCCGGGACAAAGCACCACCGTCTCGAGGCGGAACTTGGGCAGGAGCACTATTGCCCTCCAGCGGAGCGATTCCGCCAGGGGAACTTCCCTCCCGGAGGGGGAAATCATCATCATCGTCATCACCAACAACTCTCCCATCTTTGGGAGGGCCATCTCCATCAACATCTTCAACAACACCATCTCCTCTCAAACCATAGTTCATCTCTTGTGTTCAATCTTTGTACCGGAACCTTAGATTGGTGCTTGTGGGTGACTAGTAGTGTTGATTACATCTTGTAGTTGATTACTATATGGTTTATTTGGTGGAAGATTATATGTTCAGATCCATTATGCTATTTAATACCCCTCTGATCTTGAGCATGATTATCATTTGTGAGTAGTTACTTTTGTTCTTGAGGTCACGGGAGAAATCTTGTTGCAAGTAATCATGTGAACTTGATATGTGTTCGATTTTTTGATGATATGTATGTTATGATTCCCTTAGTGGTGTCATGTGAACGTCGACTAAATGGCAATTCACATTATTAGGGCCTAAGGGAATGCATTGTGGATTAGTTATTAGATGATGGGCTGTGAGAGTGACAGAAGCTTAAACCCTAGTTTATGCGCTACTTCGTAAGGGACCGATTTGGATCCAAAAGTTTAATACTCTGGTTAGATTTTATCTTAATACTTTTCTCGTAGTTGCGGATGCTTGCGAGGGGGTTAATCATAAGTAGGTGGTTTGTTCAAGTAAGAACAGTACTTAAGCACCGATCCACCCACATATCAAATTATCAAAGTAGCGAACACAAATCAAGCCAACATGATGAAAGTGACTAGATGAAATTCCCGTGTACCCTCAAGAACGCTTTGCTTATTATAAGAGACCATTTTGGCCTGTCCTTTGCCTCAAAAGGATTGGTCTACCTTGCTGCACTTTTGTTACCGTTACCGTTACCATTACTTGCTCATTACAAATTATCTTGCTATCAAACTACTTGTTACTTATATTTTCAGTGCTTGCAGAGAATACCTTGCTGAAAACCACTTGCCATTTCCTTCTGCTCCTCGTTGGGTTCGACACTCTTACTTATCGAAAGGACTACGATTGATACCCTATACTTGTGGGTCATCAAAGATCCAGAGCTAATGCTAAGAAAAATGCATTCACTTCCGAAGAAGAAACTTCTTCTGGATTTTTATCAAGCGATGAAGCATGTTCATCGGATGACATATCATTATGTTCTTCAGGCGACTAGTTCCTCATGTTCTCCCTTGCTTTTTGAGACTTGTTGGCAAAAGGGGAGAAGACATCGAGAGATAGTAAGGCGGGTTATTTTGATGGGTGTTTTTTGTCGAGCTTACAAAACTTGCTCTTCATTTAAATCATATCGTGTTGTAAAACTCTTGTGAAATTCAGATGTGATTGTAATGTTAATAAGCCCCCTTCCATATTATTTCTCGAGGACTTATTTTGCACGTGGAATTATTATGAAAGTTTACCCTGGATGTACTGAATTATTCCTTGATGATTTTATTGTCGATGCAGTCCTTGATTCTCAAGGACATATAATAACTTTCCATTATTTCTATCATAATAATATCCAGGTTTATCAAAAGAAATTCTTTCATATGTTGCATACATTTGGGAGAGCTTATTTTGTATCTTCGAGTTATTTACTTTCTACACGCCACCGGTTATGATCAATATCTACTCTCCGATGAATAATTGTTTTGCGAACAATCGTCCAAGAGGGAGGAGATTGTTGGTGCAATCTAGTGCCCCTCAAGTGTTTTGGAGATTGTGGGACAAAATAGTGAGGGGCTAATGTGTTTGCTAGTGCACACATAGAGATATGGTCCCTAGAGTTCTCAGAAGTTTGCTATAAACTTCTACGATATATAGTCATGTGTGCAACAGAGAATTATGCTAAAGCTTCAAGGAGTATTCTACCGAGAAGAATGCACGTAGGAGCGCGCACGGTTGTTGGAACAAGACGTGTGCTGACATCGCCTATTGCGGTGCACCCTATGGTGCAAACGCCATGTACACGGCCAAGAAAGCGTGCCCACGTTACGCCGTCCGGGAATAGTGCCGCACTTAGAAATTATAGAACCGTCAATAAATTTTGAGCCCACGTCCCGTCACATTCCAAATTACTACCACGCTATATTTAATTGCAAACCTGTTCACACCGATCAAAACCTAAACAGTTTCCCACTTAGGAGCGTATTAGTACTCGGTTATAAATACTACTACTCCAAGATGACTGCACATTCCTCGTCAACTCCTCATCCACAAAAACAAACAAGTCATTCATCGTCGTTCCCTTGCGTCTGCCATGGCCAGCGTGAGTTCTGGGTCGAGAGATTACTACCAGGGAGAGGCGAGCATGGAAGCAGAAGCACGAGAGATGTCCCGCCTCGCCGCGAAAGTAGCCGACATGTCCCGCCGCATGGCCGTAGCAGCACAGAGGTCCCGCCGCGCCGCCGAAGCAGCATAGAGGTCCCGCCGCGCCGTCGATGCAGCAGACTGGTCCGGCCGCGCCGCGGAAGCAGCAGATATGTCCCGCCGTGCCGTGAATGCAGTAGAGATGTCCTCCCGCACCGCGGCGGCCTGGGAAAATGTCTCACGGGCAGACGAGGACTCTCACAGGCGCATGTGCGCTATGCTCGACGACCTGATGGGTCGGATCTCCGACTGGATGAAGCAGCAGGACGAGATGAATGCCTCATTTGAAAATGCTACTAGCGTCATCCGGGGACTAGGGGAGGACAAGGCGAAGCTCCGCACCGAGCGCGACCTGCTGAGGGCGAAGATCGCCGGAACGATGAAGCAGCACGAGGAGACCACTGCCTTGTTGCAGAGGACCGGCGTCATCGTCAAGAAACTTATGGACGAGAATGCCATGCTCCGCATAGAGCGCCAAAGGCTGGTGGAGGAATCCGTGGATGCTCTCAAGCAGTGTCTTGAGGACACGAAAGAGCTCATCGTCGCTCGCCGCGGAGACTAGTTCCCGCGGCCTGCAGCAACGCATCAAGAAAGTAGAGATCAGCGAGCTAGATCGTTGTCTTCCTTCTTCTTTTGCCCTCGTGTATTTCGGGCGTTGCCGCATGTGGCTTTTTTAATTATCTTCCTAAATATGTAAGACAATTATTATCCACTGTCATCGTCCTTATATTCATCACTCTTGCTATAAGTCACAGTCGATGCTATATAGGTCCGTCGGATCTTACATCAAGATCCGTGCAAAACTTTCTTTTTAGATTTTCTTTTCTCTCTCTTCAATCTCAGTCGAGTGAGACATAGCCACACCATGAAACAGGGGCTCGGGCGCCATTAATGGAGACGTTGGGAGGGAGGTGGGCGGCGGATAGAGGTCAAAGGACTCTCCTCCCGATGAGCACGCGCATGGGTCTGATCGCACGCCTCCCGTACTCAAATAGCTACCCCGCACGGCACCTCCTAGCCAATAAAAAAAGGGACGCATGGCGGGACGTAAATGGTAAGTCGAACGCCCACGGTTTCAATAATACTTGTGTTTCCGATTTGTAACGTGACAACACTTGTTCCAAAATGACTTTGTTAATTGTTAATGTGTGCGCCTTCGCAAATCGGACAAAAAATTTACCACAGTATGTTGGTGCTATGTCATGACACCATGCCAAGTTTCATGATGTTCAGGTGAGTTTTGGATTTATGGGAATTTTAAAACCAAGTTTCTCGATGTTTCCGGCCGAGCCAAGACGCCTAGATGTTTGAATTCCATTCCCACTTCTTCCATGGGACCTAGAAATTTGCCCAAGTACACATAAATGATTTTCCAACTAACTTTTACGCACTGGAGCATGCGCTTGTACTTCAAATTTGAATTATGTGCATTAAATGCCTGGAAAATCAATTAATGTATAAAAAAGGCCAAACGAACCCGGAATAATTCCAAAATTTAGCACGAAACTCCTATTTGGTCTAAGCTGCCAGTGTAAAAAAATCAAGGCAGGAGAAGCCAGTGTATGTCGTTTCGCACACGGAGGTGACACATTCCCTCTCGGAACCACGAGCCTTCTTGAGAGAAGCTCCGGTTTCAAGAAGCTTATACCAAAGCTTGTCCCAATTCGGCCAAAAAATTTACCATAGCATGTTGGTGCCATGTCATGACACCATGCCAAGTTTCATGATTTTCAGGCGTGTTTTGGATTTATAGGAATTAAAAAACCAAGTTTCTCAATATTTCCGCCCGAGCCACGACGCCCAGATGTTTGAATTCCATTCCCACTTCTTCCATGGGACCTAGAAATTCACCCAAGGACACACATGTGATTTTTCAACCAACTTTGGTGCACTGGAGCATGTGCTTGTAGTTCAAATTTGAATTATGCACATTAAATGCCTGGAAAATCAATTAATGTAT
Source organism: Thinopyrum elongatum (assembly GCA_011799875.1). Taxonomy (NCBI): domain Eukaryota; kingdom Viridiplantae; phylum Streptophyta; class Magnoliopsida; order Poales; family Poaceae; genus Thinopyrum; species Thinopyrum elongatum. The sequence continues at coordinate 257,234,980 of CM022297.1, forward strand.
AAAAAGGCCAAATGAACCCGGAATAATTCCAAAATTTAGCACGAAACTCCTATTTGGTCTAAGCTGCCTGTGTAAAAAAATCATGGCGGGAGAAGGCAGTGTATGTTGTTTCGCACACGGAGGTGACACGTTCCCTCTCGGAACCACGAGCCTTCTTGAGAGAAGCTCCGGTTTGCAAGAAGCTTATACCAAAGCTTGTCCCAATTCGGCCAAAAAATTTATCACATCATGTTGGTGCCATGTCATGACACCATGCCAAGTTTCATGATTTTCAGGCGTGTTTTGGATTTACAGGAATTAAAAAACCAAGTTTCTCAATATTTCTTGCCGGGCCACGACGCCCAGATGTTTGAATTCCATTCCCATTTCTTGCATGGGACTTAGAAATTCACCCAAGGACACACATGTGATTTTTCAACCAAGTTTGGTGCACTGGAGCATGTGCTTGTAGTTCAAATTTGAATTATGCACATTAAATGCCAAGAAATTCAATTAATGTATAAAAAAGGCCAAACAAACCCAGAATAATTCCAAAATTTAGCACGAAACTCCTATTTGGTCTAAGCTGCCCGTGTAAAAAAATTAAGGCGGGAGAAGGCAGTGTATGTCGTTTCGCACACGGAGGTGACACGTTCCCTCTCGGAACCATGAGCCTTCTTGAGAGAAGCTCCGGTTTGCAAGAAGCTTATACCAAAGCTTGTCCCAATTCGGCCAAAAAATTTACCACAGCATGTTGGTGCCATGTCATGACACCATGTCAAGTTTCATGATTTTCAGGCGTGTTTTGGATTTACAGGAATTAAAAAACCAAGTTTCTCAATATTTCCGACCGAGCCACGACACCTAGATGTTTGAATTTCATTCCCATTTCTTGCATGGGACCTAGAAATTCACCCAAGGACACACATGTGATTTTTCAACCAACTTTGGTGCACTGGAGCATGTGCTTGTAGTTCAAATTTGAATTATGCACATTAAATGCCCAGAAATTCAATTAATGTATAAAAAAGGCCAAACAAACCCGGAATAATTCTAAATTTTAACATGGCACTCATATAGTTCTATGTTGCCTCTGTAAAAAAATCAAGGGGGGGAGGCAGCGTATATCGTTTCGCACACAAAGGTGACACGTCCCCCCTCGGGAACCACGAGTCTTCTCGAGAGAAGCTCCGGTTTGCAAGAAGCTTATACCAAAATTTGTCCAAATGCGGCCAATTTTTTTGTACCACAACATGTTGGTGCCATGAAATGACACCATGCCAATTTTCATGATTTTCAGGCGAGTTTTGAATTTACAGGAATTCTAAAACCAAGTTTCTCAATGTTCCTGGCCGAGCCACAACGCCCAGATGTTTGAATTTCATTCCCATTCTTGCATGGGACCTATAAATTCACCCAAAGACACACATGTGATTTTTCAACAAACTTTGGTGCACTGGAGCATCTGCTTGTAGTTCAAATTTGAATTATGCACATTAAATGCCTAGAAACTCAATTAATGCATAAAAATGCCAAACGAACCCGGAATAATTCCAAATTTAAACACGACACTCATGTAGTTGCATGTTCACTGTACATAAATGTTCTAACACTTCAAACACCATCCTTTCCCTCCGTAACACAATTTTATCTTTCAAAACATAATGAAAAAATCAGGTATACCACAAACAGTTTACTAGCAAGAATCGTGTGGGATGTGATATAAAATATCTTGGTGCACCGTCTTGTCTGGCTTATGCAGGAAGCTTCGTTGTCTACAGTCAACCGCCCGCACTTGAACCACACTTGCGCGCCAGTTTCTCGCTTCACCGAGCGAAAATTTTCTGCCACCGCGGAAATATCTATCTCCCCGCCCCCTCCCTCCCACCAAAAGCCACATTTCCACTGTTCCTCCTTGCTTTCCAAGTTCAAACCTTCACTACTGCTTACTGGCAGCTCAGCCTCCTCACCGGCGACCCTTCTTCTTGCAGCTCAGCCTCCTCACCGGCGACCCTTCTTCTTGCAGCGCCGCCTCCTCACCGGCGACCCTTCTTCTTGCAGCGTCGCCTCCTTGCCGGCGACCCTTCTTCTTGCAGCGCCACCTCCTCGCCGCCGACCCTTCTTCTTGTTGCGCGGCCTCGTCGATATGGTCAGGTAATCCACATCCCACCCACACCATCCTCCTCCTTCCCCGTCCCACATGCCCCGACCGACGGCGCGGCACCTTCCGCCGAAATCACTGGCCCCGCCCTCCAATTAAGCGCCGCCCACAGCCATTTTGCACACAGTATAACATGGAGCTCAATAGCATCTCACAGCGAAGAAGCAAATCACGGCCGCACACGCGCACGAGGTCGCTATGGCTGCCATGTGTGCCGACCGCCAGATCTTGGAGGAGCACCTCGTCTTCGAGGCCACCGTTGACACCGCCACGCGGTTGTCTACTTTAAAATAAAGTTCATGTTGTTTTCTCGAGGCCACCGCCAGTGCCTTCTAGTGATTTGTCCTCTGTAATGTTAATATGCAATCTGATGTTCAGTTAACAGTTTGGTCCTCTGCAATGTAATGTTTAGTTAACAGTTTGGTCCAACAATTGCTACATTTCGTAGTACTATTCTCAAGCATTCTTTGTTTTGTTAACTGTCTTATCTTCTAGTACATGTTTCTATTCTGCAATGTCGTGCTCAGTTAACTGTTTTGGTTCATTTGGTCTGCTGTCCATTTAACTGTTTGGTTCAATTCTGCAATTTGATTTTCATTTGCTATGGGTACAGTTTTGTATTGTTATGCATGTGAGAAATAAATCAAATTTGGCTGTACTCAATACATATTCTACTGATAGTATGGCAACTCTCAGTTAACCTGATCAAGATCTTCCTTATATGTGTTGCAGGGAAACAATGGGAGACACTGCGGTTTACCATCGAGGTTTGCTCATGCATGGTCCTTTCGCTAATAGCACATTATTGTGCAGTTGCAGGAATCATTCTAATATTTATGTTTCTTACAATTTGGTCTTGCACATGTAGGTCCTGCTGTCAGAGGCTTAGACCCACTGTTCGACCCATTTTGCATATGGGGAAATGAGATGTCCATGAATATTAGTCAAGTCAAGAAACTCAGAAAGATTGTTAGGATGAAGAAACTTGTGACGAATAACAGCAAGATCTTTGTTTGCACAATGAAGAAGACATTAGTCAACTATAGGATGGTACTAACTCTTTTACCTTGTTTTTACCCCTTGCGCCATTTCAAAATTTATAACAGCAATTTATGCATATCTTTGTTTTCAGTACTTTTCAAAGTAGTTCACCGATGATTACCTATCAAACCACCTACATGGTCAAGAGGCGAGGAAGGTATTCATTCAACACCCACGGTACAATATTGAAGTCTTCCTGAAGAGGACGAAGGTTGGGCGGGCAATTATCCATAGCCACTGGCCTAAAGTTGCAAGGACATTCAACATCACTGAAGGCTCAATATTTACCTTCCACTTCTGCAGTTTCCCAGATGAGATTCATCTGCCTATTTACCGTGTATGATGCTACTTTCCAAAGGTTTTCGATGTTGCATGTGAAACTTGGTGCTGTTGTGTAATGGCGTAACTGAGGGCTGAAGCTATCTGATGTAATTCGATTATGAAATCCTGGTTGCCATTATACGGATATGAAATATCTGGTGTGTTTCATAAGAAATGGCAATTTGATTACTACATGGATTATCAATAATAGGCTAATTACCCTGCTTATTGGGGTTTTCTATTGCAGACGGTTACTCAGACAACATCGTGGGCGATGAACTCAAACAACCCACACGGTTTCTAGAAAGTAGGCGTGTTGGATCAACTAACAATCACACACGGCTTCCGGCAGAGAACTGTTTGCGTTAGGCCACCTTGCACAAATGTTTCCACACAAAAAACTATGTGTGATATACATACGAATGGAAATGTTTTTCTGGGATTCACCATGTGGGATGTACATACGAACGGAAATGATTGGGTTTCGATGCCTCGCCCGATCGCACACGAGCTCATTTTGCCCCCGCCTGTGTGGCCGGAGGGCCTATCCCCGACGGTTTCTGGGTCGTGTGGGAAGGACCCCCTATCACACACACTCACTAGGTGATGGTTTAAATCTCAGTCGCGGAAAGGGGGTAAAAACCGTTTGTATAGCACGTCTCTGCACCAGTGTGAAGACGTAGTTTTCTCTCATAGTTCCATTTTCTACATTTGAGTCATAGGACCACCATACTATTAAGAGGGGTTCAAGTGTTTCAATACTTTGTATACAACTAGACTCGATCTTTCCTGAAATATAGCCTAGGATGATGGTATCATTCTCCAGCTCAACGTGGAACATTCCACTAGGTAGGGCTTCCATAACTAAACCTTCAAAAGTTACTATTGCTTCTCTCGCTGAAAGCACAAGTGCTCCCTGGGTGATTTTGGTAATTAATGTCAACATATCTCCTGTTGGACTAATAGTTTTATCTAGTGTATTTCATACAAGTCCAAAAATGGTGTCGAAAGGACAAGAGGATGTGGAACCCCTTCAAGGTGCTAAGGACAAAGATTGGCAAAAGCTCAAGACTCTTCATCTTTATTTTAGTGATCCAAGATCACATTGAGTCCATAGGAAAGCCAATACTATTAAAAGGGGATGCGGTGTTGCTTAATGGCTTGCTTGCTCAAATGCTTAGTGATATTGCTCCAAAACCCTCAACCACTTTCTCCATCCACATATGTCAAAACCTTAAACTCCAACTCGGCCCCACCGATTCTTTCTATTCGGCGCCACCAAGTTCATATGACATAGCCACAGCCAGAAACCTTAACAGTTCGGTCTCACCGATACGGGTCTCGGTCTCACCGAGATGGCCCTGCCAACACTCTGTGACTTGTTACATTTATTTCGATTTCACCGAGTTATGCAATAGTTCTCACCGAGTTGGCTTGGCAAATTCTCTGTTGCCTCATTGCTTCTCTTCGGTCTCACCCAATTGATGCAATTGGTGCCACCGAGATGATGCTTGCCCTAAAGCCCTAGCACATCGGTCTCACCGAGTTGTTCCAGACAGTCCCACCGAGATTCCTAACGTTCACATTTTGAACTAATCGGTGCCACCGAGTTTAATCGTTTGGTCTCACTGAGATGGGTCAAATGTATCTAACGGTTGGATTTTGTGCGGAGGCTATATATACCCCTCCACCCCCTTCTCCAATTGTGATAGAGCCATCAGAACGTGCCTACACTTCCACCATACATTTTCTGAGAGAGAACCACCTACTCATGTGTTGAGATCAAGATATTCCAATCCTACCACAAGAATCTTGATTTCTAGCCTTCCCCAAGTTGGTTTCCACTCAAATCATCTTTCCACCATAGACAAATCTGTGAGAGTGAGTTGAGTGTTGGGGAGACTATCATTTGAAGCACAAGAGCAAGGAGTTCATCATCAACACACTGTCTATTACCTTTTGGAGAGTGGTGTCTCCTAGATTGGTTAGGTGTCGCTTGGGAGCCTTCGTCAAGATGTGGAGTTGAACCAAGAAGTTTGTAAGGGCAAGGAAATCGCCTACTTCGTGAAGATCTACCCGAGTGAGGCAAGTCCTTCATGGGCGATGGCCATGGTGGGATAGACAAGGTTGCTTCTTCGTGGACCCTTCATGGGTGGAGCCCTCTGTGGACTCGCGCAGCCGTTACCCTTCGTGGGTTGAAGTCTCCACCAACATGGATGTACGATAGCACCACCTATCGGAACCACACCAAAAATCTTCGTGTCTCCATTGCATTTGCAAACTCCAATCCCATCTCTTTACCTTCTTGCAACTTGCATGCTTTACTCTTTCCGCTGCATATACTCTTGTAATGCTTGCTTGAGATGTCTTGAGAGAGCTTTAACTTGTGCTTAACTTAACCTTAACTTGAAGAAATTAAAAACTGCCACTTTTACTTGTTGAGGGTCTAATCACCCCCCCCCTATAGACCCCTCTTCTCGATCCTTTCAATTGGTATTAGAGCATTGGTCTCCATTGCTTTGGTTTAATCACCATTGGAGGAAGATGGATGAGTCTATGATCGGGATTATTAGACATAGAGTGCCTATTCTCGATGGGGAGTTCTATAGTTCTTGGAAGAATGAGATGCTTGAGATTTTCAATGAATATGATTTGAACAAGTATATTACTAGCCCTTATGTGCCTCCTATTGATTCCTTGCCTCCTACCCCCGATGAGTATCTTCACATGGTTCGCAATCTTAGAACTATTGATCTTATCATTAGAGGATTGCCTAGAAATTTGCTTGTGTGCTTGCCTACCTTTGAATGCGCATACACTATATGGAAATATCTTGAGGAATGCTTTCTGAATTACTCCTTGAAAAATCTAGATGAGATTCTTCAAAAGTCTATTGCTTTTCATAAAATGAAGCCTAGTGATCCCAAGTTTGATGAATGTCTATTTGAGCTTTGTGATCTTATGCGTGCTAAAGGAAATGTTGGAATCATTAGTAGCATCATTTCACAAACCATTAGAATTCATAAACTTGAACATTGTCATGGTCATAAATCTAATGAATCACTTGCTCTAGGTGATGATCACTTACATGATGATGATATTGAGCATGGCTATTATGATGAAGATGAAGAAAGTGATATTGACTATGAGAAATCTTAGTCTCATGGCCAACTTTCGCGACTACATGGTCGGAGGGAAAGAGTGGATTCTCGATAGTGGATGTACTGATCATATGACTGGAGATAAGGACATGTTCCGTGAGCTTACTGAAAACGACGGCCCATGCAAGTATGTAACTTTTGGGGATAACTCCAAGGGTAAGGTACTTGGCCTTGGTAAGGTGGCCATTTCCAATGATAGCTCTATCAAAAATGTTATGCTCGTTGAATCTCTTGGTTACGATCTCCTTTCCGTATCTAGATTAGCTAACTTCGGGTTTAATGTTCTATTTACCGAAGTAGATTGCCAAGTGTTTCGTAGAGATAATCATAGTATGGTCTTTACCGGTATTTGTAGAGGTGATCTATACATTGTTGATTTCACCAAGAGAGCTCAACCTCGTACTTGCTTAATTACTAAATCTTCTAAAGGATGGTTGTGGCATAGAAGGTTAGGTCATGTGCGCATGCAAAATCTTGATAAGCTTATTAAAGGTGATCATATCCTGGGTGTTAAGGATGTCATATTTGACAAGGATAGACTGTGCAGTGCTTGTCAAGCAGGAAAACAGGTTGGAGGAAGCCATCCCGTGAAGAACATCATGACCACAAGAAGACCGCTCGGGCTACTTCATATGGATCTTTTTGGTCCCAACGCATACAAGAGTCTCGGTGGTAACTCGTTCGGTTTAGTCATTGTTGACGACTTTTCAACATTCACGTGGGTGTTCTTTCTTGATGAAAAATCGTAGGTCCAAAAGATCTTCAAGAACTTCGCCAAGAAGGCCCAAAACCAATTTGAAGTGAAGATCAAGAAGGTTCGAAGTGACAATGGAACGGATTTCAAGAATGCCAATGTGGACACCTTTCTTAATGAAGAAGGGATTTCACATGACTTCTCGGCTACGTACATGCCTCAACAAAATGGAGTTGTTGAGAGGAAGAACCGGACACTTATTGAGATGGCAAGAATGATGATTGATGAATACAAGACGCCAAGACATTTTTGGGCGGAAGCGGTTGAGATAGCTTGTCATGCTACGAATCGACTATATCTTCACAAGCTTCTCAGCAAAACGGCATACGAGCTACTCACCGGTAACAAACCCCAAGTTGGATACTTTCAAGTATTTGGCTCAAAATCTTACATTCTTGATAAGCATCGTTGCTCAAAATTTGCTCCTAAATCTCATGAAGGTTTCCTACTTGGTTATGGCTCAAACTCTCACACTTACCGTGTCTACAACAATTTCACCCAAAAGGTTGAAGAGATGGTAGATGTGAAGTTGGATGAATCTAACGGCTCACAAGTAGAGCAATTGTCAATTGATGTAGGATATAAAGATCCATCGGAAGCAATCCAATATTTGTCCATTGGTAAGATTCGCCCAACGGAGGTGAAGGAGAGCACTTCATCCATTCAAGTGGAAGCCTCAACTTCACATCAAGGTGAACCTCAAGTTGACTTGGAGGCATCCACAAGTGGAACACGTCAAGACGAAGGAAATGAGGAAGTACAACAAGATGAACCACATCAACCTCCTTGTACACCTCCACAAGAGAACGACGACGCCACGAATAATGAAGAAGAAGAAGATTATGAGGATGTTCCACCCCAACCCAAACAAAAGCTTCCACGAGTTTGAGCAAGAGTCTCAAGAGATCATCCCGTCGAACAAATCTTCAATGACATTCAAACCGGGAGAATCACTCGCTCTAAAACTCGTTTGGCTAACTTTTGTGAACATTACTCATTCATCTCAAGTGTTGAACCTATGAAGGTGGAAGAATCTCTTGAGGATCCGGATTGGGTAAATGCTATGCATGAAGAGCTACACAACTTCGAAAGGAATCAAGTGTGGACATTGGTTGAAAAGCCCAACGATGATCACAATGTCATTGGAACCAAATGGGTGTTTCAGAATAAGCAAGATGAAGATGGACAAGTTGTACGCAACAAGGCCCGTCTCGTCGCTCAAGGCTACACTCAAGTCGAAGGTATGGACTATGGTGAGACATATGCCCCCGTTGCTAGAATCGAGTCCATTCGCATCTTACTTGCTTATGCCAATCACCATGATATTACTTTATATCAAATGGACATTAAAAGTGCTTTTCTAAATGGAGAAATTGAGGAGAAAGTTTATGTTAAACAACCTCCCGGCTTTGTTAATCCCAAGAAACCTAATCATGTCTACAAACTTCATAAAGCTCTTTATGGTCTTAAACAAGCTCCTAGAGCTTGGTATAAGTGCTTGACTAAGTTTCTTATTGAAAAAGGCTTTGAAATTGGGAAAATTGATTCTACACTTTTTACTAAAAGGGTTAATGGTGAATTATTTGTGTGCCAAATTTATGTGGATGATATCATATTTGGTTCTACTAACCCCCATTTTAGTGAAAAGTTTGGAAGGCTAATGTCAGAGAAGTTTGAGATGTCTATGATGAGTGAACTCAAATTTTTCCTTGTATTGCAAATCAAGAAAACTAAGGAAGGTACCTTTGTCTCATAAACAAAGTATACCAAGGATCTTTTCAAGAAGTTCAACATGCAAGAAAGCAAAGGTATGAAAACACCCATGCCTACTAGTGGACATCTTGACTTGACTAAAGATGGCAATCCGGTTGATCAAAAGGTTTACCATTCTATGATTGGTTCATTGTTATATCTATGTGCCTCCCATCCTGATATTATGCTAAGTGTGTGCATGTGTGCACGATATCGAGTGGCTCCTAAAGAGTGTTATCTTAAGGCCATGAAAAGGATAGTGAGATACGTAATTCATACACCAAACTTTGGCATTTGGTATCCTAAGAGGTCATCTTTTGATCTTGTTGGCTACTCCAATTCGGACTATGCCGGTGACAAGTTTGATGGAAAATCCACTTCAGGTACTTGCCAATTTCTTGGTAGATCTCTTGTGTCTTGGTCCTCCAAGAAACAAAACTCGGTATCCTTATCCACCACCGAAGCGGAATACATTGCCGCCGGATCATGTTGTGCTCAATTACTTTGGATGACCCAAACTCTTAAAGATTATGGGATACATGTGAAACATGTTCCATTGCTTTGTGACAATGAGAGTGCTATTAAGATTGCTCACAATCCCATGCAACATTCTCGAACTAAGCATATTGAAGTTTGTCATCATTTCATTCGTGATCATGTTGCAAAAGGAGACATCAATCTTAAGCATGTTCGTACCGATAAGCAATTGGCGTATATATTCACCAAACCGCTTGATGAGAAAGTATTTTGCCGTTTGAGAGGTGAATTGAACATCATTGATGCCTCAAACTTGGAATAGAGTGTCCATTTGGATACATGCAAGGCATGACCCTTTGTGACTAATCCTTGATATCTCTCTTATGATGATGATTCATGACCCACAAGTATAGGGGATCAATCGTAGTCCTTTCGATAAGTAAGAGTGTCGAACCCAACGAGGAGCAGAAGGAAATGACAAGTAGTTTTCAGCAAGGTATTTTCTGCAAGCACTAAAATTATAAGTAGTGAGTAGTTTGATAGCAAGGTAATTTGTAACAAGCAAGCAACGGTAACGGTAACAAAAGTGCAGCAAGGTAGCCCAATCCTTTTGAGATAAAGGACAGGCCAAAACGGTCTCTTATGATAAGCAAAGCGTTCTTGAGGGTACACGGGAATTTCAACTAGTCACTTTCATCATGTTGGTTTGATTTGTGTTCGCTACTTTGATAATTTGATATGTGGGTGGACCGGTGCTTAGGTGTTGTTCTTACTTGAACAAGCCTCCTACTTATGATTAACCCCCTCGCAAGCATCCGCAACTATGAGAAAAGTATTAAGAATAAATCTAACCATAGCATTAAACTTTTGGATCCAAATCGGTCCCTTATGGAATAGCGTATAAACTAGGGTTTAAGCTTCTGTCACTCTCGCAACCCATCATCTAATAACTACTCCACAATGCATTCCCTTAGGCCCAAATATGGTGAAGTGTCATGTAGTCGATGTTCACATGACACCACTAAGGGAATCACAACATACATACCATCAAAATATCGAACACATATCAAGTTCACATGATTACTTGCAACAAGATTTCTCCCGTGACCTCAAGAACAAAAGTAACTACTCACAAATGATAATCATGCTCAAGATCAGAGGGGTATTAAATAGCATAACGGATCTGAACATATAATCTTCCACCAAATAAACCACATAGTAATCAACTACAAGATGTAATCAACACTACTAGTCACCCACAAGCACCAATCTAAGGTTCCGGTACAAAGATTGAACACAAGAGATGAACTAGGGTTTGAGGGGAGATGGTGCTGTTGAAGATGTTGATGGAGATTGCCCTCCCCAAGATGGGAGAGTTGTTGGTGATGATGATGACGATGATTTCCCCCTCCGGGAGGGAAGTTCCCCCAGCGGAATCGCTCCGCCGGAGGGCAAAAGTGCTCCTGCCCAAGTTCCGCCTCAAGACGGCGGAGCTTCATCCCGAAAGTCCTCTCTTCATTTTTCTAGGTCAAAATGACTTATATACTAGAAGAGGGGCACCAAAGGTGGGCCGAGGAGGGCACAACCCACCAGGGCGCGCCTGGGCTCCCTGGCATGCCCAGGTGGGTTGTGCCCACCTGGTGATCCCCCTTTGGTACTTATTTGCTCCAATAATTCTTATATATTCCATAAAAATTCTCCGTGAAGTTTCAGCTTATTTGGAGTTGTGCAGAATAGGTGGCCTGACGTAGCTTTTTCAGGTCCAGAATTCCAGCTGCCGGTATTCTCCCTCTTTGTGTGAACCTTGCATATTATGAGAGAAAAGGCATTAGAATTACTCCAAAAAGCATTATTATACCTAAAAACAACATAAATAACAGTAGGAAAACATGATGCAAAATGGACGTATCAACTCCCCCAAGCTTAGACCTCACTTGTCCTCAAGTGAAAACCGAAATCGAAAAACATGTCCACATGCCTAGAGAGAGAGGTGTCGATAAAAACAAAATACGGACATAGAAGCATCATGTATATTATTATAACAGCAACAAACTTTAACATAAAACTTTATCATAGAACTTTTATCATATAACTTTTATCATAGACTTCTCATGAGCAAGTAACAATTCATCACAACATCGAAGTATAAAGCATAAACTCTATTGAAAACCAACAAACTATGTTCTCAGTCAACTTTGCAACTACAATTCATCATCTTTTCAGGGTCACGTATAGGAGCCTTTTTGGCAAGTCCACATACTCAACCATCATATACTCTTCTATGATTGCTAACACTCACCGCATACACATGAGCAAAAAGTTTCAACCGGACAAATAGAAAGATAGGGGCTTATAGTTTTCGCCACCCAACATATTCATTGCAAGGGTGATGTCAACAATAATAACTCATGCTACCCATATCCAATTGGATATATGTGCCTAGATCTTTCCTCACCACATGATGCTTGCCAAAAGAGAAAAATAAAAAGGAATAGAGAGAAATACTTTGACTCTTGCATAAAAGTAAATACATAAAAGTAAAAGATAGGCCCTTCGCAGAGGGAAGCAGAGGTTGCCATGCGCTTTTCGTTTGTATGCTCAATCTCTTAGTGCAAAAGAACGTCACATTATATTGCCCCTTATGATAGCAACCTTTATTATGCAGTCTGTCGCTTTTATTCTTTGCCTTCACAAGTTCGTACAACGCTCAATTTTCTCTTACACTAAATGATCCAACACTTTTAGAAGCAATTTTTATTGCCTTTTTGCACCGATGACAACTTACTTGAAGGATCTTACTCAATCCATAGGTAGGTATGGTGGACTCTCAAAACAAGATTTGGGTTTAAGGGTTTTGGATGCACAAGTAGTATCTCTACTTATTGCGGAATTTTTGGCTAGCAAAGATGGGGGGCAAGCACCACATGTTAAAGGATCTATGACAATATAACTTCTATGTGAATATGAACAAACATAAATCATTACGTTGTCTTCCTTGTCCAACGTCAACAATTTTGGCATATAATATTTTGATGAGGGCTCACAATCACAAAAGATGTCCAAGATAGTGTATTTGCATGTGAATCTTCTCTTCCCTTATTAATTCTTTCATGAATTGCATCATTGACGAATGATATGTTTGTAAGTCTCCAATAAAATTTTCTACTTATACTCTTCCTTATGTGATGTCATTACTTACCATAAGATTAGCATATGATCTTTTTCATTTATTTCCTTTCTTTTTATTGAACATGAAAGAAAAAGAAAACAAAACTCAAACTAAACTTTATTATATATCTCGCACACGATTACAAGGATAGATCACTAAGCAAACACTCGAAAAGAAAGGATCGAACTAAACTTTTAATCATCTAAAGCAAAAGATAACTCTGGATTGAACTAAGGTAAGTAAAGGCAAAAGATAGTGGAGGTGATATGATACCTGGGCACCTCCCCCAAGCTTGGCACAAGCCAAGGGGAGTGCCCATACCCGATACTCAATTTTCCTTTGGTGATGAAGAAGGAGGTGGTGTTGATGAAGTAGTAGCAATCTTATCCTCAGGTTTCCATGGCAAGGGCTCACCATCATAAGATGAGGAGTGGGTCTCACGGGTCCTGCAACTGGCATCCAAACTCATACCTTTAAACCTTGCCTCGTATTCAAAGACTTGGTTTTGAAGATCATATATCTGGCTTTGGATAAAGTTGATTTTCTCATTGAAGGTGAAGACGATGTCCTTCATGGACTTGCCATCCACCTTGAGATCACGGGTATAATCCGCGATCATGAGGTGATTGGCATTGAGTCCACGTTCCACCATCTCCTTGCACCAGAAGACCTCCTGCTCCATAGCTTCAAGCCTAGCCTCCACGGATCCCGTCCCTTTGGGGCCTTGCACATCGCGGATGTGGATCACCCCCTCATGCATCTCGATAGCTTGTGGGTGCTGCATCACCTCCCGCAGATATGGGTTGATGACGTTCTCGAAGAACTTGTACTTAGAGGAGCTCGAAGCGGCCATGGTGAATTAGATCTATCAGAAAATAGCAAGGAAAAGAAAACAGAAGATTTCTCCGCAATACGGTGGTCAATAGGTTCGGGGGGTATATAAAGATTTTTTATCTTGGGAAACAAGCAAACAGAAGAAAAACGGAGTCCAGAAGGTACCCGAGGTGGGCACAACCCACCTGGGCGCGTCCTGGTGTCTTGTGCCCACCAGGGGTGCCTTCCTGGTTGTTTCTTATTTTCCTGATTTTTGATATATTCCAAAACTGACAGAAAATATTTTTGCGGATTTTTTGGAGTCCGTTTACTTACCATATCACGTACCTCCTCCTTTTTCACGATTCTGGAGTATTCCGGAAGGTTTCCTTTATGTGTTTTTCCGATGTCATAGTGTGGATGATATTGCTTTCAACATTAATGGGCGTACCTGAGATATAATGTTTTATTCTTTATCCATTGACAACCTTCGGGTTAGTACCCTCGGCATTATTTATTTTGATAGCTCCAGATCGATAAACCTCCTCGATAACATAGGGGTTTTCCCATTTGGAGAGGAGTTTTCCTGCAAAGAATCTGAAACAGGAGTTGTACAAAAGAACACATTCTCCAACTTTAAACTCACGCTTTTGGATTCTCTTATCATGCCATCTTTTAACTTTTTCTTTAAATAACTTAGCATTTTCATAAGCTTGGATTCTCCACTCATCTAGTGAGCTGATATCAAAATAACCTCTTTTCACCGGCAAGTTTGAAATCATAGTTGAGTTGTTTAATTGCCCAATATGCTTTATGTTCTAACTCAAGAGGTAAATGACAAGCTTTTCCATAAACCATATTATAAGGAGACATACCCATAGGATTTTTATATGCTGTTCTGTAAGCCCAAAGTGCATCATCTAATTTCTTAGACCAATTCTTTCTGGACCTATTGACAGTTTTTTGTAATATTAACTTTATTTCTCTATTGCTAAGTTCAACTTGACCACTAGATTGAGGATGATAGGGTGATGCAATTCTATGGTTAACATCATATTTAGCAAGCATTTTACAGAAAGCACCATGAATAAAATGTGAACCACCATCAGTCATTAAATATCTAGGGACTCCAAACCTTGGGAAAATAACTTCCTTAAGCATTTTAATAGAGGTGTTGTGATCAGCACTACTAGTTGGAATAGCTTCTACCCACTTAGTAACATAATCAACAACAACCAAAATATGAGTATACCCATTAGAGGAAGGAAAAGGTCCCATGTAATCAAAACACCAAACATCAAATGGTTCAACAACAAGTGAATAATTCATAGGCATTTCTTGACACTTACCAATATTACCAATTCTTTGACATTCATCACAAGATAAAACAAACTTACGGGCATCCTTGAAGAGAGTAGGCCAATAAAAACCAGATTGCAATACGTTGTGAGCAGTTCTGTCTCCCGCATGATGCCCTCCATAAGCTTCGGAGTGACATTTCCGTAGGATTTGTCCCTGTTCATGCTCAGGTACACAATGTATAATAATACCATCTACTCCTTTATAAAGATGTGGGTCATCCCAAAAGTAGTGTCTTAAATCATAGAAGAATTTTTTTTCTTTTGTTGGTATGTGAAACTAGGTGGTATGTTTTTAGCAACAATGTAATTAGCATAGTAAGCATACCAAGGAGTGTTATGAGAAACGTTTATTGCAGCTAATTGTTCATCAGGGAAATTATCATTAATAGGTTGTGGGTCATCAAGGATATTCTCTAACCTAGACAAGTTATCAGCAACGGGATTCTCAGCTACCTTTTTATCAGTGATATGCAAGTCAAATTCTTGTAGCAAAAGAACCCACCTAATAAGTCTAGGTTTAGCATCTTCCTTTTCCATAAGATATTTTATAGCAGCACGATAGTGTGAACAATCACTTTAGAATCAACAATGTAAGATCTAAATTTGTCACAAGCAAACACAACTGCTAAAAATTCTTTTTCAGTAGTAGCATAATTGCATTGGGCACTGTCTAGAGTTTTACTAGCATAATGAATAACATTTAATTTCTTATCAACTCTTTGTCCTATAACAGCACCAACAGCATAATCACTAGCATCACACATAATTTCAAAAGGCAAGTTCCAATCAGGTGGTTGAACAATAGGTGCAGAAATTAAGGCTTTCTTAAGTGTTTCAAAGGCTTCTACAGAATCATCGTCAAAAACAAATGTAACATCCTTTTGTAAAAGATTTGTAAGAGGCCTAGAAATTTTAGAGAAGTCTTTAATAAATCTCCTATAGAAACCAGCATGACCGAGGAAACTACGAATACCTTTGATATCTTTAGGACATGGCATTTTCTCAATTGCATCAACTTTAGCTTTATCCACCTCAATACCTCGTTCAGAAATTTTATGTCCCAAGACAATACCTTCATTAACCATAAAGTGGCACTTCTCCCAATTCAAGACAAGATTAGTTTGCTCGCATCTCTGCAAAACTCGATCAAGGTTGCTTAGTTTGCTCGCACCTCAACAATCTTTTCACAAAAATTAGAGAATATAGCTGTCATACATCTTTGAAAGGTAGCAGATGCATTACATAAACCAAAAGGCATACGTCTATAAGAATAACTTCCAAAAGGACAAGTAAAGGTGGTTTTCTCTTGATCAGGTTGTGAAACAGGTATTTGAGAAAAACCAGAATATCCATCGAGAAAACAAAAGTGTTTGTGCTTAGATAATCTTTCTAGCATTTGATCAATAAAAGGCAAAGGGTAATGATCTTTTCTAGTTGCTTTATTTAATTTTCTAAAATCAATTACCATTCTGTAGCCAGTAACAATTCTTTGTGGGATAAGTTCATTTTTATCATTAGGAACAACAGTAATACCTCCCTTCTTAGGGGCACAATGAACAGGACTTACCCATCTACTATCAGCTATAGGATAGATTATACCTGCTTCCAGAAGCTTCAATATTTCAGTTCCTACCACTTCTTTCATTTTAGGATTTAAACATCGTTGGTGATCAACAACGGGTTTAGCATCAGGTTCCATATTAATTTTATGCTGACAGAGAGTGGGACTAATGCCCTTTAAATCATCAAGAGTATATCCAATGGCAGCTCGGTGCTTCTTCAGAACTTTCAATAATCTTTCTTCTTCATGTTCTGAAAGGTTAGCACTAATAATAACAAGATATATCTTTTTCTCATCAAGATAAGCATATTTCAAAGTGTCTGGCAATTGTTTTAATTCAAACACAGGATCACCTTTAGGTGGAGGAGGACCTCCTAGAGTTTCAATAGGCAAATTATGTTTAAGCAGAGGTCGTTGTTAAAAGGAAATTTTATCTATCTCATTTCTTTCATGCATATGCATATCATTTCCATGGTCTAGCAAATACTGTTCTAGTGGATCTGTAGGAGGCACGGCAATAGAGGCAAGACCAATTATTTCATCCTTACTAGACAATTCTTTCTTATGATGTTTTCTACTAAACTTAGAAAAAATAAACTCATGAGACTCATCACCAAAACTAACACCGACAGTTTGTTTCTCGCAATCTATTTTAGCATTGACGGTGTTCAAGAAAGGTCTACCAAAGATAATGGGACAAAAGTCATCTTGTGGGGAACCAAGAACAAGAAAATCAGTAGGGTATTTTATTTTCCCACACAAGACTTCAACATCTCTAACAATCCCAAGTGGTGTGATGGTGTCTCTATTAGCAAGTTTAATAGTAACATCTATGTCTTCTATTTCAGCGGGTGCTATATCATTCATAATTTCTTGATATAAGGTAAAAGGAATAGCACTCACGCTAGCACATATGTCACATAAACCATGATAACAATGATCTCCTATTTTAACTGAGACAACAGGCATCCCAACAACGGGTCTATGCTTATCTTTTTCATCGGGTTTGGCAATTCTAGCAGCTTCATCACAAAAGTAAATAACATGCCCATCTATATTTTCAACAAGGAGATCTTTAACCATAGCAACACTAGGTTCTATTTTGATTTGTTCAGCAGGTTTGGATGCTCTAATATAACTTCTGTTGACCACAGTTGAAACTTTAGCATGTTCCTTTATCCTAACAGGGAAAGGTGGTTTTTCAATATAAGCAGTAGGAACGACTTGATCAACATTATAAATAATAGTTTCATCTTTAGCTATTACCGGTTCTTTAATTTCTTCTTTAATAGGTGGGTGATATTTAAACCACTTCTCCATAGGGAGATCAACATGAGTAGCAAATGATTCACAAAAGGAGGCTACTATCTCAGAGTCAAGTCCATATTTAGTGCTAAACTTTTGAAAAGCATCGGTATTCATAAAAGATTTAACACAATCATACTTAAGCTTAATACCTGACTCTTTACCTTCGTCGAGTTCCCAATCTTCAGAGTTGCGTTTAATTCTTTCTAAAAGATCCCACCTGAATTCAATAGTCTTCTTCATAAAGGAACCAGTACAAGAAGTATCAAGCATGGATTGATCATCACGAGAAAGCCGAGCATAAAAATTCTGAATAATAATTTCTCTTGAGAGATCATGATTGGGGCATGAATATAACATTGACTTAAGCCTCCCCCAAGCTAGAGCGATACTTTCTCCTTCACGAGGCCAAAAATTATATAATTCCGATCACGATGAACTAGATGCATAGGATAATTTTTTGGTGAAATTCCAATTTCAATCTGTTCCAATTCCAGGATCCAATATCATCGCATAGCATATACCATGCCAATGCTTTCCCTTCAAAGATAAAGGGAAAACCTTCTTCTTAGCTTCATCTCCGGGTAAACCTGCAAGCTTCAATAATCCACAAATTTCATCCACATATATCAAATGCATATCGGGATGTTCGGTTCCATCTCCTGCATAAGGATTAGCTAGCAGTTGTTCTATCATACTCGAAGGAATTTCATAACCAATATTTTCAGTAGGTGCAGTAGGTTGAGGGGTAACTAATTGTGGTTCCGGTCGAGGTGAAGATACCCCGAACAAACCCCTCAAAGGATTGTTCTCCATAGTAACAAGTGACAATAAATTTCAGCACGTAGTAATAATTTTTCCTTACCGATTTCCACTTACCAAGAGCGCTTCACTCCCCGGCAACGGCGCTTAAAAAGAGCCTTGATGACCCAAAAGTATAGGGGATCAATCGTAGTCCTTTCAATAAGTAAGAGTGTTGAACCCAACGAGGAGCAGAAGGAAATGACAAGTAGTTTTCAGCAAGGTATTTTCTGTAAGCACTGAAATTATAAGTAGCGAGTAGTTTGATAGCAAGGTAATTTGTAACAAGCAAGCAACGGTGACGGTAAAAAAAAGTGCAGCAAGGTAGCCCAATCCTTTTATGGCAAAGGACATGCCAAAACGGTCTCTTATGATAAGCAAAGCGTTCTTGCGGGTACACGAGAATTTCATCTAGTCACTTTCATCATGTTGGTTTGGTTTGTGTTCGCTACTTTGATAATTTGATATGTGGCTGGACTGGTGCTTAGGTGCTGTTCTTACTTGAAAAAGCCTCCTACTTATGATTAACCCCCTCGCAAGCATCCGCAACTACAAGAAAAGTATTAAGAATAAATCTAACCATAGCATTAAACTTTTGGATCCAAATCGGTCCCTTATGGAATAGCGCATAAACTAGGGTTTAAGCTTCTGTCACTCTCGCAACCCATCATCTAATAACTAATCCACAATGCATTCCCTTAGGCCCAAATATGGTGAAGTGTCATGTAGTCGACGTTCACATGACACCTCTAAGGGAATCACAACATACATACCATCAAAATATTGAACACATATCAAGTTCACATGATTACTTGCAACAAGATTTCTCCAGTGACCTCAAGAACAAAAGTAATTACTCACAAATGATAATCATGCTCAAGATCAGAGGGTTATTAAATAGCATAATGGATTTGAACATATAATCTTCCACCAAATAAACCATATAGTAGTCAACTACAAGATGTAATCAACACTACTAGTCACCCACAAGCACCAATCTAAGGTTCCGGTTCAAATATTGAACATAAGAGATGAACTAGGGTTTGAGAGGAGATGGTGCTGTTGAAGATGTTGATGGAGATTGCCCTCCCCAAGATGGGAGAGTTGTTGGTGATGATGATGACGATGATTTGCCCCTCCGGGAGGGAAGTTCCCTCGGCGGAATCGCTCCGTCGAAGGGCAAAAGTGCTCCTGCCCAAGTTCCACCTCGAGACGTTGGTGCTTCGTCCCGAAAGTCCTCTCTTCATTTTTTTCTAGGTTAAAATGACTTATAATCCAAAAGAGGGCACCGGAGGTGGGCCGAGGAGGGCACAACCCACCAGGGCGCGCCTGGGCTCCCTGGCGCGCCCAGGTGGGTTGTGCCCTCCTGGTGGGCCCCCTCTGGTACTTATTTGCTCCAATAATTCTTATATATTCCATAAAATTTCTCCGTGAAGTTTCAGCTCATATGGAGTTGTGCAGAATAGGTGGCCTGACGTAGCTTTTTCAGGTCCAGAATTCCAGCTATCGGTATTCTCCCTCTTTGTGTGAACCTTGCATATTATGAGAGAAAAGGCATTAGAATTACTCCAAAAAGCATTATTATACCTAAAAACAATATAAGTAACAGTAGGAAAACATGATGCAAAATGGATGTATCAATGATCATTTTCCTTGGATGTACATTTGTACCCTTGCATGTTATCTAACCCATGTAGGTACTTGGATGAGCCTCAATCTAGGAAATTGCAAGTCACTCACATCCCAAGCAATTTCTACGTCACCAAGTCCCTATGAGTTGGATGTTGATCTCAAGGAAGCATGAACTCACTCAAAATATCCTTTGACTATGTCAATATATCAAATTTCATGATTGTCATTTTGGATACACAAGTGCTCTTCCTTGCTAGACTAACCCATGTAGGAAGATGAACTTCAACTTCTAGTGGTGCTCCCAACTCTTGATGAACTACATCAACCTTTAGCATCCAACATAAGTTCAACTACATGATCAAGATCGACACTACAACCTAAGGTATGACATTCCATCTTAGAGAAGCTTTACTCCAGGTCATCAGTTAAAGCAACTCAACAAGATGTGGAAACATCAAAATGCTTAAATGAAAAATGGCAACCCCATTTTGAGCTTAAACGATGAGTATGACCTATGATCAAGTGATCTCACTTGACTCCTAAGTCAATATTCTCTAACATAGGTGACCTTGTGGCCAACCATCTCTAGATGAAGTTCTCTAGTGTTCTATTGTACTTTGTATTTCCATTGCATGTTCTCTAGTGTTTCCCTTCTTTTCTTTAAAAAAACTTCATCTAGATCTCTTTTTTTTCATTTGTATCTAGATCTCACCAATCAAAGCCCATCGGCTAGACCAAAATACAAGGATTCCTTGTACATAGTTCATCGGTACAACCGACAGGGACTAGCTCGATCTGACCGATGAGCACCTTCAGTGACTTTGCTATCTCGGAGTCACCGATGGAAATAGATCGGCATCACCGATTTCAACACTGGGAAAACATTTTTGCCATTTGACATTGCCTATTTTCTTCATCTTCACTCAATGATTCTTTTCCTCTATCAGCATCCTAAGCTACCTGCTGCTTTGTAGTGACTCTCAAGGACCCCACCTACTTGGCTTATGTTCCAGAAGTACCCTTCTTGGAAATTGATGTCAAAGGGGGAGAGAGCACATCAAAGCTTATCAAATGAGCACATCTAAGCTCTTCCACAGATGCTTGTTAATAAAGAGGAGATAAGTCACATGTCTTTAAGAGGGGAAGACATGTCAGTTTGATTGATTCTAGTCTTGTTCTGATTTAATCTCACCCTACCTTCTCCCATTATCCAATATCAGATTCAGGGGGAGAAAGAGTTTATACCTAAGGGGAGAAAAATCTTTGGAATTTATTGCACATCTTTAAATATTTGGGGACATGTCTGTATCTAAATGAAGTACTTACGTATAGTACTCACCCATTACATGTCATCCCAGTCTTGGTACTCTTGTGGTTCCTTAAAACTGCTTTATTTGGAGTGTTCTTGTGCTATCTAACCCTGTTTTCTCAAGTCTACTTCCTCAAAAGCCAGCTCAAGACCACAAGGTAAGTATATGCATCACAGTCATGTGGATGATGATCTCTTGCTGTTGCACATATTGTTTGCAAGAGGGAATCATAAACATGAAGGTACATTTCTCAACCACATATTATTTGCTCTGATGCATATAGCCAAGATACATGTAACTCTCTGCTTACTCCATCATGTTATGCATTCACATGTTATTATATTCTATCTTCACATGATTGCATACATGTAGGGGGAGCTTATGCACGTTACATGTTTCTCCAAAGCTTTACTCGCTAATCTTCATATCATTTACTTAAAGCTTTGATGTATGTTGTCATCAATTACAAAAAAGGGGGAGATTGAAAGCACAACTGCTCCCTGGGTGATTTTCGTAATTAATGTCAACATATCTCCTGTTGGACTAATAGTTTTATCTAGTGTATTTCAGACAAGTCCAAACATGGCGTGGAAAGAACACGAGGATGTGGAACCCCTTCAAGGTGCTAAGGACAAAGATTGGCAAAAGCTCAAGACTCTTCATCTTTATTTTAGTGATCCAAGATCACATTGAGTCCATAGGAAAGCCAATACTATTAAAAGGGGATGAGGTGTTACTTAATGGCTTGCTTGCTCAAATGCTTAGTGATATTGCTCCAAAACCCTCAACCACTTTCTCCATCCAAATATGTCAAAACCCTAAACTCCAACTCGGCCCCACCAATTCTTTCTATCCGGCGCCACCGAGTTCATATGACATAGCCACAGCCAGAAACCTTAACAGTTCGGTCTGACCAATACGGGTCTCGGTCTCACCGAGATGGCCCTGCCAATACTCCATGACTTGTTGCATTTATTTCGGTTTCACCGAGTTATGCAATCAGTCTCACCGAGTTGGCTTGGCAAATTCTCTGTTGCCTTATTGCTTCTCTTCGGTCTCACCCAATTGATGCAATCGGTGCCACTGAGATGATGCTTGCCCTAAAGCCCTAGCACATCGGTCTCACCGAGTTGTTCCAGTCGATCCCACCGAGATTCCTAACATTCACATTTTGAACTAATCGGTGCCACCGAGTTTAATCATTCGGTCTCACTGAGATAGGTCAAATGTGTGTAACGGTTGGATTTTGTGTGGAGGCTATATATACCCCTCCACCCCCTTCTCCATTTGTGATAGAGCCATCAGAACGTGCCTATATTTCCACCATACATTTTCTGAGAGAGAACCACCTACTCATGTGTTGAGATCAAGATATTCCAATCCTACCACAAGAATCTTGATTTCTAGCCTTCCCCAAGTTGGTTTCCACTCAAATCATCTTTCCACCATAGCCAAACCTGTGAGAGAGAGAGAGAGTTGAGTGTTGGGGAGACTATCATTTGAAGCACAAGAGCAAGGAGTTCACCATCAACACACCATCTATTACCTTTTGGAGAGTGGTGTCTCCTAGATTGGTTAGGTGTCGCTTGGGAGCCTCCGTCAAAATGTGGAGTTGAACCAAGAAGTTTGTAAGGGCAAGGAGATCGCCTACTTCGTGAAGATCTACATGAGTGAGGCAAGTCCTTCGTGGGCTATGGCCATGGTGGGATAGACAAGGTTGCTTCTTCATGGAACCTTCGTGGGTGGAGCCCTCCGTGGACTCGCGCAGCCGTTACCCTTCGTGGGTTGAAGTCTCCACCAACGTGGATGTACGATAGCACCACCTATCGGAACCATGCCAAAAATCTTCGTGTCTCCATTGCATTTGCAAACTCCAATCCCATCTCTTTACCTTCTTGCAACTTGCATGCTTTACTCTTTCCGCTGCATATACTCTTGCCATGCTTGATTGAAATGTCTTGAGAGAGCTTTAACTTGTGCTAAACGCAACCTTAACTTGTAGAAATTAAAAACTGCCACTTTTACTTATTGAGGGTCTAATCACCCCCCCCCCCCCTCTAGACCCCTCTTCTCGATCCTTTCATTCGCATTATTTTATCTCCTATTTTTTATCATATTTTTTCCGCCTATTTTTCAATTTTTACTTTCAAACTAGGAAGGATGAGATAGAATTCAAGCATTGTCTATGTTGATGCTTAACCGAAATATATTCCAAGTGAGCTGGGAGAAATCTCTATGTGTGTTGATTTATTACTCATAAGCCAGAGATGAATTTCTTCTAGGCTTCGAGGAAATTGTTCTAGCAGTGGAGTCAGATTAATTGTTCCTCAACTAAAGTTGCCATGTGAGATTGAAATTCGATCATCGGAAACCCGTCGGTTGGCCATTGGTTGGGCCACTGCATTGGTCATTTCACCCTCGGGATTGCTTCGGCTATAAATAGCCACCCCGCTCCAACCGTTATGGTTGGCTACTCTGCATGGTTCGACAAGTTTGTCTGAGCACCCCTCTCCGAGATATTTGAGCGAATTCTTCTGAGAGAAAACCCAAGAGCAGAAACATAGATAGTGGTTGAGCATCACATAGATCTAAGTCGAGAGTTCTTGAGCCTATTACTCATGATATTTGCATACTATCTAGACGCTTAGGCATATGTCTGAGTGACTATGAGTAATTGTGGTCACCGAAGACAAAGTCTGTTGAAGGTTTGGAGATTGGTGAGAAGAATATATGACGAGTAAAATCAATTGAAGTTCGAGGAACTTCATGTTGAGGGGAATAGGACAGAGAGAGGTTTGCTCATGTGTTCAACACAAGTCCCTCCAACCATACGTAGATCTTTTGCAGAAGAGTGAACTGGTCAAACAAATAATGGTGTCACCATTAAGCACCACTGGTTCTTTCTCATTACCGCATTAATTTCAGCAATTTCATTTTGGTAGATTTAATGCTCGTGATTTATCTATCAATGCTCTGTTCGCTCTTTTACCTTCGTGTTTTGCCTTGTTACGCTTAAGATAGTATGCCTGTTTGTTCGCTTGATTTTGATCTATTGCTACCTTGTTATCCTTCTTTCCTTAGCTCTGATGAACATCTCGAAGTATAGTATCTTAGTTTTTCATCTAAGTGGTTTTCCTTCGTAGTTTATCTTGATATAATTGCTTCTTTTAAGTTTGTTTTCCGTTGTGTTGTGCTAAGAGTTTTGAAGTTTTGAAAGAAATTTTAAATCTCCCACTCACCCCCTCTGGTCTATATACTCTGATCCTAGACACTTATAACCAATCCTAAAAAAATAGTCGTCAAAGTGAAGAGCTGGCTATTGGAGGAAAGAACCGGCCGTTGGTGGAATTTTCGGACAACTTCGTATCCTTTGTACATCCAAAACTACCTCCAACTCCAGAGAGCAATCCCAAGTTGAATTAGAACTAGGTAGATATAGTGGAACACTTGAAGGAGTTTGATCTTAAGCACATGGAGCAAAAGACTCATTGTCACATCCTCATCCTCTTTTGATGGTATCAGCATCCCTATTGGCTCAATGCGATCTTGGATCACTAAAATGAAAAAGTAGAATCCTGGCTTGTCCAACACTTGTATTTATGCATTTTAGGGGTCACCTTATATTCCAACCTAAATGAACATTTCCTGAAATATACTTGGAGTAGCATTAGTTCTTTGAGATATGTTGACATGAATTACGAAAATCCATCTTGGGGATTAGATGCACTTTCACTTTTAGTATCCATGTATGTGTTGTGGTACTAATTTGGAATAGGCGAGCCAAGGCAATTTCCTGGGCTGGCGCGTGTGACATGCCAATTAGCAAATGGGTGTAATAGGTTAAGAATGACATCCTCGCGAGCTTATTGACAAAGCACACTTCCTTCCGATCAAATACCTACACCTTCCCCTTTCGGTTTGTTCTTAAAGTGTGTGTACTTTCATTTTCTTGAGGACAAGATTGTAGCAAGGTTTGTCAAGTGGGAAGGGAAGAATATTACCATCACAGGTCATGGTGTCCTTGTTAAATCAGTGCTCGCCTTATAGGTGATTTATCCTACCACCACCTTGGTCCTATCTACGTGCTGCACAACATCAACAAAATCGAAACGACTTTTCTTTAGTCAGAGGTGAACAAGACAATGACACAAAGTGCAAGATAAACTGGAACTTTGTGTGCGTCCCACGTGGCGTTGGCATCCTCCACCTAGAAAAGTTTGCTCGAGCTCTTAGATTGAGACGACCTTGGTACAAGTGTAAAGAGACGTCCAAGATGTGGGTGGACATGTGGGAACCCCTATGAAACGACTGCCATGGACTCGTTCTATGCTTCGACAACTATCAACATTGGGAACTGAGCGTGTGCACCATTCTGGGTGTCCCCATGGTTGCACGGTAAGAAACCTATGGATATCACCCCCCCCCCCTAATTTTCTCGGCCTCAAGAAGGAAGGAGTGGAAGGTGAAAGAGGTGATGCATGGTGACACTTTAATATCAAAACTCAAGGTGCCACATGACTTCACGATGGCCCACATTCAACACTTTATCACACTTTGGCAAATCTTCGGGATGTTAATCTGGATGATACATTGGAGGATGACATTGCTCTGGAAGCAGACAAGCAATGGCAAACACTCTGCTACTTCAGAATATAAGGTGCAATTCCTTGGTGCAACTCACACGTCCATGAACAAGGCAGTGTGGAGGGCACACCCCCTCCCCGCCCCGCCCCAAGGAAGTTGGTTGGTTGGATGTCCAAAATAAGATATGGGTCATCCACCGTTTGGCCAAAAATGGGTGAGATAGTTGTGGGATATGCCCATCATGCAAGCAAGACAAAGAATCGGGGGTGTGTCTTTTCTACAAGTGTCAGGACCACTGAGGTTATGGATAATGGTCAAGGAGTGGTTACATCTTTATAGTATTGATACCTACAGATGGGCGACAGAGAGAACAATAAATCCTCTATAACACTATGCTCCCTAATTTTAAACAACTCACAATCAATTGAGGTCTCCAATTGAAATTCGATCATCCAATTTTAACCGGTCAACAAGCTTTCTCATACTAGACAATACGCTTCCTAATATTTAAGGGCTCAGAATTAATTGAGGTCTTCAATTTAGAATTGGCTCACCCGATTTTGACCTGGTCAGTAGTTTCTCAAGCTTTCTCATTCAATTATTTTAATTCACTCTATTCCCTAATTTTGAAGATCTTTCATTCAATTGAGCTCTTATGGATTTGGTTTACGATTTTCACCAGGCCAACGATTTTTCAAATCAATTAGCAACAATCGGCCTATCAAAACATATCAATCTGGCGCACCCTCCCACCACCTAAAAAAAGAAGCATCACCATGTGATATTGTAGCACAAATATAGTACATGCAGCCACCGACGCAGAAATTTTCTCACATAAATATAGGTTGGTTGGTGGATAACACAGAATCACGCCACGAAAGGCCCACGAAATCACTGCACTATAAGTAAAAATAGAACACAGCCCATCAACTCCCTCGCCCGCCAAACTAATATATTCTATCAGTTCCAAAATATAAGGGGTATTAGTTTTTTTTAGTCAAATTTATTTAACTTTGACCAAGTTCAGCGCAAAATATCAGCATCCACAATACTAAATGAAAAAGGTATGGAAATTCATTTCATGATGAATCTAATCATACCAATTTAATATTATGGATTTTGGTATATTTATCTGTAAATGTGACCAAACTTAAAAGGCTAGACTTTTCAAAAAAGTAATACACCTTATATTTTGAAACGGAATGAGTAATTTTTTTAAGAAACCCAACAACATCAACGACACACCCAACCCTTCTAGTAATTGATGAATCAACATGTCTAGCGAGATGAAGCCAAATAGAAAGGCGATGACACCTATCGCCATGCTCACCAACTGGACTGTATGGAATGAAACACTCAGATTTTTCGTAATAGTTCGCTCCGCCTACGACATTACCACAAGCCATCAAGATGGAAGAAGCCTCCAGGTCATCGTGCGTGCAATGCATTTGGAAAGAATCATGTAAGGAAAGTAATGACGTTGTTGTAACATCTTCTCCTTCTTGCTCAAACTCGTGTTCATCTTACTTAATTAATGGATACGACACGCCTAGACGACTTCCTCTTGTTTCCTCCCCTATCCCTAGGCGGCTAGGGAAAACTATCCCCTCCAGGTTTCATCGGCAAGCCCGTGTTTTCGCCCCCCCTCCACGTGCCACTCCTAAGGACAGTGGCTGGGAGGGGAATCTTGATGCCTCCGCTCTCATTAGTAGTTTAGGTTAGGTTATTTTAGTCCTCGTAGGTGCGGTGCTTGGGCGGATGGCGGTGCTTCCTCCTCGAGTTTGTCTTCCGGGTTTCGGTCCTCCTCGAATTCGTCCATCTGGACATAGTCGGCGGAACTTTGGCATAGATTCCTACCATCTCCTTGGAGCGGTGAGGTTAGGGTTTCTTGTCATATGGCGAGATTTGGTGTCAGGTGCTTCAGATCCGTGCAAGGGTTCAACAACGACGACAACAGCTCCAGGGCGCTGGTCCTTAGGGGCACGTGCACGAAGACTTCCCGTCTGTCCTCGACAAGATCAACCCGACTCCGGTAGGGGAGCGGCAATGCGTCGGCGACAACAGTGGTAGTTCGGTGGTCTTGGAATCTTGATAGCTTGATGTAATTTTTATTATGTTTGAGATCCTTTGTGCTTTCAATGAACTTTTATAATATATCTGATCCTTTTCAACAAAAATATTTAATTAATGGATGAGACAAATATTCTGCCTCTGTTTGGAAAAGGAAGAGTTAGTCACAATGAACTTAAACAGACATCAGACCAACATCAGACAAGGGCGCGTTTGGTTGCCCGCACCGATTTTGGCGTGTTTGCATACACTTCTCAATCGGGCCTGGCTGAGGAAAAACAGCCTAAAAATCACCATCTGCACATAGTTTGGTTGCCTGCATATAGGTTAGCTGCATGAGGGAACTAATTTTGACCCGCCGTTTGGTTGGATGCATCGCATTAGGCTCGCACATGACTAGCTGTTTGGTTGCAACCTGCATTAGGTGTTGTCACCACTTCTCACTAGTGGTGACCTTACCACACATGATTAAACATTTTCACTCCTAGCTACGAAACAAATTACGGTTCATCATAGCTACTATCAAATGGCAGTGCACATTATTAAGAGCCTAACGGCTTAATGGGGGGAAGTTCATCAACTCCTCTTCCTATTATGCTGTTGCTCTTGCTCTTCGTCTTCCTCCTCTGCTATTGCTGCTTCCTCCTCCTCTGCTGCAGCTCTTGCTCTTCTTCTTCTTCAGATCCTTGTCTGAACTCTTTTATCCAACATTGCATGTGCCCACTCCAGCCTTTTGTTCTTCCAAGCTTCGTTGTCAAATGCCTCAACACCATGGCCAGCGAGGTCAAGATTGTCAGGTGTCACCTCTTCCTCCTCAGGCACCAGTTCATCAACACCCCATTGCAGGATCCAGTTATGCAGAATGCAACATGCAAGAATAAGCTTAACCTGGGTAGGGTAAGGGTGGAATGGCTTCTGATCTAGGATCTTGAACCTGTTCTTGAGAGCTCCAAATGCCCTCTCAACCGTTACTCTAAGGCTGGAGTGTCTGAGATTGAACGGCTCATGTGGAGTCCTAGGGTAGTTCCTACCAGAGAACTTGTTCAGATGGTACCTGGTTTTCCTGAAGGGTGGAAGAACACCTGGGCGACATGCATAGCCAGCATCTCCTAGGTAGAACTTGCCATCAGGGATGTTGATGCCATCAGGGCGACTGATGTTGTCACTGAGTATGTTAGCATCATGTGCTGACCCTTCCCAGCCTGCCAGCACATAGGTGAACTTCAGATCGAAGTCAACAGCAGCAAGCACATTCTGGCTTTTGTAGTGCTTCCTCCCCCTGAATGCTGCAGCTTGTGACCTCGGCACTCTGGCAGTGACATGAGAACCATCTATTGCCCCAATGCAATCCTGAAATGGCAATATAAGATTGTGTTAGTGCCTACCTTGAACTATCCAAGCATATCAAGCAATGAACTACATGCTCACCTTGAAGTATGGATACCATCTTGGGCTTGTGTGAATCTTGGTAGGAGTCCGGCCAGATGGTGACTTGATCATCTCTCCTTTGAGCTCCCCAACAGCATACAACACTTGCTTGAAGTACCTTGAGATGGTCTCCATTGACCTCCTGAACATGTTGTGGATAAC
Organism: Thinopyrum elongatum; assembly: GCA_011799875.1. Taxonomy (NCBI): domain Eukaryota; kingdom Viridiplantae; phylum Streptophyta; class Magnoliopsida; order Poales; family Poaceae; genus Thinopyrum; species Thinopyrum elongatum. Next base: position 257,264,822 of record CM022297.1, read on the forward strand.
CCTGAACCTCTGGTTATGGCCAACAATATGAAGGAACATGGCCACTTGCTCATTCACACTGGTGTGGATGCTATCTTGTAGCAGCCCCCTGGACCTGAAGGTCTGACAAGTCTGGCAAATGGTGCCCTTTTCATTCTAAGCATCCACAGAGCCTCTGTGTCGTTGCAGTTGTATATGTAGTTCAGATTGGTGATCCTCTCCTGCTCCCGCACAAGCATTGGACCATATCTGATGACATGTCTCTCAGCACGACGAACAGCTCTCTTGTGCATGAACATCACCCATGCCTGAATCACAGCTATCAGTGCTCCGGCCTGAAGTATTAGCCACATCCGTGCGTCCATAACCTAGTCCACATCGAGGGTGCGTTGAGCAGTGGGGAAATCGATCCTACACCTTGCCTAACGTCCTAACAACGAACCTAACATAGGGGACAGGCGGTGTTGCTTACCGCCATCGGAGACGAGGACGACGAAGGGGGGCCATGGCTGAGTCAAGGACGACCAGACGGAGGCCAAATGGAAGAGCAGCAGCAGCTCCTACTGCCGGATCTGCGGCGGCCGCCGCCACCGCGTCCGCACAGATCTGAGCTACCGGTGGTGGTGAGGCTATAGGAGGTGGTTGTCCTAGAGGTAGCGGTGACCGAGTAAATGGGTGGGAGGGGGGTGAGCCTAGATTTGGCGCCGTGCCGCCGCGCCCGATTTCCATCTCCCGCCATCCCCGCTCGCTTCCGCCCTGCACCCCCCCCCCCCCCCCCACACACACACACACACACACACACCCGCTTGCAAGCTTGCACCGCGCTCAGCCTGGCTCGCTAGAAACTGCCGATTCGGCAGTTTCTAGCGTGCCAGGCTGAGGGCTGCTTTAAGCTTCATGCACATGCGAGCCAACCCACTGTGTTCGCAACCAAACGCACATTTCGCGGCTCAACTGGGTCTGGTTGCGGTTTTGTGGGCAACCAAACGCGCCCCAAAAGTAGTGATAAGAATATGAGATGGACACGGTGTAAATTCACAGCAATGATTTTAGATTAATCTCAGAAGCTCACTGTAGATTCGTAAGCATATCATCTTGGGTTCTGATTTTACTCTTTAAAGTTTTACGAAAAGTCAGCCGACAGCACAACTGAACCAGCGATGCCCAAAGGAGTCCAGTGCGGAGAGTTCCATACTTGTGGGAATGAAAGTGAGAACAATAGCAACGATACTAATGGCAACATCAAACATGGAATACAGATCGAACAGAATCACTATCTCTATTCCTAGAGCTGTGCTTCCTCAGCCTGTACAGAGTTCCAAAATTCCCAGTGGCATTCACAACCACTGAGTTCTCCCAGGATCCACCACCACCATAATAATCCAACCGACGCCTCAAAATGCCGAGGAAACAGCCCGAAAAGAGCTACGAAAGAGAGAGAACAGGATCCCACCTTAGTCACCTAACCTACATCGCTTATTTTACCACCGATGAATGGCCGCGACAATTCATGCTGTCAGCTTGCATAAACCCCAGCGTTGCCCTTGGGGAATATACCTTGGCCTGGCCCGAGGATGGACAGCGGGTCAAACCGGTTTTTGCGTTCCGCGAACCGCTCCCAACGCGGGCCAAAGTGCTGGTGCCAGCCGGCCGGAGTTGGATGGTGAGCCAAGTACTGTTTCGCACCGATGCGCGCTCCGGCGATGTCAGCTATGTGGCGATGACGGCGGAGAAGCTCTTGGAGGCAGCGGTGGGAGCATCCTTCATCGGGGTTTGCAGAACGGAGAATGCCAACCACGTACATCACCTGGTCTGTGGACCCGGAATCCGGCAGCACGACGGATGTGTTAGTGCCCCACCTGCCAGATCAACAGAGCAACAGTTAAACGATAGTATCTCAGTAATGACTGCCAGATCATGACTTGGATAAGAACACAAGACGGAGAAGAAAAATCTATAGTTGACATCCTGCAGTTCGGTGTATCCTGACTCAGAAACGTCGTCTGTTTAAATGTTTATAGAGGCAAGTCTACACTGTTGGGCTATTAAACTAGTTCAGTACATTGAACATGAATCGTGAGTCACAAGTTAGATCTTTTGCTAAGGCTCAATCAGCTAAGAGTTGACTTGTAGTATTTGAAAGCCATCTTGCAGGTAAACTAGCATAAACCTATTGGTCGAAGTGACACCTTGCAAATACTTGAATGTGAGGTCAATGAATCTTAAAACATGCAGAATGTGTGACTTGTGAACAACGTTATGCATCAAAGCAAATAAATCTGTAGTTAGTCAAATATTAGTTTTATCCCAATTAAAAAGATCTTACATGCTGATGTTTGACCTGGATGGCAGCTATTGTTTATAATGCATTGCGATAAGCTTATCTTATCGGAGCGTAAATAAACCGAATTGCATATTTTTTTTAACTACAGGACAAATCTCAGTTTCTTTTCTTTTAAGGAAAGAGCAAGTATCTTTGCTTACATATCTCCCTGTACTTAACAAAGGTTTCATCAAATAAAGAAGATGCCACTCATTGAGCCAAAGCTATAGTTTTGAGTTAAATCATACAATGCTGGTGACAGATGTCATTCTATTTGAAGGACCCACAAAACATGAAACAATCATTCACAAGCATGCAACAATTGACCAACAAAGCCACTGTGGGTGTGGACTTTCCACCAAAAATATTGTAGACATGCATAGAACTTTCCAATAAGAAAAGAGTTCGCAGCATTAAACAACCGACCGATCTAATATTCTCATATATTTTTTTTTTTTGTGTGTGTGTTGTGCCCAATGTTAGTAGAAAGCAGGGCTGCAACTTTTCTGCCCTCTATACCCACTCCACAGTAAAGGCGGGTGAGCAGTTTTTATTTCTTCTGAAAAGAAGAGTGTTGGGACCAACAAAGCCAATATGCCTGTATACTAATGAAGACCCTAAGTAGGCGGCTAGGCGCGCAGAAGGATACATCACACGTCGTTTATCAAAGATAATATCTTCTCTTCCATACCTTTACAGTATACAAGAGAACACACCCAAATCATTAATGCTACGTATGAAAAGCACAGCAGGTGCTTCCAAAGAAGAGCAGAATGGTGCCCCACGTAGAAATGATATGTTCTCAGGCCTGTACTGCCTGCGATAGCAATGTAGATGGTAGAAAATGGGCCAACATGTTGATGCCAAAAGGGACTTATCTCATGCACTGTGAGCAGAGCTGATTAATTTCTAGGCACTTGGTTATACAGAAAGGAACTCGTTACTAAACGAAAATGAAGGGATGATGTGGAGAAAGGCTTGTCCGATCTGGACTGCTTGGAAGCTAATGCAGCGGTCACAAACAAAGGTTAGTTAAATAATCGGTAGGTAACATTTTCTTTCATAAACAATGCCTCCACGCATTGATGTGTCCCCCAATAACCCCAAGTTGCGATATCTTAATGTGATGTCTACAATGCATTGCGTTAATTAGTTGCGCACACAGCTTACTTGTCTCTGAGGAGTGGATAGATGAGGATGAGCCCCTCAAAGTTATCCGGTGAGATGTTGTCCATGAGAAGGTCCCTCAGGTCCCTGATCCCGGCCTTGGGCACGAACATGTTGAGCCACGGGTGGTGCACCTCCCAGAGCCCGCTGCTCCTCAGGCTCATCTCCTCCATCCTCACCCTGTTGAGGAAATCAAAGTAGGACACCTCCACACTATACAGGTGGGATGCTATGTGGCTCATCTGCACCGAGATGGATTCCACAACCTGAAATACATACATGCACACACTCAGTCATTCATTCCCAAGCCTTGACAAGTTCACAGGAAAACAAACAAGCAAAACAACAGTTCTGGAGCTTACCTGTTCCACATTGGTATTCTTGCGCTGGTAATCATGAACCGCAAACTCTATGCAGTAGTAGATCTTAGGACTGCTCTTGGTGCCAAAATCTGGGCTGAAGTCCACGTTTGCAGGGAAGGCGATGGAGGAGCTGTGAAGGGACTGCTCGTTCAAGACGATGAAACCTTCGACGTAGTCCACCATATCCGGCATCGACACCAGGAGCTCCTGGTCTTTGGTGAAGGTGCCGAAATCGTCGTAGAAGGCCCTCACCCACTTCACCTGAATGAAGTCGAAAATCCGGTTAATTATATATGCATGGCACACGCAGAAACAATGGCAAACATGTGATATGAATATGATGCACCACCACGCTAATGAGAACAAGGCGGGTCTAACGCTGCATACATACTTTCTGTGGAGCTTCCTGCAGCAGGATCCTTGCCCTAGTTATGATGCCAAACTGGCCAAGGCCTCCCAGAACGGCACTGAACAGCTCTGCATCCTTGGTGGGTGAGCATGTCACGGTCTCTCCCCTGCCTGTTAACCAAAGAGAAGAGGAGCACAAAATCTACTGCCCGTCAACAACCATGCAAGATGTTGTTGGCCAAGGGAGACAGAGCCAAAAGCCAAATAAGAAGATCTTGTCCTTTTTTTTTTTGCCCCCTCAGCATGCATTTTAGTATCGTACCTGTGACTACCTCCAGCTGTAGAACATTGCTGATCTGAGGCCCATGCTTGAATGTCTGCCCGCTGATGCCGGCATTGGACAGAGTCCCACCAATGGTGATGTAGAGGTAATCAGTCCAAGACCTTGGAGCCAGCCCAGCCTTGAGGCTCTGCTCCAGGAGCTCTATCCACATGGCTCCACCGCTCACATCGGCATAGGAAACATCTCCTCCTCCTCCTCTGTGCAACTCTATCTCAGCAGGCAAGGAGCGCATCTCCACCACAATGCCATCGAGGGCCTGGGCCTGCCCATGAATGGAGTGACCTGCACCCCTGGCCGCCACTGTCACCTTGCCTAGAGACGAGGCGGAGAGGAAGCTAAGAAGCAGAGAGATGTCCCTTGGGGACTGGGGCTTCAGCACCGCGGACGGGGAGTGGAAGAGGATCCTGCCAAAATCACTGGACGCGGCGATGGTGGTGGGGAGCAGGTTCAAGGGGCCAAAGTCCATGGGGCTCTGGATGAACTTGTATGGCGAGCAGAGGGAGAGGATGAGGATGAGGAGGTTAACTCTCGTGCATACCATGGCAATCTCCATGGCACGCAGCGAGTGAGTGATTCTTGGAGGCTGGTAAAAGAAGAAAGGATCACCACGAGGTGTTTTGCTATTGTGGAGGCTGTCTGGAACTGGAAGAAGGGATCAGCAGCGCATTATATATGGCTTTTGGGCAAAGGGCGAGAGAGAGAGAGAGAGAGAGAGGATGAATGAAGAAGAAAGGGGTGAGCAGGGAAGAGGGAGGGGTCTTAAAGGAGTATGAGAAGGAACTCACTCACTCATCAGCTGATGAGGTTTTGAAAGGGGTTTCCCTTGATGAGGAGATAAAAGGAAGGAAGCACTAAAAGACTAAAGGGAGAAGCTGTCACATACCCAAAATAAGGCCACCATGTGATCTTCCTTCTCTCCCCCCACCTCCCTCAGTGGTCTCTCTCTCTCTCATACGCACACGCACACGGAACGGAAGCAGACGAAGCAAACCAGCACAACATAAATGAGGGAAGAGAGAAAAGGGCAACTGCAGTGCACTCCTGTCAAAGACAATATAGATCACACTGACTGCACCCTCTTTTCTGTTTTGGAACCCTACTTAAGTCAGCTCCATCCATGTGATTTTATTTCATCAGCTCCCACCTTTCTCCCCCTCGCTTCTCAAGTGCTATCAAGCATGCAATTTTTTTTGTAGATTACCATGCATTCGTTAAATAAGATCAGTGACATGCAAGCAGACATTGAAGGCCAAGTAGACAATGAAGTTCAAAAGGAAGAGGGATCAACCACCCCCTTTTTTAATGTTAGCAGGAGAGAACCATGTATTTTTCACTCACCGGTTGTTCTGCCATCCACCTGCACAGTCTTTAAACGTGAGCCAATCTTTGTGGCTCCTACTGTTACCCTTGACCATTGATGCCAAATCGCACATGGAGTTTTTTGAAGTGTATATCTTTTAATTGTGTTGGTTAATGCATTAAGCTTAACATCGTATCAGAGCCTAAGTAAGGCCTTCGAGTCCTGGCTTTCATAATTTATCCAAAAATGGTTGTTGCCCCTCTGTGTCCATAGTTCACGGTTTGCTTCCCGCGTCACACGTGAGAGAAGGTGTTGAAGTGTATATATGGATTGTCTAACCCTTTCCATCAGTTTGGACTTTTGGTTGCGTTGGCTAGTGCATGAAGCTTAATAGAGTTTTTATCGATAAAATCTTATGTGAAATTACTGTTGTATGATAATGTTTACAGGGTCCCGAGGGCAGGGGCTCAGCGATGGAGATTGGCCACCACTACGTCAAGGAGGATTCCCATCAGTCCATGTGTTGTGTGGCTAGAATCCATGAGCTCAAGAAAATTACCAGCCAATCTTTTTAGACAATGGAAGAGAATTCTCCCCCGACCTCTGCATTCCAAGACGTAGACAACCCAAATTACAACAACAGCAACGTCCATTTGAACAAGGAAAAAACGGGTGCGAAATCTTCACCAAAACCAAATGCATACTGCCTTAACAATGTGAGAAGGGCTTCTAATATATATAGAGTAGATATAGATAGATATAGAGAGATAGATATATATAAATATATTATATATATATAATATATATATAAATATATAGTAATATATATATAGTAATCTATTCATCACCCAGGATGCAGAATAAGTTATTCTTCACCCGAGGTAATCTTACGATCGCTTCATAAATAAATTAAGTTTGGAATACAAATAGTTACATTCATATTGATTCACTAGTAAAATTTAATATAAGAAAACAAAAAAAATAGGTTATAAGAACAGAAATATCGCATTTTATGTATGTTTTGCACTATGTTTTTACGTTCGTAATTTTATGTAACATAAAATATTTTTTACGGCGAGTACATATTTTATTATGTTCTCTTTTTACGTATGAAATAAGACAAAATTTACGAAACCTAAAAATACGGTGCATTGACCTCAAAATAGAGAGGGGGTGAAGAATAACTATTCCTCACCCAGGATGACGAATAGCGCGACCTTATATATATATATATATATATATATATATATATATATATATATATATATATATATATATATTATATATATATATATTAGATAAGTAATACTATTCATCCACAGGATGCAGAATAAGTTATTCTTCACCCGAGGTAATTTACGATCGCTTCATAAATAAATACGTTGAAATACAAATAGTTACATTCATATTGATTCACTACGTAAAATTTGGTATAAGAAAACAAAAAATAGGTTATAATACCAGAAATATCGCATTTTATGTATGTTTTACACTATGTTTTTACGTTTGTAATTTTACGTAACATAAAATATTTTTTACGGCGAGTATATATTTTCTTACGTTCTCTTATTACGTATGAAATAAGACAAAATTTACGAAACCTAAAAATACGGTGCATTGACGTCAAAATAGAGAGGGGGTGAAGAATAACTATTCCTCACCCAGGGTGATGAATAGCGCGACCATATATATATATATATATATATATATATATATATATATGGACAAATTTTTCCTACTACCGGGTGTAGTTACTCTCACTTTTGTTTCGTATGTTGTAGGTAGTATCTATCATATCGGAGAGTATGTACGCGTAGTATGTAGTATATAAGAATGTTTAGGTAGGATATATACTACTTTTTTGGTAGTATGTATCATATTTTGTGCATACTCCATTTCACATACAAATATGTACGTATTTCACAAATACAATAAAACAATGAGCTCACTTGCAATTTTTTCAGATAACTCACTTTGGAGTATCTTAGATATAGTATATGAATATACTAAAAATAATAAAGTAGAGTATATACTACCACATGGTTAAGTGGACACATAAAGGCATGATTTATAAACTCGAGATTGAGTTCGAGGACACCGATCTTTTCTCTGAGGCCTTGGCAGGGGATGATGTTGATATGCTAGATAAGGATGATGGCTCGGGTAACAAGGAGGTGAGTGAGGATGATCGTGGGCGAGATGCATCTAGCGTCCCGGGATCCGCCACGCTGGCGCCCGGGAAAGGGCCTACACCATCGACCACTATACCCATGAACACGTTGAGATTTGGTTCGTTTGAGCCTGCGTCTGCTCCTCCCAGACTGTGGAGCGATCGGGTGGAGGGTGATGATTTGCTTGAGCATACGCTTCCGCCCCTGGATTTTGATATTGCTGACGCATCTGTGGATGGTGGTTCGGATGAGTTTGTTGCTGAGATTACCTCGGTGGAGTGTTCATCGACTACTCCGGCAGTGTTTGGTCTGGGTTCTGAGCTGCGCTTCGAGGGTGGGGACGATCTTGGGCAGGCGGCCCTTCGCTCCCCCACTCGGAGTGTTGCGTCTCCGCCGGCTAGTGCAGTGGTGGCCGTGCCGCGGGCCACTGGTGGGGTCGGATCGGGAGGGGGGTGCGGGCAGGAGGCCTCCGCCCCATACTCTCTCATGGCGCCCTTGGCTGTGGCGGCTACCGCCGCGTCCCCTGGCTCAGGGCACTTGACGCCAACTCGGCGCGCCGCTTCGCTGCAGGTGACGAGCCCAGTGAGGGCCGTGCCACCGTCCAGCGGGGGGCCGGGTCGGGAGGGGGGCGCGGGCAGGAAGCCTCCGCCCCTACTTCTCCCTTGGCGCCCTTGGATGGTGCGGTCCCCGCGGCGGCCCCGGGTTCCGGACGCCGGCCGACGCCGCTGGGTAAGCCGGGAGCTTCCCCGGTGCTTGCGACGTCTCGCGGCAGTTCCCTAGCAGCTTCAGCTCAGTTCAACCCTGTTGGGGGTGGGGCAGGAGGCCACATCCCAAACGGGGCCACGCGGGATGAGATCATTGCTTTAGGAGGGATCCCAGATCCTGTATCTGTAGGTCGACGGATGAGTTGTCGCCTCCAGGATCAGCCGGATGTTGATGACATGCAGCTAAGGTGCGCTATGCGGGCGGCCAAGCTTCGTGACATTGAGGTCACTACTGGTATGTCGGTCAATACTTCCAATTCTATTCTGCATTTTTCCAATGATGAGATTGTTCATAATGCAAATCAGTTAGGAGTTTCACTAGGTAGTAATGGCAGTGAAATCTCTAAATCCGTTAATGATATCCTGGATCTTGAAGCGGAGCGCGCTTTAGAAATGATTCGAAACTTAGCGGCCGTTAAACCCATGAACGATTCCGACATAGATGCGTTGGGAGTCAGGGTTCTTGACAGTTTTTGTGCGGATCTTGCCCCTTCACTTCCTGAGACAGAGGAGGATGAAGGATATAGTTCCCCAAGGGACTCTACCCTTGTAGATGTTCAGGAGGTTAGGTCCACGGAGCCCGGTTGTGAGGACCGGCTGGAGGATCAAAATAAGCCTAAGCGGAAGTGGAAACGAAAGATTTATCCAGCTTCGGCTGTGCGTAGAAGTGCTAGGATCCGTACCTCTAAAAAATTTCATGATGAAATATGAGAGGAATTTTTTGGAATAGCAGAGGTCTTAAAGACTTGGCTAGAAGAAGGTTTCTAGCGGATGCGTCTATCGAACACAAGTTGGATTTTATCGCCCTATCCGAAACTGGAAGGGACAATTTCACCCCCCAGTTCCTTAGCACTTTATCGGGAGGTGTCGATTTCGACTGGCATTGCCTACCTCCAAGAGGAAGATCCGGTGGGATTTTACTTGGGGTTAAATGCGATTCGTTGGAAGTTCGGAGTGTGGTCATGGGATATTTTGCGGTGAAGTTTCGGGTCAGATCAAAGGCCGATGGGTTTAATTGGGCATTAGTGACGGTGTATGGCACCGCGCAGCCAGAACTCAAACCAGATTTTTTGGCTGATCTTGTCCGTATTTGCGGTAGCGAGCAGCTCCCAATTCTGGTTGGGGGCGATTTTAACATTATTCGAAGGAGGGAGGAAAAGAATAATGAGAATTTTGACGGCAGATGGTCGTTTATGTTTAATACCATAATCGAAAGCTTGGATCTTAGAGAGATAGAGCTTTCTGGTAGAAAATTCACTTGGGCTAATACGTTGCCAAACCCGACATTTGAGAAGCTGGATCGTGTCCTCGTTAGCGTCGAATGGGAGCAGAAGTTTCCCCTGGTAACAGTCCAAGCGTTATCGCGCGCGATCTCGGACCACACCTCGTTGCTCGTTGATTCTGGCGAGGAAACTCATGTGGGGAATAAAAACACTTTTTCTTTCGAATTAGCGTGGTTCGAAAGCGAAGGGTTCCTGGATCTGATAGCAAGGGAATGAGCTAAAGATTCAGGAGGGAGGTCCCCTATTGAAAGATGGCAGAATAAGATAAGGCATCTACGAAGATTCCTTCGTGGGTGGGCTAAGCATCTGAGTGGGATATATAAGGTTGAAAAGGAAAGGCTCCTTGTATTTATTCAATCCCTAGATTTAAAAGCCGAGTCCACCATTTTAGATACCAGGGAGCTGGAAACTAAAGTGGAGGCGGAGATGAGACTGAAAGAACTGCTTCAAGAGGAGGAATTGAAGTGGGCTTTGCGAGCTAAAGTTCTCAAAATCGTCCAAGGGGATGATAACACTCAATTCTTTCATATGATTGCGAATGGCAAGCACCAAAAGAAGAGAATATTTCAGCTTGAGCAGGATGAGGGGACGATTTTAGGGCAGGAAAACCTAAAATTATACATAACCAATTACTATAAGTAGTTGTTTGGGCCTCCGGAGGATAACTTCGTATCCTTGGATGAGTCGAGGGTTGAGGATGTCCCTCAACTTGCTGCGGATGAGAATGATATTTTGACCGCCCCATTTTCGGAGAAAGAGGTGTTTGAAGCTATTTCACAAATGAAGAATAATAAGGCTCCAGGGCCGGATGGTTTCCCGGTGGAGTTTTATAAAAAGTGCTGGCATATTATTAAAGGGGATTTGCTACCGATGTTCCATGATTTATTCTCTGGACAGCTTCAGTTGTTTCAATTGAATTTTGGAACGATAACTTTACTTCCTAAGAAAACAGAGGCCGTGCGAATTGAGCAGTTCAGGCCGATCTGTCTTCTTAATGTAAGTTTCAAAATTTTCACCAAGGTTGGGACTAATAGGCTTACGCAAATTGCGCACTCTGTGGTGCAGCCGTCACAAACTGCTTTCATGCCGGACAGAAACATCCTAGAAGGTGTGACGACCCCGGCTTAATCGTGCACTAATCATACACGCAAATGCACACGATCAAGCCTAAGGACTCACTTGAAGATATCACAACACAACTCTAAAACATAAACAAAATCATACAAGCATTTATTACAAGCCAGGGCCTCGAAGGCTCGAATACAAAGCTTGATGACAACAAGCATTAGCGGAAGCGTTAGATATCTGTGGACAGATATAAAACAGAAAACAGAGAAGCCTTTAGAAAGGCGGAACAAAAATAAAACACTATGATCGAAAGGCGCAGGCCTCCTGCCTGGGACCCTCTGTTCCTACTCCTGGACGTCGGCCAACTTGTAGAAGGATCCACCCTCGGGGAAGTAGTGGAAGTCGTCGGCGGGGCAGCTGTCTCAGGGGCTCCGTCAGCTGGTTGCATCAAATGAAAATGGGGGAAAAAGAAAGTAAAGCAACCGTGAGTACTCATCCGAAGTACTCAGCAAGCCAAGGATCTACACTACATATGCAACATTATCAAAGGGGGGCTGTATATGTGGACTGGGCTGCAGAAATGCCAGAATAGAGGGGGAAAACCTAGTCCTAGCGAAGACCAGCATCTTGCAGCATGTAGAGGTATAGAATAGCATAATGTAAGTAGTAGTAGAATCAGGTAACAGTCTCGCCCAGAGATCCTTCCTCGACTCCCTGCGAGAAAGCGATCCCAGAGCCACATATCCAGGTATCATCTCAAGTTCTAGCTGTATCGATCGAGATACAACTCCGAGTGTCCTTTACCGTAGGACCGGCTATCGATAGATGTGTTCTTCCCTGCAGGGGTGCACCAACTTACCCACCACGCTCGATTAACTCCGGCCGGACACACTTTCCTGGGTCATGCTCGGCCTCGGCCAAACGATACACCGCAACCCTACCTACAGCTCAGCAGAGAGGTCCCCGCCGGTCTACCTCCTAAGCGCAAGGGGGTCTTGGGCCATCGCCCCTCGCCCTCCGGGTCGTTGTGTGCAGGGTGGATACCAGCACCGTCTCGAAAGGCCGGTACGATCCGACCGTGCCACAAAGCTGAACTGGACGTCTGACAGAGCTTTCGGCTGATGTTACGATGTAGAACGCCCTTACTATGCCCACGTGATGGTTAGTGCTATCAGGCCAGAGGCCTGCTCGGATCAACTATCCAAATCGTTAGGACTAGGGGCTTGCGGAAACGAGCAGAGACTCACGAAATATGTGACCCCGTCGCCTCGTCTCGAGGGCTTGCTGCAAGGGCTAAGAATGCCCGGCCGCGCCTCGTGGAATAACTCACGGGTATCTATCCATCATTCGCGGGTACCCCTCAGGGTCGACCCGCCTTTCCAAGCATCAGTGTCAACAGTAATGTAAGGCATCCGTGTGGTCACCATATCAAGGGGAATCCGAGGCATCACCCTCGTTGGACTCCCACCTGATGTAACATCTAGATGGACGTAGGAGGCATCACCCTCAAGGTCCACATGTGGGGTGTTGCGCGGCTTTGTCAGTATCGGGGGTGGTGTAGGAGGTATCACCCTCGCTTACCACGACCGATCAACTAACCTACAAGGTTATCATCAGAAGTGCTGACGAGGTATCACCCTCGGCACTCGATAGTAACCCAGTAGTGTCGAGCAACTAAGGGGAAAGTGAGGTGCGGTGCCGGGGTCTGGTCTTCGATCCCGTTGATTGGGTCTTCTGAGAATCCAGCAGGGCAGTCAGGACAAGTGGGGGTCTCTGATGGGTCTCTACCCAGTCTATTCTAAACAGTTTAGGAAAACAGTAAGGTATCAACAGCAGGTTACAATAAACAGGCTATGCAGCAGATATAGGATAGCAGTAACAGTAGCAAATTCTAATGCAAGCATGAGAAAAATAGAATAGGCGATATCGGGATGATCAAAGGGGGGGGGCTTGCCTGGTTGCTTTGTAGACAAAAGTGGATCTTCTACGGTGAGGTAGTCGTCCACCGGATCATCAGCGCTCTCGCAGTCTATCGGGGAAAAGAGGGGGAGAAGAAACAATATAAATACATGACAACAATAACAATCACATAGCAAGGCATGGTAATGCGCAGTGTAGGGGTGTCCTAGTGCTAGGCTAAGTGCTACGGACGAAGTGGGAATTTACCGGGAAAGTTTTCCCGGTTCCGGACGTCTGTCAGACAGACGAACCGGAGGGAACGGTTCCATGTTCAGGTAGTTAGAGGCATGTGACAGATAAACGGAGAGCGTATTTGGATTCGTCTCGTCGTTCTGAGCAACTTTCATGCATAAAGTTTTTTCATCCGGGTTACGGATAATTTCCTACGAATTTTGCAAGTTTTAACAATATTCTGAAAATACTGAATTTTATTATTAAATCGAAAACAGTGGCTGAATTGCTAGATGCACACGGTGCAGTGCACCCACTGGTGCACTAGGGGCTGACTGGTGGGGCCAGTGAGCTGAGTCAGCGCTGACTGAGCTCATCTTATCCAAAAGAACAGTGCAGGGGCCCCACTTGACATTTTAACAGTGATTAATTTAAACCAGGGTTTAATTAGATGGGTGGGCCCCTGTGTCAGTGACTGTTTAGTGATTATATTAGTTAACAGACTGATTAGCAGTTTAATTAGTTTAGAATTTAACTAAACTACAGTGGGGTCCACATGTCAGTGGCCCATGATGCCCAGTCAACCCTGACTGGTGGCCCCATTGGGCCCACGGGCAGTGTCACCGGGGCGGGCCCTGCCAGTGCCAACTCAGCGGAGTCGCCGGAGGAGCTCCGGCGAGCTCGCGCGCGGCGGCCGAACCACGGCGGGGGTCGGAATCGCGCTACGGTGCGTCATTTCGCGCATTCCTGGTGGCGTTCGAAAGCTCGCAGCGTCGCGCGTCTTGTTGTGGTACTGGCCGGAGCTGGGATCGCCGGAAATGCTTCCGGCGGCGAGGTTGGCGGCGACGCATTTCGGGCGTGCCCGGACGCGGGGTTTTGAGGCGTTTTTCGAGCGGTTACGCGTCTTAGCGATCTTCTGCGGACGTCCGAAACACGACGGACATGGCAAAAAGGGCGCGGGTGGCTCTGCGCTGGCAGTTCGCCGTCGGCGGCGGCAACCAGAGCTGCGGTACTACGGCGGCTCCGCTCGGGTTCTGAGAAGAGCAACAGAGGGCGGGGGAGGAAGTAGGAGCTCACCGGGAGGCTACGTAAAGCCGGTGGAAGTTTAGGAGCAGCAGAGTTGGAAGCAGTCGACGGTGATCGCCGGAGATGCCGAAGACAGGGACGGCTCGATCCGCTGGCTCCGGTGCACCTCAGCTCTTGCCGTCGGTTGATTGAGGAAGAGGTGGTCGGCGGCGCACCACCCAGACACATCCGTCGGGTTCGGGAACGCCGGTGGCCGCGAGTACTACGGTGGCGTGGCGACGGTGGCGCTCGACCGCGCTGACAGAGAAGGGAGAAGTGGCGTGGGAGCGAGGGAGAAGATAGAAGAATGGGGGAGAGTGACCAGGGGGTCCAGGGGGAGTGGACGGGGCTCGCTCTTATCCCCTCCAGCCTCCTGCCTAGTCGCGGTGGCGAGCAGCGAGCGGTGCGGCGAGCGCGGCCATGGAGACGGCGACACGGAGGAGGGAGTGGGTGGAGATGGGCTGGGCCGGCTCGGGCTGCAGGTGAGCGCCAGGTAAGCCTCTCCCTTTTCTGTTTTTTTTTCTGTTTTCTCATTTATCCATTTAAACAAAGACAGAAAAAGAATACTTGAGGCCACCAAAAGAGTTGAGAAAAATGTGGAGTTTGGCCCATTAATTACTTTACATTATTAGGCATTGCCACAAATATTTTGGGAGCAAGATGAGTCCAAATGGATTTTTCATATTTGAAATAGCATTATAAAATGCTGGAATAGCACTGAATAAATTGCTACTGTCCATTTTAGCAAATAACAGAGGTTGTTGTCCTTAACAATTAATTGCTATGGATTATTTGCTAAGTGATGAACATTTTTGCAGCAACTTTGGTGCAACTTCATTTTGCACTTGTGATATGAATTAGAATTTGAATTTGTCTTTGACTTTGGACAAGTGGCAGAATGGCATGATGATGATGACTTGGCAATGTCAGAGGGTGATCACTGTAGGGTGATGTTGGGGATGTTACAGAAGGGGTTGTGGTCCTACATGAAACGCTCCATGAAATCCACACGAAAAAACTAGACGGAGTTGTTTTCAAAGTGGATTTTGAGAAAGCGTACGATAAGGTCAAATGGCCATTTCTTCAACAGGCCTTGCGTATAAAAGGTTTCGATCAGGCCTGGAGACACCAGGTAGACTCTTTCACGCAAAAAGGGAGTGTTGGAATTAAAGTGAATGATGACATAGGTCACTACTTCCAAACACACAAGGGTCTGAGGCAAGGAGATCCGATGTCACCTTTTCTGTTCAATATAGTGGTCGATATGTTGACAATTCTAATAGGAAGGGCTAAGGATGCTGGTCAGGTAGGTGGCCTCATTCCGCATTTAGTTGACGGAGGTGTGTCTATCCTATAGTACGCTGATGATATTATCATCTTCGTGGATCATGACTTGGCAAAAGCGCGAAACATGAAGCTGGTGTTATGCTTATTCGAACAATTGACCGGGTTAAAGATTAACTTCCACAAAAGCGAATTGTTCTGTTTTGGAAGAGCTAATGACGAACAAGATGCGTACAAACAATTGTTCGGGTGCGAATTGGGGGCTTTACCTTTCACGTATTTGGGTATACCAATCCACCATCGTAAGCTGACAAACAGAGAATGGAAGTGCATTGAGGATCGATTTGAGAAGAAACTGAGCTGCTGGAAGGGCAAGCTGATGTCATACGGAGGCTGATTAATTCTCATTAATTCGGTTCTCACGAGTATGCCCATGTTTCTCTTGTCCCTTTTCGAGGTACCAGTTGGAGTTCGGAAAAGGCTTGACTTCTATCGATCACGTTTCTTCTGGCAGAGTGATGAACTAAAACGAAAATACAGACTCGCTAAATGGGATATCATTTGTAGGCCGAAAGACCAAGGGGGCCTAGGTATTGAAAATCTTGAGGTGAAGAACATATGTCTTCTCAGCAAGTGGCTGTATAAGCTATCTGTAGAGACGGAGGCCACATGGGCTCAGATTCTGCGTAATAAGTACCTTCACTCTAAAACCTTGTCCCAGGTGACAGTGAGGCCGACTGACTCGCCTTTTTGGAAAGGACTGATAAGAGTTAAATCAATCTTTTTCAACAGGACAAAGGTTATAGTTGGAAACGGTACCACTACGAGATTCTGGGAGGATACATGGCTAGGGGAGACGCCCCTCGCACTCCAATATCCTTCTCTCTATAGCATTGTTCAGCAAAGAGACGCTTACGTTGCAACAGTACTACAGTCCACTCCTCTCAATATTCAATTTAGGAGGACGCTAGCGGGAAACCGTTGGGAAGCCTGGCTCCATCTCGTGAGAAGATTGATGGATGTTCAGCTTTCTCAACAGTCCGATCAGTTGTGCTGGAAACTAACTAAGAATGGAGAGTTTTCGGTTAAATCCATGTATTTGGATGTTATCAACTCTAGCGCTATTCCTCGTTCGAAACATGTTTGAAAAGTCAAAGTACCTTTGAAAATTAAAGTGTTTATGTGGTTTGTGCATAAACAAGTCATTTTAACTAAGGATAATTTGGCAAAACGCAACTGGACAGGATCTACAAGATGTAGTTTTTGCGACCATGATGAATCCATCAAACACCTCTTTCTTGACTGCCCTTTGGCAAAAAAAATTGTGGCGGACGGTTCACATAGCATTTAATATTACTCCTCCGAATACTATCAACACGTTATTTGGGACGTGGCTAGACGGGATAGATTCCGAAACAGCGAGACACATCCGTGTAGGAGTATGTGCTTTATTATGGGCAGTCTGGAACTGCAGAAATGATTTGGTCTTTAACAGAACAACAAATATTCATTTTTTGCAGGTTATTTTCCGAGCCACTGTGTTGATCCGTATGTGGTCGCTACTCACTCCGACGGAGGCCAGGGAGCGTATGGTTACTGGATCTATCCGATGAGAGATGGTAGCACGGGCTATTTTCAACCGGTTTGGATGGCGGTCATGTAATAGGATAGGCAATTAGTGATCCTATCTTTTTATGCCAGCCGGTTGTGGCTTTCCTATTACTTTTTAGCTCTTTGTGAGCCTTTTTCATTCTTTGTTCGAGACATGAAGACTTATGTTCAACCTTTTGCTTATTAATAATTATGGCCGTATGCATCGTTCTGGATGCAGAGGCCGGGGTTCACCCCCTTTTCGAAAGAAAATAAAATACTACCACATGGTAGAATATAAGAAATGAGTGTAACTACACCCGGTAGTAGGATGCATTTTCCCTATATATATATATATATATATATATATATATATATATAAAGAGAGCTTGCAGGACACCTTTAAGAAACACACATAGCTCAGTGACCAAGAAAAACGGTTGACTTCTGGTTATTCAACAAACAATGGGTTGCTAACCTTCTGGCAATGGGATGATGTGTCCAAACTTAATTGACTCACTAAGTGCAATATTTATCTACTATTTTCATCCTTCCCCAACGTGTAGTCAGCAGAGGCCACTTGCTACTATTATACTGTATATACGAATTTTTGTGTTCCCTAAATATTAAATATAGTAAGTACGGCTACAGAGGTTACGGAGCCACCTATGCAAGTACACAATAACTAGATCTTTTCTTCTGATACTCTTTTAATTTACATAGTTTGCTATCCTTACAAATTGCTCTTCCTCTGTGATTTACACAAAGGTGTATCATGCGTTAGCCTTGTGTTCATCTCACGCAAACTGCTGCCTAAATGTGAAGGGAATATAATGTAGTTAGATTTCTCAAAGAAAAAAGAATCTGTTCAGGTCATTTGCAATGTCAAGAATAGAATCCTGGAATAGTGTCAAATAGCTGAAATTGTCTGTCCACAGATGGATGCAAGGTCTTTCAAAAAAAGGGACAAATACAGAATCGGCAGAGATTTCTTCCAATATGCTCCCTAGCTCAGCACCACAGCCTTCCAATCATCATATCACATATGAACGTGTAGTCAATATCTAGCGCAACTGCTCCTCTACAGCATTAAAGTTGCCCTTTATAAATCCCTAGATAGAAGTGCTCGATCAGCAGTGACCGAAATTATACTTGATAACGGCATCTCCAAAAAAGCTTTGTCATGAAAGAAGAAGATATGGCATGACCTCTACCGTGAAACATACTCTAGTTGTGTACCAAGTCGCACGAAATAAGTTCCTTTATTACTTGCATAAAGCAATAAAAACTCCATCGACGTCGTGTTGCGATCTACCTCAAACCTTGCAAACGAACAACGAAGCATGCCACACTAGTAACACTATTTTTCTAAAGGGGGACAAGAATAAGCTTGAAGCAACAGAGAAAATAAGAGCCACTCGAGTTGGTTAGCTGTGCAGTTTTGCTTCTGGTTTCCTCTTTTCTTTTGTATGAACTAAAACCACGCAGTTATTTCTGAATGGAGGTAATAGCTTATATATATATAGCTGGCTCTTGGTTTCCTGTTTTCTGGTTTTGCTGGCCGTTTTGGTTGTAATATAGGGCTTGTTGTCACTTGGACGCGTGCTTCTAGTACAAAATGACACATTTCTTTGGGAGAGAGGAAATGTATTCCTGGTGACCACTTTACCATAGACCAACCCGATCTCCTGAAGCAGGAGCAGAGTCAGGATGCCATGATGCAATAACAAAATGCCGCGCGCATTGCCGGCTGAGTGGAGAGTACACAATGTGCGATCTTCCCCAAGATCTGAGACCAATTCAGATAACTTTGGCTCTCCAATCCACGGGCTCGCTGCTAGCTCGTCGATCCTCATGGAGAAAGGAAAGGTGGGCCACCAAGTCCTCCCTAGATCTCCCTTTTTCACCCCACTTGCGACCTGGTGGGATGAGATCCCCCTCGGCCATTGATGAACACAAATATGTATGGAAAAGAGCAGGCATGCCCTTTCCACTCAGGCCCCTCCCCCCTTTAGTTTTTGGAGCTACCCTGCTTGGTATTGGGAGGATGGAAAGCCACGGTGTGGTGTGGTGTGGCCGGGGCCCAAGGAGATTCGGGCTTTATAGCCTCACCAAGCGCATCGTCTTGCATATGGCTGGTGGGGGAGTACAATGGTGGTCCTGACCTACTACTCCTACGACGGCTGGCTCAAGTTTTTCCATGCCCCCCTTCCGTAGTGTGAAGTACTAAGAGCATCTCCAACAGCCGCGCAACGCGCGTTGATCGCGAGTTTTTGCGCGGCGAGGAGCGCCTGCTGGAAAATATAGCGTGCTCGAGCCACTCCAACAGACGCGCTAAACTGCAGCGCGCGCGAGCAGCCGACGCTTGCCATATATTGCATTTTGGAGACAATGATGATATTTCAAGAGGGGGGCACGTGGCTTCACGGCCGGCGCCGGCGCCGGCGCGACGCCACCCACCGCCGAGGTCGTCCGTGGCGGCATGAAAAGGCCGCGCGCGATGCCGGTGCTTGGAGGAGCACCGGCGGTGGCGAAGCCAAAGCTCCCCGCGCTAGGGTTTGCGGCGGCGGCGGCGGAGGGGTCGCGGGTGTAGGAAGGGGTGAGGGGGGTGCTGGCGCGTCCGTCCATCGGGCCAATTCGCCGGCGGCGGCGCGGGCGGGGCGGAGAGGGTGCGGCGCGAGTGCTCGAGTGTGCGGCGCGCGGAAGCGGGCGCAGCAAATAAATGGCGCGCGATGGTGTTTCGGACCGCGCGCTGAACTCTTTATGCCGCGCGCGCGGTTATTGCGCCTCCGCTGGAGCTCCCGGAGCGGTTGCGCGCGTGCTAAAAACCGAAAATTTCCAACGCGGCGCTTATATAGCGCGGCTATTGGAGATGCTCTAAGGCCAACTCCAACACGCCAACCCAAATGGACGCGGATTTGGTCCGCTTTTTGACCATTTGGGTCGGCTGGAGGCGCGTCGTCCGCCCAAGTCTGGCCGATGTGCCCAACCGGCCAACCCATTCGTCCGTCAAGCCGAACATTTTTGCAACAAACATATATTTTCGCGACTAATTCAGGGGCAACGCCCATAGTTAAGGCCGGCATACGTGCCCGTGGCCGATCACGCTCACTTCCAGTGAGCGGTCCCGAGGTGAGGTGGAGAAGCGGGACGCGCCGTGTTGGGCAGGAAACCCATTCGTCGGGGGCGTTATGGAGACGCGCGGCGACACCGATCATGGCGGGCAGGCAGCCGACGAGCCCTTGCTCGCGGCCATGGCGGCGGCGGCAAGAATGGCCGGCTCGCTGCGAGGGAACCCTAGCATAATGAGGGCCTGATGTGTGGCCTTGGCGACGAGGGCCTCATTTTCCGCAGCGGCGGTCTGCTGTTGTGCGGCAGCTAGGGCGGCGGCGGCTTTTTTCTCTACCTCTTTGGCCCTCCGGCCAGCCCTCTTTGCCGTCTCCTCCGACATGCTTACCTTTTTGGGCTTCTTTGTGCGCACGGGTGCGGCGGCCACAACGTCGACCGTGGCGGCGCGGGGTGGGGGGGGTGGGTTTGGCGCGTCAGCCATGGCGAGCGGCGGGAGGGCGGGAGTGTTTCGGGGAAGGGGGAAAATGAGGGTGGATGTTCCACTGCGCGTCCGCGCCGTGTCTGCGCCGACGCAAACCCAGACCAAATTTGGGCTGGAAATGGGTCACAGGCGGACGAAAAACGGACACTCGTCCGTTTGCGTCGGCACATTGGGCCGTGGTTTCAGTCCGTTTCGACCCAAACGAACGCGCGCGGACCAAATGGGTCGGTGCGTTGGAGTTGACCTAATATCCTCAAGTACACCAATGAAACTCGGTGGTGCTAAGGGACGTGAAAGTGGACAAATCTGACCCTTTTCTAAAACTTTAGCACAGAATAAACCTGATTAAGAAAAATTTCACAAAGTGACCCATTTGCATGACTCCCGCGGCTGGGGCAGATAGCATGGCGTCCCAACCCCAGGCTTCATGCAAATGCAGGCCATTTTGTGAATATTTTTTGAAACCGATTCATTTTGTGCTAAAGTTTCAGAAAAAGAGTCAAATCTGTCAATTTTCACCTAACGGACAAAAGTACTTGGCCTACCACATTATTATGGTAATATATGTGTTTCTTATCCAAGGAATAATTCTGAAAGATATAATGTATAGTTCTACCACTTTATTTATTATATAAGATAAAAAAGAACTTTCCGAACATAACGGTAGAATGCAAGTACAATATTATTCTTCAAGACAAGAAAACATGTGTCATGTGGTACCAAAACAAATGAGTCTGCAAAGTGAACTAAATTATCTTCTGTACCTGCGTTCGGTCTTACAAGCTTCCAAGTGCAGCATCATCTCCCTGTCAGCAGCGGAAAACTCCACAGGGATGCTTATTGCGTAGCGCATGCTAGCTAAAAAAGAATCTCTGACAAAGATATGCCGATGATGTCAGAGAAACGTTGGTACACAATTTCCCAATTTTAGGCATAAGGTAATGGGACCATCACACAACTACTCAGAATAACAGAAAGTAGAACATAAAGTTAAGATGAAGTTCCTTTTCTTGTGATAATGCACTTGACCAGCATAGAAATCTTACAGACAGCTCAGTTGGCAAAGTTCAGTTCTAACGGTGATTGTTTTTGTTAAAAAGTTGCAGCTCATACAACACATACATTATATAATAGTAATAATCACAGTTTTAAATAGCAGGCTATGCCAAGTAGCGGCACCCTGCTCCAACAGCTATAACGCGCTATTTCCTAACTTTACCGAACAATCGTAAATTAATATCATTTAGCGGTGGCCTGCTGAAACCACTATATATAGCGGGGCTATAGTAGCAGGGCTATAGCCAGCTATTTAAAACATTGATAATCATTAATGTTTATATAATACCTTATGTATCCATTATAAGTAAAAATTTTTAGGAAATCCATTATGAGTATTCTGAAACAGTAGATAGGCCAAATCCATTCCCATGCAAGCAAACGTGCAAGTGGAGTAGGGTGAGTGCATGTTAAGGGGGACAACAATAAGATATTATGGCGTGCATTTCCCAAATGGTCATGCTTCTTTTCGTGACATGTCCACCAGTTGCATGATTAGACAACAAAAGCTGTCATATACTTCATCAACTGGTCCTATCCTCCTACTCCCTTGATTCTATAATGTAGTGCGCCCACGTTTTTTGAGATTGAATTTTGATCATAAATTACATCAATAATACATAAATCATATTACTGAAAAATTATACATTTGAAAACTTCTTTCGAATATGAATTCAAAGGTATCTGTCATGCTCCCGCCGCAGTCGTCCATGTTGGTTAAATTTATGGTCAAAATGAAATCTCGAAAAAACATGGACGCACTACATTATGAAATGGAGGGAGTATTATTTTTTGCTTTATTTGTTTAGATTAGTTGGTGTCTTATATCAGGCTTTGTTGTCCCTTGAGCACTTTTTCACTTTTGGACATTCTCTAAGCAAAACCAATTTGGCCAGGGCCAGGGTTAACAACAGCTCTCATCTGACAGGAAATGTGCCAGCAGGTCTTTACCAATAGCTAGAGCCACCCTTGTTTCTTGCGTGCTGTTCTCTCAATAGATAACTCACATTTGCTCACCTCCCCCTAAACTGAAAGGCCACTCTATGGATGTCAGCATCATGCCGCCCTTAATAATGCACACTTGAATATTCCGTTGCTAAAGCCTAATGGCGATGATAATTAAACCGATGACAGGATGCATGTTGTTCTCAAGCATGCATGTTGCCTAGAGTATATTGCTTACGCTCGCTCGCGGATGCGTACGAGAAAACAATTATTAGACATGCTTATGGTCTTCCCTCTTCTATAGCGCGCCAGGTACAAGAAGAGAATATGATGCTCCCCTCTCGTCCCCCTCGTGTCGCCCCCGCGGGCGACCCAGGGGGAACCCTAGCCGCCGTTCTCTCGGCCCTCCTCCGCCTCCACCTCTCCTCGCCGCCGTCCGCAGCGCCGCCGGGCAAAGCTTGGCCGGCTGGGCGGCGGCGGGGCATCTCTCCCCCTTGGAGCGTCTTGGGCGGTGCGGGACGACCAGATCGCGAAGAGGCGTCGGGCTAGCGCGGGGTCTGGCGGCGCGGCAGGCGAGCATCTTGGCGGCGGCGCGTTGCGGCGCCGGCGACGCGGCGCGGCAGCTGCGGCTTGGATGCGACTCCACGGCGAGGTGGTAGCTGTGTGGTCTTCAGATCGGGTGGTCGCGGGCGCCGCCATGTTCAGGCCGGATCCGTCTGGATCGGGCGCTTGGATGTTGTCGGCCGGCCCAGGGTGGTGGTCTACGCCGCTGGCCTCGTCGGATCGTTGGATCCGGCGCCTGGAGTCTACGGCGGCTGTCCTTCTTGATCCTTCTTCCTGGTGGGTTGAGCCCCATGGCACTTGCATCTCTGCTGGTCTCGGTTCGTCTCGTTGTCGGATCCGGAACAGTCGGAGGTTTGGTGGTATAGGTTGGGGACCGGAGGAAACTTTGGCCGGCTGGTTCGGCCCGGCATCGGCGGCATCCCTCGACGCCGTTACCCTCCCTGGAGGCGAACCGAGGTCCCTCCTATCCACATCTGAATCCCTCCCCGGACGGAAGTCCAAAATTCAGTCTGGATTGGGCGGCAGCGGCGCCCTGCGCGTCGTAACCTCCATGGAGGCGCCGTCTTGGGAGGCTCACATGGTCGGGCGAGAGATGCTATGGGTGGTGGGCGCCGCGTGGCTCCAGCAGCGGCGACGGTGTGAGCTCCGGGGAAAACCCTAGATCTGGGTCTACCGGATCGGACGATGATGTCACCTTCGATGCCGTTGTCCCTCCTGGGGGCATCGTTTTGGAGCACGCGCTGGCTGGAGGGGACAAGAGGAGGAGCGGTGTTACATCTACCGCGAGGCCGACGGCGGATCCTGGCGGCATGGCGCCGCGGTGGTTCGGCGATGGGCGCGTTTGGAGATGCACTCGTGCAGGAGGAGGAAGCTGTCTGGCGTCATGGTGGCGTTGATGGCAGAGAGGCCTGGCAATGTCGGTGCAACAGTTTTGCTCTGAGGATGGACCGAGGGATGATGGAGGTGACGGCCCTTGCAGCATGCGGTGCTCACTGGGAGTGTGCCTGACCGGTGTGGGACCCAATCCAGGTAGTGGCTTGGAGGGGACACCCGGCTTTAGATGTTAGGCTTTAGTGCGATGTCTGTTTGGTATTAGGCCCGGACATTCGGCACGCCTTTATCAAGGGGATAGGAGTAGCAACGTTGTTGCCAAGATGATGGCTTCAGGCTTATTGATGTATCATCTTGTATGGTCTTCGTGAATAATTAATAATATGACTGCATGCATCGTCCAGATGCAGAGGCCGGGGGTACATCCTCCTTTTCTAACAAAAAAAAGGTACAAGAAGAGAAGACGGACAAAATCCTGTCTCCTGATGGGCATAATAGAACAGCTGTTTTTAACCACAATCCTGGAACTGCCAGGGCAAAGAAAGACAATCTTTGCCCCCACAAATACGGAACACAAATCAGTTGCTATCTGTCTACCGAAGTATATTACTCTACTACTAAACAATGCGCCTCAAGAGGCAACCCGTATTATGCTTTGGCTGCATAAGTTTCTGCATTCATTCTAAACAGGTACATTTGTGGCTGTACTTGCCTGAATTATGCATGGAAGCTTGGCCCTTTGGCATGCTTGCAGGGACGTACCAAGCTGTTTTCGTATCATCTTTCCAGATAAAAATATTGCAAAAAAATTGATGGCTCCTAAAAACAAACTTAAGATGCAAAGGCACTCTTTTCTTCATTGCTAACAAGGGAAATTCCCTTTCCAAGAAAAAAGCAAACAAGAGAAATGTCAAAAAACTCAAAATTCTAACATGAAAGACTAAACCCAAATAACAGCATGTATGAAGTAACAACAACAAACTAACTTTTAAAAGAGTAGTCAAGGGGTGTAGATTTAATTAGGAGAGCCATTTCTTAAACTCCAGCAGTTTACCATATCATTCCGCAAAAAAAAGAGAGAGAAAAAACAGTTTAACATATCATAGGGAGGGTGCTTTAAATATACAAATGTGTTAGTTTACCTCCTTTCTATGTTCACGTTATTTATTTATTTTTGGCGAAGGTTCAATGTTCACGTTATTGATGACCCTATGAGCATCTCAGCCAAGTTCCATCAGCATGACTGTGCTAGCTCAGGCACCAGCTTAGTCACCTCAAATTATTGAACACTAAAATGCGCAAATCTCCCTGTGCCACATGAGGATGACAACATCAGGAACACACGTTGAGAATCTGCATTGTCAGATGTATGGCATGGAACAGATATCGGCTCGACTGGACATGGCGCCGGTGGATACCCTGCCTGGGGCGGGTGATGACGACCGCTCGCCACATACCTGTTTTCCAAGAAACCATGCGCACGGAGTTTTCCGTGTAAGAACTCGAACGCTTGACCACCCACCTGTTTGCCTGGCATTGGATCCCTTCACCACTCGGGTGGCATCCTTTTAGGTGTGAAGGATGCCACCTTCGAAGTGGGTAGCATGGACCGGGGTGAGTTTTATGTTAGCATTGAACTCTTCGAACGGGCTCTCAACTTCAAATGGGAGGTCATAATTGTCTATGGCCCCGCCAACCACCGCCGATCTGAGGCCTTCCTCGACGAGCTCAGGAGGAAGGTATCGGCTGCCCAACTCCCGATGGTGGTGGGTGGCGACTTCAACCTCCTCCGCTTCGCGGAGGATAAGAGCAATGATCTAGTCAACTACCCTACTTGGACCAACCGCCAGGCGGATCCGACCCATTCCGTTCTGGATCGCATCTTGGTCTCTCTGGAGTGGGAGCTCCGCTGCCCCCTTGCCTCCCTCCGGGCCATCACCCGGATTGGGTCGGACCACGTCCCACTGCTCTTGTCCTCGGAGAATGACCGCCCTCCCCCACCCCCGAGGTTTCGCTTCGAAACTTTCTGGCTTAACCAGAATGGTTTCGTCGAATCCGTCCATGATAGATGGATGGAGGCTCGTCTCTTTCCCCACCGATCCCTCTCAGCTGTCAACGATTGGCACTTCTGCGCCAAGCGCTCGAGACAATTTATGAAGGGATGGGGCGCGAACCTCGGCCGAGATTTGCATGAGCGCAAGAAATCCATCCTCGATTCCATACAGGCGCTTGACCTCCAGGCAAACTCGGTGGGACTTTCACCTAAGGAGTGGCTGCTCCGGTACGACCTTGAAGATCAGCTCTCGATCATCTACACCGACGAGGAGGCCTATTGGCGCCTCCGTGGGACCCAAAAGTGGGTCCTCAAGGGCGACGCCAATACGGCTTATTTCCAGGCCATCGCCAATGGCCGTAGACGGCGGAACTCCACCCCCTTGCTCTGGGACGAAGAGAACCTCCTTCAGCACCCGGCCGACATCCGTGCGCATGTCGATGGCTTCTATAAAGCCCTTTTCTCCTCCTCCCCTAGGCGTGGCTTGGCTCCAGTGGCCGACTTCTAGACCGACCAACAACGTGTCTCGGTCGCGGAGAATGCGGCCCTCACGGCCCCGTTCTCCGAGGAGGAGGTGGGCTGCCATCAAGGGCATGAATCCGATGTCTCCGCCGGGCCCTGACCGCCTGCCGGTCAAGTTCTTCCAGACCTTCTGGAACATCATTAGGCAGGAGGTGATGGCCATCTTTGAGGAGTTCTATGTAGGCACCATGACCTCCACCGCCTTAATTATGGGATCATCACAATGATCCCCAAGGTAACCGGCGCTTCGGACATCCATCAGTTCTGTCCTATCACGGATCAACGTGATCTTCCGCATCCTGGCGAAGGGGTACGCAAATAGGGTGACCCCTTTGGCCGACCGCTTTACCCACCCTGACCAGCCGGCATTAATCCAAGGCCGATATATCCTGGATGGGGTCCTAGTCTTTCACGAGGTCCTCCATGAGGTCCGAGCCAAACGCCTCAAGGCTGTCATCCTGAAAATAGACTTCCACAAAGCCTATGACACGGTCAGTTGGTCATTCCTTTGGGAAGTGTTGCTCCGGAAAGGGTTCGACGATCGCTGGGTCACCCGGGTCATGCAGATGGTCTCGTCCGGGCGAACCGCAGTTAACATCAATGGTGAGATCGGTCCCTACTTCCCCACCTTATGTGGGATTAGACAGGGCGACCCCTTCTCCCCTTTCCTGTTCAACATGGTGGTCGACGCATTGACTACTATCCTCGATAAGGCTAAAGCCGCGGGTCACATCCGCGGTGTAGTGCCGCACCTTGTGGAGGGAAGTGGTGTGTCCCTCCTTCAGTATGCCGACGACACCATCATCATGGTGGAGGGCTCCGCGGCCGATATCACAAACCTGAAATTCCTCCTACTCTGCTTTCAGCAGATGTCGGGCCTCAAAGTCAACTTCGATAAGAGCAAAGTGATGGTGATGGGCTACTCCCCCATCGAGAGCCAGAGTATCACTGAACGCCTCAATTGTCAGCTGGGCTCCTTCCCCACCACATACCTAGGGATTCCCATTAGTGACTCTCAGCTCTCCGTGGCGGACCTGAGGCCTACGGTGCTCAAGCTCCAACACCGTATTGAGCCTTGGCAGGGTAGATGGCTTTCTAAGGCAGCACGGACGATCCTCATCAACTCCTCCTTGTCCAGCCTGCTCCTGTTCATCATAAGCTTCTGCGGCTTGCCCGAAATGCTCCATCATGAGATCGGCAAAGTCCAGGCTAGATATTTCTGGGCCGGCGAAGGTGATAAACATAAGTACC
This sequence comes from Thinopyrum elongatum, assembly GCA_011799875.1. Classification (NCBI taxonomy): domain Eukaryota; kingdom Viridiplantae; phylum Streptophyta; class Magnoliopsida; order Poales; family Poaceae; genus Thinopyrum; species Thinopyrum elongatum. The sequence continues at coordinate 257,292,771 of CM022297.1, forward strand.
ATATGGTTCGCTGGCCCGACATCTGCAAGCCGCGTGACCAGGGCGGCCTCGGGATCATGTCCTCCAAACGCATGAACATTGCCCTCCTCACACGCTGACTCTGGCGGATCGCTAATGGGGAGGTGGACTGTGGCTCCATATCATCCGGAACAAATACCTACATGGCATACTCGATCAGAAGAAGGAAAGAATGCAAAGGCATCAGATTATAGAAACAGCTGAATAATTCGGCGTTCAAGTTGAAGGGAACTAGGTGGACAATCAATTGCAACATGATTGGCCGAGATCCAACTCATGTCCAGAATGACGTCTGAGCCGGAAGGACGAATTCTAGGAATCGACAAATGATAGGTATTATCCTCATTCATATTGAATCAACAGACTCGGAATGACAATGACAAAGAATGCTAATGAATATTGCGAGACATATGAATTTAACCATAATGCAGGCAGACAAGACTTTCGGGAGCACTAGGCTGCAGAGGATTTTCGGAAGATCGACTAACAATGGAAAGTATTTTGCGAAACACCTGAACAACTGGGGATGAACGGATCCCTAGTAAATGTGAGGAATTATCCGCAGTGCGAAAGAAGATGCACGGCAGTAGGCTCAAAGGATTCCTGGATTAACGAGGAGTATTTCGGGGTATCTCGTACATAAAGGAGTATCTGGGAATGAAGATACAAACGGCAAAGATGTATAGCTGTCCACGGTGATTATCGGTAGTAGGGAACTTGCAAAAGCAGTGGGCAAAATGGTCTCGGGAAACATCGAGGAGTATCTGCAGAATCTTCTGGTGAAGCAAGCGATCATCTGTGGTGAAGGAGCTCTCCGGGATGAAGTGGTTACGAGAACCTAATGTTGGAGTTAGTAAAACCATTTAACCCGAATAGTAGAGAGATCAGAGTCCCAGAGTAAAGACGAGGAATAAAAGATCCTAATACCACCCATTTGGCGACGTGGGCCCGTAAGCCACACAGCCAAGTTAGTAAAACAGTTTTGGACCACTAGACTCAACTTCGGCCAAGAAGTTGGAAAGGGGGTTCCTACAGGCAGTCGGCTCTGATACCAACCTGTGACGCCCCCAGCTTAATCGTGCAATAATCATACACGCAAATGCACACGATCAAGCCTAAGGACTCACTTGAAGGAATCACAACACAACTCTAAAACATAAATAAAGGCATACAAGCATTATATTACAAGCCGGGACCTCGAGGGCTCGAATACATAAGCTTGATGTCAACAAGCATCAGCGGAAGTGTTAGATATCTGAGTACAGATATGAAACAAAAACAGATAAGCCTTTAGAAAGGCGGGGCAAAACAAAAACTACGATCGAAAGGCGCAGGCCTCCTGCCTGGGACCCTCCGAACCTACTCCTGGTCGTCGGCAAGCTCGTAGTAGTAATCACCCTCGGGGTGGTAGTGGTAGTCGTCGGCGGGGGCAGCTGGCTCCGGGGCTCCGTCATTTGGTTGCATCAAACGTATATGGGGAAAAAGAGGAAGCAAAGCCACCGTGAGTACTCATCCGAAGTACTAAGCAAGCAAGGATCTACACTACATATGCAACATTATCAAAGAAAGGCTGTATATATGGACTGGGCTGCAGAAATGCCAGAATAGAGAGAAGGCCTAGTCCTATCGAAGACTAGCATCTTCAGCGGTCTTGCAGCATTAGAAGAGTGTTGATTAGTACAGTATAAGGTAGTAGCAGTATTAAGTATCAACCTCGGCCAGAGATCCTTTCTCGACTCCCTGCGAGAAAGCAATCTCAGATCCCTACTATCCATATCTCATCTCAAGTATCCAGTTCTAGTTGTATCGATCGGGATACAACTCCGAGCGTCCGTTACCGAGGATCCGGCTATGCATAGATTAGTTCTTCCCTGCAAGGGTGCACCAATTTACCCATCACACTCGATTAACTCCGGCCGGACACACTTTTCTGGGTCATGCCCGGCCTCGGCCAAATGATACGCCGCAACCCGACCTAAGCTTAACAGATAAGTCAGCACGCCGGACTAAACCTATGGCCCCAGGGGTCTTGGGCCATCGCCCCGGGCGCTCCTGCACGTTGCGTACGCGGCTAGTGAGCAGACCTAGCAGCCTCCAGTACAATGGAGGGTGCTGAACGCGGTCCAACCCAGCGCGCGCCACTCAGTCGCTGACGTCCATTAAGTTTCGACTGATGCATATGACGCAGAGTGCCCATAACTGTTCCCACGTGATGGTTAGTGCTATCGGGTCAGAGGCCCACTCGGATCAAATATCCAAACCGTTAATGTATTGGGGTTGTGCGGTAACGAGCAGAGACTCACGATCGATGTGACCCCGTCGCCCCGTCTCGAGGACTTGCGGCAAGGGCTAGGAATGCCCGGCCACGCCTCGTAATTACCTCACGGGCACCCTCCAGGTCAACCCGTCTCCACATCACTCGCGGGTACCCCTCAAGGCCGACCCGATGTCACCATGGTTCTGTGTTAAGTCAAAGTAACCGTGTGTCCAAACACCAGGGGAAAACCGAAGGAATCACCCTCGATGGATTTCACCTGATGTAGTTGTCAAGGTGAACTCGGAGGAATCACCCTCGAGGTTCACACTTGAGGTGTTGCACGACAGCGTCGTTATCGGAAGTGGTGAAGGAGGAATCACCCTCGATGACCACGACCGAATACCTACTCTACAGAGTTAACATCAGAAGTGCTAAGCGAGGTATCACCCTCGGCACTCGATGGTAACGCTGCAGTGTCGTACAACTAAGGGGGGTGATGTGCGGTGCTGGGGCCTGGTCATCGAATCTTCCGATAATCCAGCGGGGCAACCGGGTCAAGTGGGGTCACTGGGGTCTCTATCCAGCCTATACTAAGCATTTTAGGATAAGCAGGTAAGGTATCAATAGTAGGTTACAATAAACAGGCTATGCATCAGAATAGGATAACTCAAAGCAGTAGCAAATTCTAATGCAAACAGGAGGGAGAAAGAATAGGCGATATAGGCATGTTCAAAGGGGGGGTGCTTGCCTGGTTGCTCTGCAGACAGAAACGGATCTTCTACGGTGAAGTAGCCATTCACCGGATCATCAGCGGTCCCGGAGTCTACCGGAGAAAAGAGGGGGAAGAAACAAATAAATACACAGCATACAAATGCAATCACAAAGCAAGACATGGCAAAAAGCTACGCTAGGGGTGATCTAACGCAGTGCTACACGTTACAGACGTGGCGGGAAAATATCTGGGTAATTATCAGACAGGTGACCCGGAGGAGGAAGGTTCCATGTTTGCAGTGTTAGAGGCATGTGACAGCCGCACAGAGGGCACCATCGGATTCGTCTCGTCTTTCTGATCAACTTTGATGTATAAAGTTTTTCCATCCGACTTACGGATGAATTTCTACGAATTTCTGAAGATTTAAACGGTTATTTGGAATTCCTGACAATTGGCTGTCTGAGAATTGTCCAGTCTTTTAAACTTCACTTAGCTGTTTTCCAAAGGCTATAACTAGTGTTCTATTCATCCTATGAATTGGTGCCTTATACCAATATTGATCACTTTCCTGTGGTCTACAAGATGGTATCAATTGCATCTCTTTTAGATCCCTGTAACTTGTTTATTTTCTGCTCCAAAATTGCTATGGCAGTATATCTGTTTTTATTCTTCCAGTTAACAGAACATAGACTTTTGTCATTTTCATAGGAATTAATCTAGCCAACTTTTAGATTTGGTCCAATGGAAAGAATTGAACCCTGTCAAGTGTACTACCCGCACATATTTATTTTAGCTATGTTAAGCTTTGTTTAGTTGCTGTTTTGAGGCTGTTTAGAGGGCCAGTCAATGTAATAGCCGTAGAGCTAGCTAGCGCTACAGTAAAGTTCAGTTTACTGTAGTAGCAGCAGCTCGGTAAGCAACAGTAGCAGGCAGCGAGCAGCAAAATGGCAGCAGCAGCAGTGCTGCGCGGCGGCGAGCGGCTGCGGGCGCCGGCGTGGCTGGGCGTGGCCACGAGCGCACGTTGGCGAGGTCCAGGGGCGCGGCGGGTCGCGGGCGAGCACGGGCGGTCAGCGGCCGGACGGTGCGGGCGGGACGAGGCCTGAACGCGGCAATCGCGAGAGGCTGCGGGGCCTGACGACGGCATTGGGACGCGGCGCGGGGAGCAGCAGAGGTGACGCGGGGAGGCAGGGCGCGGCCCTGGGTAGCCACGACCCAGGCGGGCGCGTGAGCGCGTGTGAGCGCAAGCGGCGGTGATAGGACTGCAGGCACGGCTTTGAGCGTGCCCGAGCTCGAATCCGAGCTCGGGACTAAGCGGCGAAGCTCACCTCGATGCGGAGGAAGAGCTCGACGAAGGCGGGGAGGCCGTGGTGGTGGTGGATCGAGCGGCGGCCGAGGCGGATGGCGACGGAGGGGATCGACGTGGGCAACGGCGGTGATGCTCCCCGGCGTCAATCCGGTGGTGCAGATGAAGTAGAGGAGCACGGTGGTCCTCCTGGACGCGTCGGCGTGGAGAGGGGCGTGCGATGGCCGCGGCAACGACGATGGTGTGGCAGTGGCTGCTCTCGGGCGCGGACGAACTCGAGAGGGAGAGAGACGAGCGAGGGGAACAGGCATGCTAGGGTTACAGGGGAAGAGCGAGGGGGCGCAGGGGCTTGCTCTTATCCCCTCCTCAGAGCCGCAGGATCATCGGCACGTGCGGCATCTGTGCGCTGGACGGATGAGCTGCGTCCATGGCGAGAGGTTGAAGGAGACACAGTGTTGGGCTGGGCCTCCACTGTACAGGTAGGCCAGTAAGTGCACAGTGTCCTACTTCTTTTTCCTTTTTGTTCTTTTTGTTTTATTTATTTTTACTGTTTTGCATTTTCTTTTAAAAGCAAATGATTTTAGTTACAGATGAAACTTGGTACATAATCACTAGGCAGTGTAATGAGCTAGCCCAGAAAGTTATAATTTAATTTGATCAATTTACATATTTGTTTAAATTGAAAGGCCCCAATATAATTGATGTTGGTCCAATTTTTATTGGGTTAAAGGCATTTTACATATTCAAATAATTTAGGTTTTTATATGTTAATTACTTAGAGAATATTTGCAACCCATCGAACATTTTTAATTTGCATTTTCGAAGATGTAAATATTTGAGTTGCATTTTTTTTAAATTGAATTTGACTTTTATTTTGGACAAATGGCAATTTGCATAGTAATCATGATGACATGGCCACCATTAGGGGGAGATTACTGTAGCATAATTATCCGGGCGTCACACTAATCGCCTGGCACGAGCTGCTTGAGACCGTCGCCCTTCACGAGGCGAACCTAGAGCAGGCAAACGATCGCATCTCGTGGCACCTAGAGCCCTCGGGCAAATTCTCCATGAAGTCTCTATACCAGGACATCGCTGCCACACCTGCACCGGAGCCCCTTGAGTTGATCTGGTCAATCAGACTTCCTATAAAGATCAGGATCTTTCTGTGGCAATGGATCCGCGGAAGTGTCCTGTCCGGTGTGGAGGTGCTTAAGCGGAATGGCCCGGGCGATGGGATCTGTCCCCTTTGTGGGACAGAAGAAGACTCTAACCACATTTTGTTTTCGTGTGTGTCCGCCCAGTTCCTCTGGAGCTGCCTCCGCGAGGTCGCTGGTGCTCGTTGGTGTAACACCAACTTCCCAGACCTCTTCGCCAAGATGCAGGCCTCCCCCCCCCCCCCAACCCCCAACCCAAAAACCCCCCCCCCCCCTCCCCCCGCCCCCCCACCGCCCCCCCCCCCCCCCCCCCAACGAGCCGCCACATTAGGTGGCTGCCTATTGGGGTCCTAGCTTGGACGCTTTGGACGGTTCGAAACAAGCTTGTGATCTAGTGTGTGCCTCTTCGACGTGCTACTGACGCAGTGTTCAAAATGTGTGGCTATTTGTAGCTTTGACGCCATCAACATCATCACTGCTGACCTTCGTGCGATGGCTCTTCGCTTGGTGCCGTCACTCCCTCCTCCACCACCTGAGCTGGATTAGCTTCTTCGCTTGCGGTGCTACCACCTTTGTTTTTTATTTCAAGGCTTGTTGAGCTTTGCCCTCAGCAGAACCTCTCCCGTACTTTGTGTTGTGCTACCTTGTATGTGTGTGTGTGTGGACTCGTGTTGAACTTTGTGGTTGTGGTGGTTTGCTTATAAAGTGGGGCGAAAGACTTTTTTGGTATGTATGTAAACTGAGAACGGAACCTGTGCCAGAGGATTCTCATAGGATTTTTTCCTATGTTGGTCGTTTGATTTGTAGGGTTGGATCCTATAGGGTTCTTTCCTAGGGAATCCTTTGTACTACATTCCACAAGAATTTTACCGAAAAAGGCTTCCGCCCCGCTTTATATATGAAGCAACGATCATCAACAATCCGGTACAAACGCACGCCACCACACCACACGCACACACCCAAGGCAGGATACATAGGCGCTGAGCAAGCAACATCACCCCTAGCACTACAATAGCAACTGGGGTCTCCAACCGTGAACATGCCACTGTGAAGAGATGAAGCCGCATATGACGAACCGTGGGCTCCAAGGCGGCGCCTTCAAGAAGGTTACGACACCGAAACGCCGCCACGTCCCGATCCGAGGATTAGAGTTTCCCCTATAGCAACACGACGGGCAATGAGAGCCGCGACGACGCCTTCAAGAAGGAACGAGCTTCGCCGCCGCCGGCCCGTCCGAAGATAGAACAGGTTTTCACCCCATCCAACACTCAACGCCACCGAATGCCACACCCCGGCTACCATGCTGCCCACACGGCCATGGCCACCGGGCAGCACCGAGACACGGGCTCTGCCCAAGAGCACCGCACTACCACCACCAAGGCGGCCGCCCCAGCATCCAAGATCTTGACACCACCTCACCCGAGACCCGCCGCTACCCAAACCAAAGAGACGAGCGGAAAGGCCCTGCCTTTCGCACCCCTGGGCGCCCCCCAGTGCAGAGACCCAATAGGCCGGCCAAAACCGGCCTCCGTCGACCCGTTCTGCAGCACCGGGAGTGAGACGAGCTCGGTCCTGCCGCCGAGTACAAGACGCGCTCGGTCCTGCTACCGGGCACGAGACGAGCTCGATCCTGCTCCACCGGGCGTGAGACAAGCGACAAACCGCAGCTAGGGGAAGGCCAACCCTTCGATGAAACTAGTGCCCGGGCGATGAGAGAGGAATCAAAGGCCGACACAAGCCGCCAACGGACGAGCCGCCGCCAGAACATGCCAGCCGCCGCCGCAGCCGACCTGCCAAGCTGCCGTGGAGGCACCCACGGCCGAAGCAGCAGCCACAACGGGCCACTGCCCAACCCGCGCCGTCCGGCGGGCTCCAAGCGTCGGAGCCACCGGGCACGCACTCGCGCTGCCGAGCACCTGCACCAGATCCGCGGTACAGGCCCGCGCAGCCGCCGCACCACCTCCACCGCAACACAAGCGCCACCGCGCCCTGGCCATAGACGCCCAGCGCCCCGCCACCCCGAATAGGCGCGGCCTGTCCGCCAGCCGCCCCGCCACCTCCTTAGCCAGGTCGCCACCACCACCCATGCCCGCCGCCGCCACCACCCAGATCTGGCCTGGGGCAACCAGATTCGCCGCCAGCGAGTCCCCACACCCCGGAGCCCCAAGCCACTGCAGGGAGGAGGAGTAGCACCACCGGGACGCCGGGCCACCAAGGGAGGGGCAGGGCCCAGGGAGGGCCCAACGACCCATGTCGTCAACGCGGAAAGTCGCGCCCCGCGACGCGCACCTCCAGCGCGTGGGAGGAAGTCGCCCCGCTGCCATCTACGCAACGCGGCCTTTGGCCGGCAACACCACCGGCAGCGGCGAGAGGAGGGAGGCCGGGTCGGGGGCGAGAAGTGGTGGCGCTAGGGTTGACTCCCGGAGACGCCCGCGGGAGCGACTCGGGAGCGTTCGGACCAACTGCTCTCACATGTATGTTATGATTTCCCTCCACAAGAATTTTAGCATGCACTCAAACCTTTTGAAAAGAATCTTGTGTTTTCCCTATGATTTAATCAAACAAACCAGATTCTTGTAGGATTTACTTGGGCATGGCATGATACTTACTTACTTACTAAGTCTTTTGTCCCAAACAAGTTGGGGTAGGCTAGATATGAAACCCTTTCACGAGGACTTCCCAGGAGGTCACCCATCCTAGTACTACTCTCGCCCAAATGGGTTTCATACCCAAAGGACTGGCTAGTTTTTACGTTGGCTCGCCAAGCCTATCACAACCCTTAGATATGAAACCCTTTCACGAGGACTTCCCAGGAGGTCACCCATCCTAGTACTACTCTCGCTCAAAAGGGTTTCATACCCATGGGACTGGCTAGTTTTTACGTTGGCTCGCCAAGCCTATCACAACCCTCCTCCTTTACCCGGGCTTGGGACCGGCTATGCCTAGAAGACATAGGCGGAGTTTTGGGCATGACATGATAATCCTACGTTTTTCCTATTCATGTATTCTTGGAATCCTGCGAATCAAAGAGGCCCTTAGGCGATCCCAAGCAAGTTTGAGGACAAAGATATGTACAGAATATGTACCATGGAAATAAATATGCAGTAATTTTGGTAACCACACTATTTTCCTCTTGAAGAAAAGAAACAATATTTCAAAGTTGTAGATGCCCCTCCTTGAGTGTATCGCCCTCCAGCCCCTAGAAGTAGATCAGACGCACGACTGCATATCCTGGCACCTGGAAATGACGGGCCGCTTCTCCACCAAATCGCTCTATCAGGCCATTGCCGCCTCTCCTAGCCCGGAGCCCCTAGCCCTGATCTGGGCAATTCGGCTCCCGCTGAAGATTCGGATCTTCCTTTGGCAATGGATTCGCGACCGGGTACCCTCAGGGGTGGAGGTACTCAAGAGAAATGGCCCTCGGGACGGGACCTGCCCGCTCTGCGAAACGGTGGAGGACTCAAACCACATCTTCTTCACCCGCGTGTCCGCGCAATTCCTCTGGAGTTGCTTCCGTGAGGTGGTTGGCGGTCGTTGGTGCAACACCAATTTCCCCGACCTATTCGAGGAACTCCAGGCCTCCTCGTTGTGCTCCTGCCACATTAGGTGGTTGGGTATTAGGGTTCTTGCATGGACGCTTTGGACGGTCCGCAATAGGCTAGTCATCTAGCATGCGCCTCTTCGACGTGCTACTGACGCGTTTTTCAAAATGTGTGGCTATTTGCAGCTCTGCCGGCAGCTTAGCCGCCCGTAGGATCGGGGCGCCATCGACATCTTCATCACAGATCTTCGTGCGTTGGCCTTCCGCTTGGCGCCTCTGCTTCCACCGCCACCTCTGGAGCCGGATTAGGCACTGGGTGCCTCTGTGGCAGGGCCTTTGGGGCGCTCCTTGGGCTTCTGCCCCCCTTTTTTTCTTTTCGTTTCGGGCTTGTTGAGTTGTGCCCTCAGCAGAACCCTGTGGTACTATGTCTATGTGCTACCTGTGTGTGTGGTGTGAACTTATTCGTTGTACTTTGTGGCTCTGGTGGTTTTCTTATAAAGCGGGGCGAAAGCCTTTTACGGTAAAGTTGTACATGCTTGTGAATAGCTGGCTGCCAAAGATGCAGTAATTCAACATCTGGGGATTTCTGTCTGTGCAAGCTCAAAAGTACAAGTGATAATAAAGGGAATATCGATTTTGTACAAGTAACTCCAAATCTAAGCATCAATTTGGCAGCCTTTGTGTGCTAGAATTCTAAAATTAAGCAATTATTATTATTATTGCACAGCTTGGGCCCCTCTCCGTGTTGCTACCACATGACCTACAACCGTGATTTTTGGATTCTATACTTAAATAATGTTTGCACATCTTGTAGGTTGAGGGACCACAACAGTAATCACTTGGGGAGATACCAGATAATAGAATGCATAGATGAAAAATCTGATGCGGAAAATCTCCCCCTTCCTCGCGTCGTCCCCGCCCTGGGCGACTCGGGGGTCTTGTAACCCTAGGCGGCGCCGCTACCCTCTCCCCCTCCCCTCCCGCCGCCGCCGGGTGAAACCCGCGTGGCAGACGGCGGCGGTGGGGGGTCTTCATCTCCCGACTCCCCTTCCTCCGCGGGCGGCGAATCTAGGCGGCAGGCGGCAGTGTCCCGCGGTGCTCGTTGCCGGGCGCGAGGCGGCGGGCCACGACGAGCGGTGGCAAGCTTTAGGGTGGCAGGGCTCGGCTGGTGGCATGGTGGGCTAGGGTGCTGGCGCGACAACAGTCCCTGGCGTGCTGGCGGCCCATGGCGTGCTCGGGGAGGCGTTCTGCGACATCTCCTTCGAGCGGCGCGGACGGCTCTTCTCGCGGATGGGGAACACGACGGCTGCCTCGGGGCTCTCGGAGGCGGGCGGATCTGGAAGGGCAAGCGTTGGAGGAGGCCTAGTGTCAAACAAGTGGCGGCTCGGGCCGGCGGAGCTCCGGTGGGGCTCCTGGGACATGGGACGGTGGGCCTTGAGGGTCGCCCTCGGCCGGATCCGGAGTTACCAGATCTGGCCTATGGAGGCCTGTTGTCCCGGCTGTACGCTGATGCACGACTTCGGCGGTGGCATATGGGCAGGTGGCCCGTACGCGGGCGGCTAGGTGTTGCCGGTTAGCCTCGTCCCTGGCTGCCTCGTTGGTTTTGGGGGCTAGGTCCAGTAAGGATCAGGCCCTCGTTGCTGGAGATTTCCTCGTGGACTGGGTGTCCAGCCCTATGACAGCGAAGCCCTTGCCAAGGTGTAGTCTTGGGTGGTCATTGTGGTTTGGCGGCTGTGGGAAGGCGGCGGCCCTGGGTGGCGGGCTACACGGCCTGGCTTCTCGGCGAGGTTTGTGGTGGCTGGTATTGGCGATGCTCTTTGGTCATGTGGATGGCAAGGTGCACTGTGGTGGGTGATCCTGGCGCAGCAGTCATCTTCGATGGCAGCATGGCCCTGGTCTGGATCTGGTGTTCCCGGTCCATCCTGGTGGGGTCCCCGTCGTTGAGTGTCTTCGATGTGGTGGGTGTGGGGGTCGGGTGAAAGCTTTGTGCCCTGGCGCCAGCGGCGACAACGCTTGTGGGTGTTCTGTCCCTCTTGGGGCATCGCCGTGACTTTTCCTTATCCTCCAGATTTCAGGGTGAAAACCTCTGTTAGCCTCGGCTGACGCGGCGACGGCGGTGCTTCACTTCATCACCCTCTTGGGGGCGTCGCCGGTGAGATCGGTCCTCCTTGCATGTGTTGGCGGGTCTCTTGTGCTTCTTCTCAGCAACTGGTTGGCGGCGTTAGCATTTTCATCTAGTTTTGTCGATTTTCTTTTTGATTAGCTTTTGAGGGTTTCCTCAATACCATGTATCGTGAGACTGTGTATTGGTGTGGCCCTTTATGCCTTTATTTATAAGGGGGAGCCTATTTCGAGTAGAAAAATATGATGCCAAGCAAGTTCTGCACCATTTTATGTCCATTTACCACTCCTGTTGTTTTGTGTTAGAACATGGTAACCGCACTAGCTTCTTAATGAACAAATAACTCCATATAAGTGAAAAAAAATTGGAAGAAGTGTGCAACTCACTCACAGCTCTCACGTTGCCCACGTCGGGCGACACGGGAAACCCTAGCCGTCGCGAGCCAGTTCCCCACACCCCGCCTATCCTCGCATGCCGCCACCGGAGGGCTGCCTGGCGAAGCCGCGCCGGGCCCTAGATGGCGGCGGCGGGGCTGTTTTCTTCTCTGTTGCGCCCCTGCCGTACCGCTCCGCCCACCCTGAGATCTAGTCTCCGGCGACCCGGGGGGGGGGGGGGGGGGGGGGGGGGGGGGGCTTCTACTCCGGCGCGCCCCTGCCCTCCACCCCCCCGGCCGCGTCCCCTCCACCCACCAGATTCGGTCTTTGGGTGGTGCAGGAGGCCTCCCCCAGCTGCTGGCCAGGGCCATGGGCGTCTGCCCCGTGCAGCCCCCTCCCGCTTCCCCGGCGTAGCCCAGCCGCCGCTGGTGCTGCTACTCAGGATTAGAGCGGGTACTGCAGCCAAGTGAGGAACTTTCGTCCTCGCCTCCAGTGGCCACCCTCCTTTGAGCATCTTTGGTGACTCCGGCATGGCGACTCGTTGAGGCAACAGTAGTTCTTTCCCCGGCGGCGCACCGATCTGGCGGCGTGATGTGCGCTTGGCGCCCCGCAGCAGGTTTTCCTGACGCTCCTCCGGCCCCGGCGGCACCGAACCTGCGGTTTCCAGTATTTGTGGCTTGTCGGTGCCTTCACCGGTGCGGCACCGGCCCCAGAGCTCGAGTGGCTGCGTTCCTTCCCGCTCACTCGGCTCGTCGATGTTTGGATCTGCGTTCCTCCAGCTCCTAGCTCGCTAGCGCCGCCGTATGCTGTTGTTTCCCATGCGTCGGTTCTCTCTGCCTCGCCGCCTCCTCAACCATGTACACCTCCATGCCTTGTCGGTGCCAGATCCAACGCCATTATCTCCGGTGGCGCCCAGGGAAGCCCTCCGGCAGCAGGTGCAGCCACACCACCCCGCTTCCCCTCGTGGCGGTTCCGACCAGCGGTGGACGTGGACTCCTCATCTCCAATTCCGGACCTGGCGTCCAAGGAGAAATCTTTGGCCTCCTTGCCGGTGCTGGCAGCGGTGACACCCGCGGGTGCCGTTTTTCCTTCTTGGAGGCGCTGCCATGGCCTCCTCCTGCGCCCCTCTTCGAGCTCGGCATTGTTTTCCTTCATGAAGGGCCATCTTGTCACTGGCGGCGTCCCCAACGTTGTTTTTGGCGATGTTGGACTTCATGTTGGTTCGGCCTGCCCCTCTAGATCAGGGCTTAGTGGGTTTAGCTGTGTTGTATCCCGTGTTTGGACCGAGCATCCCTTGTCCCTCTGCTCTAGGCACCATGTTCACTCCTTCTTGTGTTCGTGTCATGTGTACCCACTCTTTGTGCTTATTTATTCCCCTTCTATTAATGAAAGATATGCAAGCTTTACGTATTTGCGAGAAAAGAAGTTCAAATTTTTATCTTATTAGATAAGCAAACTCTGTGTATATCCATGGGTCCCTAAGCCAAGATATGGTACATGCAGAGATATATCCCTAATGGGAAACAGAAGTACAATACAACTCTAATACCAGTTAGCATATTCAAATGTTAGCAAATGTTAACAAGAAGCAAGGAGTGGCATAAACCCATACAAGTACCATGAAGCAAGTTCTACTTTGATATATATCGACGTTTAGTAACCTGGCAACCAAGTTAATATTATCTAGCAACTAAGTGGCTAATAATTTGGCAAGCAAGGACAATAACCTGGCAAGTACTGACAAAAAAAATTGTCGAACCCATAGGTAGAACACCTCTCCTCTCCTCCCGCGACGCCCCCGCGGGCGCCCGGGAGGCTAACCCTAGCCGCCGGCGGAACCCCCCCTCCTCCCTTCCCGTCCCTCGCCGCTGCAGTGGGCGCGACCGGGCGAAGCCCGGCCAGCGCCGGCAGCGGCAGGGAGTTTCTCCTGTCCTCGCTCGGGTGGCTCGACGCGGGGTGGCTCACCCGGGTCTGGGTGCCGCGCTAGGCGACGGGCGCGGCAGCACCTCGGCGCGCTGGTGCGGGACGGCATGGCATAGGTGCGTTGGGCGGCGCGACAGCGGTGCTCGCGGGGGTTGGTGCTGGCGGCTTTGGTGCTCGTGGCCTGCTAGATCCGATCTCGCGTGGCGGGCCGTGGACGGCGCGGGTCACGGGCGGCCACCCTGCCTTGACATCCGGCTGGTGGGGGTGGCAGCGTGACGGTGGTGGTCGACCCTCTCTCCTCTGCCCTTCGGCCGGTGGGTGTGGCGGCCGATGGCGGCCGGCTGGTGGATGTTGGCAGCTCGGCGGGGCGCTGCGGTGGCTGTGGCGAGGACGAGGCCGGCGGCTGCCGGCGACCCTCCCTTGCCTAGATCTGGTCGGCTGGGCCGCCTTCCCGCCAAAGGGTCCGTTTTTAGGTGGAAGTAGGTGCCTTCTACCTCTCACCGGTCGGTGGCGTCCATTAGCCGTCGTGGTGGTCGCGGGGGAGGGAGGGGTCTTGGATGCCGGGGCGACGGCCTCGGTGGTGGTGGTCGTATTGCTTGTGGGAAGGGTGCGCAACTCAGGTGGGGCGGCGTGGCGGCCGGTGCTTCGGGAAGGCGTTTCAAAGGTGGAGCGTGCGTGCTAGGGGAGATCCCCTGCTCGGCTTCAGTTGGATCAACGGCGGCGGCGGCCGTGGGCGTCTTCTCCTTCCTGAAGGCGTCGTCGTGGCTACTCTCCCCCTTCGGATGGTCCAGATGAAAACCATGATCCTTTGAATCCGGCGGCAACGGCGCTCCGGTGTCGTTCCCCTTCTTGAAGGCGTTGTCTTGGAGGCCTTCTTTCGCCGAGCTCAGCTTCATGGTTGTTCCTTTACTTGTTGTATCCGGCCTTGGGTGTGCTGTGTGGTGGTGTGGTGTGGTGTTGAGTTGTTTGCGATGATTGTAATCAGTGATGGTTGCTTTATAATATAAAGCGGGGGAAACCCTTTTTCGGTAAAAAAAAATTGTCGAAACATGCGGACATAAGATCTCGTTTCAAGAATCTCGCCGCAACGAAGCCAATCGTGGAAATGAATCATCGATGGGTTAATGATTTGAAAGATAAAAATTTCCAGAAATTCAAACAACACTAAAAACCATGAAACACAAACGGCCAGAAAGCCTGAGCTTAACCTAGCTAAGGACACCTCAACAGCCCCGAATAAAGATCAACTTTTATGGTCACTAGTTTATCACTATCCTCTTTTCCTAGACTCATCAACATGAGAGCTCATAACATAAAAATAAAACAAAAACTCGACCAACAGGCACTAGCACCCATGGCTGAAACACAAATGGTCAGAACGCCTGAACTTAACCATAGCTAAGAACAACTTAGCTTAATGACCTTGAACAAAGATCAACTATTATGGTTTTTATCACTATCCTTTTTTACTAGAGTTATCAACACGAGAGCTCAGAATATAAAAATAAAACAAAAAACTTGACCAACAGGCACTAGCACCAGTGGCATTTTTCTTTAGAAGAACAGCCGAGCACCATCAACAGGAGAGTTCATATACAATAGTTTAATGATATACTCATATAAGAGCTCTATGATACAATAATTTGCTGATACTATAGACGGGTAGTATGATAATTGAAAATCTGTCAACATCAATTACAGGATGAATTGTCTCCATCATATAATGTAAAAACAATATATTGGTGTGCAACAACTTGGATGCTCCCATGCGATTACTATCTGGACGTTGTGTAGTGAAGTCAGCTTATGTGGCACACACTTAAGGCAGGGGAAGCAAAAAAGATAAGTAGACCAATCGATAGTGCTAGACCACTGACACACACATAACAGGTTAAAATATGAATGATGTGAGTGTCAAAATTTCTTGACCCAACAGATAAAGCTAGTAGTACATAGATTAGAAAACACATAGGATAATTATTCTTCAAAACAAATGATATTCAGGAGTAACCTTAATTCTGAGCAAACTAATAAATTAATGATTACCTATGTGACAGCATCGAAGAATTTCAGTAGTCAGTCTGTAGGACAAATCATCTCCAACCTTCTGAGCAATCCCAAAAATACAATTATACTGTTGCCATGGAAAGGTTATTAGTCCACGCAGAACCAACACAAGCATCTATATGTTGTTTTCCGATCTCCCCTCTCATTTGCAGTTTGTATCAGCAACTGTTGTCGCATCCACCATAACTTATCAGATATAGTATTGTTTCCAACAAAGTGCAGGGTGGTGTCTCCCCTGCCAATTCAAGAGAGGGGATGCAGTTACCTGGAGGTTCATGTACTTTTTGTATTCTAAGTATATGTTATGACCGGCACCACATACCAGAGGAGGAGGCCCAATGGGCAGGCTTAGTTATGGGCTTAACCCAAAGTTATCTTAGTTGTCTTAGTCTCCAAGTTATCTTAGGCATCCAGGAGATTATATAAATAGATGTAAACAGTAATTTCGGAATTAAGCAATATAGACATAATCTCTATTGCCCGGCTCCCAGAGGAGCCGGAACCCTAGCCGCACCCTTCAGCCACCGCTCCCTCAATCTCGCAAGGACGGCGCCCAGCCGCCGGCCGCCGCGAACTCGCCATCATCCTTCCACCTCGTTCCCCTACAATCTCCGTCCAAGGTCCGGTAGGGCTGCTGGTTCTACCAATTTGGTATACAGAGACCAGACGATCATGTCATCTTCTCCACCGGCCACCACCATCCCGCCCGCCTCCACCACCCCAATCACCACCGCCGCCCCGCTGATTGGCCTCTCCACTGCGCCGCCGGGGCCGCAGGCCTTCCTGGCCGCGCCCGCCACTTCCGCCCCGCCGTCCATCACAGCCGCCCCGGGCGCTGGCGCGTTCAGCCCGGAGGATCTCACGGGCGCGCTGCGGGACCTCGCCACAGCCGTTCAAGGGATGCGCCAGTACCTGGCCATGGCGCTGCCGGTCCCCGCCGCCGGGTCGCCGCTGGGCCCCTATGGGCCATGGCAGCCGCCAGCTCTACCGGCTCCTGTGACCGCCGGGGCCCTTCAGCTGCCGCCCGCCCCCGCCGCGACGCAGCCTTGGTCCTGGCCGAACCAGGCGCCTGCAGCCGTGGCCGCATCGGCTGCCTACTCCCAGCCGCCGCTGCAGCTGCCAGGGCCGGGCCAGTGCAGCTCCGCGCCGCTGTCCACCACGCCAGCCGGTCTCCCGATCCAGCAGGTTCGGTTTCCATCATCGCCGTCTCCTCTTCCGGCTTGGGTGGCCGGGCCCGCTCCGCCGCCGGTCTACACAATGGCGTCGGAACAGCCAGCGACCACGGCACAGTACGAGGGACCCTCGAGCTCCGCGGGCCCCTACGCCAGCCGCGACGGACCGCCCTTCCACGGGGGACCCCCGGTGCCGTCACCCTCGCTACTCCGCACCGCCGAGCCATACGGTCACGGCGGCCCTACTCCGACACCGCCGCGCTTCGCCAAAATTGACTTCGCCACCTACGACGGTACGGAGGACCCCCTCAACTGGCTCAATCAGTGTGAGCAGTTCTTCCGGGGGCAGCGCACGCTTGCCTCGGACCGCACGTGGCTCGCCTCATACCATCTCCGCGGCGCCGCGCAGACGTGGTATTATGCCCTCGGGCAGGACGAGGGCGGCATGCCCACGTGGGACCGGTTCCGTGAGCTCTGCCTCCTACGCTTCGGACCACCGGTCCGCGGTAGTCGGCTCGCGGAGCTGGGCCGCCTACCCTTCACCTCCACGGTGCAGGACTTCGCCGACCGCTTCCAGGCCCTGGCGTGCCACGCGCCCGGGGTGACGGCTCGCCAGCGGGCCGAACTCTTCGTGGGCGGTCTGCCGGATCATATCCGCGTGGACGTGGAGTTGCACGGGCCTCAGGATCTCCAGACGGCCATGTACTACACCCGCGCCTTCAAGCGTCGCGCGCAGGCCGTGCAGCCAGCACCGCCGACTCAGGGCGTCCGCCAGTCCCGATCGCCTCCGCCGCCATCCGGGCCGGGGCGTCCGCCTCCGGCCCCCGCACCGGCTCCGGCCCCCGCCGCGACGCGACCCTTCCGCCGACTCACCCCGGCCGAGCAGCTCGAGCGCCGTCGTCAGGGACTGTGCTTTAACTGCGATGAGCCCTACGTGCCGGGCCATGTCTGCCCGCGGCTCTTCTACTTGGAGGCGGCCGACTACGTCGACGAGGATTCCGCCGCCGCCGAGCTCGGCGACTTGCCCACGCCGGTGGCTGCGGAGGACGCGTCGGCACCTGCTCCAGCGACGGCTCTTGTGGTCTCCCTCCATGCCCTCGCGGGTATACAAGCGGAGAAGATGATGCTCTTGCCGGTGACGATCCACGGCGAGCGCCTCATGGCTCTCTTGGATACAGGCTCCACGCATAACTTCCTGCCCGAGTCGACCATGCGCCGCTTGGCGCTTCAGCCGACGGGCGGGGAGCAACTCCAGGTTACCGTCGCAAACGGTGACCGCGTCCGCTGCCATGGGGTTGCGCGGAACGTTCCCATTACCATCGACGACGAGCACTTCACCATCTCCTGCGCCGGCATCGACTTGGGCTGCTTCGACTTCATCCTCGGCGTCGACTTCTTGCGGACCCTGGGTCCCATCCTATGGGACTTCGACGCCTTGACGATGACCTTCTGGCGCCAGGGTCGCCGCATCCGGTGGGAGGGCGCAGGAGGCGCCTCACCTGCGGCGCCACAGCCGCAGCTGGCCGCGACTACTGCCGAGTCCGAGCACCCTCTGTTGGATCATCTCCTGCAGCAGCACAGCGACCTCTTCGACGAGCCTCAGGGTCTGCCGCCGGCCCGGGTGTATGATCACCGCATCCATCTTCTGCCAGGCACGGCCCCGGTGGCGGTGCGCCCCTACCGCTACCCCCAGCTGCAGAAGGATGAGCTGGAGCGGCAGTGCGCGCTCATGCTAGCCCTGGGCATCATCCGGGTCTCCACGTCACCGTTTTCGGCGCCCGTCCTCCTCGTCCGCAAGTCGGACGGCTCGTGGCGTTTCTGCATCGACTACCGCGCCCTTAACGCCCAGACGCTGAAGGACAAATTTCCCATTCCGGTCGTCGACGAGCTCTTGGACGAGCTCCGTGGGGCGTGCTTCTTCACCAAGCTCGACCTCCGTTCGGGCTACCACCAGGTGCGGATGCACCCGGACGATGTCGCGAAGACGGCGTTTCGGACTCATCACGGCCACTTCGAGTTCTTGGTGATGCCTTTTGGTCTCACCAACGCCCCGGCGACCTTTCAGGCCTTGATGAACGACGTCCTCCGCCCCTACTTGCGTCGGTTTGTGCTCGTTTTCTTCGATGACATTCTTATTTTCAGCGCCTCGTGGGCGGAGCACCTTCAGCACGTCGCCATCGTCTTCAACGAGCTTCGAGCGCATCATCTTCACCTTAAGCGCTCGAAGTGCTCGTTCGGCACGACTTCAGTCGCTTACCTCGGCCACGTCATCTCGGCCGAGGGTGTTGCTATGGACGCCGACAAGGTGGCGGCCGTCGCGGCCTGGCCGACGCCGGACTCACCCCGCGCCCTCCGCGGCTTCCTGGGCCTCGCGGGGTACTACCGGAAATTCATCCGGGAGTTCGGCCTCATCGCGGCCCCGCTCACACGCTTGTTGCGCCGCGACGCCTTCGCCTGGGATGCAGAGGCGACCGAGGCGTTCGAGAGCCTCAAGCGGGCCCTCACTACGGGTCCGGTTCTTCAGATGCCCGACTTCGACATGCCATTCGTGGTGGACTGCGACGCCTCTGGCGTTGGGTTCGGCGCGGTCCTTCATCAGGGCGACGGGCCGCTCGCTTTCTTCAGCCGGCCCTTCGCCGCTCGCCATCATAAGCTGGCGGCCTATGAGAGGGAGCTCATTGGCTTGGTGCAGGCCGTGCGCCACTGGCGGCCATATCTTTGGGGTCGGTCGTTCCGGATTCGCACGGATCACTACAGCCTCAAGTTCTTATTGGACCAGAGGCTGTCTACCGTGCCGCAGCATCAGTGGATCAGCAAGCTGTTTGGCTTCGATTTCACCGTCGAGTATCGTCCAGGCCGCCTTAACACCGTGGCCGACGCTTTGTCCCGCCGCGACGCTGACCACGCCGCTGCCACCGGCGACTCCGACGGGGCGGCCCTCTGCATCCGCTCCGGGCCCTCTTTCGCCCTCTTGGACGACATCCGCCGGGCCTCCGCGGACGCGCCGGACGCACAGCTCCTTCGGCAGCGTCTCGATTCCGGCGATTTGGCGGAGCCGTGGCGTGTGGCGGATGGCCTGCTCCTGCGTGGGCGACGCCTCTTCGTGCCGGATCACGGCGACCTCCGTCACCAGGTTCTGCTGCTGGCCCACTCGGCGGGCCACGAGGGTGTACAGAAGACCCTCCACCGTCTTCGCGCCGACTTCTACATCCCCGGCGATCGGGCCCTAGTGCGGGACTGGGTCCGGTCTTGTGTGACGTGCCAGCGGAACAAGACGGAGACGCTGCGACCGGCGGGGCTGCTCCAGCCCTTGGAGGTGCCCTCTCAGGTCTGGGCCGATATCTCCATGGACTTCATCGAGGGCCTCCCCAAGGTGGGCGGCAAGTCCGTCATCCTCACGGTGGTCGACCGTTTCTCCAAGTACGCTCACTTCATCGCACTCGGCCATCCTTACACCGCCGCATCCGTGGCCCGTGCCTTCTTTGACGGCATCGTTCGTCTCCACGGGTTTCCCTCTTCGATCGTCAGCGACCGGGACCCGGTGTTCACGGGACACGTCTGGCGCGATCTCTTCAGGATGGCGGGCGTGAAGCTCCGCCTGAGCACGGCTTTCCATCCTCAGACGGACGGCCAATCTGAGGTCGTCAACAAGGTGATTGTCATGTATTTGCGTTGTGTTACAGGTGATCGTCCTCGTGCTTGGGTGGACTGGCTCGCGTGGGCGGAGTACTGCTACAACACCTCCTATCACTCCGCCCTGCGCGCCACGCCGTTTGAGGTGGTTTACGGCCGGCCGCCCCCGCCCATCCTGCCGGTTGACCCGGAGACGGCTCGGACAGAGGCGGCGGGCGACCTTCTTCGCAGCCGCGACGAGATGCTTGCCGAGGTGCGCCAGCGCCTCATCCAGGCCCAGCAGTTGGCCAAGCACTACTACGATGGCCACCACCGCGAGGCGGAGTTCGCGGTGGGTGACTGGGTGTGGCTGCGTCTTCTTCACCGCTCTACGCAGTCCCTTGACCCGCGCGCGGGGCGCAAGCTGGGTCCGCGCTACGCTGGGCCATTTTCCGTGCTGGAGCGCATCGGGAAGGTGGCCTACCGCCTGCAGCTTCCGGCCGGTGCCCGCATCCACGACGTCTTCCATGTGGGGCTGCTGAAGCCCTACCGCGGGGAGCTACCGGCGGCCACGCCGGCGCTACCTCCGACCTCCGACGGGCGACTCCTTCCCGGGCCAGCAAAGGTGTTGCGAGCCCAACTTCGTCGCGGCGTGTGGCACTTGCTTATCCAGTGGGAAGACCTTCCGGAGGAGGACGCGACTTGGGAGCAGCGCGACGAGTTCAGTCAGCACTATCCAGACTTCCAGCTCGAGGACGAGCTGTTTGCGCAGGCGGGGAGAGATGTTATGACCGGCACCACGTACCAGAGGAGGAGGCCCAATGGGCAGGCTTAGTTATGGGCTTAACCCAAAGTTATCTTAGTTGTCTTAGTCTCCAAGTTATCTTAGGCATCCAGGAGATTATATAAATCGATGTAAACAGTAATTTCGGAATTAAGCAATATAGACATAATCTCTATTGCCCGGCTCCCAGAGGAGCCGGAACCCTAGCCGCACCCTTCAGCCACCGCTCCCTCAATCTCGCAAGGACGGCGCCCAGCCGCCGGCCGCCGCGAACTCGCCATCATCCTTCCACCTCGTTCCCCTACAATCTCCGTCCAAGGTCCGGTAGGGCTGCTGGTTCTACCAGTATATGAATAAAAATAAAATTATAAGGTTTACTCAATACTTAGCTTATCAGAAAGGATGCCTGCAGAGTTCCAAATGCCGTAGCTTACTTTCTGTAGACATTCATGAAAACAGGAAAGTACAGCAAAACAGTTCCCTAAGTTTGTATTCAAATTTAAGGGCTTCCTGAAGGTGTTGGCTGAGGCTTGTACGACACAACGTCTCTATCATAAACACATTGAAAATCATTATGCAGAAAGAACCGGTCACTTGTTAGCATCGCCTAATCAGGAGACAGCTAAAGTTTCTTGAACCACATGAAAGGGTGCCTGTCCTCTCACACACAAAAAAGAAGTGCCTGTCCCCAGTATGGAGTTATGTCCGGTAGCTAATTTTCAGTTGCATTTGCTCCTTATTTCGACTTAGATGAGTAGGTAAACCAGCATATTATAGGGTTGTTTTACTAATAGCGACTGCAACTCAGAAATCAGAATTCAAATTCACAACATACGAGCTAGAATACCTTGACATCAAGGTAAATTCTTGATTGTGAAAATGCAGACCAAAGCATGGAACAAGGGACAAGAAGAATGGTCTCAGATCGCCAATGTCACGCAAGCACATACTTGTAACATGAATGAGGGTCATATACTTACATGAACATGCAAGTAAGCACCCACTCATTGATATATAAAATATTAAGATACATAATTGTAGTTACAAATCAATCACTATAAAACAAGAAAAATGCGGTCATACGCAGTACAACGCCCTTTACCTGGCTGAAAACTGTGAAATAGAGACAGTGGCCCTGGATGCAGAGGATGAACTGGAGGAGGATGTTTCCCCTCGCACTCTACTTGTTGAATCAATAAATGTGGGCCTTGTGGGCTGTAACTCTGAAGAATTTCTTGACAACAACAACACAACTACCTCTGACATCGTTGGCCTTGAAGCAACCGCTGATTGAGTGCACAAAAGTGCTATCTCTATTATTTTCTTTACCTCTTCTGGCTTGTATTCTTCAGGATCTAACGATTCGTCCACCAAGCTAATCAAGTTCTCATTTTCGTATAGCTTCCATGCCTGCACAATCGACAGGCATAAGAAAATATCTAATTGACTATCTCAAGATAGCATAAAGTGTGTACATAATGAAACCTCAATATAATAAGTACAAAATGATCGTATGAACCATTAAAGCCTTTTTCTAAGATAAACATGGTATAGTCCTGATCTTTACGAAGATTTTTTGGAGAAGCATAAACACTAGGCAATGCTTACTTAGAAAGAATTTTATCAATAATTACTTGTTAAATCAGCAATGCATAGAGTGAAAAAACCAGCCAAGGCATTCACATCACCAAATTAGGAAGTGGAGGTAAAAAGAAATATACACACATAAGGACATATCAAAGACTTGTGTAAGTGGCTATGTGAAATATGTCATATGGGGTAATTTACAGCACCAAGAAAAGCCAAGTTTTCAGAAGAAAGGTGGATACCGATTCAAGTAGGTACTGTGTTTCAGGCTCCAGCCTTGTATCATTGCTCTTCCGACCACTTATTATTTCCAGAATGACTACGCCAAAGCTGTATGTGTCAACCTTCTCTGATAGTTGGCCATGGATTGCGTACTCAGGAGCAGTGTAACCCCTGTTCAAATAGTAAAATATAATCATCAGAAAAATAGGGTAGGTGTCCAATGTATTATTTGAAAGTTCAAACTTACAGTGTTCCTGCAAATTTAGTGCTGAGATGGCTATGATCATCAGGTAGGAGCCTTGCCAAACCAAAATCAGCAATCTTAGGCTGGAAGTCATCATCAAGAAGAACATTGCTAGATTTAATATCACGGTGTATGATACACACATGGAACTCTTCATGAAGATACGCAAGGCCACGAGCCATGCCAACAATGATGTTAAATCGTTGCTTCCAGTTAAGTGTTCCACGTCTCTCACCTATTATACCAGAATGTGTGAATGTGAGGTCATTACTTAAGAGGTGCAAGTCAGCACTGTCACAAGCTAATCAACTCGGTCTGCAAGATAAACAAAGTATTGCCTTCCCAAAAACTTAAACAACGAATATCCTGTAACCCTCCCTCTCGGAGGCTTGTACTGATAACCCCTCTTTCTTTTCAATGCAATGAAACGCAAAGTCTTTGCGTTTTCTCAAGAAAAAAAAATATCAGACACACCATATAGGATATTTTCCCACATGTCAAGTAGATAAAGAAGCAAGGATCAAAGGAGCATACCGAAGAGGAACTTGTCAAGGCTACTGTTTGCCATATATTCATAAACAAGCAGGCATTCGGAACCCTTGCGAGAACAACCAAGAAGCCTTACAAGATTCCGGTGATGAACATTGCTAATCAACTTCACCTCACTTTCAAAATCTGCTTTGGCCCTGCTGGTTTGCATTACTGTCAATCTCTTTACTGCAACAGTTTTCCCATTTTTCAGCAAACCCTGTTAGAAAGACAGTTTTCAATAATCATTTTTGCAATAAACTGATAAAACACTGCAAAAGGCAACTTGGTGATCAGTGATCAGAATGTTCTTATTCTGTTTTTCCATTTTGTAGCATTGCCTTTTGTCTGCAGATCTTCATAAGTGGATTAAACATTTGAAGATCGCTATACCTTAAATACATCTCCAAAACCACCTTCTCCAAGTTTAGTTTTCTCACTGAAATTATTGGTTGCAGCCTTAAGATCATGATAGTAAAAACTGGTTGGACCTTGTAGTTCAGTTGCTCCAAGTATATCACCTAAAAGAGCATACCGACATATGAGGAAACATAGAGACAAACAGAGATTATTTGATTATTCTTTTCCAATTAATTTTCCAGAAACAAATTAATGCGCAAAATAGGGCAACTCTTAAAAAATAGAGCTAAGTACACTTGCAGATGCAAAACAAATGTAAATGTTCATTGCTAAACTCCAATCCATTTAATAAATTATGTCCTCGTAAATTAGGCAATTATTGGAGTTTCCACATAACCTGGTTGCTGTGAACAATATTTGGACAAACAGAACCTGCCCCTACCAATCAACACTTTATATTTACTTGAATAGTGCTACACAATAACAGAAAAAAGAAGACAATATCAAGAAAAAAGGAGAACAAAACACATACAAAACTAAATGTCTGCAACATAACTAGGAGTTATGGGATTGATACAAAGGTGATCTTTGACATTCTGAAATATGTACGTTCTCTGGTCACTTTATGCTTGTAAATTGTAAATATACGATCAAATTTATCTTGTACAAAAGAGAAATGGTTGTAGTCACACTGTTCAAACAATAAGTTGAACACTATCCTTTTGTGAGGGTAGATTTCATCATATTTTTGCATGAATTTTGCAGATGATCATTTTACAACATGATACACATCTGTAAACATTTTGAGGTCACCTGAAGATGCACAAGTAGGCAAACCCTAAGCTCAAGCACACACCCTTGCATGTACAAAATCCACTCTATTTTTCATTTCACTAAATCTATCTTTGTCCCATGGTGCAAAAATGGTCGCTTTCATGAAAATTTACAGGCATATGAAGGAGCCTAACATTTGAATTTATCGTTTTCCAAAATTCTTTTATATTCTGAAATACTTTTTTCAGAGTATAAAGGCTTTGTTGTTGTTGCTGTTGCTGTACTCTGGAATACATTTTCCAGGTTTATCGTTCACTGCAGGAGCACGTGCCCTCACAAGCATTTCCGTTCCTTTAGACATGATGCTACAACAGAGAGGAAATCAAAGTACGTGGGGCATGACTATGAAAACATGTCTACTTCTGCCTATGAAAAAAATGCAACGCCAATGTTTTTATATTTGTAACCAACTTCCTGCATTCACTTTATATTCAGAGAATTCTGTAGGATGTAAGTTGTCAATTAGTTATATACCTGCCTTAGTAATCAAAGGCAGTCTAGTTATATACCTGCCTTGATAATCAAAGGCAGCCTAACTATAATGGAAATGATAGTGATCCAGGTAACACTGAAAATCTTGTGTATCATGCCGGCATCAATAGATGATTGATGACGATTGGTGATAAAGCTAGATACACACTGCATGTCATCATCATCACAGGACAAGAGTGGCATGGCATTGCAGATGTTCTCATGAAAGGCAACACAGAAGTTACAAAATCACTTGACTACCCGAGACGATTCCATGATAAATGACAGCAACTTTGACCATGTTACTAAGATCAAATCGAAAATTTGACAAGAACCAAAGAGCTTTAACTTCACGAAAACAGCATTTACCTCTCCGAGGCTTCTGCAGCTTCCTAGACCGATGGATCCACAACAAAGCGAGTAGCCCTAGAAGCAACAGGAAGGCTACACCTCCCAAAATTCCTCCTATGATGGCTCCCTTCCCACTTGATTTTCCTGAACCAAATCATGAATTGTGAGATCTGAACTGAAGACCAGCTCTGAATTGGAAAACCTTCTTTTTTTTTGTAAAATTATATAGCAATCCGATTGTCATTAAAGTCCAAGCCAACCCGCCTTCTGGAGCTAATAAACATGCTTTACCTTACTAACAAAAATAGATTACTTCAAAGTTCAAACTCACCCCAAACATTGGATTCCCAATGTACCAAAATATGACCCGGAGGATCTAAAGCTGAGGTTTTAACTTATTTTTTCATGTATCACATAACTAATTCTCCATGAAGTCCTCAATCTGCGGCTTCTACACACCTCCTATCCCAAAAGTTTTGCACATAATCAAGACAATCAATGCAGCAAATGTTTCTAATTTTTTCCCCTGGATTCAAACCTAGAAGCATTTTCATTGTTATTGATAATTGATCTGGTCGTCACAATTATTTTTAAGAGTTAATTCCATTTTTTACTCCTAAGTTTCACGTTTGTGACAACAATTACCTCATTTAGCAGATTTTTCACATTTTTACCCCATTTAAGCAACCTGTCAAAATATTTAAAAAAGGGGTAAAATGTGGCACATGTTTGCTTAAATGGGGTAAAAATGTGAAAAATCTGTTAAATTGAGTAATTGTTGCCACAAATCTGAAACTTAGAGGTAAAAAGTGAAATTAACTCTATTTCTATAATTTGCTCACGTAGGACTAATAACTTCGGAAAAGATTATACTGCAGCAGTGAGATTATACTGCCAGCAACAAACATGGGCAAAGAGCCAAAGATGGCCTCGGTACAACACAAAACTATAAAAGAAAGCTTCTCGAAGCTAGTATGTTAACAACTCACGCAAAACACATGAATTTGATGCGTAAATGAGGTGAACTCACCAGAGCGCAAGTATGTCGCCAGGTCTACGGTCGCATTAGCTGGGAAGAAGCGCTTATCAGAGTACCTCATGAAGCATCCGGCGTCAACGGCGCGGCCGTCGGAATTGGGCGAGCAGCCGTCAATGTTCCTAGAAGCCACCTGCAGACACTGCGCGCAGCCCCCCGCCCCGACCGTCTCCACACACTGCGCCATCGCGTACACGCCGGCGCCCGCGGCGGCCGCTGCGAGCCTCGGGGCGCGAGGCACCGCGGCCGCGAGGTCGCTGATCAGCGCCCGCACCGCGCCGTCGAAGCCTCCGCCTGCCACTGCGGTGCCATTGCAGAGCTGCGTGTTGCCAGGGAGCGTGGACTGGTCGAAGAAAGCCGCGCTCTCGTACCGTATGACGCAGCCGTCGAGGATGGCGCGCCCACCGTTGGCGGCGCCGCAGGAAGCGCGGATGCGCGCCGCGGCGGCGTCGAAGCAGGCGACGCAGTCCCTCCCGGTGACGTACGGGCGGCACTGCGCCAGAGCGAACGCCGGCGCCGCGGCGCGCGGCTCCGACGCCGTGGCGAAGCCGCCAGCGGAGAGGTTGGCGCGGAGTTGGGCGAAGGTGGAATTGAGGGCGACGAGGAAGGCGGCCGTGGGCGTGGCGTTGTACTGGCTGCACCCCAGGTTGAGCAGCGTGGCCTGCGGGTCAGCGACGACGGACGGGGCCAGCGCGGAGGTGAGCACCAGCACTAGGGCCGGCAACAGCGGGAAGCGAGCCATGCGGTGCATCGGCACCGCCGGCTGTCGGAGGGAAGGGAGAGGAGAAATCGCCGTGGCCGCTGGGTTTTGGACGAGAGCGGCGCGGCAGGCCGGGTGGTGTGATGGGGATGGGTTTGTGTTGAATGGCCAAGTCGGGAAGTGTGGAACAGGTGATTGGTTCGAGGTGGTATAAATATTGGGATGCGGGATAATCCTGTGTCACGTCCAGCTTAGAAAAAGTATTCATTTACATTCCAGAAGCAATCTCACTCTTTTTTGCATGTCGCCGGAATGCCTTTATTTAATCACAACTTAACACGGTTGAGGTGTTTGGTGGCATGAATGTGTTGTCGGCTGCTATTCTTGTGATTATTTGGCACTCGCTTGCTCCTTTTCTACTGCCTCATTTCCGGTTCACAGGGCTCAATTCAAAAATTTCACCAACCAAGATAGATAATAAGTGATGGAATAATTTTTGTAGTTTGCAAAAACATTTAATTTATGTGCTCGTTTTCCTTAAAAATTATGTTTACCAATGCATTAACTGCAATGCATGCATACATAAAGTACAAGCATTGGTCAATTTTCTCTTAATCTTTGCATGCAATGATTTAATGCACCTTAAAATCTGAACATGTGATGGAGAACAATCAAATTAGGACTTATAAAACGGAAAATCTAACATTTTGAGATAAGCCCTATAAACCGAAAAGGAGGGAGTAAAATTTTGACTGCCTTCCAGTGTCAGCGAGACTTGGAGCAACTCTAGCAGAGTCGTTATTAATGTGGTCGATATTCGCTATATGGAGCGTTACATGTGGATTTGAAGGCTGTAGGGCATTGAGCCACTACAAAATCATCAAAAATTGTGTCTATAATTTCTTTTTTTTGTCATCTTCAATTTTGTAGAGCCAATTTATCTAACCAAGCGCATGAGTAGTACTAGGATGAGCTTTCAAAGTAGAGGGTTTTATCGAGTGATGACGAGAGACAGAATGAGACAAAGCCTGAAGCGGAGAGCACTTAGGCATTTTCACTTTAAATACGGGGAAGTCCGTAGGGAGGAATTCTTCTGAACGTGTTATTGTTTTTCACCGAGCGGGTGCATTGAAGCGATTGTTGCGAAAATTAACCTTAAACAAAGCACTTTGTTTATTGGCATTGTGGAAAGGATCGAATATGACCCTAATCGTTCTTTTTGGATCGCTATGGTATGATGATCGAAGGGGTGCTGCCAGAGGAAATTCAAGACGATAGAAGAGTTCGCTCCGCCACGTAAGATCCTCGAATCCACCATGGCTTCTATCTTTTGCCTTTTTTCTTTCTCTTCCCTATCTGGGAAAGTGGATCAAGGTAGTTTGCTCCCAAGGCAAGTGCTTGCTTATGCTTTATGTAGTGGTCGGCCTTCCTACCTTCATGCCTCTAGAAGCTTCTACGTTTGCTTCTGGTAGAAGCTAGTCGCTTCGGTAGCCTGCCTCATTTCGTCGCTTGCTACGCCTTTCCTTGTCTCTGGGTTCATAGGTATCCACCGCAAGCCTGTCCTCTTCTGAATCTCGCCATTAACCTTAAGGCTATGCCATCCTAAGGCGCTACTATATGGAAGGATCTTATCAACGCCCATGAATGTGAAATCATATATCGAACTGCCGAATTGGCAAAATTTGGTGCTATTGTCGGTTTCTAAGAACCTACATATGAGTTGTGAGCAACAACCCTTTGAGAGTTCGACCAGGGACTGAACGCGTATAGCAATCCTAAGTCACGGATGAAATGTGGTAGATGAACTACAGATGAACACAAAGAACTACTCAGGTTCAGGCCATCTTCCTGGTGTAATACCCTACTCCTACTTTGTTTTGTATTGCAATGGTAGAGATCTACAATGTGTCTGTTACAAGGTGAAAAGAACGACCCATTGTGAGGTCTCGATCTCCCCTATTTATAGTGCTGAGGGAGGACCTCTCGGAGGCCTCTATGGGTCGAATATACAATGGTGTAGGCTGATCTAGCTTGTACCATGGTGGCATGGTTACCCATGGCACGCTTGTACGTGTGGTGATGATGTCCTCCCGGGGGCAGGGTGTTACCCCCCGGATACTTATCTACCTTCTTCAATATACGTCGGGCAGCAGGGAGGTACCGCCACTGTAGCGGTGTAAGCAGTAGGTGAATCTTACTATAGTCGCTATGGATGACTTGGTCCGCACGAGTCCTTCCGGAGCCCATGCGCAAAGACTAGTCATTCGGCCTTCGTCCCCCTCCTGACGCGGGCAGTGGTGTTCCTTGGTACGGGCCGTTCTGCAACCTCCGAAGTCAAGACCCACCCCTCCCGAATGGGCAGGTGGGTCGCCAACGCGGCCTCTCGAGAAGGCCCCGCGAAGGGCTCCCTTGAGGCGGTCTATCTTCATGTCTAGTCTCCTGACGACCCAGTCCATAGTCCAGCTGGTGAATCAAGGTCTTCACAAGATATTCCCCTGGACGGAAAAATATCCATGCCTTCGTCGCCAAGGCTCCTCTTACCGGGTTAGTAATACCCTAGTTTTACTGAAGCCGACAGTGGCCCCAGGGCCCGTTACCCATCTTGGTGATTGCTGGGTCCGAGGCAGGGAATGGGGCCATGATGTTCCAGAGCCTTGACGTGTGGCGGCCGGCCACTCATGAAGGGACCGGACGCCAAAGACTTTTTCTACATTGTATTGAAGGATGGCTGGGTGGGTGGTTTCTATCAGACCACGGGAGCGCCTCGATTCCTGCCCACACTCACGGCATGTCCTCGGGAAGCGGATAACATGGGCAGTCATCGCTGAGATGTGGGCGATTTCCCTTTCGTCTGACCCTTGGTTTATAAAGCCGAGGGACCAGAACATCGTCAACTCATTCTGTCATCATTGCCCCCCAACCATCCTCCGCCGTCGCCACATCCCTTCTCCTTTGTCGCACGTCTGCCCCCATCTGGGATCTCCTTCCCATGGAGTCTTGTAGTTCCAAGCCCGCCGTGGATAAGGGGAAGAAGAGCAAGGAGGCGTTGGCACCACAGCCGTCAGAGCCGATCCTACACGAGTCGACGCGGATGCCGACAGCATAAAGGGCTTCGCTTCTTGGTCGGTGTCCATAGGCACGAGTGGGGCACACACAAATGCTGTCGGTGGGAAGCCAAGGAGTAGATGCGGACATGGTCACCATCTTCGTCAATTTCCTTGTCGCCGGTGTGGTGCCCCCTTTCTCTGACTTCTTCTTGGCGGTGCTGGAGGACTACGGTCTTCATATGTTTCATCTCCACCTGAACATAGTGTTGTCTTGGCCATCTTCGCCCATCTCTACGAGGGCTTCATCGGAGTGTGGCCATCGCTGGAGCTTTTCCGGCACTTCTACTGCCCCCGCCTGAACTCCACGGACAGGCAGACATCCGGATGTGTAACCTTCCGCCTCGTCGTGCAGAAGAAGGATATGAGTTACATTCCGGTGGACTTGTACTC
This sequence comes from Thinopyrum elongatum, assembly GCA_011799875.1. NCBI lineage: Eukaryota > Viridiplantae > Streptophyta > Magnoliopsida > Poales > Poaceae > Thinopyrum > Thinopyrum elongatum. The sequence continues at coordinate 257,323,643 of CM022297.1, forward strand.
CCATGTGCGAGAGTGACGCCGAAGCTGGCTGCTGGTCAAGACGCTACGGGGCTTCCCTCTACTATGGGAACCAGAGGCTCCCCGCCCGTGATGACACGCCCCGGATGGACGGGGCATGTCACTGGCAAGGTCTGCGGCCCAGTTCTGCACCGCATCAAGTTGTTCGCGGAGTGGGGCTTGGATGGTCGTATGGTGGCGTGCAGTTTCCCCCGCCTCCGGATTGCCCCTCTTCAGTTCCGGAAAGAGCTGACCTGGACGCTCACGGGCAAGGAGGACGACCAACGTTTACACCGAGGCACCCTTTCGAAGGAGAAACTGTCATGGGTGATGGAGACTCTGTTTAATTCTGATGGGATCTCGGGCCTGACGTCCTCGATAGGGATGCTCCATGGCAGCCAGTCCCGCGGTGCCATCCTGAAGCAGATGTCGACGTGCGATAGGTGGAGTCTTGTTTCTGCGGGTTCGGTGGACCCCGAGAGGCCGAACCCCTTCTTGCCGCCGGCGGCTTCTGGGGAGGTAGCAGAGGAAGGCGCAGAGGAGAAGGAGGAGGACCGAAATGATTCCAAGGGCTCCTCACTGGGACAACGAGGTGCTATACAAACGGGTTTTAACCCCTTTCCGCGACGGTGTTTTGAACCGTCGCCAAGTCAGTGACTGCGATAGGGGGGTCCTTCCCACACGACCCATAAACCGTCGGGGATAGGGAGCCTTGATGCATACAGTTGTCCCTATAAAACTATTTCTGATATCTCAAATATCCGAAACGCTCCATCCTTGCAACTCATTTGTGCTCGCATTGCCATCGCAGTCGGTATTCTGTGGTGCTACGTTTACGATGCACGACCCATCACAAACAGTTCACGATTATAGAAGCAGACAATCACACACATTTACTTTTCCTCGACTGTATGCGATTCAATGTAAGAGTGCACACAGTTGTCGCTATAAAACTGTATGCGAAGCTTGAATACATCCCACACGATTCATCCGTCGTACCCGTGTCGGATGAAGACCTATCGGACGCGTTCTTCTATGACCAAACATTTGCGATGCGCACAACATCATGAACAGTCCATAATTGCGAAGCGTGTGTGATAAGGTGACTATCGCAAACATTTAATGAGAAAGAACTGTGTGCGATGATGTTGTTAATCGCACACGTTTTTTCTTGGCTGATCGTGTGTGCAGTAGAGATTGATCGCACACATAGTGGATCCTAGAAACGTGTCTGATCTCCACGTCTATCGCAGATGTTTTGCTTTCGCAAACTGTGTGCAGTGTAATCCCTAATTTAAAAATCACATGTTTTGAATTTGAAAGTAGGCAATCACTTATTTCATATCCAACCATGTTTATTACAAATATAGCTTTAACCACGAATGCATAATTCGATGCACATGTACATATACTGAAATACTACAGAAGCACCAAGTAAAGAATGATAAACCACAGTTGTACTAAAGACTGTAAAGAGAGAGGCGAAAGACATTCTGGTTGCTGGAGAAGGTGAAGCGAAATGCCCATATTGTGCCCTCCTCCATGTGTAATGCGCGCACGACTCTAGGCCAACCCCTTGTGATGGTTGCCCGTCCATCCTTCACTGTCTTCATTAGGACATCTCGATGCTCATTGTAGTCTGGACGAAATACTTTAACCTTCATTGCGTGTCCACCAATCATGTACTTTGCGAGGTAATCTTGAGTGAACTGCTTCGGGAACCACTGCGAACGAAAAAGATTCAGACATTGTTGTCTAACAACTTATTATGGGCAGTAAAAAGAGAAGGCTGCAGAGTTTGTAGTTACCATCCTACAGTTCACGGTTGTGTTGGATAGAGCATAAACAAATAATTTGCTTGCCACCGTTCGTATCTTTTGCTAATAATCCTTATCAGTTTCCTCACTTGATGCTTGTTCATGAATATCTCATTGCCCCATACGCAAAAAGGGTCGATGCGTGGATCCTTGCCAAGGGCATATGTACCTATAAGCAACAAGTCAATATTAGAAGCTAACTAGTGTCCAGGCCTGGATCTATATGCACTACATTATGGAACGACGGGGGGAGTACAAGCCGAGGGATGAAACTAACCTCGGCGGAAAATGGTGGCCACTCCCGTTGTTGTCCTGCATAAGTAGTGGAAATGCATGATAAGTACAACAACCTTAACATCAAACAAATATAGCAAAGGTAAACAACATCATCTTCAAATGATAGCTTGAATGTGTTGGTTTCAGCATGCTGTTAAAGCAGATATAAAATGGAAGGCAATGTTACCTACAACAGGCTTAAACAGCCATCAAATATTGCAATTCAAACTGGTATTGTTGAAAATGAATAGAACGTAGGTAATGCTTAAACATCACACTGGATAAATGTGTAAAACTGAAATAAAGGGCATGTGTTAACTACACCAGGCATAACTGGAACCAAATATAGCCGTTCAAACTGGTATTGATGCAATCGAGCGGCACAGTTCCGACTTGCACATAATGAACATCACATTGTGAATGACTGAAATAAACAAGGCATAAATGATCAGTATAACAACCAAATATAGCCATTGAAAACTGGACAGAGTCTCACTGCAACCAACCTAACAAGCAAATACAGATAAACAGGGCATATGCTTGAAAACTGGACAAATGCTCACTGCAACCAACCTAACAAGCAAATATAGATAAACAAGGCATCTTCTTGAAAACTGGACAAATGCTCACTGCAACCAACCTAACAACCAAATACAGATAAACAAGGCATCTGCTTGATAACTGGACAAATGCTCACTGCAACCAACCTAAGAACCAAATACATATAAACAAGGCATCTGCTCGATAACTGAAAAAATGCTCACTGCACCCAACCTAACAACCAAATACAGATAAACAAGGCACCTACTCACTATAAACAACCAAATATAGCCATTCGTGAAACTGAAGTGGACAATTCATACTTAAACATCACATAGCCCTATTGAACAATACATTTTTGCATAACTGAAATAATTAAACACGACACAGTTAAAACACCGCATGGCAAATGCTACTACAACAAAGGGTACGGGTTGGCAAGCTAGAAAAGGTAAGATTTGCTGATAGGATGTTGCCTCACATGTCATAGACGGGATCCTTCCAGTTGGAAGAGCACAGACCCATGGTGCGCTCTCTGATGTCATAGAAGGGTTGTTTCACCTTGGAAGAACCTTTGTGGGTGCACATCTCATGGTCGTGGTCGATGAGATCTGACTTGGCAATTGAGGATCCCAAGCTGCCGCCATAGAACATGTCCTTCAGAAATGACAAAATGGGCTCGATGGCGTACAAGGATCGCAAATCCTTGACCGCGTGGCGGAGGAGATCAGCGGCAGGGCCGTCGAAGAGATCGACGGCGGTTGAACCAGAGGAGTTGGGGATGGACCACTTAACTTGTGACATGGCCCGTGTGAAGCCGTCGCTGTCGACGAGCTTGATGTCATAGCCAGCTTTCCCGAGATACAGTAATACGCTAGCCCGCTAACGTGAAGCCTTCGACATGGCAACGTAGTCAACGTCTTCGCCTGCTTCCGCGGTGAGGTGTTGCTCCGGGATTGACAGGTCAGGGCGAACGGTGGCCACCTCGCCAACGTCCGCCGGAGAGGCCATGATAAACCTCTTCTTGGCCGAACGCTCGTCGGGCTCCCCGGGATATGTGATCGAGCTTAGGCTGCGACATTCTGGAGCAGGGGATGTGGATCTGGCGGGGAGGGACACCGCAGGCCTCATCTAAAAACTCAGGGGAGTGGGGCAACGGTATGGGAATCGCTGGGTAACCTAAACTTTATTATCTAAGCTAGGAGGAACGGGCAGACCAGCAGGGGTTGGCGGCGGCGGCGCCGGCGGTGCCAGCGAGCTAGAGTTCGAGGGGGGAGGGGGCCGGGTGGGGGGACTGTGGAGGGGGGGCGGGGTGGTGTTTGAGGATACGCTGTGGCTACTGAAAATTTTAGTAATGGTGGGTGGAGATGGTGGTGGACGAGGGAGGGCGACGGTTCAAATGCCTCGGCTACTGCAATTTTACTATAAGGTTGGTGCTGGAGGAGTGTGGGCGACGGTTGAAGTACGGCGGCTACTAAAATTTGGGTAAAGGAATTGATGCGGGGTGGGAGTACCCAAGATCACGCACGGTCCAATAAGAATATGCGTGTATGATAATAAGGAAAAGTGGCGGAACCGCCGATTTTTGCAACGCTCAAGGCGGGTAGTTTGTTTTTAGATTTCTAGCTAGCTGGTCTATCGCACACGGTTCGTCCTAATTTTCAGACGCAGACGTGGAATTCAATCTAAATAAACTACCCGCCTTTAGCTTGCGCAGGTGGTGATTTTACAGCGCACTTGCATCGCACACGGTTAAGCAAGTACCTCCACCTTTGCTCGCGCTTGCGCAGTCGTGGTGATTCACTTCGCACTTGCATCACACACGGTTAAGCCAGTACCTCCACCTTTGCTCACGCTTGCGCAGTCATGGTGATTTACAACACAGTTGCATCGCACATGGTTAAGACATTATACCAGTGTCCGTTGAGCGTCAGAGTCTCTGCAGCAAAAAAATGTTAGAGAGGGTCAGAAGACAGCCACACCAGCATGTGGCCCAAATATATATGAGTGAAAAGGGTGGTCTGTGATGTTCAAATTTCCAATGCACAACTTTGATCGTGCGGGCCCACTGTTGGGCGCGTCGTCAAAGATCGATGAGAGGGGCCAGAAGTCAAGAACCACCTGGAAGTGGCCAAATATATGTAGGAATATAGGGTGTGATGTTTAAAACTTTAAATACACAATGCACAACTTTGGTGGCACCTGCCTCGCAAACCCGAAAGCACCCTTGGATATATCTATAATGACATAATGTCGTAGCTAGCTAGGGTGCTTGACCCACCTCCCACTTCGTGTCAGCGGGCGGATGCACGTAATGATACTTTGGTCATACATGCATATCGCCATGACCTACCATAAGGCGGACCAGTGAATCTATCGTTTGGTCAAACGACAACTATTGTTGTCGATAAACCGCTTGGGCTAATAGATTGAACCATCATAAAAAATCGCATGAGAGGGACCACAAAACCAGCACCGCTTGCATGCGGCCCAAAATGATTACGTTGGAAGGGGTGATGTGTGTTTTCAATATAGAATAATGTACAATTTAGATGTGGCGCATGCCTCTTGATACAGACAACAACCATGAAAGCCAGGTAGTTAAGGACGAGATACGCAAGGTATGGTGTCGGTCGAACCCAGCAATCCGAGCATGTGGGAGGGAATCCTGACAACGCATGAGCTCGAGCTTTGGTTGAACGACATGTGATGGTGACCGGCCCTAACACGAACTAGGAGGAATCCATTCATGGCCAACACATACCCCTCGTTATCGGTCAAAGGGATGATATATATACACTCGAGGAGCCCACAGATATGCGTGTCATCACAAAAAACCACACAAGGGAGACGTGGTCGATCAGAAGACCCCGTATACACTGCATGCTGCCCGAAAATATGTATGGGTACGGTGGTGTGTGATGTGTTTAAATCCCGAATGCACAACTTTGATGGGCCACCAACTACATTACAAACCGAACACCGTACCCGACCCCAAGCCAGGTTCAATACGTACGATGTCAGTTTCCCAACTTCGAGGCGGCGGGGGGGGGGGGGGGGGGGTGACGTCCAATGCATGCACTCAAACTTTATTTGGTCTAACATGGCACACATAGCAATAGGAAACCATCATGGTCAAACCCTTCTCGTATGTTCGGTCAAAGGGATAGATTGTGTGGGGCCCCCTCATTATCGGTCAAGGATAATATATACCTTGGGGAGCCCACGGATATGTGCGGCATCTATAAACCACACAAGGGAGACATGCTCGATCAGGACACCCGGCCCCCTATACCCTGCATGCGACCCGAAAAAATGTATGGGTCTGGTGTGTGATTTGTTCAAATCCCAAAAGCACAAGTTCGATGGGGCACCAACTACATCAGTAACATTACAAACTGAACATCGTACCCCCGTGGCCAGGTTAAAGACGTACGATGTCGGGAACACAACTTCGAGGCGGGTGGGGGGGGGGGGGGGGGGTAGGGGCTGGGTGCCGTCCAACGCATGTGCTGAAACTTGATTTGCTCTAACATAGCACACGGAGCAAAGAGTAAACCCTTCTCGTGCATTGAGTCAAAGGGATAATTTGTGTGGGCCTACAGATGTCGATCATTCTTTGATTTTTGAGAACAAAAAATAACCAATAAAACATAGTCTACAAATTAGCAAAACAAGGATCCCAAGGTTTATATAATCGCCCTGACAGGTCACTATAGAGTTGATCATTCTTTGTTTTTTTAGAACAAAAAATAACCAATAAGAACATAGTCTACAAATTAGCAAAACAAGGATACCAAGGTTTATATAATCGCCATGACATGTCACTATAGAGACATTTATCTCTATAATGACCGTATCATAGCGTTTAAATGAAGCTTGAGATATGCAACTTCCCACCGGGTCACCCATCCTTGGACTACTCCAGCCCGAGCACGCTTAACTTATGCGTTCTATTCGACTAGGCTAGCGGACGGGAAGCCGCCCCTTGCTGATAGGAATTGCCTCCTTGCCTTTAAGGCGTTTCACGCTGGTCACCCTATGGGACCTACTCCCTACTATCACACACATTTGTGCTTTTAGAAACTGTGTGCGATATTTACATGGCCGGTGTGTCGCCGCCTAGCCTTCAATGAGCACTGACACTGGCAGCGGGAAAACAATGGGAGAAGAGACGAAAAACCGATGGGAGGAGTGGCGGGAAATGGTAGCGTGTTTGGATATATAACAACATTAATATAGAAAACTTAGTAGAGAAGGAAGCGTGAGCTAGCACGACGCATGCGCACAGTGCTTACCCATATAAATAAAATCACAACCGGAACTGCATGTGCTGTCGAAAGGGATGAGGATTGCCGTTTGATCTAGGAGCATCCAACGGTGCAGATGTACGATCCGTGGGGTTTGGGTTCTGGCCAATCAGAATGCACGACTCAGATCGCGCGCGCAGCAGGGGGGCATCGGCCACGGTTTGGTAGGCACACGGCTTTCGTGAGTGAACCGTGTGCTATTTGAAAACATTTCGTGAGAAGAATCTCAGTTTTTAAATCCCCGTAAATCCAAAACTCACACGAAAATCGTGAAACTTGGCATGGTGTCACGACATGGCACATATATGTCGAGGAATTTTTTTTGTCCATTTTGGCGCAAGTTTTATTACAAGCCTCTTACGAACCAGAGCTTCTCTCAAGAAGCCTCGTGGTTCCTATAGGGAAACATGTCCCCCTTGTGCGCGAAACGATAATCACTGCCTCTTTTCGCCTTGTATTTTCTTCTACGGGCAACATGGAATGGCAGGATATCCGTGCTGAAATTTAAAATTATTCAGGTTTCGTTTGGCCTTTTTATACACTAATTGAGTTTCCTAGGCATTTAATGTCCATAATTCAAATCTGAACTACAAATACATGCTCCAGTTCACCAAAATGGCTAGAAAAATTATACATGTGTCCTTGGGTGCATGTTTAGGTCCCATGCAAGGAGTGAGAATGAATTACAACCGTACCGGCGTCCTGGCTCGTCCTCAAACATTTGGAATCTCGGTTTTTAAATCCCCGTAAATCCAAAACTCACCAGAAAGTCATGAAAGTTGGCATGGTGTCATGTCATGGCACATATATGTCGTGGTAAAAACATTGTCCAATTTGGGCCAAGCTTTATTACAAACCTCTTACAAACCGGAGCCTGTCGCAAGAACCCTCGTGGTTTCGATAGGGAAACGTGTCCCCTTGTGGGCGAAACGATAATCGCTCCCTCTTCTAGCCTTGTATTTTCTTCTACACGCAACATGGAACAACGGGAGATTCGCGCTGAACTTTGAAATTATTCAGGGTTCGTTTGACCTTTTTTATTCATTAATTGAGTTTTCTAGGCATTTAATGTCCATAATTCAAATCCGAACTACAAATACATGCTCCAGTGCACCAAAATGGCTATAAAAAACGTACATGTGTCCTTGAGGTGCATGTTTAGGTCCCATGGAAGGAATGGGAATGAATTCAACCGTCTCGGCGTCCTGGCTCGGCCACAAACATTGCGAATCTCGGTTTTTAAATCTCCATAAATCCAAAACTCACCAGAAAATCATGAAACTTGGCATGGTGTCACTACATGGCACATATATGTCGTGGTAAAATAATTGTCCAATTTGGGCCAAGCTATATTACAAGCCTCTTACAAACCGAAGCTTCTCGCAACCCTCGTGGTTCCGGTAGGGAAACATGCCCCTCTTGTGGGCTAAACGATAATCGCTGCCTCTTCTCGCCTTGAACTTTGTTTTCTACAGGCAACATAGAATAACATGAGTGTCGTGCTGAAATTTGAAACTGTTTAGGGTTCGTTTGGCCATTTTATATATTAATTGAGTTTTCTAGGCATTTAAGGTAGTCCATAATTCAAATTTGAACTACAAGCATATGCTCCAGTGAAGCAAAATGGGTGGAAAATCGTACATGTGTCATTGGGTGCATGTTTAGGTCTCATTGAAGGAATGAGAATTAATTACAAACTTCTCGTCGTCCTGAAACATTGAGAATCTCGGTTTTTAAATCCCAATAAATCAAAAACTCACCCAAAAAACATGGAACTTGGCATGGTTTCATGACATGGCACATATATGCCATGGTAAAAAAATCGTCCAGTTTGAGACAAGACGCACACATTAATAGCCAACGAAGTCCTTTTGAAACAAATAGCTGACATGTTAATATCACAAACGGTTGTATTATATGAACCGTGTGTTCCCGCAACCATTTAAGTTTGGCCACGCGTCCCTCTTTTCTTATGGGATAGTACTACCTCCGTCCTCGTTCATTGGTCATCTTTGTATTTTGTGCCAAAATTTAACCATAGTCGGTGGCGTGCGTGCAGCTATTTGATTAGACGGGACGAGCGCGAGAAGTCCGCCGTGCAGGCTCGACGGGACGCATGCGAGCAGTCCGCCGCGCAGGCTCAACGGGACGCGCGCATCCTGTCCACCTCACAGGCTCGACGGGACACATGCGAGCAGCAAGGCTGCCCATGCTCATCGGGAAGCGAGCTCTTTGACCTCCATCCACCAGCCGCCTGCCTTGCTCACAACTTCTCCATTAATGGCGGCTGAGCCACTGTTTAACACATGGTTAATTAAAGCACCTGGACGGAGGGTGTTTGCTTGTGATCCCATGGCCCTACTCAATGTTAGCATTTGCTTTGTTTGTGTTTTCAACTCGTATTCCGGCCTAATTTAAAATGCCACATAGGGCAACGAATAATACAACGACAAATAAAATGGCAACGGATAATACGACGACAAATTTACAATGGTGCGGATAATAATTGTCTTACATATTCCGGATAATTTAAAATGCCACATGCGGCAAAGCCCGAAAGACACGGAGGCAAGAGAAGAAGGAAATCGCAGACAACGATCTGGGTCGCTACTGTCTCTACTCCTCGATGGATCGCCGGGCGACGACATCCTCCAGCTCCTTCTTCAATTCCTCACGACTTTGCTTGAAAGCAGCCACGGATTCCTCCATCTCCTGCTCGTGCTCGATCCGGAGCTTCCTCAAGTCAGCCATCAGTTCCTCGATGACCACTGTCAGCGTCATCCCCAAGGCACTGCTCTGCTCATGCAGCATCTTCCAGCCGGCGGCCTCCTCCTCCTTCTCGGCGAGCGCCTTGAGGAGCTTCGCATTGTCACCCATGAGTTGCTCGAAGAGGCCGGTCGCCTTCTCAACCGAGGCATCGCTAATCTCGAGTAGCTTCATCAAGCCGTCGACCAGCTCCTGCTGCTTAATGAGGCCAGCGAGAATGTCGTCGTCGCTGGCCAAGGACTTCAGCAACGCCAGCTCGTCGCGATTGCCGACGCGGCGAGTGCGCTTGTGAGAGCCCTCGCGTGCCGGTGAGAGCTTGTTCGAGGGCTCCGTGGCGCACCGTGGCATCTCTGCTACGGCTGCCGCATGGCGACGGGACCTCTCTAGTGCTTCCGCGGCCTTGATCTTTGCTCCCTGGTTATATGTCCACCCGAAACTCATCCTACCAGTCATGGCGGAACGACTTGACAGGAAAGACCAGTTTTGTGGGTGATGAGGAGAGGAACTGTGAAGTAATTTTTGAGTGGGTAGTTTTTATAGCCCGGTGCTAAGTGTGAACACATATTGGTTTGATCGGTGTGAACAGATTTGCAATTACTTATTGCGTTGTAATCTGCAATGTGACGAGAAACAAGGTCAAAATTTATTGATGGTTCTGGGCCTACAAAGCCTGTTTCTGTTGTTCTGACTTATCGCAAACAGTTCTTATGGATCAACCGTATGCCACGCATTGGAAGGCCAAAACGTGGGTCCGCATTCTCGGATGTACGTGTACGTGTCTGCCCACTATCACACATGGTCAAGATATTACCATCGTGTCCGATGGATGCGCCGTCGCGCCTCCCACGGGGTGCCAGAAGGTTGACCACGTGGTTGCTCGCCGTTGAGGCAGCCGCGACGCGCTCTGCTCATTGTTGAGGCGGCCGCGATGCGCTCTCCTCGCGTCCGTCCACGCGTTTTGCTCGCCATTGAGGTGGCCGCGGCGTGCTCCGCTCTGGCGTCCCTGCGCGCGCTCTGCTCGCCGTTGAGGCAAATTTACAATGGCAACGGTTAATAATTGTTTTACATATTCAGGATAATTTAAAATGCCACATGCGGCAACGCCCAAAACACTCACGACCTACATATGCATACAATTATAATAAAATATAGGCTAAAAGGCTGAGCTGGCAACCTTCCGACGACGGTCTTCTCGGACTCCATGATCAGCATAGCACCCTTGCGGCCGTTCATTCCAAGTGTCCTGACCCGCCTCCGCCTACGGAGCTGCTGGCACTGGGAGGCTCTTGGGGCTGCTGGGCCTCTTCCAGAAGAGCTTGACAGTGTACAATCGCGCGCATGATATCTCCGCGGAACCGCTCCATTTCCATGTCTCTAGCCTGGTAGCAAATTCCATCCATCACCTGCATCCTCAAGATATCACGTTGGCGATGTTCTACTTTGTCGGGGACGTCAACTCCGCCAAGGATGCGCTCGAGCCTGGACACCACATCATCGGGATCGAGGTTGACATGGCCGCCGCCGGCAATGATGAAGCCACAGGCTGGCTGTGTCTTGATTGAATCGCAGAGGTCCTCTGCCCATTCCTTGCGGGGCATCAGGCTGTCGATGAGCACTGGTGACGGCGGCTCTTCGGGTGGGTCGTCGATCATGCCGCCGAGCATCTCTGGATCTTTTGCACGGTGGATGGCAAACTACTCATCACACTTCCTCTGCAATATGTCGATTGTGCGCCCAAGGACTGTCACGCCGATATCGCTGCCGATGGGCCATGGTGCCTGCACCGGCTGATAAAGCTCTTGCTCCCCAACCTGCTCCGGCTCGTTCTCCTCCCCGAAGATGTAACGCAGGTAGGGGTCGACGTCGAAGCTTTGGTCGTTGCCTGTCATGCTTGGAATAACTAATGGTAGATGGGTGAGGACTAGATCTGCGCAGAGTGTCGCGATGGTGTGTTGCCGCCTGGGTTATATGCAGCAAGCCATTAGCTGGTGGCGGGAAACCAATGAGGGAAGAGGCGTGGATTTTACAATTCACCAATGTGGAGCGTGGAAAGCATTCACTGGAGCGTAGGAAGACTAAGTGGAGCACACACACAACCCGAATACCATATGCGGTGCCACGTGTTATTTATCACACACGTGTTAATGTAAGGAAACATATGTGTAACTTACTAATCATCGCACACGAGTACTCGCAGATGCATCGTGTGCGATACTCCTAGCCACCGCAAGCAACTAGTTTGCATTTTTCAAAGTTTTTTGTACAAACAGAATCGCACACGAACTAACTATAGTAACCGTCAGTGTTATAATTTCTCATCGCAAACAGTTCATCCGAGTGGGCTGTTTGCTACTTATCACACACATCTTGTTTACACAAAATGTTTGTATTCTTTTGGCTCATCGCAAACAGTTCATCTATGTGAACTGTATGCCGCATATCACACACATCTTGTTAAGTTGAACCGTTTCTGTTCTCTTCCTTAATCAAAAACAGTTCGTCTGAGTGAATCGTATGTCGTATATCACACACACCTTGATCTGGCTTACCGTTTCTGTTGCATTCCCTAATAGCAAATAGTTCATCGAAGCGAACTGTATGCCGTATATCGCACACACATTGATATGGCTGCCCGTTTCTGTTCTTCTGTCTAATCGCAAACAGTTCGTATGGATTAACCGTATGCCCCGTATCGCACACGTAACTAAAATCTGAACCGTGTTTGATGTCTCCGCCATCGCAAACGTTTTGCATCTTTTTTGATGGTTTTTTACATCCCCGTTTGCGATTAATGCATTGCACACAGTTTCATCAAAGGGTCTCTGATCGTAGTGTTGCGTTAGCAGCATCCTGCAGTAGTGCCTCCAGCACCCCGGCCATGGGGGACATACCTCCGCCTCCCGGACGGAAATGTGCCTTATCTCCTGCAGGTCCTGGCCCTACTACCTGAGCCCAATGACACCACCACGCCGCCAGTGCTAGGTAATTGTTTGAATTTTCTTTCTGATTACAGGCACAAACTTGCTCATTGTTGGCCTTTGTCTCTAGTTCGTCGATCGTGGACGACGACGTGGTGGAGGTGATCCCTACTTCGACCACTGATGACCTGCAAGTGCACAGGGCTGTTCTAGCACTTTTGTGATAAGTGAAGTGTCGAACCCATAGAGAGCAAATAGGAAGGAATTACAAACCCCGCAACTACTCTATCACTTACACAGTTACGTACGCACCCAAAACGTAGCTTGGAGATAGCCTACTTTAGTAATTTGCTAGGAGGACAAATGAAAGGGTACCGTTTATCTAAACTACAAACAAGAAATAAAAGACAGAAAAATAAAGAGACTAAACTACGTGAAACAGTGCTTGAGCAGTAAACGTTCTCGAGGGAATCAGAGTGATCACCACAAGTATGATGCTGACAACACATGATAAACATGGCTCTCTAATTGTATCACTAAGCAACTTGTATATGATCTCGCATGGGCGGAGCCATTAAAGTACGCAACCCCACTAAGGTTACCGCGTACACTCATGCCACCACCGTGCTTCCCCACTCCGGTTATCACAATGATGATTAAGGGGAGTGAACTCCCCGAGGTCACGACCTTAAGTTCTAGGATTCTCCACTAATCCCTATTGTAATGATTAGGGTAGAAGCGAGAATAGGTCATGTCACCACCTACCCTCCACAACTACCCTTCTCACCAATATGACCTGCCTCAAGTCCACAAGGGGCTAATGCTGCGTGAGCGCTCTTCACAACACCATGAGACAACCAACACATTACATATAAAGAGAATATTGGATCGCTTATTCAAAAAAGTACTAATCATGCAAGGGTTCATCCAATTCCTTAAGAACTAATACAACTACTCAAACATAGGAGAGGGAGAAGGCAAGTTACAAGCCGACACAGAGCTGGTGGAAGAGAGGAGCATGGTGGTGATGGTGATGGCAACGGCAGCCGCGGTGGAGATGGTGATGGTGGCAGCGCCGATGATGAAGACCGCACCGGCCCGAAGGCCGGTGCTCGCGGTGGAGGCTCCCCTTCTTCTTCCTCTTGGCTTGGCCCTTCTCTTCTCTATGGAGGTGGTCTTGGAGAAACAATGGAGATGGATGGCGGCTGCATGGAATGAATGAATGATGAGGAGACGGCCGTTAGGGTTGATGGTGCTTATATGAAGGCCTCCCGGTATCTCCTCCATTGATGTGGTGATCCAAGGGCTCAAGATGAGCCTTATCTTCTCTCAATCCCTTCATTATGAGACAAGGATCCCGTGGGAACAATTGGGGATGAAATTGGTGAAGAATCCCGTTTGGAGAGGCAACTTTTGGAGCTGTTTGCACGTCAAACGACTGCACGCGGTCGTTTTGAACGCCGTCTTTCGTGTTGTCTTTTTGTGCAATCTTTCTCCGGTAAAATAGCCGTCATTTCTTGATACAAACTCGGAATTTGATGTTCTTGGGCTCATTGGATTCATATGAGTGACGCCAATCCATTCCTGGTCTTAGATCTTGATTTGGAGCACTTTGGAAAAATGACTTTTTCCGACCTTCGAAATGGCTAAGTCTGGCCCGTGGCTGACTCCGTATTGAACCCATCCTTGCTCCTTTCATCGTGCTTGGTCCTAGGTTGCTCCAATACACCTATAGACATAAAGAAAAGAAGGAAAACTAATAAAACCAAATAAATACACAATTGTGCAATGCTCACAATGATCAGTGCAAAAAAACGGTAATCATGCATAATGGACATATATTTGGTTCAATGGGACATGATATATGACGAGAAAATGGAACATATGAGCTCTAAAAATGCATAAAATAGAGCCATCAACATCCCCACACTTAAACCTTGCTCATCCTCGAGTAAGAAGGTTGACTACCAAAAGCTCATTCCTACCAACTCTAAAGCATACATTGAACCAAACCCAATATCCATGTTCATCGTGCATGTTCAGCTCTGAGCGGTGCATGTCAAGCCGTGGCGGCGGTGCTGTTCGGCTTCGAGCGGAACCGTGGCTACGGTGGTTTTTCTCGCGCGCAAACTAGCTAGGGAGCGACTGCGGTTCACCAGGAGCGCGTTGGCGTCGTTGGTTCGAGCCGCAGAAGCTCGGGAGCGCGGCGATGGCTGATGCGGTGGCGGTCAGAGCACGGCCATGTTGGCAGCTCGACGGAGGCGTGCAGGGAAGAGGAGGAAGGGGGTAGGAGAAGGTGGAGCTCACCTAGCAGTTATGGAAAACCGTCGAAAGTTTAGTAGCTGCAGTCGGGCTCGAGCTCGTCGGAGTTGCGCCGGCGATGCAGAAGAGGGGCGGAGCTCGATACGGCCAGGTGAGGGCTCCCCGGCCCCGATTAGTAGGTGTAGGCGACGTGGTCCGGCATGGTGCTCCTCCCAGACATGGTGGTGGCCCGCGGGGACACCGGGGACCACGAGGTCGACGGAGCAGAGGCGGCGGTGGTGCTCGGTCATCGGTGAGAGTGACCGAGAGGGAGCGAGGGAGAAGGGGGAAATGGTGGAGGAGGCCAGGGGGGTGAACGGCCTCGGCCTTATCTCCTCGCGGGCATCGGTGGGTGTCGCCGTGTCGCCGTTCGGCCGGCGCGGCGCGCAGCGACCACAGAGACGGCGACAGCGCGAGGGAGAGAGAGAAGGAGGAGGAAGGAGTGGGCCGGCTGGACTGGGCTAAGTGCACTGTGCACTTAGGCCCAGCCAGTTAGGCCTATTACATTTTTATTTTTCTGGTTTCTTTCTTTCTTTTCTGTTGCATTTTCTTTTAGCTAGCAATTGTGTTTTGTATAACATGGGACTTACCAAATAAATACTAGGCAATGGCTGGCACTGCCACAAAAAGTTTGAGACTGGATTGAATTCATTTGTATTTCTCAAAAATGAAAATGGATTTAATAGGGTTGTTTTGGGTACTGTTTTGGTTGCTAGAGTCAGATTTGGAGTTCAATTAATGTTGATTTTATTTTTAAAATTGCTTCTGGATTATTTTCTATTTAAAGAACATTTTTCCAACAGTGTTTAAGCAACTAAATTTTGCACTTTTGAATTTGAATTGATTTTCAGGGAGAAGTTTGAATTGAATCTTTAACCATTGACTAATCACTGCAAATGAGGATGACTTGGCATTATTAGCAGATAATCATAGAGGTTATTACACAGGGGTGTTACAAATTCTCCTCCTCTAAAAGAAATTCTTGTCCCGAGAATTTAGGAGGTAGAAGGAAAGAGGTCGGGGTATTCCTCCCGAAGATGATCCTCGCATTCCCATGTGGCTTCATCTTCAATGTGATTCGACCACTGCACTTTCAGGAACTTGGTTGTCTTCTGACGGGTTCGACGTTCAGCTTCATCGAGAATGCGGATTGGATGCTCCTTATAAGATAGGTCATCTTGCAGTTCGAGCATCTCGTGATCCACTGCTCGGTGTGGAGACTCCTTGAAGCATCGGCGGAGTTGCGACACATGGAAGACGTCATGGATATGAGAGAATTGCGGCGACAACTCCAATTTATATGCCACCTGTCCACGTCTGGCAACAACGCGAAAAGGGCCAATGTAGTGTGGAGCTAGCTTTCCCTTGATTCCGAAATGACGAGTGCCCTTCATAGGAGTGACACGAAGATAAGCTTGATCACCAAGTTGATATACCAAACCCCATCGTTTGCGATCGTAGTTACTCTTCTGGCGGTCCTGATCCGCCTTGAGATTTTCTCGGACAATCCGGACTTGTTCTTCGGTGTATTGAATAATGTCCGGTCCCACTAGTGGCCGTTCCCCAGTTTCTGACCAATTCATAGGGGTTCGACACTTACGTCCATAAAGTACTTCGAAGGGGGCCATTTTCAAGCTGGCTTGATAGCTGTTGTTATAAGAGAATTCGGCATACGGGAGAGACTCTTCCCACTTCTTACTGAATGATATAACACAAGCCCAAAGCATATCTTCAAGCACTTGATTTACTCGCTCGACTTGGCCTTGGGATTGGGGATGATAAGCTGAACTCCATGTAATGTGAGTTTCCATAGCTTCTTGGAAACTTCCCCAGAACTTGGAGGTGAAAAGACCGCCACGGTCCGAGCTGATCTCCTTCGGAATACTGTGGAGTGAAACAATTCTAGAGATATAAAGCTCTGCTAACTGACTAGCAGTGATAGTCTCCTTGACAGGCAGAAAGTGTGCAACTTTAGAGAGTTGGTCGACAACGACAAGAATAGCATCGTGACCCTTCTGAGACTTAGGAAGGCCAGTAATGAAATCCATTTGCACTTTATCCCATTTCCATAAAGGAATAGGTAACGGCTGCAAAATCCCAGCAGGCTTCTGATGTTCTGCTTTCACGCGACGGCAAACGTCACATTCAGCAACATATCGGGCAATATCCTGCTTCATTCTAGACAACTAGTACCTTTGACAGAGATCACGATACATCTTCGTACTACCCGGATGGATAGACAGTGGAGTATAATGTGCCTCCTTCATGACCTTGTCAGTCATAAGCTCGAAGCGAGGTACCACAATGCAGTCTCTGAAATACAGGGTTCCATCTTCAGATAGCGAGAAATCCCTGTACTTTTCAAGGTGAAGCTCTTTATTCATCAGATCAATTTCAGCATCTTTAGCTTGCGCATTCTTAACAGCTTTCTCAAGATCTGGTTGTACCACAAGGTTATTAAGAGAACCCTGCGGAACAATTCGAAGGTTCAACTTGCGCAGTTCTTCATAAAGATGGGGTTGAGCTCGCTTAACCATGAGGTTATTACAGTAGGACTTGCGGCTCAAGGCATCAGCCATCACATTAGCCTTACCCGGGGTATATGAAATACCACAGTCATAGTCCATAATTGTTTCCAACCATCGCTGTTGACCGAGATTAAGTTCCGGCTGAGTAAAAAAATACTTCAAGCTTTGATGATCAGTATATATCTCACACCGGTTACCAAGAAGGTAATGCCGCCACTGCTTCAATGCATAGATCACTACCGCAAGTTCAAGATCATGCACTGGATAGTTTTCTTCATGCGGACGCAATTGATGCGAAGCATACGCAATTACTCTTCGTTCTTGCATTAGGACACAGCCTAATCCCTGACGAGAGGCGTCGCAATATATCACAAAGTCCTTGCGAGAATCGGGAGGAGCTAGCACTGTAGCAGAAGTTAGCTTGTCCTTGAGGGTCTGGAAACTTTCCTGACATTTATCTATCTACTCAAACTTAACGCCTTTGTGGAGCAGATTAGTCAGGGGCTTGGCAATCTTGGAAAAGTTCTCGATGAATCGGCGGCAATAACTTGCAAGGCCGAGAAAACTTCTCACTTGCTTGGCATTCTTCGGAGGAGTCCAGTCAAGAATAGCCTGAACACGCTCCGGTTTAACAGCGATTCCGTCGTTGGACATCACATGTCCACGGTAGGTTACTTCAGAAAGCCAGAATTCACATTTAGAGTACTTGGCATACAACTTGTGTTCTCGAAGCCTCTCCAGAACAAGACGAAGATGTTCAGCATGTTCTTCCTTACTTCGAGTATACCAGAATATCATCCAGATAAACCACGACAAACTTGTCGAGGTAAACCATGAATATATAATTCATCAAGCGGGAGAATGTAGTTGGAGCATTTTTCAGGCCAAATGACATGACGGTGTATTCATAGGAGCCATAGTGGGTAACAAAGGCAGTCTTAGGAATATCCTCTTCGCGGACATGGATCTGATGATAACCCAACCTCAAGTCGAGTTTAGAAAACACCGATGATCCACCAAGCTGATCATAAAGATCATTGATCCGGGGAAGCGGATATTTATTTTGAATGGTTGCTTGGTTGATAGGACGGTAATCTTGGACCAGCCTATTCGTACCATCTTTCTTCTTGACAAAGAGAGAAGGTGCTCCCCAGGCAGAGGAACTAGGGCGGATGAAACCCTTCTTAAGTGACTTGTCGATTTCTTCCTTAAGCTCAAGAAGGTGGTGCGGAGGCATCTTATAAGGACGCTTCGCAATAGGAGTGGTGCCAGGCTTCAAGTCGATAACAAACTCAACAGCTCTAGCAGGGGGTATTCCTGGAAGTTCTTCTGGAAAAACATCCTGAAAGTCACAGACGACTGGAATGTTTTCGATCCCCTCAAGCGGAGAAGCGTTTAACGCATTCAAGGCATAAATCTGAGCCTCGGCGTTCTGAGTGATATGAGCATGATAATTCACTATCTCATCTGATGGGTGTAGGAGGTGTACAACTTTAGTGGCACAATTGATTGAGGCATAGTGAGCCTTCAACCAATCCATTCCGAGAATAAGATCAATTTCAGAAGAGTTGAGAATAATGGGGGATGCTCGGAACTCCAACCCTTCAATATTAATTACGACATTGGGACTGACCAAGGAAGTGTGGCAATGTCCCGCGGGAGTATTTACTTGTAATTTATGGGGTAGCATATCACATTTAACTTCATGCATGAGTGTGAATTTATCTGACATGAATGAATGCGATGCTCCTGAATCAAATAAAACAGATGCAGGTACTGAGTTAACAAGGAGTGTACCCATCACAGTTTCTGGTTGATCCTGAGCTTCAGCCATGTTGACGTGCTAGTACTGTCCACGACCATGAGAAGGCCTGACATTGTTGTTGCGCGGCTGAACAATTCCACGGCCATTACCACGGCCAGCAGGAGGAAGGACCAGCTGATTCTGACTCTGAGAGTAGTCTCTGGCACGGTGACCTGGTTGGCCACACTTGAAGCAGAGTCCACTGTCTGGATGTGGTGCAGGAGCTCGAGGTGGTGCAACTTGAAGAGGCTGCCTCGGTGGTGGAGGAGGCAGATGAGGTGCAGCATAAGCAGGCCTGTACACTAGAGCGGTTGGACGATACATGCTCTGTGGAATCCATATACGGAGCTTCTGAGAAGACAAGCCCGAAGATGAGCTCGCTTCACGGGTGCGTCTGGTCGCTTCCTTATGCTTCTTTGGACCAGTCTCGACCATGATAGCCTTGTTCACCAAGGTGGCGAAGTCGGGAAAGTCTTGGACGAGCAGGGCTAGCTGAATGTCATGGTGTAGCCCATCACGGAACTTCTCCTGCCTACGAGCATCAGTGGGGATGTCTTCTTCAGCGTAGCGAGACAAGTCAAGGAACTCTCGCTGATAGACTTCTACAGTCTTGTTGCCTTGAACGAGGCTACGGAACTCGGCCTTCTTCTGATCTATAACTCCTTGAGGAATATACCGGGCACGAAAAACAGCCTTGAATTCCACCCAGGTGATGACAGTTCTAGGAGGTAGGATCTGTCTGTGAGTGGCCCACCATTGAGCTGCGGGTCCCTTCAGGAAGTATGTCAGGAATGTGACATAGCTGACAGGAGGAACACCAGCTGACTCCATCTCATAGAAGATGTCACGCAGCCAGTCATTGGCATCCAGCGGATTAACTGTGTTGCGGAATATTGATGGGTTGAATCGCACAAACTCTGGCAGCGTAATTGAAGCTGGCTGCTGGTTGGCATTGGGACGAGGGAACTGATCCATAATCCCAGTCATGAACTGACGGTTGAGTTCGAATTGTTGCATCATAGCTGCCATATAATCTGGCGGTGGTGGATTATTGTCACCCATCCTGCTAAATTCAACAGGGGTAGTTTAGCAAAAGCTATTGCGGGAGTTTAGCGACAGGCATGATGTAACACGACATTAATTAAGTAATGTAATGGATACTTAACAGTAGTCAATTAGGACATACCGATCCATACACAGTGTAGGTTACATGTGGACAGGATAACTACACAAATTTGAAAGCTAGACATGGTAGGCGGCGCGCAGGCACGCGGTAAGGAAGTACACAATGAGACATAGCAAAGGCTACATCAACGTCGGAGAAAACTCATGGAGCGAGGATTCTGCAAGTGACAACACAGGGTGCCCTCGATAAAAGGTTCCTGTAAGCAGAACCTGGTCCACAATCTCGAAGCAAGGGGGGTAATTTCAGAACTCCGGGTGAATGTGATCACGAGAACCTAATGTTGGAGTTAGTAAAAATTTTGACCCGAAAGGAAGAGAGATCAGAGTCCCAGAGTAAAGACGAGGAATAAAAGATCCTAATACTACCCAATTGGCGACATGGGCCCGTAAGCCACACAACCAAGTTAGTAAAGCAGTTTTGGACCACTAGACTCAACTTCAGCCAAGGAGTTGGAAAGGGGGATTCCTAGAGGCAGTCGGCTCTGATACCAACCTGTGACGACCCCGGCTTAATCGTGCACTAACCATACACGCAAATGCACACAATCAAGCCTAAGGACTCACTTGGAGATATCACAACACAACTCTAAAACATAAATAAAGTCGTACAAGCTTTATATTACAAGCCAAGGGCCTCAAGGGCTCGAATACATAAGCTCGCATACAAGCATCAACGGAAGCATCAGATATCTGAGTACAGATATAATACAGAACAGAGATAAGCCTTTAAGAAGGCGGGGCAAAACAAAAGCTACGATCAAAAGGCGCAGGCCTCCTGCCTGGGACCCTCCGAACATACTCCTAGTCGTCGGACGGCTCCTCATAGTAGTACTCGCCGGGAGGGTAGTAGTAGTAGCCGTCGGCGGGGGTAGCTGTCTCAGGGGCTCTGTCATCTGGATGCACCAAAAGGATATGGGGAGAAAAAGAAAGCAAAGAAAACGTGAGTACTCATCTGAAGTACTCAACAAGCAAGGATCTACACTACATATGCAACATTATCAAAGGAAGGCTGTATGTGTGGACTAGGCTGCAGAAATGCCAGAATAGAAAGGAAAGCCTAGTCCTATCGAAGACTAGTATCTTCATCATCTTCAGCGGTCTTGCAGCATTAGAAGAGTGCAGATTAGCATAAAGTAAAGTAGTAGTAGTGTTAACAACCTCGCCCAGAGATCCTTTCTCGACTCCCTGCGAGAAAGCAATCCCAGAGCCATACTATCCAGTTATCATCTCAAGTATCCAGTTCTAGTTGTACCGATCGGGATACAACTCCGAGTGTCCATTACCACAGGATAGGCTATCGATAGATTGTTTCTTCCCTGCAGGGGTGCACCAACTTACCCACCACGCTCGATTAACTCCGGCCGGACACACTGTACTGGGTCATGCCTGGCCTCGGCCAAACCATACGCCGCAACCCGACCTAGACTTAATAGAGAGGTCAGCACGCCAGACTAACCTATGCCCCCAGGGGTTTGGGCCATCGCCCCAGGAACTCCTGCACGTTACGTGCACCGCTGGTGAGCAGACCTAGCCCCCCTTATACAAGTGCAGGGCGTTACCAGTCCAACCCAGCGTGTGCCGCTCCTTACTGACGTCTATTAAGCTTCGGCTGATGTATACGACGTAGAACACCCATCTATGCCCACGTGATGGTTAGTGCTATCGGACCAGAGGCCCCTCGGATCAAATATCCAAACTGTTAGTGGATTAGGAGCGCGCGGTAACGAGCAGAGACTCACAATCAATGTGACCCCGTCACCCCGTCTCGAGGACTTGCTGCAAGGGCTAAGAATGCCCGGCCGCGCCTCGTAATTATCTCGCGGGCACCCTCCAGGTCAACCCCTCTCCACATTACTCGCATCACATGCTCGCGCGGGTACCCCCTTAGGGCCGACCCGTCTTTAGTAACATGGTTCAGTGTAAAGTCATAGTAATCATAGTAACCGTGTGTCTAACACCAAGGGGAACCCTGAGGAATCACCCTCGATGGAATTCCACCTGATGTTATCGTCAAAGTGAACAAAGGAGGAATCACCCTCGAGGTCCACTCTTGAGGAGTTGCACGACAGCGTCATTATCGGGAGTGGAGAAGGAGGAATCACCCTCGATGACCATAACCGATGAACTAACCTACAAGGTTAACATCAGAAGTGCTGACGAGGTATCACCCTCGGCACTCGATAGTAACCCAGTAGTGTCGAGCAACTAAGGGGGAAGTGATGTGCGGTGCCGGGGCCTGGTCTTCGATCCCATTGATCGAGTCTTCTGATAATCCAGCGAGGCAGTCGGGACAAGGAGGGGTCTTTGTTAGGTCTCTACCCAGTCTATTCTAAACAGTTTAGGATAAGCAGGTAGGTATCAATAGTAGGTTACAATAAACAGGTTATGCAGCAGAAATAGTATAACAGTAATAGCGGCAACTTCTAATGCAAGCATAAGAGAGAAGAGAATAGGTGATATCGGAATGTTCAAAAGGGGGGTGGTTGCCTGGAAGCTCTGCGGCAAGGATCTAGTCGTCAGGGGCGTAGTCGTACCCCGGAGCTGTGTCTGCCTCCGGGACTACGTCGGTGTCGGGGTCTAACAAGAGAGAAGAGGGGGAGGAAACAGATGAATACACAGCAAACAATGCAACACAGAGCATGCTATGCCTAAGATGCAGTGCAGGGTTGCCTAAAGATGCATCTAAGTCATTTTAGGATTAAAGTGAGATTTATCATCCGGTGTAAATGCACTATTCATCTACCAAAAATGGAAGGAAAATTGAGGGTTCACCTACGTAGAGGGTTCTGACATGGAAACAGACGGCACGATCGGATTCGTCTCATCGTTCTGATCAACTTTCATGTAGAAAGTTTTTTGATCCGAGCTACGGTTTAATTTCTACGAATTTTCAAAGTTTTTAAACTATTTTCTGAAATTATTTAAATTAACAGAATCACTGAAAATGCTTTATGACATCAGCATGACACAATGATGATGTCAGCAGTCAATAGGTCGGCTGACCAGGTCAAACCTGACCTCTGGGTCCAGTGGGACCCACATGTCAGCCTCTGTTAGCTTAAGAGTGGATTAAACTAACTAAAAGGGTTAATTATGAGTGTGGGCCCCAGATGTCAGTGGGTAAATTAGTTAACAGATTAATTTTAAAAGCTAATTAACTTAATTAAGCGCAGGAGGCCCACACGTCAGTGTCAAAGGGTGAACAGTGCCCGCGTTGACCATGGTCAACGCGGTCAAACAGAGGTGCAGGGGCCCACTGTCAGCGAGACGAGACGGGCCCCACACACGACAGCTCAGCGCGGCCACCGGAGAAGCTCTGGTGAGTGCATCCGCAGCGGTTCCTCACCGGCGAAGCTCAGAAATGCGCCACAGAGGGCCGTTCGGCGTTTTTCTGGTCGCGTTCGAAAGCCACGACCGTCGCGCGTCGAATGGTGGGAACGGAGCGGCCAGGGGAGGCCGGCAGAGCCGCCGGCGTCAAGCCGTGGTGGCGGTGCTGTTCGGCTCCGAGCGGAACCATGGCTACGGTGGTTTTTCTTGTGCGCAAACTAGCTAGGGAGCGACTGCGGTTCACCAGGAGCGCGTTGGTGTGGTTGGTTCGAGCCGCAGAAGCTCGGGAGTGTGGCGATGGCTGATGCGGTGGCGGTCAGAGCATGGCCACGTCGGCAGCTCGACGGAGGCGCGCAGGGAAGCAGAGGAAGGGAGTAGGAGAAGGTGGAGCTCACCTAGCGGTTATGGAAAACCGTCGAAAGTTTAGTAGCTGCAGTCGGGCTCGAGCTCGTCGGAGTTGCGCCGGCGATGCAGAAGAGGGGCGGAGCTCGATACGGCCAGGTGAGGGCTCCCCGGCCCCGATTAGTAGGCGTAGGCGACGTGGTCCGGCATGGCGCTCCTCCCAGACATGGTGGTGGCCCGCGGGGACGCCGGGGAGCGTGAGGTCGACGGAGCAGAGGCGGCGGTGGCGCTCGGTCTTTGGTGAGAGTGAGCGAGAGGGAGCGAGGGAGAAAGGGGAAATGGTGGAGGAGGCCAGGGGGGTGAACGGCCTCGGCCTTATCTCCTCGCGGGCGTCGGTGGGTGTTGCCGTGTCGCCGTTCAGCCGGCGCGGCGTGCGGCGACCACAGAGACGGCGACAGCGCGAGGGAGAGAGAGAAGGAGGAGGAAGGAGTAGGCCGGCTGGACTGGGCTAAGTGCACTGTGCACTTAGGCCCAGCCAGTCAGGCCTTTTACATTTTTATTTTTCTGTTTTCTTTCTTTCTTTTCTGATGCATTTTCTGTTAGCTAGCAATTGTGTTTTGTATAACATGGGACTTACCAAATAAATACTAGGCAATGGCTGGCACTGCCACAAAAAGTTTGAGACTGAATTGAATTCATTTGTATTTCTCAAAAATGAAAATGGATTTAATAGGGCTATTTTGGGTACTGTTTTGGTTGCTAGAGTCAGATTTGGAGTTCAATTAATGTTGATTTTATTTTTAAAATTGCTTCTGGATTATTTGCTATTTAAAGAACATTTTTCCAGCAGTGTTTGAGCAACTAAATTTTGCACTTTTGAATTTGAATTGATTTTCAGGGAGAAGTTTGAATTGAATCTTTAACCATTGACTAATCACTGCAAATGAGGATGACTTGGCATTATTAGCAGATAATCATAGAGGTTATTACATAGGGGTGTTACATATTGTTTGTTTGTGTAGGTGCAATCATTGGGGACTTGTGTGTTCCTCCTAATGGATCGATACCTTGGTTCTTAATTGAGGGAAATACTTATCTCTACTTTGCTGCATCACCCTTCCCTCTTCAAGGGAAGAACCAACGCAAGGTCAAGAAGTAGCAGGAAGAATTTCTGGCACCGTTGCCGGGGAGGATCTACATCAAGCCTACCAAGTACCTATCATAAACTCTAATCTGTTGCACTTACATTATTCGCCATTGTCCTCTCGTTTTCCTCTCCCCCAGTTCTAAAACGTTTTCAGAAAAACACAAAAATATTTGCCTTCTTTCTGTTCGTCTTCTCATTTGCTTTTTGTTTGCTTGTGTGCTAGATTGCTTGCTTTGTCATGATGTCTCAAGAAAATACCAAGTTGTGTGATTTTTCCAACACTAATAATAATGATTTTATTAGTACTCCGATTGCTCCCTCCACTAGTGCGGAAGCTTATGAAATTAATGCCGCTTTGTTGAATCTTGTTATGAAAAAACAATTTTCTGGTCCTAATGAAGATGCTGATCCCATCTTAATACTTTCGTTGAATTGTGTGATATGCAAAAGAAAAAAGATGTGGATAATGATATTGTTAATTTGAAGTTGTTTCCGTTCTCACTACGAGATCGTGCTAAAACTTGGTTTTCATCCTTGCCTAAAAATAGTATTGATTCATGGAATAAGTGTAAGGATGCTTATATTTCCAAGTATTTTCCTCCCGCTAAGATCATCTCTCTTAGGAATGATATAGTGAATTTTAAGCAACTTGATCATAAACATGTTGCATAATCTTGGGAGAGGATGCAGTTAATGATAAGAAATTGCCCTACTCATGGTTTAAGTTTATAGATGATCATACAAAAAAATTATGCTGGATTGAATTTTGCATCTAGAAATCTTTTAGATTCCACCGCGGGTGGTACTTTTATGGAAATCACATTAGGAGAAGCTACTAAACTCCTAGATAATATTATGGCAAATTACTCTCAAAGGCATACCGAAAGATCTTCTACTAAAAAATTGCATGCTATTGAAAAGATTATTATTTTGAGTAGAAAGATGGATGAACTTATGAAATTGATTGCTAGGAAGTGCTCCTATTGATCCTAATGATATGCGTTTGTCTACTTTGATTGAGAATAATAATGAATCTATGGATGTGAATTTTGTTGGTAGGAACAATTTTGGTAATAACGCGTATAGAGGCAATTTTAATCCTAGGACGTTTCCTAGTAATTCCTCTAATAACTATGGTAATTCCTACAACAATTCTTATGGAAATTATAATAAGATACCCTCTGATCTTGAGAATAATATTAAAGATTTCATTAATTCTCAAAAGATTTTCAATGCCATGGTAGAAGAAAAATTGCTTAAGTTTGATGATTTGGCTAGAAACGTTGATAGAATTTCTCATGAGATTGATTCCTTTTATATTAGACCTATGCCACCCAATCTTGATATCAATGGGTCTCTGAAATCTATTCAAATTTCTATTAATGAAAGTAGGGAGATAATTAATAGAATGCGAGCTAAGAGAAATTTGGCTAGAAAAAGCATGTTCTTCTAGTTTTCGTGATAATCATGATGAAGATCTTAAAGTGATTGGTGTGAATCCTATTGAATCTTTGTTTACTAATATAAAACTTGATGAAGAAGGGACTGGAGAAGAGTCAACTTTAGCTAGAAGGCGTCCCAATAATTTGGAGGGTGATGATCTTAATGAAAAAATTGATAAAAGTGGGATTGGCGAGGTCAAAACTTTAAGTAGTGATGAGCCCACTCTTTTTTATTTCAAGGATTTTAATTATGACAATTGTTATTTGATTGAGTGTATTTCCTTGTTACAATCTATGCTTAATTCACCTCATGCTTTTAATCAAAATAAGGCTTTTACTAAGCATATCGTTGATGATATGATGAAATCTTTTGAAGAAAAACTTGAGTTGGAAGTTTCAATCCCTAGAAATCTTTGTGATGAATGGGAACCTACTATTAAGATTAAGATTAAAGATTATGAGTGCTATGCTTTATGTGATTTGGGTGCTAGTGTTTTCACTATTCCAAAAACTTTATGTGATGTGCTAGGTTTCCACAAACTTGATGATTGTTCCTTAAATTTGCACTTAGCGGATTCTACTATTAGAAAACCTATGGGAAGAATTAATGATGTTCTTATTGTTGCAAATAGGAATTATGTGCCCGTAGATATTATTGTGCTTGATATAGATTGCAATCCTACATGCCCTATAATTCTTGGTACACCTTTCCTTATAACGTTGGTGCAATTATCGATATGAAAGAAGGAAACATTAGATTTCAATTTCCATTAAGGAAGGGCATGGAACACTTCCCAAGAAAGAAAATTAAGTTGCCATATGAATATATTATGAGGGCTACTTATGGATTGAATACCAAAGATGATAATACCTAGATCTATGCAATATGCCTATCTAGGGGCGTAAAACAATAGCGCTTGTTCGGAGGCAACCCAATGTTATTTTTGTTTTTCTTGTTTTGCTTCTGGTTTTCAATAAATATGCAATTATACTTCTGTTATGATTGTGTTTAAGAGTTTTAATCAGTGTTTGTGCCAAGTAGAGCCTTTGGGATGATCTATGGTGATAGTTGATTTGATTTTGCTGAAAAACAGAAACTTTTGCACCCAGTTCTGGAATTTTGTAAATTCACAGAAACATGCTTTTGATCTAAATTTTTTACACAATTTTGATATACAAATTTTCTATGTTGTCCAAATTGTTCAGAATTTCTAGAGTTACGAAAGTATGAGCAATATTCAGGTCTTCACAGACTGTTCTGTTTTCACAGATTCTGTTTTCTATGCATTGTTCTCTTGTTTTGGTGAACCTATGGGTAGTATCAGGGGGGTATGAACCATGGTGAAGTTGGAATACAGTAGATATAATGATAGTATGAAATTGGAATGAGTTTACAACAGTACCTAAAGTGGTGATTTGCTTTTATTATACTAACGGATCTCATGAGTTTTCTGTTGAGTTTTGTGTTGTGAAGTTTTCAAGTTTTGGGTAAAGTTTCGATGGACTAAGGAATAAGGAGTGGAAAGAGCCTAAGCTTGCAGATGCCCAAGGCATCCCAAGGTAATATTCAAGGACAACCAAGCATCTAAGCTTGGGGATGCCCCGGATGGCATCCCCTCTTTTGTCTACAATCCATCGGTAAATTACTTGAGGCAATATTTTTATTCACTACATGATATGTGTTTTGCTTGGAGCATCTTGTATTATATGAGTTTTGCTTTATTTTCTTTTTAGTTTGCCACAATCATCCTTGCTGTACACACCTTTGGAGAGGGACACACATTAATCGTGAATTTATTAGAATACTCTATGTGCTTCACTTATATCTTTTGAGCTAGGCAGTTGCTCTAGTGCTTCACTTATATCTATTAGAGCATGGCGGTGGTTATATTTTGAACAAATTTATGAACTCTCATGCTTCACTTATATTATTTTGAGAGTCTTATAAATAGTACGGCAATTTGCTTAGGTTATGAATTTGGTCCTAATATGATGGGTGTTCAAGAGGGATATAATAAAAACTTTCATGAAGATCATTGAATATATGGGAAGTTTGATTCCTTGCATTCGTTTTGAGATACAAAGATGGTGATATTAGAGTCGTGCTAGTTAGTAATTGTGGTTTAGTAAGAATACTTGTGTTAAGGTTTGTGATTCCCGAAGCATGCACGTATGGTCTCTCGTTATGCGATGAAATTGCAGCATGATTTATTATTGATTGTTTTCCTTATGAGTGGCGGTCGGGGACGAGCAATGGTATTTTCCTACCAACCTATCATCCTAGGAGCATGGGTAGTAGTACTTTGCTTCAAGGGCTAATAAACTTTTGCAATAAGTATGTGAGTTCTTTATGACTAATGTTGAGTCCATGGATTATACGCACTCTCACCCTTCCACCTTTGCTAACCACTCTAGTACCGCGCAACTTTCACTGGTGCATTAAACTCTCCTTATACCTTTCCTAAAAATAGCCACCATACCTACCTATTATGGCATTTCCATAGCCATTCCGAGATATATTTCCATGCAACTTCCACTGTTCCGTTTTGTTATGACACATACCATCATTGTCATATTGCTTTGCATGATCATGTAGTTGGCATAGTATTTGTGGCTTGGCCACCATTCATAATTTTTATACATGTCACGCTAGATCATTGCACATCCCGGTACACCGCCGGAGGCATTCATATAGAGTCATATCTTTGTTCTAGTATCGATTTGTAATTCTTCAGTTGTAAGTAAATAAAAGTGTGATGATCATCATTATTAGAGCATTGTCCCATGTGAGGAATATATATTAAAAAATAAAAAAAGAGGCCAAATGAGCCCAAGAAAAAGAGAGGCCAAAGTGCCCAACAAAAAAAGGAAAATAAAAAAATGAGAGAAAAGAGAGAAGGGACAATGTTACTATCCTTTTCCACACTTGTGCTTCAAAGTAGCACCATGTTCTTCATGATAGAGAGTCTCCTATTTTGTCACTTTCATACATTACTAGTGGGAATTTTTCATTATAGAACTTGGCTTGTATATTCCAATGATGGTCTTCCTCAAATGCCCGAGGTCGTCATCATCAAGGAAGTTGGATGCACACCCACTTAGTTTTCTTTTGAGCTTTCATACACTTATAGCTCTAGTGCATCCGTTGCATGGCAATCCCTACTCACTCACATCGATATGAATTGATGGGCATCTCCATAGCCTATTAGTTTGCCTAGTTGATGTGATAATTTCTTTCTCCTTTTTTGTCTAATACCACCTTCTATTCCACCCATAGTGCTATATACATGGCTCATGCTCATGTATTGCGTGAGAGTTGAAAAAGCTGAAGCGCGTTAAAAAGTATCAACCAATTTCTTGGCTTGTCATCGGGGTTGTGCATGATAAATACTTTGTGTTAAGAAGATGGAGCATGACAAGATTATATGATTTTGTAGGGATAACTTTATTTAGCCATGATCTTTTGAAAAAACATGATTGCTTTTTAGTATGCTTGAAGTATTATTGTTTTTATGTCAATATTAAACTTTTGTTTTGAATCTTACGGATCTGAATATTCATGCCATATAAAAGAAAGATTACTTGATAAACATGTTAGGTAGCATTCCAGACCAAAAATTCTGTTCTTATCATTTACCTACTCGAGGACGAGCAGGAATTAAGCTTGGGGAGGCTTGATACATCTACAACGTATCTATAATTTTTTATTGTTCAGTGCTACTATATTATCCATCTTGGACGTTTTATATGCATTATTATGCTATATTATATTATTTTTTTGGGACTAACATATTAACCTAGTACCAAGTGCCAGTTGCTGTTTTTCCTTGTTTTTGTCTTTACAGAAAATCAATACCAAACGGAATGAAACTTTTTGAGGATTTTTCTTGGACTAGAAGACACCCAGGAGCCTTCGGGAGGAGGTTAGAGGGGCCACCAGTTAGAAACAAGCTCGGAAGGCGCGCCCCCCAGGATTGTGGGGCCCCTGATGCTCCTCTAACCCTAATCTTTGCTCTATAAATACCCAAATATTCCCTGTATACCAGAGGGCACATCAAAAATACTTTTTCGCCGCCGCAAGCTTCTGTTCTCGTGAGATCCCATCTTGGGGCCTTTTCCGGCACTCCGTTGGAGGGGGATTCGATCACGGAGGGCTTCTACATCAACCTTGTTGCCCTTCCGATGATGTGTGAGTAGTTTACCACAGACCTACAGGTCCATATCTAGTAGCTAGATGGCTTCTTCTCTCTCTTTGATCTTCAATACAATGTTCTCCTCGATGTTCTTGGAGATCTATTCGATGTAATCTTCTTTTGTGGTGCATTTGTTGAGATCTGATGAATTGTGAACTTATGATCAAATTATCTATGAATATTATTTGAGTCTTCTCTGAACTCTTTTATGCATGATTAAGATAGCTTTGTATTTCTCTCCGATCTATTGATTTGGTTTGGCCAACTAGATTAATTTTTCTTGCAATGGGAGAGGTGCTTTGTAGTGGGTTCAATCTTGCGGTGGTCATACCCAGTGACAGAAGGGGACATGACATGTATTTGTATTGTTTCCACTAAGGATAAAAAGGTGGGGTTTATTCATATTGATTGGATCTATCCCTCTACATCATGTCATCTTGCTTAAGGCGTTACTCCGTTCTTATTAACTTAGTACACTAGATGCATGCTGGATAGCGGTCGATGTGTGGAGTAATAGTAGTAGATGCAGGCAGGAGTCGGTCTACTTGTCACGGGCGTGATGCCTATATTCATGATCATTGCCTTAGATATCATCATAACTTGCGCTTTTCTATCAATTGCTCAATAGTAATTTGTTTACCCACCGTATGCTTTCTTTCAAGAGAGAAGCCTCTAGTGAAAACTATGGCCCCTAGGTCTATTTTTATCATATTATTTTCATATCTATAAAATAAAAAACACAAAAATACCTTGCTGCAATTTATTTAACTTTACTTTATTTTGCACTTTTACTTATCTTATATATATATTTCTACCAGATCTCATCCTTGCAAGTAACCGTGAAGGGATTGACAACCCCTTTTTCGTGTTGGGTCCAAGTATTTGTTTGTTTGTGTAGGTGCAATCATTGGGGACTTGTGTGTTCCTCCTATTGGATTGATACCTTGGTTCTTAACTGAGGGAAATACTTATCTCTACTTTGTTGCATCACCCTTTCCTCTTCAAGGGAAAAACCAACGCAAGCTCAAGAAGTAGCATTCCATTGCCATGGAGGTTGAGAAAGAGGAAAATATTTTTGTGGAGCCCAAATTCCCATTGCCAAAGGTCCAGAGAGGGGGTCAATATTATGTTAGGAACACATCAATAACTATCATAGACAAAAGAAATCAAGCATTAGCAATCACTTCAAAAACACCAACCCGAGGCATACCAGATACAATAGCAAGATTGTCTTTCCGCGTTATTCAACCGCTCAAATACCTATGCAACACTGAGCGCAAGCCTATGCCTCGCACTTAAGGGAAAGATAGAAAATGGTTGGGGTTTTGAGAAGTCAAAAATAAAGAAAGTCTTGCATCAATGCAGTTGACCATCAGGCAATGGAGAAGGCCCTATGATCGATGTTAACACAAGGAGTGGTGATCGCCATGCAACTAGGATGCATGTAGAGCTATGAATATGTGAAAGCTCTCCTATGGACTAAGTGGGGGTGCATCCAACTTACTTGCTCATGAAGACCTTGAGCTTCTGAGGATGCTCGTCATTGGAAAATACAAGCCAAGTTCTTTAGTGTAGGTTCCCCACTAGTATGAAACATGAAGCTCATGAAACTTTCTACTTTACAATGCATGAAGTGGTGCTTCTTTGAAGCACATGTGTGGTAAAAGGGTAGTAGCATGCCCCTTCTCTCTTTTTCTCTCATTTTTTCATTTTTCTTTTAGAACAGTCTCATGGACCTCATGCCCACTTTTTCGAGGGCTCATAAGTCTCCACCATTCTTTTCCTCTTTTTTTAGAATAGTTTCATGGACCTCATCCTCACTTTTTCAAGGACTCATAAGTCTCCACCATTCTTTTCCTCACCGGGGCATGCTCTAATAAGGATGATCGTCACACTCTTATAATGACTCACTTCAACTGAATTATATCATAACTCAAAACTGAAAACATGAGAGAAACTCTATATGATGAATGCCTCTGGCACTGAACCAGTATGTGCAATGATCCGGCATAGTATAGACATAAAAAACGGACAAGCCATGAAAAAATGTCGAGCTAGCCATACTATGATCATGCAAGGCAAATGAAAACATGTCTCTAATCATGCAATGTAATATGATGGTAGTACATGGTGATATGCTCGGAATGGCTATGAAGATGCCATGTAGGTAGGTATGGTGGCTATTTTGTGGATATGGGGTATCTTATGTGTAGGAGAACAAGAGAAAGTCCTCCCACGTGTTTGTATGTACCTGCAAAGTTTGCTCCAAGTCCCAATGTGAGAGTGGGCAATGCATGCACCGTAGAGGCTAGCAATAAAAGATGAATGGAAGTGCAAAAGGGTTCGAACTTGCCTTAGTCGTAAAGAACTCAAACACTACACAAGAGTAGCGCGGTGTCATGTTGCATAAGACTCAAAAGCTAAGTACCCCGAGGGGATAGTTTGGCGGAGATAAACCCCATTGCGCGTACCGGATCAACCAAAGATGTTGGGTTCATCGGCAAAAAGCCTCTACAATCATTCAATCGCTAATCAAGACACCACTAGAGTCCCCAACTTATGTGATTAGGTGAAAGAAAGGCAATAGTGCAAAGAACTCCTTCATTGGGTTTTTGATAAAAGAACATGGCAATGTTTTTCAAAAGATAACAAGATTCCCACAAGCTAAGTCAAACAAGTGCAAAGCAGGCATGTCAAAACAGCAGGCCACACTATATGCACAAAAACCAAATGATGAAGAGCATTGCACAAGACACTACACATGCAAAAGTAACCTCCCCACACTTAGAACTAAACTAGGGAAATTACAAAAGTAAAAAAGAAAATGCAGTTATTAAAAGAGAGTGTGAGAAGTGGTTACCTCCCCTGAGCTTAATTAAGCAAATGGTTAGACACTTTTACTGTTGAGGTGCATATGACCTCTCTTCTAATAGACATGGACCTTGCTTCAGTTGATCTCCTTGTTGCGGTCCGGTGGCTGCCCTCCGATAGAATCTACTAGAACAAAACTAAAAAAGAAAACAAAAATATATTTGTGCTTTTGTCGTTTTTCATTTTTTTTGTAGCACAAAGGATTAGCAACACAAGTGATAAAAATATGCCTCACAATGATAGGTTCATCAACCTAAGCACCTCGCTTAAGTCAATAAACTAAGACTAAGAGCTTAGAAGTCTCCTAGGTTTGGAATGAAGTGTGAGTGGGAAAAATATAGACACAAGTGTGCAGCTCCTAGGTGCCTAATTAAAAAGGGGATCCTCACATAAGGTGAGAAACTCAACACTAAGCAACTTTTATTTGAGCAAGGTTCGTATTGGAAAACATTACCGGGCACTTGTCGGTGAAGTTCGTCATGATGAAGCAACCAAGCGACTTGTGCAGATATTTTATACGGTTGGCACCATATAGTACATGTCACCACACAAGGTCCAAGCCCCTGCGAAAATAACACACAAAATAAAAACATCAAACCGGTATACGAACTGAGTTCGTATACCCAACCGGTAAAAAGAAACA
This sequence comes from Thinopyrum elongatum, assembly GCA_011799875.1. Classification (NCBI taxonomy): domain Eukaryota; kingdom Viridiplantae; phylum Streptophyta; class Magnoliopsida; order Poales; family Poaceae; genus Thinopyrum; species Thinopyrum elongatum. The sequence goes on from CM022297.1 coordinate 257,358,050, forward strand.
AGGGAAAACATAGTTGCTATAGAGAATTATTGGCTATATGGTATCAGAGGTAATAAACATTAATTAGAAAGCAATAGTTGGTTAGAAAATACCTCATCGATCTCATACGTAAAAAATGAACCAAATGGAGGTGTCATTGCCTTCACGTGGGCGCTCAAACAACCATTTGCGGTCGTATGGAATGACGTCATTCACTCTGTGGAGATGCTCGTTGTGGACGCCAGGTAAAACGACTGCTCGTACGAGTGTGAGCGCTCATATGGTAGGTCGTCTTTTGCTCTAGTTCTCTTCTCTCTTGCGGCCACGAGCCCATATGGGCGTTCAAATCACCGGGGCGGTCGTATGGAATGCTGTCTTTTCTCCTGGAGCTACAGAACTTCATGAAAAAAGTTGTGCTTCCTCCTCACATTAGGCACATAGCAGTTTTGCAATAAAAGTAGGAGGAATGCAACAAAAACAGACTACTGACATGCTATAAACTTTGCCAATGAAAACAACACAAAACCAACTCAAATAGAAACCATTCAAAATCAAAATAAAAGTGCCAATGCAACATGAATGCATCTAGACTCAAGACACAGAGCTAAGAAAGACACCTATAGACTTTCGGGTTACCTCCCTGGCAGTGCTTTATTTATAGCCATATATCTAGGCTTTGGTGCTCCGTAAGGTCATCCACCCAAATCCCAAGGGATATCAACCCCGAGCATGAGGCCAGACCCCGACCAAGGTTTGGAGCACCACATAGCAGAGCTCGGTCGGAGTCGTACTCTCTTCTGGTGCATCGGCATCATATAAGAAAATTCATACTCTATCCTTGGCGAGTACCGATGCATCCGGTTCAGTGGAGATGCCTGCAAGGTTAGTAGCTGCAATTTGACAATATTTTTATAACTGAGAGGATATGGAGCTATATGGAAATCATAACCTTTTTATTCTTCTTCTTTGGTGTACCTGGGAATGTTAGTATACACATTTGCAAATTCAATATCAAGGCTATTATCATCTATAATACTTTGCAATTTACTCTCCAAAGGAGGTCTATGGAGAGCCTGCAAAAAATCAACCCATATATCATCAAGATCAATTTCAGAATATTCAATTTGGGGTTTGTCCAATATCAACAAATCCACAGGTAAAGAGGAGTAATCAGGTACCATGGTGGTTTGCATCACTTTTGATAACTCTCTTAATGTAAGCAACTCACCCTCCTTTTGTGCTATCTCATCCTTAAGACGAATGCCAATTGATGTTTCATCAAAAGGAGTCATCGTAGGCACATCGGGAACAATGCCAATATTTAGTTCATCTCTAACAATAAACTTTGAAACATCAGCCTTCACTATATCCGCTGGCAGAGAATATTCAAGCATCATTTCAATAGGTTCCATGAAAGCTCTAATATAACATAGATATGATAAATGATCATCGAGCTAGGAATTAATGGTGTCTAGAAATTTGCCATGATCGGTAGAAGTTGTTGGAAGGGGGCCCTTCCCTCCTTCTTCTCCATGTTCCTTCTCCGGATTTTCTCCTAGACACACTTATTGGAAAGTGGTTCCCTTGTTTTCCTCCCATCGCTCGATTTTTTCCTCGGATTCTTTCGTGAGGTTATCTTCCTATAACATAGAGGCTTGGGAAGTGGTAGTCCACTTCTCATATTCTTTAGTTAAAGGGGCATTATAGAGGTTGTTAGTAATACACCACTTATAAATTCTCTCCACCAAACCCATATATTTCAAGACCTCTTTATGTTGTAGAGAGAGCTCCTTCACCCTGTTCATCAGTTCTAATGTTTTGTAATAGAGCATTAGTTCCTCAATAGTCGCAACATGATCAAATATGTACCAGTCACGGTTATATGCTGCTACAACAGGGTTAGGGTGAAGTTTATAGCTGAAGCTTATATGGCATTTGGACTTACAATGCTCACAAGATGATGGATATGCAAATATACCTTTAGCGTAAATATCCAATGCCTGGAATTTATCACCCATTTCAATACCTTTAAATGAATATTGGTATTGAGCATATATCATTCCTCTATCTTTGTTTTGTTTCCTTGTAGCATTTCTAATTCCTGCAAAAGACATCTCAAAGCCAAACATTTTTTTTGTATTTTTAGATAAATAGCAACAAACATAAATAAACTATATGTGAGCGGGTAATTAATAACCAAGTGTTATGCTCCCCAACAACAGTGCCAGAAAATTCCTGATGACTTGCAAGTGCACAGGGTTGTTGTAGCACTTTCGCGATAACTGAAGTGTCGAACCCACAGGGAGCAAATAGGAAGGAATTACAAACCCTGCAACTATGCTATCGCTTACGCAGTTACATACGCACTCAAACCGTAGCTTGGAAATAGCCTACTTTGGTAAGTTGCAAGGAGGACAAATAAAAGGGTACCATTTATCTAAACTACAAACAAGAAATAAAAGACAGAAAATTAAATAGACTAAACTACGTGAAACGGTGCTTGAGTAATAAACGTTCTCGAGGGAATCAGAGTCATCACCACAAGTATGATGCTGAAAACACATGATAAACATGTCTCTCTAATTGTATCACTAAGCCACTTGTACATGATCTCGCATGGGCGGAGCCATTAAAGTATGCAACCCCACTAAGGTTACCGTGTACACTAGTGCCACCACCGTGCTTCCCCACTCTAGTTATCACAACGATAATTAAGGGGAGTGAACTCCATGTGATCATGGCCTTAAGTTCTAGGGTTCTCCGCTACAAAAAAAGACACATCCGTGACATTTTGGCCCGAACAATTTTTTTTCTGTCATGCTTATGACACTTCTATGACGATAATTGTGACAAAAACACGTATCATCATAGATGTGGTGGGCTCCTACTTCTATGACAAAAAATCATGACATAAAATGGGCTTTTCGTCCTGGGCGGGCCGGAGACGCACCTGCATGACATTCTTTGGGCCGTCCATGACGAAAAAAATCGTGGTAGAAGCGAGGGTGAGAAAAATATCTGGGAGTTCCCGGTTACGGTGGGTGGTCGGGGCCGAGCGATGCACTGTGGTTTGCGCATTTCTCTCGTGTACGTGCGTGTGTGCGAGGCATTGGCTAACTGAACCCGAGCGATCGATCCCTTGGTTGTTAACTGAGCCCGAGTGATTCATTCGCTGCTGACTGAACCCGAGCGATTCCTCGCTGCTGCTGCTAACTGAACCCGAGCGATCGATCACTGCTGCTATTTACTGAAGTCGATTGAGCCCCCGTGCGAGACGTAGCTAGCCGGTGTTGGGTTGCCTCTCGATGAACAGTGACCATTGCTACCGTGCGCGCGGTACGTAGAATGAGTCGAGACGTGGTGAGTTGAGCCGGTTGGTTGGCTGTGGACAAGCTTTTAAATAGCGGATAGCAGACTGGTTGTGGATTAGGGTCCGCGTAGCGGAATGCGGATAGCGGGCGATATTGCGGGCGCTATGTCCACATAGCCAATTTTTGAAAAACACTCATAAATTTGAGATTGTTGTGTATATTTCTAGGCCATTGACAAAAAATATGACACTTAATTTGAGAAATCATCATTTATATAAGAATATAAACTATAATTGAACAATATTTGGTCGTGTAACCATGCAAGCAAAACACATTTACCAAAATAGATAACACAACAGAACAACAAGGACTTATATAGCAGGAGATATTGCGAATAGCGGATGATATAGCGGTCTAACAAGTGATATTGCGCCCGCATCATGACAACACGCTATTTTCTAACGGAACCTTAAACTAATAGCGGCAGGGTGACGCTACCGCTATTGCGGCCGCAATAGCGGAGGTAGTGGACGCTATTTAAAAGCTTGGCTGTGGATGAACAGTTCCCGGTGGGGGTTGGATGAACATGATCCCGTGGTAGTAGGCCATTGCCGTTGGATGAACAGGACCCCGAGGAGGCCACCGCAGCCCAGCTGGTTGGGGGTGGATGAACAGGAGGACCCCGTGGAGGCTCTATGAACAGTAGCCGGTGGAGGCTGGATGAACAGTAGCCCGTGGATGAACAGTAGCTGTGGAGGTTAGAGGAAGTCGGCGGTGGATGAACAGTAGCCCATGGAGGTTGGAGCGAGGCAGTAGACGGTGGATGAACAGGACCCCGTTTCGACCGTAGGTGCTCCAACAGAAGTCCGTTTCCTCTGTTTTGTGGTACGCCACACCCCTCCCGATCAACAGCACCCTGTTTCGACCATAGGCACTCGAACAGAAGTTCGTTTCCTCCATTTTGCGGTACGCCAGACCCTTCCCGATGAACAGGACCCTGTTTTGACCATACGCGATCTAACAGAAGGCAGTTTCCTACGTTCTGCGGTATGCCAGACCTCGTTTTGGCTATTCCGTCCAAGCCGGTTGGCTCCTGATGAACACGACGCTGTTTCCTCCGTTGCGACCCGGCCGGTTGGCTGCTGATGAACAAGACGACGTCGCTGTACGCGTTCGAGACCACACCCATATGTACATACATAGCCGTATTTACTTTCTTGCAGCGTGGCTGTACGTACGTGTACATGATATAGACGGGACTGCGTGACATGCTATGTCCGCGCCTCTACTACAACACGTGCCACTCCTTACTCGGCCACAGTTCATCTTTGCAGAGAGACCGATCGGCCAGTATGTACGTACACGTTCGTGACCAGACAGACAACGCTACGTACGCTTCGACCGGGTGGGTCCCAGCTGTCAGGGAGGATAAGGACACACCTCCTTGCGTGCGAAGATATAGCTGGTGGGTCCCAGCTGTCAGGGGAAAGAATCTTTTTTTCCCGTAATATGGACGCACTTTCTTGCATGCGAAGATGTAGCTAGTGGGTCCCAGCTGTCAGGGGGGAACATTTTTTCGCAAAATACGGTGGCCCTTCGATGGGTCCCCGCTGTCAGGTGGAGGAATCATTATTTTGTGCGTAATAAGGAGGCACTTCATTACTGCGGTCGTGGACCCAGCTGTCAGCCTCTCCACGTACAGTCCTCTTCCGATGGAAGTCGGTCCTTGACCACGTTGACCACACCGCGTCGAGAGCACCAAGGCGGGGACAACGACGAGGCCTAGGAAGGGAATGACCAGGAGCCGGGGAAGACTTAGCAGTTGTTTCCCACGCGGAGGGGAGTACGAGGGTTTACTGCTTCGCTGCAGTATGAGGCTGCTGTCGCCGGAGAATAAAAGGAGGTCTAGGTGAGTACAGGGATGGCCAGGCTAGCGAAGATAGTAGGGTGGGACGGTGAGGCCTGCGCGGCAGCACAGCCGGCCATGGGACGCAGGAGCAGGTGGCACGGCCGGCGATGGTTTGGGCGGCTAGAGCAAGAAGACCAGAGGTTGAAGAAGCACGACGGGCGTTGGATGGTCATCGTACGGTCGCTACAGCTAGAATCATTTATATTGACTAAGTTGACAAATCCTGCGTCCCCTTCAACTTAGTAGGCCCACATGTCAGCCTCCAAATATGGTGGGTCCCAGCTAGCAGGGGGAGTATTCTTTTTTTTTGTGCGTAATAAGGAGGCACTTCCTTGCGTGCGAAGATATAGCTGGTGGGTCCGAGCTATCAGCGGGAGGAACGTTTTTTTTTCACGAAATATAGAGGCCCTTTCGGTGGGTCCCCGCTGTCAGGTGGAGGAATCATTATTTTGCTCGTAATAAGGAGGCACTTACTTGCATACGGCCATGGACCCAGCTGTCAGCCTCTCCACGTACAGTCCTCTTCTGATGGATGTCATTCGTTGACCACGTTCACCATGCCGCGCCGATAGCACCAGGGCGGTGGACGACGGCGAGGCCTAGGAAGGGAACGACCCGGAGCCGGGGAAGACTCGGCAGTGGTTGCCCACGCGGTGGGGAGTACGAGGGTTTACTAGTTCGGCTGCCGTCGCCGAAAAATAACAGGAGGTGTGGGTGAGTAGAGGAATGGCCTGGCCAGCGATGGAGTAGGGTGGGGTGGTGTGGCCTGCGCGGCAGCACAGCCGACCACGGGAGGCGGGAGCAGGCAGTCCCACCGGCGCTGGTTTGTGCGGCTGGAGCAAGAAGATCAGATATTGAAGAAGCAGCACGGCCGTTGGATTAACATCCAATGGTCACTGCTGCTAGAATCGCTTGTGGACTAAGTTGACAATGCCTTTCGTACACGTTAACCTAGTAGACCCACAAGTCAGCCTCCAAATCTGTCCCAAACAGCATACTACCAGAAATTTCTAGCCAGATTCAAATTAATTTAAAAACTAAACATACCTTAATTTAAATCCAATGAAATTTTACCCGCACAAAAACAATGAAATTTAAAATATCAAAATCCGAAAGAAAAAAGTATTTTGGAACTAATTGCCTGTTTGATGTATTTTTTTATTTTACAGCCCATTTCTTATTACTTATAGCCCATTTTCTGGGAAAGCTCGAATGCATCCCTCCTCATCTTGAAAGATTTTCGGCCCAGCAGGGCGTAGAAAAGCAAGTAGGCCTCCGTTGGTTATTCTGCAAAAAACAAAATAGCTGGGCTAGCCATTTTCAGAAAGAAAAAAAAACTAGGTTGGTCATGTGGTAAACATATGAAATAAAAGCCTGGGCTAGACGGGCCACAGCTCCCGCTCAACCCAATTGATACCCTTCTCCGTCCCGAAAACAAAAAAAAAATACTGCGCGCGCTGCTGGGTCCCGGGTTTCAGCCGCTCCTTATGCAGTTATCTCGCTTATTGACTACGTTGACAGTGTCATGCGACCCAGATGTCAGGAAACCATCAGGAGGAACCCTTTTTTTCTTGTAATAAAGGAGGCACTTGCTTGCCACCTGCCATGATCCTGGTGGGTCCCTACTGTCATCCTCACCATGTACAGTCATCTCCTTATTCCTCTCGGTTGTTGACCATGTTGACAACACCGGAGGGCGGCGCTGCGGCGAGCGAACCAAGGCGGAGGACGATGGTGAGGCCTCAGACGGGAACGAACAGGAGCCGGGGAAGATGCGCAGAGTTTTAGGGTGCGATGTGGCCGCGATGTGTGTGCGGCAACACAGCTAGCCGTGGGAGGCGGGAGCAGGCTGTCCCGCCGGCGCTGGTTTGGCTTTGGCGGCTGGAGGAAGAAGAGACTGAAGAAACACGATAGACGTTGAATGTCAATCCAACGGTCAAGGTTGGCACAATCATTTGTTGACTAAGCTGACACCACGTAGCATACATTTTTATAGGAAGAAAAGAAAAACTGGGCTCGTTCGCCAGATAACATTCCTGAAACTGCCACCATTTGATATTGCGTCGCAACTAAAACTGCCAGGAAAATGCATTCATTTGCCGTCCTCCTCCCAGGGAACGTTCGCCACATAAGTGACTAGCACCCTTGGTTTTCAACTGAGAGGTCTTGGGTTCGAGTCCCAGCCTCCAAGGAACCCTCAATTTTCTCCTCCTTCCTTCCTCGCAAAAAAAAAGAAAACCAAAGACTTGAGAAGGCGTATAGAAAAAGCTAGTTGTTGGTGCAATGATAGGCCCCTTATGTTTTGGAGTTTGTTGACATAAACAGTATGGGACTTATGTGTTTGCTAGTGCACACAGAGTAACAGTTCCCTGATGTATCGAGCAGTTTGATGCAAACGACGAAGATAAACTTCCTGCGTAGCTGTGAAGGTTAGCACCGAAGATAAAGCTATCAAGAGTGACCCCTAAAAATTGCTGAAGCCCAAGCAATTGGTTCGGTGCATGTTCGAAGCAAATGAGTGCGTTTGAGGAAGAATGAAGATGAAGTGAAGACGTAGAATTTATTTCGTTGTTCTTCTTCTTTCATTGAGTCATAGGACCACCGCACTATTAAGAGGGGTGTAGCGTTCGAAGCTTTGATTCTCTGATGCTAAACCCATATCCTATGAAAGCTGTGAGAGAAATCTCTTTGTGCTCCGAGCAAATACTTGCCTGCAAGAGACTGTGATCTTCTTCGCTGCGAGAGATTTGCCTCGGACCGAGGAGTTAGCATTACTTGTTCCTCAAGTAATGTTACTGTTGCTCCAAAAATCCGACCGTTGTGAATGTGTCGGTTGGCCATTGGCTGGACCTCGTGTCCAAAATGGTCATTTCCCATCTGGGAAGGCTACGACTATAAATAGCCACCTCGCGCCGGCTTTGTTCGGTGGCTGCTCCATTTGATTCTGAGAAGTTTGTGAACAACCCACTCTCTGAGCGATTTGAGTTTAAAATCCACCAAGAGAAAAGCCCTAGAGTAGAAGAATTAGATAGTGGTTCAGCATCACTGGAATCTAAGTTTAGTACGCTCTGCCTATTACTCTTGAGAGCTGCAAACTCTCTAGACGGTTAGGTGTAAATTTCTTTAGAGACCAATAGTGATTGTGGTTCTCGAAGAAGAAGTCTGTAAAGGTTCGAAGATCGCCTTCAAGTATCTACCATGAGTGATCGGCATCGGTTGACGAATCGATTGTCGAGGAGAATAGGGTGAAGAGAGTTTATCTTCCATGTTAAGTCACAGCCCCTCCAACCAGACGTAGTCCTTGTGTAGAAGGATGAACTGGTCGACCAAATTCCATGTCGCCATCGAGCACCTTCGGTAACCTCTGTCTCTTATGTTTACATTCGATGTATTTCATTCGTGTGTTTTACTTCGATGCATGCTTTAGTTTTTCCTTTGATTCTCTGTAGTAGTTCATCTTAGTCTTTATTTCACTTATTCCGCTGCTGGGTTCTAAGAGATTTAAGTTTTTCGAAGAAAATTTAAAACTCCCATTCACCCCCCTCTGGTAGACATACTTCGTTCCTACAATTGGTATCAGAGCAAGGTACTCCTTGACTCTGCTCATTTTAGTCTAACGACTTTGGAGTTTAAGTATGTCTTCAGTGAACTACAAGTGGCATCTCAAGATTCCCATATTTGATGGGACGGACTATCCCTTCTGGAAGGAGAAGATGAAGATCCATCTTCGAGCTATAGATGATGATATGTGGAACGTGGTGCATATAGGGTTCACAATTGTTATTCCTCAAGCTCCTACCGATGAAGAAAAGAAGCTCATTCAACTAGATGCTCAAGCCAAAGATGAAATTGGTGGCCATCTCTCTCGAGCACAATTCCTTCGGTATCGCCAGTGTGAAACCGCGAAGGAGCTGTGGGATGTCCTCGAAAAGATCAATGAAGGAGGTTCAACTCAGAAAGAAGCTCGAATTGATACTCTTCGGGCAAAGTTCAATCGCTTCAAGCACATTCGAAATGAAAGTTGTCAGCAAACATTCGACCGCCTCAGTGACATAGCTAATGAACTTCAAGGACTCGGTGCCAAAGATATCACTGACCATGAGGTTGTGAAGAAACTACTACGGTCTCTTGACACTTCATTTGACACGCTTGTTCTGATGATTCCAGAGCATCTTGATTTCAAAATCCTCAACTCCACTGATGTCATGGAAAGACTGAACACATACGAGGAACAGGAAGAAGAGAAAAGAGATCTGTATGGCTCAACTCAATGCAAAAATCATGCTCTCAAGGCTGTGGCTGATTCCTCCTCAGAAGGAAATGCCGAAGAAGATTCAGATGATCCAGAACGTCTCAGCAAAGATCCCGCACTGATCATGAAACAATTCCAATGTTTCCATAAAAAAGAGCCAGTTCCAGAAAAGAAGTTCAAGCAAATCTGTGGGTTCAAAATCTTCAAAACCCGCCGGAGAATACAACTGATTCAAGTGCAAAAAGCCTGGACACTTCATTTTGGACTGCCCTATCTAGAAGCTGAAATTTGTGCAAGCAGGAGATATGACTCGGGCAATCATTGAGGTAAAAGCAAGAGCAAGAACTATGACTCAAACGATGAGAAGAAAACAAAGAAATTCTTCAAGAAGAAGGACAACTCCTCGTCTAAATCTTCGTCGAGATCCTCATCAAGAAATCCTTCCAAGTTCTCCTCCAACTGCAAGAATACATCTCGCAAGGCCAAGGCATACATCGGCAAGGAAATGGATTTTGATGAAGAAGAATCGTCTGGCTCCGAAGAAGAAGAAGAATCTGATGAAGATTTCGACTCCGGCATGGCAGGCATAGCATGTGCCTCCTCTACTACGACTAACTTCTTCGGGAATCCGTGAAGCGATGATGAATCTCCTGCCTACTGCTTCATGGCCAAGGCTTCGAAAGAAAAGGTATCCTCGAAACATCATAAGGTTCACTCCAGTGATCAATATTCTTCTGATGAGGATGACCATGCTAAGTTGATCAAAATTGCTAATATTCAACAAAATTCTCTTGAGAAAATTGAGAAAACCCTTAGTAAATCTTAAGGGTTGTTGCTTGAGGAGATGGAGAAAAACCAGTCGCTGACCAAAGAGTATTCCTCTCTCAAGTCACGAATGGATGAACTCTCAACTCATCATGATTTTCTCTCAGCAGACCACGAAAGATTGACCTACGATTACCTGAAAAGGAAACAGGAACTCGAGGCGCTGAGAGAGGCTCGTGAGGACTTGATGAGAGAAAATTCTCTTCTCACCCAACAACTTAAGGAGAAACCTGAAGTGTTTGAGCCACCTTGCTTAAAATGCCTTGAACGAACTAATGCTGAATCAAATGCCGAATCATCTGTGAAGGCTAACCCCTCTGTCGAGGAAAATGGTTCTGTTTCTGATGAAAATTCTAGGTTAAAGGATCTTCTTCAGACAGGAAAGTTCAAATCAATCAAAGGGCATCAGACCCTATATGATGTTTTGAAGAAGTCTATTCTTCACAAAAAACCCAGAAAGGAAGGTATCGGTTTCAAAAGGAAACTGAATGAAGATGGTACCTACTGGGAACCACATAAATATCCGCAAACTGTGTGGGTTCTGACTAAGAGCAAAATGCTCGATCCAACATTACTTTCGGGATACGACTCTCCCATTCCTGAATATCCTGATGATGATTCCCTGGTCAACTATAAGTTGTTCAAGAATCAAGGTGGTGAGACTGTTGCTCGGTATGTTGGACCAAACAACAGAAATGGACCCCCTAAGAAAGCTATTTGGGTGCCAAAGAAAACCATTGATGCTTTGCCTGTTTCTGCTCAACTAACCATGCAGGCACAAAGAATTCGACAGAATGAGTACATGCATACTGGATACAATCACTATGCACATGCGTCTGGAAATTTTTTTAATGCTTACTCTTTCAATTATACTCGCTCCCCATCGAGTAACAACTATGCTTATCGAAAGAAATCATATCCTGCTCGTTCATTTGTTTTGAAGCCACCTGCAAAGATGTGGGTGGTTAAGAAAGCCTAATTCTTCTGCATAACTATGTCTCCGGGTGCACTAAATGGATTATGGACAGTGGATGCACTGGTCATATGACCGGAGACAAGTCGTTGTTTGTCGACCCCAACTTAACTGCTTCTCCTATGAAGTATATCACTTTTGGCGACAACAACAAAGGAAAGGTATTTGGGCTAGGTAAAATTGCTATATCCAAGGACAAATCAATTGATGATGTGCTACTTGTTCAATCCCTTGGATTCAATCTCATGTGAGTTGGCAAGCTATGTGATTTAGGCATGCTAGTCTTATTTTCTATCACCAAATGCATTGTCTTCATGGCCTCTGGCAGTTCCTTCGTCTTTGAGGGAATTAGGAAGGGTGATCTTTATATTGTGGATTTTTCTAAGGGTCCCTTAGTCCAAACTTGTTTGCTTGCAAAAGCAACCGAAGGTTAGCTGTGTCACCATAGACTTGGTCATGTAGGTATGAGGAATTTGCAGACTCTGGTGAAGAAAAATCATCTCCGTGGGATTCCTGATGTAAAATTCGACAAGAATCGTCTCGGTGCTGCCTGTGAGGCTGGTAAATTGGCTAAGAAGCATCATTCATCCAAGACAGTTATGACCACAACAAGACCACTGGAAATTCTTCATATGGATTTATTCGGTCCTCAAAATTATGCAAGCTTTGGTGGCAGTCACTATGATCTGGTTATTGTCGATGATTTCTCTCGATACACTTGGGTATTCTTTCTCGAAGACAAGACTTGTACTCAAGATATCTTCAAAAGCTTCGCTAAGAAGGCCCAGAATGAATATGATGTGAGAATTAAGCATGTCAGAAGTGACAATGGAAGTGAGTTCAAAAATACTCACATTGCTGAATTTCTCGATGATCATGGTATCACTACTGGAATCCACTTCTTTGCCGTCTGCTAATTCTTTGCCGTCCGCTTGCTGACGGCAAATAAGGTCTTTGCCGTCAGCCACAAGAAAACGGACGGCAAAGATGTGGCTGATGGCAAACAAAGTCTTTGCCATCAGCCTGTTCTTTGCCGTCCGCTGGCTGACGGCAAAGAGGTGGGTGGGTCCAGTTATTGTTTAACGAACTCAAGCCCACCGGCCCCACCTCTTTGCCGTCCGCAAGCGGACGGCAAAGAAACTTTGCCGACCGTTGGCTGACGGCAAAGAGGCGGGTACGTTAACGGCCGTCCCGCCCCCCTCTCTTCTCTCCACTCTCTCATTCCTCCCCACCCACACCCGCGCCGCTGCCGTCGACCCCGTCTGCCGTAGCCGGCCGCCGCCCCGCACCCCTCCCCTGCGCCCCCCGACCTCCACCTCACCCCCGCCGCCCCTTCCACTTCCGTCCTCCCCCCCCGCCCCCTCCCCTCCTTCTCCCTCCCCCACCCCACCCTTTGCTCCTCCTCCCGTTCTATCCCTCCTTGCCTTATCCTCCTGCCCCTCCTGCCGCCTCACCCCCTCCCCACCTCCTCCTCCCCGCCGCCTCTTCCATGTCGGGCAGCCGCGCTGCGCGTCCCCGCCCCGTCCCGCCCAGCCGTTCTGCCTCCCCCCTCCACCGGTCTCCCCTCCTCCAGCTCCGTCCCACCTTCCGCCTCCCCCTCCACCATGACCTCCTCCCCCTTTTTTTTTTTTTAATTAGTTTTCTTTTTTTCTTTTAGTTTAGTTTCTATTTTAGTTTAGTTTATTTTAGATTAGTTTTAGTTTTGTTTATTTTAGTTTAGTTTATTTTAGATTAGTTTTTAGTTTTAGTTTATTTTAGTTTAGTTTATTTTAGATTAGTTTTAGTTTTAGTTTATTTTAGTTTAGTTTATTTTAGATTAGTTTTAGTTTGAGTTTAGAAGAAGAAGTAGAAGGAGGAGGGAGGAACAGGAGGAGGGAGAAGAAGAAAGAAGAAAAGAAAAGAAGAGGAAAAAGGAGAAGAAGAAGAAGAAGACTCCTCCTTCCTCTTCTTCTTCTTCTTTCTCTTTTCGCCCTCATCCTCCTCCTCACCTCCCCCTCATCTCCTCCTCCTCCTCCCTCTCTTTTTACTTACTACTCCTCCTCCTTCCTCCTCCTATTCATCTTCTTCTTCTCCTCCTCCTCCTCCTCCCCTCCTCCCTTCCCCCCTCTCCCTACCTCCCCCTCCCCCTCCCCGACCCACCCCCACGACCCTCCGCCCAAGCCGGTCTTCCTTCCCCCCTCCTCCCCCTCCCGAGCTCCCCCCCCCTTACCCGGACGTACCCCACCCCTACCTTGATGTCCCAGCCTACCCCTACCCCCCCCCTCCCGCTACCGTATCCCTTATACCGACCAAGCCCGACCTGCCAGGGTGGCGGGACGCTGGCCTGCCGCGTGTTGAGGTCGGTCGTTGGGTAAAAGGAGGGATGTCGGGGTACGGGTGGTGGGTGTGGGGTACCCCGCCCCCCGAGGTGGGTTTGGAGTATCTGGTTTTGTGGAAGGTTGTGGGGGGGGGGCTAATGTATATACGGGCCTGGTTGGGAGGCGGGGCGGGACCCTGGCAACACAGCGGCCCAACTAATCGTCTTCCTTGGGTGGCCTACCGGAGCCTCCCGCCTAGTCCACCACTATGCAGGGACGATAGGGGGCCCTTCGCGCGTGCTGTGGGGTTCCCCTGCTAGCTTCGCCGTCCCCTCCGCCCGCCCATTGGAGTCCAGCCTACCGAGCCTTCCCCCACCTTCCCGGCTCGCTAACCCCCCTACCGCCTTACCGTCTACCGGCTAACGCTACACCGACGGTCCTACAGTTTTCCTCCACCGGACAGGGGCCGCGGGGAGGTCGGGGTCTAACGGGAGGGTCCCCTACCACCTCGCACCGCTTCACCACCCCACCCTACCCCTTACCCCCTACACCCTTACACCACAACCCTCCTACCCCACCCCTACCCCTCCCCTTACACCCATCAGGCACACCTATGACCCGACGCCCACGGGCTTACCCCCTACGCCCACACTACCACCCCAGCGCGCTACACCCTTCCACGACAACCCCCGACCCCCATATATATTTGTGTTGATTGGGTGAATTTTTATTATGATCATGATTATGATACACTTAAATTATATACATATTATTATGTTCATGTCAGGTATCCAAATTTTTTATGTTGTACTAATTTCGTTTACTTTTTGTCATTGCAGGTGTTGACAGGATGGTGGGCAAGGGTCCAGAGCGCCCCGAGCCTCCTGCGAGCGCTACTGGGAGGGGTGGTTGCATTATTGCAGCACAGCCCCTCCGGAGAGCGGTGTAGGATGGTATGCAGACTGCTGCGGCGGGTGCTTCTTCTACGGCTGGGAGAGGTCGGGGGAGGACGAAGAAGGCTGGTAGAGGTGGACGTGGCAGTGGGAGAGGTAGGAAGGCTGCTACGCCTTCCTCGCCGCCACCCTCAGCTTATTCACCCGACCACAGGAGTGCTCCGTCTTACGTGGACCCTCGGACTCCGGTCCATGAGCCTCCGGTCGCTGATCCTTTGCCCCACCAGACTCGGGTCACCGACCCTTCGCCCCACGTGAGTCCGGTCCTAGAGTCTTCGTCCTAGAAGACTCCGGTCACGGGGTCTTCGTCCCAGAAGACTCCGGTCATGGGGTCTTCATCCCAGGTCCTGGAGTCTTCGTCCCAGAAGACTCCGATCCCGGAGTCTTCTTCCCACGAGACTCCGGAGGCTAGTGGCTCGGAGGATGGTAGCGAGGACACTTTTTTAGAAGATAGCTACAGCGACAACGAGCTGGTTGAGAAGGGCAAGAAGGTCTACAAGCGTGGCTGTACAAAGCTCCCGCCCGTGCCGACGACCCCCGACCAGAGGTGGTTGATTGCTCCTAAAGGGTTGAAGTAAGTGCATTTACTATTTTTTAACCTTTTGCCTTCATGTTCCTTCAAATTAATATCTAATGCGTTGGCCTTGTCATACTGCAGGGGCTGGGTACGCCCCCGTGGTTCCCATAGGCCCAACCAGGTCCTTGGTGTGCTTTGCCGGTAGCACTTCCCTGGGTGGGTCACGTTGCCCGGTGAGGGTTAGGTTCCACAGCTAGCACTGACCTGGGAGCTGTACTCGGTTGCCCCGGCCCCGCCGGAGGAGAGGGTCGACGGTGTCTTGTGCGAGACGGTGACCGACATTGTGTTCCATCGGTTTTAGGTAATTTCTCCTTTACGGAATTAAAAATCAACAGTACCTAGTGATTGTACTAATCAGTGTTGTCTTGTTTGATTGCATACCTTCTACATGGTTTCAGAGGGAGAGCAGGAGGCCGCGTGTATGTTTGTCGAAAATGAGTGCAAGCGCCTACTTCAGAACTTAAGGCACGAGGCTTGGATGCAGGCCGTTCGAGACTACGACGCCTCGAAGGGTATTAGGAGGGGCAAGCAGAAGTGTCGCGGCAAGTTTCTGAGTAAGGAGAAGTACATGCAAGTAATTACCTATTCTTAAGGCCTTGAACTTAGTTTTCTTGATTTGATTCTTAGGCGTAGCGCTGAAATTTCTCTTGACTCACTTAGGTGCCCCCGAGATGGTGTGTGGATAAGATGGACTGTTGGGAGGCGTTGGTGGATGCGTGGTGCTCTGCCCAATGGAAAGTCGAACACCAAAGGGCCAAGGATAAGCGCGACCAAATGGAAGGTGTGCCACACCATCAAGGGAGCTCCAACCTGTTTGAGTATGGGGATAACTGGGTATGTGGTTTGCTACATGATTCATGCAATTCATTCTTCATGCTAGATAGTTCATTTATGACATATTTAGCTCTAAAATGACATAATAACCTTCGATAGCTCTATAAATGACTTAATATGCTTTAGTCAGTTAAAAAATGGCATAACTACCTTCGATAGCTCAATAACGACCTAAACTAATCTTAGCTAGTTCATTCATGACATAATTAGCTCTAAAATGACATAATAACCTTACATAGCTCTATAGAATGCCTAAATATGCTATAGTTAGCTCTAAAATGACATAATAACCTTGGATAGCTCAATAATGACATAATTAGCATACTTTGGTCAAAAATGGCATAATAATCTTGGTTACCTCGAAAATGACCTAAACTTAGCTTATTTTCCTCAAAAATGACATAATAACCTTTCTTAGCTCCAAAATGACCTATTTACATAGCAATATCATTCTTCATGCTAGCTTGAGCCCTTAACTAATATTTTGTTCCTTTCTCTCAGGCGCACCACCACAAGAAGCCTGTGCCAGGTCTGTTCGACCTCTATGGCATGGCCCATATGGCCTCGTACAAGAAGGCCAAGCCATTCACGGAGTCTGACCTAGATGATCCAGAGAACTTCACCAACAAGACCTCCCACCACAAGCTTGTGAAGTACAGACACGAGGGGAAGGCGAGGAAAGGGGATGACTTTAACCCGAGCCAGGATCTTTTTGATACAGAGCTGGTGATGATATCTGGTGGCGGGAGGTCCCATGGCTCTCTAGCCATTGGTGATGGACTGATACGTTGTCCTAAGACTCCCCCGCAGATCAAGAAGCGCCTGAGTAGCTCTGATCCTGAGATAACGCCTCGTGCACGGCCCGTGGAGATCACCATGGCGGTTAGTTATACGGACTCTCTCACCTTTCCTCCATTACATTGTGTGTGCGTCCGTCGATGATTACAATGCTAACGAGGAGTGGTGTGTTGCAGGCTATTGTTGAGATAGAGAGATTGAAGACGAAGGAGCTTCTGGAGGAGGCAAAAAGGGAGGCACAAAGGGAGGCGGCGGAGAGGGAGAGGGAGATGGAGGAGAAGACGGCTAAGCTGTTGGAGGAGGAGAGGAACCGGAACGACAGCGCTAACCGGGCCCTATACGAGCTCATCGTGGTACGTTTCTCGTGCATATTAGCCCAATCATGCACGTAATGTTCGCATTACTATCTAATATGACTGACTCGTGACAACCAAATGTGCAGAGCTTGTGCGAGAAAAACGGTCAGGCCCCTCCGCCGATGCCCCAGATTGCTCCGGCGACCACGGTGAGTTTGATTTGAATGGTCGTTGCTTACTACTATTCACATTTCAGTTTGCGAACTTGCTAACGAGACATTATGGGAAATGATCTTTGGTGCAGCATGGCTTCCGACAAGCATCGACCACTCCTTCTGCCAATGCCGGAACCCCGACAGGTCCTTCACCTCCGTCTGGCACTGGCGCAGCCCCGACCATTCCTACATCTCCGTGATAACGGTATTTTTCTTCTTAATTAGCGTGTTTAGTCCATTTATGACATAATTTAGCCTATTTAGTCCACAAATGACATAATAAGATGAAGAAAATCAAGGAAGAGGAAGGAAAGAAGGAATAGGAAGAAAAGAAGAAGAAGAAGAAGAAGAAGGAGGAGAAGAAGAAGACTAGAAGAAGAAGAAGATCTTCTTCTTCTTCTTCTAGTCTTCTTCTTCTCCTCCTTCTTCTCCTTCTTCTTCTTCTTCTTCTTCTAGTTTTCTTCTTCTTCTTCTTCTTCTTCTTCTCCAAAATGAAGTTAGCTCTAAGTTATATCAAAAATGGCATAATATGCTTAGTTAGGTCAAAAATGGCATAATTAGCTAGGTAAGCTCAAAAATGGCATTTTTCTTCTTATTAGCCTATTTAGTCCATTTATGACATAATTTAGCCTATTTAGTCCACAAATACATAATAAGATGAAGAATCAGAAAGAAAGAAGAAGGAATAGGAGAAAAGAAGAAGAAGAAGAAGAAGAAGAAGAGAAGAAAAGAAAAGAAAAGAAGGAGAAGAAAGAAGAACTTAAGAAAAAAGGAAAGAAAGAAGAACTTCTTCTTCTTCTTCTAGTCTCTTCTTCTTCTTTTTTCTTCTTCTTCTTCTTCTTCTTCTTCTTCTTCTTCTCTTCTTCTAGTTTTCTTCTTCTTTCTTCTTCTTCTTCTTCTCTCTTCTTCTTCTCCAAATGAAGTAAGCTCTAAGTTATATCTCATAATATGCTTAGTTAGGTCAAAAATGGCATAATTAGCTAGGTAAGCTCAAAAATGGCATTTTTTCTTCTTATTTAGCCTATTTAGTCCATTTATGACATAATTTATCCTTTTTAGTCCACAAATGACATAATAAGATGAAGAAGTCCAGGAAGAGAAGAAAAGAAGGAATAGGGAAGAAAAAGAAGAGAAGAAGAAGAAGAACTTCTTCTTCTTCTTGTTCTTGTTCTTCTTCTTCTAGTCTTCTTCTTCTTCTTCTAGTCTTCTCCTTCTTCTTCTTCTAGTTTTGTTCTTCTTCTCCAAAATGAAGTTAGCTCTAAGTTATATCAAAAATGGCATAATATGTTTAGTTCACTTAAAAATGGCACAATTAGCTAGGTTAGCTCCATTTTACCTAAGTATGCTTACTTCTTCTTCTTCTTCTTCATTTTCTTCTTCTTCTTCCGATTCTAGTCCTCTTCTTCTAACTTTCTTGTTTCCATTTTGCAGATTTAATTCACTATATGGAAGCTTGCATGGATGCATGGAGTGCTTGTTTCCCTTATCTTTTTTTCGTTTGTATCGATGAAAAATGTGGAACTTGTTATATGGATGCATGGAACAATGTGTTGGATGAACATTGTGATATGTAATATGTATATATGGATGGAACTATGTTTCTTATGTATATATGTATGTTGTCATGGATGGAGATAGATATGTATATGTATATCTGTGTGTTGGATACATCATATATGTATATCTGTGTGCCTGTGAAAAATATATATATATGTATATCTGTGTTTGAAACCCTGTCAAATTAAATGGATTCAAATAAAAATAGGGGATACATAGCCTCTTTGCCGTCTGCTAGCGGACGGCAAAGAGCTTTGCCGTCCGCTAGCAGACGGCAAAGAGGACACGTGGCAGCTACCTGTGAAACCTGGGAACACTGGCTGCCTATTTGGTCACTTTGCCGTCTGCCAGCGGACAGCAAAGATTCAAATCACTTTGCCGTCTGCCAGCGGACGGCATAGCTGGCCACATGGCAGCTTCCCAGTACTGCCTAGCTGAGCTGTTTGCTGTCTGTCTGCGGATGGCAAAGAGCTTTGACTCTTTGCCGTCCGCTGGCAGAAGACAAAGAGCGCCGTTAACCCCCTAACGGCTCTCACGCCACCGCACTGCCGTCCGTTGTCTTTGCTGTCTGCTGGCCTCGGATGGCGGACGGCACAATCCTTTGCCGTCCATTTCCAGGAAGCGGACGGCAAAGAAGGCCTTTGCTGGCACGTGTTCAGCCGAAAAGTTTGCCGTCTGCTGGCGGACGGCAAAGATGTTTGCCGTCCGTGATCCATGCCTTTGCCGTCTGCCATGGCGGACGGCAAAGAAGCTGATTCCAGTAGTGTATCACTCATGAGTTCTCTGCTGCATACACTCCCCAACAGAATAGAGTTGTTGAACGTAAGAACAGAACTCTCATTGAAATGGCAAGAACTATGCTGAGTGAGTACAAAACTCCCATTCGCTTCTGGGCTGATGCTATTAACACTGCTTGTCATGTTATCAATCGTGTTTATCTTCACAAGTTTCTTAAGAAAACTTCATATGAGCTTATCACTAGCAAGAAACCAAATGTTTCTTATCTACATGTTTTTGGTGCACCTTGTTACATTCTTGATATGAATCATTTCTCCAAGTTTGCACCTAAGGCACATGAAGGTTTTCTTCTTGGTTATGGCTCAAACTCGCCTACATATCGTGTCTATAACTCTCACCACATGAAAGTTATGGAAACGGTAAATGTGCGGTTTGATGAATCTAATGGCTCTCAAAAGGAGCACTTGCCAAGTGTGATAGATGAACCGCTGATATCACATGCTATTCGGCAAATGGCCATTGGGAGCGTCACTCCTGTTGAAGGAAATGCACCTGAGTCATCTGACGATGATGCTCCTATGACTCGAAGCAGAACTCGTCAAGCCACTGCCAAAGCAAATGCTCCTCCGAATGGAAATGAGAATCAAGATCAAACTACCGATCAAAATGGCAATCCTGGAGGAAATGATGACACAAATACTGATGCTGATGATCATGACCATCACGAAGAAAATGCTCATCCTTGTGTGGTAAATCGAGTTGATCCTTCACTAATTCTCGATGAAATTGAGAATCCAGGTTATCGACCCACAACTCGTTCTCGCACACATTTGGCTAACTACTGTGGAAGTTTCTCCTTTGTTTCATTGGTAGAACCTACTAAGTATGAAGAAGCAATGAATGATCCAGATTAGATGAACGCCATGCAAGAGGAGTTGGTGCAATTCGAATTGAATGATGTATGGGAACTGGTTGACAAACCGAATCCCAAGAAGCACAATATCATCGACACAAAATGGATTTTCCGCAATAAGCAAGATGCAAATGGTATTGGGGTAAGAAAAAAAGCACGACTTGTTGCTCAAGGGTACACACAGGTAGAGGGTATTGATTTCGGTGAAACATATGCTCCTCTTGCTTGCCTTGAGGCAATTCTCATTCTTCTCGCCTATGCAAATTACAATGATATCTTGCTTTATCAAATGGATGTGAAAAGTGATTTCCTCAATGGTGAAATTGATTTGGAAGTTTATGTTAAACAACCACCTAGCTTTGAACACCCAGAGTTTCCTAACAAAGTTTTCAGGTTGAAGAAAGCTTTGTACGGGCTAAAGCAAGCCCCTCGAGCATGGTATGACACCCTGAAGAAGTTTTTGCTCGACAAATGGTTCAAGCCAGGATCCACAGATCCCACACTTTTCACTCGTGCTATTGACAATGATTTATTCGTTTGTCAAATCTATGTGGGTGATATTATCTTCGGCTGTACTAACAATGCTTGCAGCTTAGAATTCGGGAAAATGATGTTCGACAAATATCAAATGTTCATGATGGGTGAACTGAAATTCTTTCTCGGACTAAAAATTCGTCAACAAGCAAATTACATATTCATTTCTCAGGAAAAATATCTGAAAGAGTGCCTGAAGAAGTTCAAAATGCAAGACTCTAAAATGAAGGGCTATAAAACTCCTATGCCCATGAATGGTAAGCTAGATGCAGATGTGTACAGTAAGGATTATGATCAGAAAGCCTATCGTTCGATGATTGGATATCTTCTTTACCTATGTGCATCCAGACCTGACATTATGTTGAGTGTTTGCATGTGTGCCCGCTATCAAGCTGCACCGAAGGAATCGCATAACCAAGCGGTCAAGCGCATTCTGAGATATTTGGCTCACACCCCCACCTTAGGCTTATGGTATCCTAAAGAAGCACAGTTTGATCTTGTTGGTTATTCAGACTCAGATTGGGCTGGTGACTTGGTTGATAGGAAATCTACCTCGGGGACATGTCATTTCCTGGTTTGTTGGTCTTCAAGGAAGCAGAATTGTGTATCTCTCTCTATGGCTGAGGCCGAATATATTGCTGCTGGCGCATGTTGCACTCAGTTATTGTGGATGAAGCAAACACTGAAGAATTATGGCATCAAGGTCAAGCATATACCTCTATATTGTGATAATGAGAGTGCCATCAAAATTGCACATAATCCTGTGCAGCATTCTCGCACGAAGCATATTGCCATCAGACACCATTTTATTCGCGATCATGTTGCTCGGGAGGATATTATCATCAATCACGTCAAGACTGAAGACAATCTCGCTGATATTTTCACCAAGCCTCTCGACGAGAAAAGATTCTGTGTGTTATGGTGTGAGCTAAATATCCTAGACTTCGCAAACATGCAGTAAGCTGGACTCGGCACCCATGCTAAAACTTCCACATCTTAGAAGGAATGGGTGCATAACACTCGAAGAATTTGAAAATTTCGACAAAGTGAAAATTTTCTTTTTGAGAGTGAATACATTAACGAAGAACTAGACTAACCGGGTGCCACAATACTTGTGCAACGCTCGGGGTCATATAGTTCTTAGACGGTGGGTTACGCCACCATAGTTTCCTTTCGTTCAATTTCTCTTCTTTCGATGGATTTGGTTTCTGTCCGAATGCATTTCTCTCGTAGCTATTTGCTCATGTGTTTGTGTTTCTGCCTGAGTGAAATGCCTAGGACCCTATTTTCCCTCTGATCTATCTCTTCCAGTCTATGCTGCTCCGTTGCAAATGCTCAATTTTATGTGGAACAAAACTTAACTGGTGTCCTTGACCACGATTAAGATTCGGTCCGAACATTTATCCACTTTGCGAAAGGTGTCCAAAATTTGGGGTTTCCCACCCAAGTCAGGACCACAATCTTTGACGGTTGCCACGTGCAACTTATTTTCTACCAGTCCATCCTATCCATTGAATTGCAACCATCTCTGTCTAGAGACCGTCCGATCAAAAACCTCGGCGTGCGGTTATTTTCTTTCGCCTATATATAAACCGCAATGCACCCCTTGTCCTCCTTTACCTTCTTTCTCCTTGCTCTCTCTCCACCGAAACCCTCTGTGCAGTGCTCCACCTTGAGCTCAACGCCGATGACCCCTTCGCTGCTTAGCTGCCAGAAAGAGGTCACCGGAGTCATTCCACGCCGCCGCGGGACATCTTCTTCCCCGCGCCACCGTAGTTGCTGCACGTCACCAAGCTAGGGTACGTGTAGTTCGTACTCGGACCTCCATCCCTCATGATTCGAGTTCATCCGCGGTTAATTTTCTCCAGATTTACCACAGTTCTTAGATCTAAGTTTTTACCTTTCTAGTGCGGATGTGGTTTGTAGTTATTCCTCGCATCCGAATCCGTCAGATCGAGAATTTGTGTTGTGCTTCGTTCGAATGAAATGACTAGCTCGCTATCTGATGTTCTTCCTCAGACCTACCAGCTCGATCTATATGTTTCATTCTTTCGAAACATCTCTAAAAATCTGCATCTAATTCTTCCTCAAAATGTTTTTGTTCGAGAAAACATTCGTTGTGAGCATTTGTGACCCTGTCTCATTTTTCCCTCGTACCTATTCTCTTCATAGGTAAATGCAGTCAATTGCAGATTCTGCTAAACCACACAGTATGGCTGATGATGAAGATGCATTCATGGGCACAACAGACGAATCTAAAGCTCCAAATGCAAAGGGCCCGACGGTAGGCCCGTCAACCAGCAAGAGAAAATGATCCAAACCACATGCAGATGAGCAAGAGGCAGATGCTCCAAAGAAGAAGAGAGGTGGTAGACAACCACTCAAAAATACAGCTCAGTTTGTTTCTGATGATGGGTATAATATAGTTCCAGGAGAAGATTCAACTCAGAGAAAAGGTTGTGTGCAAAAGATTCGATGTCACTGGGTAAGGAAATGGTTTAACTACAAGATGGTTCATCCTCGGTACGCCAAGAACTTCGCCTTCCATCCCCCATGGGGTGACTGTCGCGAGATTGGACTCATACGGGCAGGTGAACCACAGCAAAGGCCTCCACCACCTCCTGATGCTCATGAGTCGTCCATCATGACTCCTGATTCGTATCCTGAAGAAAAGGCCAAGCGCCTAAAGAATGATGAAAAGCGAGCCAAGAAGGCCGCAAAAGATCAGGCCAAAGAAGAAGAAAATCGTTGTCTCATAAAATCAGACGTCGAGAAAAAGAAGGCAGAAGGACAAGCTAAACGCCGAACAAAAAATAAACATGATCCAAAATCAGCTGCTCTGAAGAAAAAGAGTGTCCGAGAAAAAGGCCAGCGAAGCCAGCTGAACCTGAAAGTGACTCTTCTGATCAAGATGATCCTCCGCTCACTCGAGAAGAAATTGATGCAACTCTCTCCGAACAAGTGAATGTGACTACATCCACTGTTCTACCTAATCTTCGAGCAAGAGCCGTTCCAATTGCACCACCGAAGAAGATTCATCTGAAAAGAAAGACTCCTCAGACTACTGTCACTATGGTTGACAAAGTGAATACTGATCCTCATCCTGATGCAATCAACTTGCAAGATTTTGTAGTTGAAGCCCATGTTGGCTCTGCAAAGCCAGGAGAACAGCTGCCGAAACAAAAGGTGAAGCAAATCAAAGGCCCTGCTGCGAAGCAAAAGGTTCCAAGTACTGATGCGGTGAAGGAAAAGGCTGCACAATTTGCTCCAAAACTGACTCAACCTTTGGCTTCTATGCCTCCTTCCGAGCAAAATATTGCACAGACTGCTCCTACTGCTCAGACCTCCGCTCAGCCTCAAAATGTCTCTGCTGCACCACATTCCTTCGACCATCCCTTCATCATGGAGCAGCTGGACAGATTTGTTGATAATTTGTTTGATGGAGAAGTGTCATTTGCCCATTCCCCCTGAAGTTATTTCTCAAGCATCTGATCTGATTCAAGATTTGAGAAATGATTCAGTTGAGATCAATGAACTCACCGGCCAACTTAAGGAGCTTGACACCCGTACGATGGATGCAAAATCGAAGTTTGTCGTAAAGCAACTTGAAGAATCGTATGATGATATCAATAAGGAGTTGAAAGTCCTTTGGCACAGAAGGTTGGGATTTCATTCGGATTTGGATCAAATCGTTCGCAAGATTTGCCTTGATCACCAAGCCAAAGCAACTTGTTATAATGATATGGTAAAAGTGCACATTGATCCATCAAAGCAGAAGAAGAAGAACAAGAAGAAGAAGACTGCGAAGAAAAATGCTCCTCCTCCTCCTCCTGATACTGATGCACCGAGAGAAAACTCTCCTGAACGAGCAATTCCTTCTCCTCCTCATGAACCAGTTACAGGTGCAACAACTTCGCCAAGGCCTGTGGGTTCTCCAGCTCATGAAGCAAATCCGTCTCAGCACCAATTGTTCGAACAAAGTGAAATTCCTTCGTCTGCACAACAAGTTTCTCCTACCCCGTGTTGAACCAAACGCCTCGGTTCCACCCTCTGCTCCTCCAACTGCAGCTGAAGCAATTCCTCAATAGCCCCCAATGACTGATAAATCTTCGACGCCTGACTCAGCTCCTGAACAAGTATCAAATCCCTCTCCCTTGAGGATCTCACTTGACACTGCACGAAGAACTTCAGATGTTGACCCTTCTACAGCAAAATCTGCGCCAGCTCATCATTCAGATTCCGTCATCTACGGCAATGAAGTGATTTCTATTGAAGATGAACTCAAGTACCCCTATCCCCGCGAGCGACTGCCTTTGTTTTCCATCGGTGTTGGCGTCAAAGGGCCTCTGTTCAACAGAAATACTCATCCAGTTTTCTTTCGAGAAAGTCCTTACAGCAAGGCCAGTACATCTGAATCTCCTCGGTTCTGGACTCAGGAACAGGCTATTTACTATTCTCGAATTCTTTATGACAGCCTGAAGATTTTTCCTCATGAGTTCCCAGACTTTCCTGCTATGAAGAACATCAACTATTTCAACCAAATTCTACAAGACATCAAAGACTATGGTCTCACGCATGTCTTGGGCTATCAGCATCCATGGAACAGGGAGATTATTCTTCAGGTTTATGCAACATTATATATCTCCGGCGATGAGTCAGATGGCACAAAGTGGATCATGGAATGGATGACTGATGGAAAACGAATCAAATGCTCTGCCATGGACTTTGTATCACACTTCCATTTCCCTCAGTTTGAACATGGCAAAACTAAGATTCGGGTTCATAACATTGATGCCATCTCTGATGAAGATTTCCGATGTACAATGGATGAAGATAAGATTCATGACTACAATGGTCCTCCTCTGCCTGAGCACTTGACATTCGACAATCAGACGTTATATCACATTCTCACATACACCCTCTGTCCACTGGCTGGGATGAATACCGATAATGCTATATCTGATGTTCTTCGGAACACCATCCATGCCATCTCACGAGGGTATATCTTTGATGTCGAAGACATGTTTTTACGCATACTGATGGATTCAGCTCAGTGTCCACAAACCATCAAAGTGTATGCACCCTGGATTCAGAAGGTAATTGACTATGCAATGAAAACCAAATTTCTTGCCAAGGTCTGCCATAAAAGCTTCATTCCCCCTGTGCGTGATACGCTGCGAGTTATGGAAGATTTCTCCTCAGGAAAAGCTCCCATGTCAAGTACTGATTATCATACTACCTTCAATGGACCCAAGCTACCTCAACGTGATCGCTTGTCAAACACTCAGCCTCCTTCACATCTTGAAGTTAGCATGCGCACTCAACAGCTATTATTGAAACACATGGCCGAAGACCGTCAAGAGAAAGAGCATCTGGCTCCTGAACTTAATGCTATTCATAACCGAACCAAAGTTGTGCATATGATCACAGCAGAAAACAAGAAGCGTCTATGGAAATTGCTTCGGAAGTTTTTCTCCAAGAAGCAGCTCAACAACTCTCACCTCCAAGAACTCTATCAGTACATTGACCAAGGGTTCACTTATGAAGATTTTCAAGATCGCTCCACTCCACCGTTGCCAACTCGTGAACCAACAACAAATTTACTTCGAATTCAGTTGCGCAAATTACTCGATGAATCAGAAGCCACATCGCCTACCAAAAAACCTACTGAAGTAAATCCTCTGTCTCGCAAGACTCATGAGGCTGATCCAAATGTGCCTTCTTCTTATAAGAACCAAGCTATTCTTGAAGGATCTGTTGCTGCTACTGAAGATGAAGGTATTCCAGACACTTCCGAATCAGAAACCTCTTCGGGCAGTTCCTCAGACGATGCCTCAGAGTGAATCATATTCACCTTTTAACACTCGTGTTTTCATTACCTTTTTGACACTAGTTGACAAAAAGGTGGAGAATAACATCGAGAGTTTCGATAGTTTTGCTTTGTTGGATTTGGTCTTTGTGGTTATTCGCTCTATCTTTTGAGAAATTTATGCCATGATATGTGCTCTGATGTAAAACTTCTGTTATGAGCTGTAATATTAATAACCCCCCTGCTGCACTATATTCTCTCGAAGCTTACTGTTTTGCAGGTGGAATTATTAACAGAAGTCATGAATGATTGCACTATATTCTCGTTGGATTATCTATCATCAGTGCGAATCATTACCTCGCATGATTGAAAATCCTCCAATTACTCAAATGAATTGCAAGCAACTTAATTGTATATCAATTGACTCTGCATACATCTAGGGGGAGTATATTTCATCATCGAGTCAAGTAACGCAAGTTCACTCTTGTTCGAGTAACAATTCTTTATCTATCTTCACTGCGATGATTATCTGTTTTGTCAACAACCATCCAAAAAGGGGGAGATTGTTGGTGCAATGATAGGCTCCATATGTTTTGGAGTTTGTTGACATAAACAGTATGGGACTTATGTGTTTGCTAGTGCACACAGAGTAACAGGTCCCTGATGTATCGAGGAGTTTGATGCGAACAACGAAGATAAACTTCCCGCATAGCTGTGAAGGTTATCACCGAAGATAAAGCTATCAAGAGTGACCCCTAAAAATTGCTGAAGCCCAAGCAATTGGTTCGGTGCATGTTCAAAGCAAATGACTATGTTCGAGGAAGAATGAAGATGAAGTGAAGACGTAGAATTTATTTCGTTGTTCTTCTTCTTTCATTGAGTCATAGGACCACCGTACTATTAATAGGGGTGTAGCGTTCGAAGCTTTGATTCTCTGATACTAAACCCATATCCTATGAAAGCTGTGAGAGAAATCTCTTTGTGCTCCGAGCAAATACTTGCCTGCAAGAGACTGTGATCTTCTTTGCTGCGAGAGATTTGCCTCGGACCGAGGAGTTAGCATTACTTGTTCCTCAAGTAATGTTACCGTTGCTAAAAAATTCGACCGTTGTGAACATGTCGATTGGCCATTGGCTGGACGTCGTGTCCAAAATGGTCATTTCCCATCTGGAAAGGCTGCGGCTATAAATAGCCACCCCGCGCCGGCTTTGTTCGGTGGTTGCTCCGTTTGATTCTGAGAAGTTTGTTGAGCAACCCACTCTCTGAGCGATTTGAGTTTAAAATTCACCGAGAGAAAAACCCTAGAGCCGAAGAATTAGATAGTGGTTCAGCATCATTGGAATCTAAGTTTAGTACGCTCCGCCTATTACTCTTGAGAGCTGCAAACTCTCTAGACGGTTAGGTGTCAAATTTCTTCAGAGACCAAGAGTGATTGTGGTTCTCGAAGAAGAAGTCTGTAAAGGTTCGGAGATGTCCTTCAAGTATCTACCATGAGTGATCAGCATCGGTTGGCGAATCAATTGTCGAGGAGAATAGGGTGAAGAGAGTTTATCTTTCATGTTAAGTCACAACCCCTCCAACCAGATGTAGTCCTTGTGCAGAAGGACGAACTGGTCGAACAAATTCTGTGTCGCCATCGAGCACCTTCGGTTACCTCTGTCTCTTATGTTTACATTCGATGTATTTCATTCGTTTGTTTTACTTCGATGCATGCTTTAGTTTTTCCTTCGATTCTCTGTAGTAGTTCATCTTAGTCTTTATTTCACTTATTCTGCTGCTGGGTTCTGAGAGATTTAAGTTTTCCGAAGAAAATTTAAAACTCCCATTCACCCCCCCCTCTGGTAGACATACTTCGTTCCGACACTAGTGTACCAGTAAAGAGACGTTGATGAGTTTTAGAAAAAAGAGAGATGTGCTCCTGTAGCTGGTTCGAATCCAAACCTAGACTATGACTATATATAGTGCTATGCTACTCTGCAAGTAATGAAATTGACATATCCAACGTTCACTTCTCCTCTTCTCTAGTTACTCTGCCTAGCATCAGAAGCTCTGGCCGCAGCAACCATGTCCGCTGGCGGCTCGTCCACCTGCTCTTCAGCAGGCAACAACCAGATATGCGCCAAGTCGCCACCCGTACCATCGCCTGTGGGTCTCATCACACCCCCGACGGCACACTCACCGCAGCCGGTTGCTCATCGCAACCCGCTGCCGTTGGTGTGGTGCCACTGCTGCAAATCACACAGAGTCATCCGTCGTGTCTCAACTACAATCCTCAACCCTGGCCGAGTCTTCTACAAATGCCCGAATCATGGGGTAATAATATGTTTAAGTATTGTTCACCTTGTTTCAGTTGCTGATTTTTTTAATAGTTTGGTTGATGATCTTCCAATTTGATTCATGCAGAAAAGGGAAGATTCATGTGATTTGTATTTCTAGGAAGTTGCTGATGTGGGGGAATGGAACTACATTGATTATTTGGTTAGCCGAGGAATCCCAATACCAGCAGGTTGGGGTGTTGGACAAGTAACTGAAGGAATGGCAGAAGAGGAAGATGCATAGCAGAATGTTAAAGATGCAGTTCCTCTGATCATGGCCAAGCAACAGCTGCTGAACGGCCTTGACAACAATGAGGAGATGAAAGAGCTTGTGAAGATAATGGGCAAAATTGTTGTGCTCTATAGGATGATTATCTCTTTATTTGTAGTGTATGTAGCACTCGTGATGTATTCAGTGGCTATGACATGAGCACTTTGCTGAAACTAGTAATGAATGAATCCTGTTTAGCAGGTTGGCCGTAGTGTTGTGAACATCTAATGATTTCTATTAACAGAAATCGGGGGGTATCCCCTTTTGCTCATAAATAAATAAATAGCAGAGGCCCTTTTGCTAATAAATAAATAAATTAGCAGAGGCCCTGTCTGGTCAGCTTCGTTCCCATTCAAAGACGTAGAGAAAATTGCAGTCCAACAACAAACTATGTCATCAAATACAAGTTTCACAGCCAAATATGAGTACAACTAAACAACAATGTCATCATGTTTTAGTCGTCATACAATCACCAAACACAAATCAACATACATAATAATTGATGGTCTCATAGCAAAATACTAAACAACAACTTCATCAGGTTTTAGTTGTCATAGCAAACATAATTTCACATAGTAGATGAAAAGTCATCTTCTCATAGGCAAATACGACAAAAGCAATCTAATCATCATCCACGGCAGTAGCGTCAACATCTTCGCCATGTGTATCAGTCTGAATTGTAATTCCCCCAGTGTCATCTTCTTCATCATCCTCAATGTCCTCGAACGTTGGCCTCTTATCCATCAACTCTCGTACGTCCACAGCCCGACAGGGAATCTTTTCGCTAGCCTTATTGACGTGATGGTCCTCAAAGAGACTACGAACTTCTGTAGAATCTTCTACATTAGGAGCAGTGTAAGCATCATCTTGTGATGCAACTTCATGAAACGAATTCCTCTGCTCAAACCTTTGCAATACTCTCCAGTCATCGCTACATGCATATGTGTTTTCCAAGAAAAATATCTGTGTTGCTTGATTTGCCAAAATAAAAGGCTCATCGGTGTGGTACGCCACCTTGACATTGATGGATTTGAAATAATCATCAGCTTTGGGTTTTGCGATCCTGGAAAACAGGTTGTACCAACAACAGCAGAACAGAACCACACATCGATGAACCTCGAAACTAGAGATATACTGCAACTGAATAATGTCTGTTATGTTAGCATACATTTCACTTGTGTCATCTCCGTACGTATCCGTGCTCATGACGGCATTGTTTTGTGTCTTCCTGCCTTCGTCGCGTGCAAGGTGTTGTAGCGCACATCTCCAACAACACAAGATTCATAATGTCTTACCCGAGTATCAGGACCCATTGCTAGTGCGTAAAGGGCATCATTAAATGCCTGCCCATCCTCCCGCATCTTCTGAACCTATGGTTAGAAAATAGATAAGCTGATCATCTTATGTACTCAATATATTAAAAAAACTGACAGTGCAATTCAAAAGCTTACACAGCTCTTGAACCATTTCGCAAATCCTGCCATAACCAGTTTGTCAATGTTTCTTGGATTTTGTGCCAGTAACTCCTTTTTGTAGATGCTGCACAACATAGTGATCACGTCAAACATCTAAATATATAAGAATGTGCTGCAAGTTTAGTAGATTACGATGTATAAGCTGTAGTACTTAGCACTTACTCGATATAAGGTCGAATCTCAAGACAGTTATTCAACACAAACCAAACCATTTTGTCCAAATCTTTAGGTTTGTCATCTTGTCGACTCTTCCCTGTAACTCGAATAGAACAATCGAAAACATTGAGCTCGGGATTGTCCTCACCCACCTTTTTGCTAAGCTGATCAGCCGTTTCAATGTATTTTGAGCAGAATGTCAACGCTTCTGTAGCAATGTAGGCCTCTGCAATGGAACCCTCAGGTCTAGCTCTGTTCCTAACATAGCCCTTGAAAGTGCCTAGCCACCTTTCAATAGGGTACA
The DNA here is from genome assembly GCA_011799875.1 of Thinopyrum elongatum. NCBI lineage: Eukaryota > Viridiplantae > Streptophyta > Magnoliopsida > Poales > Poaceae > Thinopyrum > Thinopyrum elongatum. The sequence continues at coordinate 257,389,341 of CM022297.1, forward strand.
TCCAGCCATACTGTACTGGACCTCTAAGTAGTGCCTCATTAGGTAGATGAACAACCAAATGCACCATCACATCAGATAAGGCTGGAGGATATATCTTCTCAAGGTCGCATAGGATAGTTGGTATCTTGTCTCTAAGACGCTCCAGAGCATCTATCCTAATATTTCTACTGCAGAGTTCCTGAAGAATTGTCCCAACTCTTTAACTGCTCTGTATAAGTCAGGGCGGCCCAATCCTCTAAGGATAACAGGTAAAACCCTTTGAAGTAGGATGTGGCAGTCATGAGTTTTCAACCCTTGTACCTTGTTTCCATCTGCGTTGACTCTCCTTTCAGGGTTGGAAGCAAATCCATGTGGGAATCTCACACGTGACAGGACCTTGCAGAATTCTTTTCTTTTTACCTTGTCCAAGACGTACACAACTGGTGCCATATCCCGTGATGCACCATCATCATTCACCTGCAAATCCTTTCTGATACCCAGGTGTGTCAAATCAATCCTAGATTTTAAGGTATCTTTCGTCTTGCCTTCAATATTAAAAAGTGCGCTGATAATGCTGTCACATATATTTTTCTCGATGTGCATCACATCAAGATTATGCCACAGATCCAAATCTTTCCAATACTCCAAGTCCCACAAAGTGGACCTGCGGGTAAACAATAATCTCTCTTCTGCCCTGCCACACTTCCTTTTCCTGCTACCATTATCAGGATGGTTTCCTGGTGTAATATGCATGACCTTCTCTAATTCCTCTTGCAACTCATCGCCGGTGAGCCTCTTTGGCGCATCACAGTTTTCATGCTTTGCATTGAACACATGTCTTTGGTATTTTATAGGACACGACTTGTCCTTGGCAAGGAAACGGTGATGTCCAATTTAACAGATCTTGCCAAGTATTGCGTATGATAGCGGATTCTTGTCACAGCGAACACATGCATTGTAACCATGTGTCGTTCGCCCTGACATAGTGCCCAAAGCCGGATAATCATGGATGCGCCAAATTATAACAGCACGGAGAAAGAAATCAGCTGGCGGGCTGCTATATAGGTCTCGAGTGAGAACACCCCTCCATAGCTTTTGAAGTTCCTCCACAAGAGGCTCCATGAATAAATCAAAATCCTTTCCAGGACTTTTTGCACCTGGGATGAGCAAGGCCATCATGTAGTTTGATTCTTTGGTGCAGACATTTGGTGGCATGTTGTAAGGGATAACAAGCACAGGCCACATGCTATATGTGGCGCTCTGATGGACAAATGGGTTGAATCCATCTGTAGCTACGCCAAGTCTAATGTTTCTCGGCTCAGCAGCAAACTTTTTGTGTTTCTGATTGAAGCTTATCCAGTCACTACCATGAGATGGATGGCTCATTACATTCTGATCTCTGTACTCCTGATTCCTAGAATGCCATAGTACATCCTCTCTTGTTTCAGCATCATGAAATAATGTCTGCAATCTTGGTATAATTGGAAAATGTCTCAGAACATTATGAGGAATCCTCTTCACAGCATCGCCATCTTTCCATCTTGATGATTTGCATTTTGGGCATTCACTTAAGTTGGCATAATCCTTTTGAAACAGAACACAATTATTCTTACAAACATGGATCATATCATATCCAATTCCAACTGCACAAAGGAAATTCTTCATTTTAATGTAGGTGTGTGGCAGCTCAGACGCATCTGGAAAAGATTTGCGGAAAGTAGCCAACATTGCATCGAATGATTTGTTGGTCATCCGCTCAGATGTCTTCACCTGAAGAAGGGTGACCATAGCTGAGAATACTAACAGCTTATTTCCTCGGGTGACTGCCACGTTGCATTGTTCCAACATGCTGGCTCACCGTTTTTCTTGTGCAGGTGAAAGTTCACGAAATGCACGAGTATTTTGTAGCATTGTTTCAATGTTGGTCAAACTCACTGGCTCCGCCACCACCTCCTCCTCCTCCTCTTCCACCTGAGCATCAGGCAGATCAAGATGGTGATTTGCTGCTTCCACATAGTCAGTAACATTGACGTTCACAGGTTCACCATGATGAACCCACCTAGTATATGTGACCGACATCCCATACAAGTGTAGATGATTTTGCACAGTTGACTGGGGTCTTGAAACTGAATTCATACAACTACTACACGGGCAGAGCACATCTGATTTCGGACCACCGTACTCAGCTCTGATCAAGTTCATGAAGTTTTCAACCCCCTCCACATATGCAGGGGAGAATCTTTGAGCAGAAGTTATCCAAGTCCAGTCCATCTGTTAGACATACAAATAAGTTTTTATACTATATATTATAGTAAAAGCATATATATTATTTTATAAAGTCCAGAAGAAATACCTAGGTCGATGTCTAAAGCTATGGTAAGATATTTGGACAAGCAGATCTAAGTAATGAAATATATGTAAAGCTAATTCAGCAAACATATTGAGTGCTAAATTATGGTAGACTATTTCAGCAATCAATGAGGCCGAGCACACAGCCATCGAAGGCCATCTCAGCAACAAAGATTGAGTATAAAACGGTGTCGAGCTATTTCACCTAACAGATTGGCTACTAGACCATGGCAATCTACTTCACAATACATACATGTTCCTAATATATGGCAGGTTATTTTAGCAACTAATCGGGCGTGGCATGGCATCTCAGCAAAGCAGATTGAGTGCAAAACAGGGCAAGGAAGCTTCTTAAGTAGAGCATATTGACTGTAAACTATTTCGGCAAGCAGTGAGATTAACAGCGTCTATCAGCTAACGTTCAGCGCTACTCCGACATGCACGGGGCCTCAGTCTAGAATGCGTGTACCGTGGGAGAAGCTGACCACCGTGCGTCTCCACAAGAACGTCGCCAGCGGTGGCGGCGCGGCTGGAGGACGACAGTCTATGAGACTGTACTGTGGGAGCGAGAGGATCGCCGTGCATCCCCTCGACGAACCGCGGCGCCGACGTATCGGTGTGGCGGGGAGGGCACCTTTGGCGGAGCGAATGGAGTGGAGGGGGCCGGGGGGAGGGGGGTTGGGGAATATTATTGGTAGTTGGCCGAAGGGCGGTTGAATTTGGGATTTGGGGGGAATTTGCGGGGGGGTGTGGGGGTGGGGGGGGGGGATTTTCAAGCTTGTTTTGGGTGGGGTGGGGAGTTTGGCGCATGGTCGGTTTCTCCAAATGTGGTCCCACGTGTCAGTGAAGAGGCAAGTCGAAGCGTGTTCCATTTGGGTGAGCCGTGTGCAGGACTGACCGTGTGAGGGGTGCAATGCGACCGCGATAGGCGTGCTGTGAGTGTACCGCCATTTTCCTTTTGAACTTGGTGCTTCGTGCGATCCATCAATACTACTAGTAATTTGGTAATCTCGACTAAAACGGCGCGGCCGGGTCTTTTCCTGCGCGATATGCTGGGTGGTTGGCTTAGTTGGGTTTTTTAGGATGAGTAATGCTACACCTACGTAATCCCAGTTATGTAATTAATGTAATGTGAAACGTGTGGGCTGTTGATTGGAGATTGGGGGAGGGAGGGGCCCACCACCATGAAAATCAGGGGGGAGAGAGAGTTAGTTTGGCAATTTACGTTAACCCTTTCGTAGGTTCCCGTAGATGTAGAAATATGTGAAATGCATGAATGTGTAGTGGACGTACTATTGGAGTGCCTAAGATAAATTGTGTATGTAGACCCTATGTGTTTATTTACTTCGCATGTTAGCTTTGTCTCAGGTCAAACCTTCTAAACTTAGACCAAGTTTATACACACAAAAACGAATCATCATTCCATATATTTTCATACAATATATCTTACTATTATTGTGAAAGTTCATATACACCAGATGAGATTCATGCAAAAATGGCAGATTTTCATTACATTTCGAACTTTTATAGGACAGAAAAAGAAAATAAACCCGACCCTAAACCTATTCTACGGCGGCGACCGACGTCCACTTTCCTTTATACTTTCACATCGGCGATGACGTCCTCCATCTGTCGTCTCCATGAACGGCGGCGGGGTTCAAGACCCGTGATGTGAAGGTGCGGTCTGCGGCGAGGAAGAGTAGAACATGGGAGACGGACCGGCCAGTTGGCACACCATGCCCTGCCGCCTCCCATGCCCTACTCATCGTCGGAGGAGTCCCCGACCTCGGTGGTGCCAGTGGACGTGAGGTCGATGATGATGGACGTGGACGGTCCGTCGCTTCACCTACCACATGCGCCACCGAACGTTGGATGGCGGCAAATAGGACGCGTGGCCGGCGGTGCTCCCGTCATCGGCCGCCAGCGTGGCCACCGCTTGTACGGTCGCGGCTGTGTTCGGCTATGCCGGTATTGCGTTGTGAGCGGCGAGTTGAGCGAGGGCAGCGACCTCGAGCTTCATCCCCAAAGACAAGCTCTCCCGTAGAGCGTTTTCGCTCACGGTCATGGTGGATGTGGTGCCAGGTAGGAGGATGCGCTATGGTGTGGAGTTTAGCTGGGTGTTGCCGCTTTAAGTAGCACATTCCGGTGAGGCCAAGCGTCCGGGTGCGTCATTAAGTCGCCAGAGTTGGTTCCTCGGGCACCGAGCATACTTAATGATGGCATACGGATGGACGGCATGAATGCGGGCAGCTGGCGCCGGCTGCGAACGCACGCACGTGATGGCGCGAGGGACGAGGGTTTTTGGTGTGCCAGGGTAGTCAGCTGCGGTCGTGGCAATGTTGGAGATGCCCTTTGCGCACATGTGATCTCCACATGCCATTGAAAAAGGAAGATGACCCGGCATGGTCTCAGATCCTGGGGATGCAGTTGGCCACGCTAGAACACTCCACGGACGCATCGCGGCGCGCGCGCACTTCAGCGCCTCGTGCATCCTCGATGAGCCGGGTGTTGATATGCTGGTCATGCCACAACGGTAGCGCCACCCTCGGCACCCTGAAGCCGAGCGTGTCCAGCGACGATGAGCGTGTCGCTCACCGCGGTCGGCGTGTCCAGAGGCGGTGCGGGAGCTGCGCCACGTTGCTGGCCCCATGACCAACTTGAACGGTTGCCGGTTGCGAGGAGGTCATGGGCCAGCTCCTCCATTGGACTAGTCTGCGCCACGTCATCCCGACAGGTGTGCCCCACATGTCAGTTTCCCTGTTTTCCCGGCCAAATTCGAGCGTCAGTGCTCCGCGTTACGCATTAGGCGCAGAACAGGTGGTTTTTGTGCCCTGGTTCAAATGTGGTACAGTACCAAGTTGTTACCCTAGCCCCAAGTGTGGTGGTTTTGGGTACAATACCACCCTTTTCCTTTTCAGCTCGTGAAGCATAACACTTGATTAAGTAGCCGGATGGTGTGCTAATTTAGGTGTCCGACTGTTTGAAGGAATAATTGAGGTGTGCCCGGTCCGTGCCCGCATTTAGGGGTCCAACTTACCATGTTCCAGCAGTAGTAACTATACTAGTCCCTGCATACTCCCTCTGTTTTTATTTACTCCGTATTTTAGCTTTGCTCAAAGTCAAACTTTGTAAACTTTGACAAAGTTTATAGACAGAAATAATAACATATACAATAACAAATCAATACCATTAGATTCATTATTGAATACACTTTCACATCATATGGATTTGCTATTGTAAATGTTCATATTTTTTTCTATAAATTTGGTTAAATTTTATGAAGTTTGAATTCAGTCGAACCTAATATGTAGAGTAAATAAAAACGGAGGGAGTATCTTACTCCGTGACCAAGACGGAAGGGAAAACGAGACAACTTAATGTTTATTTGAGCCGTCCAAGTGTAATCATGTGGCATTGCTTATTTCTCATTCCTCTCCAACCCTCTTCTCCATCGATCATGCCGCCCTCCGGTTGAGTCCATCCTCCCGCATGCCTCATTTGAACATTCCTCCGAGTGTCATTCACATGTGGGCCTAGACCATGCTTGTATTTCCAATGTTGTAATTTGTCCGACATGCATACAGACAAACGGTTCGTTTAAAGTTTCGCGTTGCCTCCACTACGTGCCGCTTCCCATCTTAGTTTTGACATCCCATTCGGTTCATGCCCCGACACATCTTGACGAGATCGATAAATGTTGAGAGATTGAGTGCGTGTCATGCAAGGAGATAAAGGTTTGGTGTGTTTCTATGATAGAAATGACCGTGTGGGGTGGAGAGAAGGGCGGGGGGGGGGGGGGGGGGGGGGGGGGTCTGTGTGTGCGCGTCGGTCATGTACCATCTAGTTAGATCGATTGAAAGAGGACTAGGGTGGGTCTGGAGATCGACCGATCTGGAGAGGGGTGGAGAGCATTAATGTATGCTTAAAAAAGATAGATGAAAGGCTTGGTTACAATTAATGCATGGTAGAGTGACCTAGGCGTGTGTCAAAGAGCGACCTGACGACGAGCGAGATACAATCCCGATACCTCGGGAGATCAATTAAGTTTGACAAGCACAAAGAGGAAGAGAGGTGGTATGTGTGTGTGCGAGAGAGAGAGAGAGGGAGAGGGAGGGAGAGAGAGACCCCGAGATGAAACCGAGAGAGAATGAGTGGGTGCATGTGTGATACCTAAGGCGGATTCAAAATTTTGAACCGGTGATCATAGCATCAACAAATCATATATAAAGGGTATTCAATGTTTGTTTCGCTTTTGAACGTACAATATACTCCCTCTGTCGTGGGAAAACATGGCCACCTATGGGGCCATCGACCCCTTGTGGTTCGGCAGGGGGGAAGGACGCATTGCACAAAGAGCGGAGGGTGCGGAGCAGCAAGACAACGATCACACGAGCAATTTTTACCCAGGTTCGGGCCGCCGCGAGGAGTAAAACCCTACTCCTGCTTTGGTGGATTGATGAGAGGATCGTGGTGGAGATGCAGGGCTCTAGCCTGGCAAGGTCGCCTCTGGGCGAGAGCAGCTACGCGCGTATGAGTGTACAAGGGCCCGAATCCTTTCTAAGGTTGCTATGGCCCACCTTTTATAGATCAAGGGGTCACCACAATGGCAAATTAGTCATTGCATACTGATTAGATAGCAAACAATGCTATCATACCTAACTCTGCAGACAGGACAGAGCACATTAAATGCACCGCTTAGTGTCACATCGTAGCGTAGCTCGACAAGCCTTGCCGTGCTGTTCGGCCACCTTCTCGTCTGCCTGCGTGACACGTCCCTGGACGGGTGTCATTTGGAGGTGATTTCCTCTAGAAGCGGCCGCCACGTGCCAAATAATGGCCACTTAGTCACTTAGGGGATCGACATCTCACCGATCGATGACTTGCGCTGCCGTGAGGTGGAGCGGTGGAGCCTTGACGGGGTAATCCACCCTCGGCATCCCCGGCAAGCCTGCCGGGGCAATCTTGAGACTTGTCTTCGGGGCAACCTCGTCCCCGCTAGGCTCGCCTGCCCGGCAAGGGAGGTTTTCCCTTAGTGGTATCTTTCTCCTTTGGTTGGTCTTGGTCTTCTTGATCCGCCCTTCAATTTCTCAAAGAGCTGATCTCTTCTGCTTGGTCTTGTCTTGGATGCTGAGAGTTGCTGGACTGGAGGGTTGCTGTCCGTGCACAAGTTAGGGGAAAACATACACCCCTGTTTATGTACCCCGACAGAAGCCCCCAGGCCTGAGCCATATGTGTCGCTGGGCACGTTGGGTTAGGCCCCAAACAGTGCACAAACATGGGGCGAAAGAATGTTGGGCGTGCAGCGGTTTGTCATGATGACCAGTCAATCCAACGTCCACTTCGTGTAATTACCGCGGGTCGTGGGGGCGTGGGATTGCAGCAGTTAAGTAAAACGGTAACTTTTTGAAGAGTCGCGCCCTTCCCCCACGCCCTTTCCCTTAAGAGAGAAAAACGTGAAGGGGTACTGCTCATTCATTGTTTGCCTCGCCCTCCACCATCTTCTTCCACAAGCCAAGCGACTGCTCTCCCTCCTCGCCCACACTCGCTACCGATCCCCACCGAATTTCCTTCCCCAATCCCCGCCACAACTCAAAGAGATGGGGAAGAAAACCGCCGCTCCCAAGTGGAAGCAGGAGACCGCTGTGAAGGAGGTGGCCACCGAGGGGAGCAAGAAGAGAGCGGCAGAGCTGGATAAGAAGCGAAGGGGAGACGTGGTCTTCTTCCCGTCGAATCTGGATGGCGAGGTGCTGAAACCAAGGTACGGATATCTCCGGGGAAGGGAGGTCCCAAAGGGGCATGGCGCACCCAAGGTCCTGGAAGAGGGGAAAAAAGATCCGCCAGATTCATATCGATCCTTTTACGCATACTTCATCTGCGGCCTTTGTCCTCCCTTTTCGGATTTCTTCGAGGCAATGATGGTGATATATGGATTCCACCTTCTGGACTTTACGCCAAATGCAATGGCGTGCATGGCGATTTTTTCCCACTTGTGCGAGAACTTTGTTGGAGTTGCCCCCAATGTCGACTTGTTCACGCACTATTTCGTCGCGCGGGTGGAGAACAAAGCCCACCGTTTCGGGAACATAAGCTGGATGCCCCGGGTGGCGAGGGAAAACTAAGATTACCACCCTGAGCAGCAGCGCGGCAGATGGGAGGAGTGGAGGGCAGACTGGTGCTGGATCTAGGCTGAGGAAGCCCCAGATTTCTGCCAGGCGCGGACAGAGTGCGTTGTCCACGGCAACGACTGGAGGGAGTTTGGCCTTACCGATGACAGGCTTCACCCAGCAATAAACAGGATTACCCATCTAAAGGCTGCCGGGCTGACCATCAGTCATGTGGGAGCCGACTTCCTCCGACGTCGTATCGCGCCACTACAGAAGAGGGACAGGTTCACTTGGCAGTATGGAGATGCTGCAGACAGGATGAGGTTGTACCCTGGCCTGACCAACAACCTGTCAGTCTACGGCCATGCTTGGTTGTGCGAACAACTGTTCGGCAGCCTTGGGCCATTCAGGTTGCCTACAAATATCATCCCACTGAACATCAACTCTGCCCGGGACTAGATTCTGAAATGGATGCCAGATTGCAATGCTCATGGAGTTTCGGGTGACTGGCAGTTACCCGAGCTTAATGAAGAGCTTGTGTGGACCTCCAGCCTGGTGGAAAGGGCAACCAGGGTGGAGACCAATATGTTCAAGCACACCTCCAAGGTGGAAGAGGCGGATCGAGGAGGACAAGGCACTCCGAGCTGTCACAAAGGCGAAGGCCGGGAAGGCAGTGGAGGAAGAGGAGGAGGCTGAGGACGCAGGCTCTTCCCACGGCAGAAGCGAGGCGCAAGCCACAGAGGAGGCTGCCGGGGATGATCCTTTTGGGGGCGAGCCCGCCGGGGATGAGCCTTCCAGGATTGAGGCTTTATATGCCGCGGGAGCAGAGGCCCAGGAGGAAGAGGGGGCTGCGGAGGTGGAGCAGCCTGGGGAGGAGTGGCTCGCGGCAGGCCCTCAAGCCCCCGAGCCAATCTTAGAGCAGCGCCCTCGCAGGCGGGTGGCTAGCCAAGTAGCAGTGGTTCCTGATCCTGCACTTGCCGCCAAGAAGGTGAAGAATATCACCTCCAAGGGCAGCAAGCCGGATGCGGTGCGCCGGCAGTCCTCTCGCCTTTCTGCGGCCAGGACCCCTCCCTCCAAGCAATTGGCAGCCATAGGAGTCGACTCCAGCTCCCAGTCCGGCTCGAGCTCCTCGAATAGCTCATCCTTGTCGGAGTCCCCTATGCCTCAGCAAGGTTCGAAGCTGCCGGGGAGCTCCGCTCCTCTGCTCCAGAAGAGAAGCAGGGCACCCTCCCCGCTCGTGGAGTTCGAGCTGAGCTCCATGCTCATTGACGAAGAGTAAGAAAGAATACTCTTCTTTCTTTGCTGTAGTTTCCGCATATTCTCTTGCTTGCTGACTGATCTTGGCTTGCTGTCTTTGCCAGGGAGGAGGAGGAAGAAGGCGAGACCCTCATCCACTGGACCAAGCGGCTCAGGCGCGCAGAGCCGCCGAAGACGGTGGATGGCATGGGCCTGGGAGGAAGCAGCATGAACGTCTCGATACCAAGCCCCCAGCTTAGCCCCTAGCCTGAATGTGCAGGGTTGGCTCCCCCCATCGGAAGTGATGGAGGAGAGCTCCCCACCTCCATATCCAGAGGAGGGGAGGAGATTACTTAGGGCGAGTCCTTCTAGGAGGGGCCCACCCCGCCCGCCGATCGAGTCGAGGGATCCTCGACAAGGGTTTCCACAGAAGAGCCCGCCCAGGATGACGCCGTGGTTACCGAGGGAGGGGATGGTGACCATGGCCCGGCAACTGACGTTGCTGGGGAAACCGAAGCTCCTCCACGGCAGGCATCTCCGGGTAATCCATTTACTCTTTTTGATTCTGCTGCTTTCACCATCTTGCTCCATGTCCCTGGTTCTCTAATGCTCCTGCTTCCTCATCATTGATTGTTGGCTCTGCCTGCAGCCCCTCTGATCAAAGAGCCTGAACTGCTAGAAGAGGTGGCCAGCATAGGGAAGGATGCTGCGGAGGAAGCCGCCAAAATTGCTATCGCGGAGGGGCAGGAACATGCTGCCGGGGGTGTTTAGGAGCTCCTGATGGAAACGGAGCAAACCCCCGGCAGTGCGCTAGGATCGGGAGCGACGATTGAAGAAAAAAAAACCCTCCAAACCATGGACCCCCTCCCCTCATTTGGTATAGTGGCGGGGGCCCTACAGCCTTCTTCGAGTCAACTAGCGCTGGTGCTTGCGCAGCCTGGGCTCGGAGCCCCCGGTTCGTCAGCAGCGATGAGCGCGGAACTCAATGGAGAGATTCAGCGCATCCTGGCGTCGCTGTACCAAGGGGTTGAAGAGGCAAATGACTCTATCACCGTCGCCATGGACTTGTCTTTCCAGGAGTCCATGGCGGCAGGCATTAAGGAGATGCAGAGTCGGCACAGCCAGAAATGGCAGGTGCTCAAGGAGCAGCGCAAGTCCGCCAACAAGGTGGACCAGAAGCTGAGGGACAAGGGTAGCGAGCTGCGCGACTGGCACGCTAAGCAGTTCTAGGTCCTTATGAGGCAGTAGGAGGCAGTTTCCATTGCAAGGGAGGATGTGATCGCCCGGGAGGTTCGCTTGGTGGAGTGCACGGTGCTCTTGGATGCCAAGGAGAAGGATATCTCTTCCCGAGAAGAGAAACTCAAAGCCATCCTTCGTGTCAAAGATGAAGAACTGGAAGCCCTCGTGTAGCAGTGTACTAAGGAGCAGGAGGACAGGCATATGGCAGCCCTGGACGCCCTTACTGCTGATTCTGCTGTCCAACTGAAGAAGCTCGCTGATGACCTTGCCGCTGCATCCACTGCCAAGACCGATCTTGACCAACAGGTGGCCTAACTAACTAAAGAGTTTACCAGGAGCGCCAAGGAGGTCACGACCCTCAAGGAGGAGGCATGGAAAGCAGAGATTCTTCTGAAGGACATGCAATCGCAACTCTCCTCCAAGAGCCAAGGCCTTGAGACCGCCAATGGCACCATTGAAGATTTGAAGGCCAGGATTGGTACCCTGGAGAACTCGGCCGAGTGTAGTGGGGCTTGCGAGAAGCAGCAGGCGAAGGACCTGGATACCACAAGGCTCCTCCGGAAAGATGCAGAGGACAAACTGGCGAACCACACCGAGCAGGTCAACCTCTGGATCAAGAGTTTGATCAACGTCGCCGAGCATCTCACTGCCCAAACTGCAACGATGGGCATGGAAGGGCCAGTCTTCTCGGCCAGTATGCATGAAGTCCCCAGCGTCAAGCTAGGGCTCTTCTTCAACGAGTTGATCAAAAGCGGAAGGCACACAAAGAGGGAAGGGCCGGTCGCTTTGCGAGTGAATCCCGGAAGCTTGCCCACAACGCCCTCTTCATGGTTTTGAGCAACATCACCTACCGCCATCCGGACCTCGACCTTGCCGATGGCTTTAGGAGGCTGCCGGAGGGCGCAGACGCTTCTGCTGCCGAGGAGAAGGCCGCCCCCTATGCCAACAAGGTCCTCGCCATCCACACTGCTCCGCGGGTTCGCCAGGCACGACCCTGAACTATTCTTGCCATCGCGCTGTCCTGTAACAAAACATGGTGCATGTCCTGTATTTAGACATCGTACTGCTTATGCTTGAGTGGAACTGATGTCTTTATTTAATCTCATCTGCATGTCTTATCCCTTTTGAGTTCACCCGTTGGTGTTCGTACGATTAGTCTTTGCGCGTATTTTGGTTGCCTGCCGGTATCATACTGCCGCGATTGTTGTAAGGGTCGGGCCCTTAGCAGTTATCTTGGCGAGGATACGTCCCGGCAGGTTTTTCCTTGGCAGTTTTTGACGCAGCCACCCATTTCTGCGAGCAGGCTCGAAACAGAGCAGGGGCGCAGACAAAAAACTAGTAAGGTGCCATCACGAAAGATTTCCTCATACGAACATCTTGGTACCCAAGGGATGAGCAAGTGCAAATTTTAGGTCTATAACGAAGCAATGATTGCATGGACTTAGCTTTCATTCTCGCTCCCTTCCTCCCCCTTCAACCGTGGCCACTTGTCATGTTCGCATGCTTCGGGAAGAATGGCACCGCGCGCATTGCCCTCTGGCTCCCGGCAGGTGCCGACAAGAATCATATGTATCTTGCGGGCGGCAGGACATGATGTAAGGCATGACTGGTTTCTCTCTCCTCCTCCCCACACTTTTTTTAAACAATTGGATGGTAGCTGGCATAAAAGTCACGCTAACGCGGATGGCCTTGCCAGAGCGTACTTGCCGGGGCGTCAATCAACGGATTTGCATCGGCGCTCTACTCAGGATTTCCCTAGGCAGGGTAAATGCTGGACCGAGTATCGCGCGCAGGCTCATCGATATTGATGATGCTAAACCCAGGATAGCTCGATTGTCGATAAGTGAGAGTGGCGGAGAGAGAAACCTTGTACCCCTACACCTTGTTCCTTTTCCCGAACGGGGCCTGCATGGTGACCTTGCTACCTGAATCGTTCGGGGCTGCCTTGCCGCCATCATTACTTGTTCTCGTCGCTGCTGCAGCCGCGGCGGAAAAAGGCGACGGAGATTGGATAGGATGGGCGGAGGAGCGATACTGCTCCCCTCCCATCCTACTATGCCCCGTCTTTTCTTGGGCGTCATGGATGATGAAGCCGTCGATGAAGAGAATGATGATGAAGATGATGCACTGCTTGTACTCTCGGGTTCGTGCAAGCGCTTCCCCCTACCTAGCGCGCTAAAGATGTCATGGGAAAACACGACTGAGGGAGTCCTGGATTAGGGGGTCCTCAGGTGTCTGGTCTATTCGATATGGGCCGGACTGATGGGCCGTGAAGATAAAGAACAAGACTATCCCCCGTGTCCGGGTGAGACTCATGTATGCGTGGATGGCAAGTTTGGTGTCCGGATGTACTCTTTCCTTCCTCTGTAAACCGACTTTGTACGACCCTGGGCCCCTCCGGTGTGTATATAAACCAGATGGTTTAGTCCGTAGAGGCCATCAGAATAATCATAGGCTAGACAGCTAGGGTTTAGCCATTACGATCTCAAGGTAGATCAACTCTTGTAACCCCTATACTCATCGAATACAATCAAGCAGGACGTAGGGTTTTACCTCCATTAAGAGGGCCCGAACCTAGGTAAACATCATGTCCCCATTGTCCATTGTTACCATTGATCTTTAGACGCACAGCTTGGGCCCCCCTACCCGAGATCTGCCGGTTTTGACACCGACATTGGTGCTTTCATTGAGAGCTCCGCTATGTAGTCGTGAGAAGCGATCTATGGCTTGCCTTGTCATCAACGATGATATCACCTCTGGAAGGAGCCTAACTTCAGGACAGGTCCTCCAACTCGGCAGTTTTACTGTGGGTGCTGGCATGGCCATCAAGCCTACAGCGCCCCCCGTGATCGCCAAACATCACCCCCGCATGGGTCTCGAATACTCCCAAAAGATGGATCCGACGGACGTCTTGTCCTTAAACGAGCTGCTAGATCGCATCGCCGCCCTGGGGCTTTCAATAGATTATGATCGGATCGGGCTCAAACCCGACCAGAGGGAAATTAATTCCCCGCCGATCACCCACCTGGTAGCGGTCGTCGAGGAACGAGCCGAAAACAATTCTTCCCCTAAACTAAAGACCAGCTATGTTCGGGTCTCCGAACCTCTTGGCTCGGACACCCTCCCTTTGGATGAGACTTCGCGTGCCCCAAACTCAGGGTCGGACATTGGGTCCGGGGAGCACTTGGATCTCCCTGGACCCGAACTGGTGACTTCGGAGATTTTACAGGCTCCGGATGCAATCCTGGGACGGGACTCGAGTTTTTTCCCACCCACCCACCACAATCAATACTCTCCAAGCAATTCCGGCCCTCCAGACATATGTGACCTAATGTATGTATGGCAGCAACCTTGGGAAATGGTCCATCACTTCTGGGCCAGATTCCTACTTGTCAAAAACAAGATTAAAGATTGCTGCGACGACGACGCAGTCTCGGTCTTTCATCGCAATTGTACCGACGAGGGAATTCGGAATGCCCTCAACCGCCGTCGCATACAGAGTTTCATGGAGCTATCGCACATAGTATGGAAGTATTGCGCGATGGAAAGCACTTGGAAAGCATAGAAAACTGAATTGGAACCGGCTGCCTTCAAGCAGTGCACTGCCCGGGCAAAACGGATACACCCTTACGAGGCATCCGACCATAAGCCCGTCAGCAAGAAAAAACCTTCTACGGGATACAGGTCCGTTCTTGACGAACTACTCGACAAGCCCTGTCCGGTACATACAACGCCGAGCACTCACTCAACCGACAGCCTTCGAGCATGTTGGGTACTCCGGCAGGTAGCTAAAAGTGACGAGGCCATCCTCACCACCACCACTCCAGAGAAGCATTCTCCGGAGGATGACGATTTTAACGTCCTTACGGTCTTCGAGACTTTCTCCTCAAATAATCAGCGTAAGAGGGCACTCCGTTACCTCGCTGAAGTCCACCAAGTAACTGCAGTAAGCCCATGGAACGACGCGGCAATAACCTTCACCGCTTACGACGAACCAAGGGCCCAATCAGTTCGAGCACCCGCCGCTTTAGTCCTAAACCCAATTGTGGACGGCTTTCGACTTACCAAAGTGCTCATGGACGGCGGCGGCGGGCTTAACCTCATCTATGAGGACACGCTCGACAAAATGCAGATCGATAGAACATGCATCAAGCAAAGCAGTACCACCTTTCGAGGTATCATCCCCAGTCGAGGAGCATGATGCTCGGGGAGAATTAAACTCGACGTAGTATTTGGCACGCCTGAAAATTATAGGTCGGAGGAGCTACTCTTTCACATCGCTCCCTTCAATAGCGGATACCACACCCTTCTAGGGCGGGGCGCTTTTTTATGCTTCCAAGCCGTACCCCATTATGGGTACATGAAGCTTAAAATGCCGGGGCCCAATGGAATAATCACAATTACAAGTGATCCGGATACAGCACTCCGCGCCGAAAACAAAACCGCATCCTTGGCCCATGAGGCACTCTCCGAAGCCCTTGCGGCCGAAGAGTTAACCAACCTACGATCCACGGTGGACAGGGATGATGTGATTCTCGATAAGAGACCTAAATCCACCTCTTTCAAGCCATCACGCCGCAGCTCGGGGCCTCGTAAGCAAAGCTTTCCGGACAGGTTTTTTCTGGCCAACGGCCCGAGCAGACGCACATTCCCTTGTCCAACGTTGTGTGGGATGTCAGCTTTTCGCCAATCAAAGTCATATGCCTCCCACCGCCTTAAGAACAATCCCCATTACTTGGCCCTTTGCGGTCTGGGGGCTCGATATGGTCAGACCCCTTAAAGGAGGAAGCCATAAAAAGAAATATTTACTGGTTATGGTGGATAAATTCACTAAGTGGATAGAGGCCAAACCAGTAAAAACGGCTGAAGCAGGACCAGTGATTGACTTTATATCCGGCGTGGTACACCGTTACGGTGTCCCGCACAGTATCATCACTGACAATGGCTCCAATTTCACAGCTGATGAGGTGAAAAATTGGTGTGCTAATTTGGGCATTAAACTCGACTATGCATCCGTCTACCACCCTCAAACAAACGGTCAGGTTGAATGGGCCAATGGCCTGATAATGAGCGGCATCAAACCCCGACTGGTGCGCTCCCTACAGGAGTCAGATAAACACTAGGTTGAGGAACTCGATTCCGTGCTCTAGCGGCTGCGGACTACACCTAACCGGACAACCAAATACACACCTTTCTTCATGGTGTACGGCGCGGAAGCTGTTCTGCCCTGCGACATCATTCATGACTCACCTCGAGTGCGCATGTACGAAGAGCGAGAAGCCGAGCTCGATCGGCAGGATGACCTAGATGGTCTCGAAGAGGAGCGTGACATTTCACAAGCCCGTTCTGCACTTTATCAACAACAGGCCAGGTGATACCAAAGCAGAGAAGTGCGGGCCAAGACTTATAACTTTGGTGAACTCGTCTTGCGTCTCCCGGAGAAGAAGGATAAGCTCAAACCAAGATGGGAGGCCCCCTTCATCATCGATGAAGTTCTCACAGGAGGAGCCTATCGCCTTCGCAATGCATCAGATAATCGCCTTGAGCCAAATCCATGGAATGCTGCTCGGCTCCGACGATTCTACGGATAGTTCGGTCGCATCCTTTTTTCTTTCTTTGATTAGGTTCCTTTTTTTCTCCTCTTCTTTTTTATTTTTTCCTTCTTTTATCCCAGGGTATGTTCGGATCTACCGAACTGTTAAGGGTACACATCTTTAAATGTATACACCCCATTATAACTGGGGGCTTCTTTGACGAAGCTTATTACTGAAAGCTTGTTGCTTACATTTACGTCGTTTGTTCTATACATCTTTTTGCCATTATATGCACCACTATGACTTAAGTTTTTGCCAAGCCGGGTTGCCTCACTCCTGTGTTTATACCCTACGTTCCCGATTGTTCGGCTAGGGTGTAAAGGGAGCACCTCTGCGATTGTTACAAACGGGTACTCTGGACCTGTACCTCAGATGGGTGAAGCCGAAAGCTAGTGTTCTTAAGGGAATAATTGGTCGGCAAACAACGACAGATTATTTACATTTGTGTAATTCTTCTAACAAACATGGGATAGGCTGCCCGTAACTCGGATCAAAGCCTAGGCATGCATACTTAAGCGTGCCAACCCAAGGAAAGGAACCCTTAACGGAACTATTTTCCCTGGAAGATGTTTCTTACGTTAAAAAGTAATATAACATAACTCCCCGAACAAATTTTGTCTGTTCGAGCAACATGACCGGATTGCCTGGTTTCCGGACATAGTGAATGTTTATTACATTCTAACATGGTATCCGGAAACACTCCTACTTCTTGGTTTGGAGGTTGAAGCCGAAGGCCTATGATGACAAAATTTTTCAAGTTCGGTTGGAGATAAGTTCGATGATAAAGTACATTGATACATTGAATCGAACGCCTACTCTTTATCTATGTCATCTATAAGACTGCTTAAGCTACAGTCTTCTTGCGAATATTTCGCAGCTATCATCACTTGTTCATATACCAAGTTCACGGGAATCTCTTTTCCGTCCGGTCCCTGCGGTCCTACTCGGGCCATACGATTCGGTTCAAGCCCGGTGTAGCACGTCTTCACCATTGCCCATGCCTCTCGTGCACCTTCCCGGCATGCTGACGTCTTCCATAGCTCAAAACAGTGCCGGGCACCTTTGAACAGGTTTGCCAACCCCTCCATACTTTCTGGAGGGGCATCGGATGGCCACAAGGCCTTGGCCATACTTCTCATGGCTTTCCGGGCTCGCTCATGCACTACGGACAGCTCTTTTAAAGCGTCGCCTCGGAATCCGGATACTTCTTCTTCATGACGCCCGGTTAATAGACCTGCACGAGCAACATTATAACACTCCGAATTACGGGATAATATGAGCAACTTGCATGGTTCAAAGGTCATACTGAATATGCCGCCTTTTAACTTTTTATTCTCTTTTTGAGTGTCCGATAATTGAGCCTTTAAGCTCTTTATCTCTTCGGCTTGCTTATCATTTTTCTCCTCCAGTTTGTTCTTTTGATCAACGGTCATCGTGACCTTCTTCAGTTCTTCTAGCTCTGTGTTGGCAGCATCTAGCTTTGTCCGGCTCACTTCAAGGTCCTGGGATAGTGCATTGTTCTTCTCTTTGAGGACCTGCGGTCATAACGATCCTTAAATCAGTTGGCCTAAACCGCTTCAAGTCTCGGGGGCTACTGGCATATATCTATTAAATTTACACAAACCATTACCTGCATATCTTTTGAAAACAGGTGGGCAACTCCAGCAAGTCCGTCCCGGGCGGCCCGGATATATGCATCCACGGTGCTGAGGGCATTAAATTCTTGCTCCATAAAAGCTGGAGTGTGCATGGTCTCTTTCAGTCGTCGATGATTCATCACGCTCTCTACTTTAGAATTTGTGACGGATACGTCATCCGAATCTTCATGAGGTGGATGAGTTGACGCTGCATCCGTATTGGCTCTTGTCCTGGTTGATGAGCCCGGCGTCGGATTAGCTGATGATCGGCTAACAGGGATTTTGGACACGGTTCGCCGTGTGCTCCTCCTGGAATAAGATGGGAGGAGAAATATGACAATCTGGTTTTATGCCTAGGCTTATATTAAAGGTTATACCTCTTTGATGAAGGAGGGGGGTCGACGGCGCTCCCGGCTTACTTTCATTTTAAAGGCTCACCCTGCGCAGATGCTACCTTCCTAGGGGCCGCCCTCGATGGAGTACGGCTCGCCGAGCGCTGATCCTATAAAGCACGATTCAGTGTGATGGGTGAGGTGCAAGTGGGGACTCCTCTTTCTGAGGATGATTTCCGAATACTTACCTTAGAGAAAGGGAGGAGGCCGGGGTAGTCGGCTATAATGGCCACTTCCGAACCGTCATGGCTTGCTTGATAAAAGACTCCGTCATCAAACTCTATAAATATATCCGGATCCTCGGAGAGGCCGGGATCTTCGTGGCCAGCATAGTCCTCTGGTTGTGGAGAGGGGCAGTGCACATTTTCGACAACCTTCCTCCATGTATGTTTTAAAGACGACCAGAAAAATTCGATTAGTATGCCTCGATAATGAGGTAGGACAATGCTGATAATCAGAAAACTCGCCCATTCAATGGGGTTATACATGTAGAAACCTTCCCGACAATTTAAACGGAGGAATTCTTCTTTCTCCCCCTTATAAAGATCTACCAGAATGGCGACCAGAGCGGCGGGGGTATCCGGGCCCTCGCACCTATAGCGAGAGGCGTCGTCCTCCCCGTTGTAACACCATAAAGGGGTCACTCTGGACTGAAGGGGCTGGATGCATCGCTTTATCGCGATAGCCATGACTTCGATTATCGAGAGTCCGGAATGGGCAAGTAACCTGACCTTGCTGAACAACCTCTTTACTTCTGCACTGTCTTCTTCTTTGGGGCTCCGGGGGTGCCAGTTGAGGCATTTCTTCAAAGGAGCACTGGAGAATTCGGGGAGTCCACATCGAACTGGGTCTGGAAGGGGAACATCCTCGATATAAAACCATTCCGAAGCCCATTCTTCGGATGCCTTCTTGGGAGTTCCGACGAGGTAACCTGATCCAGCTATGCGCCATACTTCGGCGCCGCCCACTTCAAATATAGAACCCCCTTTATGACGGGGGACGAGGCAAAAGAACTTTCTCCATAGTTCTAAATGAGCCTCGCAGCCTAAGAATAGTTCACAGAGAGCGACAAAACTAGAAATGTGCAGAATAGAACCTGGTGTGAGGTTGTGCAGCTGGATCCCATAGAATTCCAATAGACCTCTGAGGAAGGGGTGGATTGGGAATCCTAAGCCCCTCAGAAGAAACGAGACGAAGCACAGCCTCTCCTCCTTGTTGGGATTGGGGAAGTTCTCTGCTAGCACGTCGTGGCCAATCGAAGCCAATCCCGCCCGCACGGAGACTAAATCTGCGGGAGGGAGATATCCCTGCGTCTGAAGTTGATTTAGCTGAGGGTGAGACACTGAGCAGCTTCGCCAATCACCCGTTTGAGGGCGCGAGGAAGAACCAGGAGCGCTCGCCATGTTTTGATTTTTTGTGGTTTGCTTTGATGCTCTTTGCGCGATATGGGATGACATTAGGAGATCTAACCTCCTTATATAGATACCGCCCTTGCATGATAAGGGGCTTATTTGTAAAAAATTATGGACTGTTCACATTCGCCCGACGCGTGGAAATCGAGGCGACGACAAGGAGGAATCATGAAGGCAGAACATGGAGGTCAAAGCCGGACTGTCGTCAATCCGGAGTATGATGAAGAACCTGCCTTGCAAAGCCGAAGACATAAGCCGGATACTATATCATCATTGAAGGCAAGTTCGGGGGCTACTGAGGGAGTCCTGGATTAGGGGGTCCTCGAGTGTCCGGTCTATTCGATATGGGCCGGACTGATGGGCCGTGAAGATAAAGCAGAAGACTATCCCCCGTGTCCGGGTGGGACTCCTGTATGCGTGGATGGCAAGTTTGGTGTCCGGATGTACTCTTTCCTTCCTCTGTAAACCGACTTTGTACGACCCTGGGCCCCTCCGGTGTGTATATAAACCGGAGGGTTTAGTCCGTAGAGGCCATCAGAATAATCATAGGCTAGACAGCTAGGGTTTAGCCATTACGATCTCGAGGTAAATCAACTCTTGTAACCCCTATACTCATCGAATACAATCAAGCAGGACGTAGGGTTTTACCTCCATTAAGAGGGCCTGAACCTGGTAAACATCGTGTCCCCATTGTCCATTTTTACCATCGATCCTTAGACGTACAGCTTGGGCCCCCCTACCCGAGATCTGCCGGTTTTGACACCGACAACGGCCACCTATGGGGCCATCGGGACCTTGTGGTTCGGCAGGGGGGAAGGATGCATTGCACAAAGAGCGGAGGGCACGGAGCAGCAAGACAATGATCACACGGGCAGTTTTTACCCAGGTTCGGGCCGCCGCGAGGTGTAAAACTCTACTCCTGCTTTGTGGATTGATGAGAGGACCGTGGTGGAGATGCAACGCTCTAGCCCGACAAGGTCGCCTCTGGGCGAGAGCAGCTACGCGCGTATGAGTGTACAAGGGCCCGAATCCTTTCTAAGGTTGCCATGGCCCTCCTTTTATAGATCAAGGGGTCACCACAATGGCAAATCAGTCATTGCGTACTGATTAGATGGCAAACAGTGCTATCATACCTAACTCTACAGACAGGACAGTGCGCATTAAATGCACCGCTTAGTGTCACATCGTAGCGTAGCCCGGCAAGCCTTGCTGTGCTGTTCGGCCACCTTCTCATCTGCCTGCGTGCCACGTCCCTGGACGGGTGTCATTTGGAGGTGATTTCCTCTGGAAGCGGCTGCCACGTGCCAAATAACGGCCACTTAGTCACTTGGGGGCTTGACACCTCACCGATCGATGACTTGCGCTGCCGTGAGGTGGAGCGGTGGAGCCTTGACGGGGTAATCCGCTCTCGGCGTCCCCGGCAAGCCTGCCGGGGCAATCTTGAGACTTGTCTTCGGGGCAACCTTGTCCCCGCCAGGCTCGCCTGCCCAGCAAGGGAGGTTTTCCCTTAGTGGTATCTTGCTCCTTTGGTTGGTCTTGGTCTTCTTGATCCACCCTTCGATTTCTCAAATAGCTGATCTCTTCTGCTTGGTCTTGTCTTGTATGCTGAGAGTTGCTGGACCGGAGGGTTGCTGTCCGTGCACAAGTTAGGGGAAAACATACACCCCTGTTTGTGTACCCCGACACCCTCCGATCCTTTTTAGTTTACATATAAGTTTTGTGTGTAGTCAAAGTATCTCTACTTTGATCAAACTTACAGAAAAAAGTATCAACATTCGACAACGCCCAATCAATATTGTTAGATTCATACGTACTCCTAGATTTGTATTCAAACATAAATGGTTTCCAATTTGTATTGAAACACGTGAATGCTTGTTCTCGCCCATGCTCTTCCTACTAGGATTTCGCTACGTATAGCCAGTCCAATAGTAACTTTTTTAAGCTCCCTGTCCAATAGTAGTAGAAGTAGTAGTATTAGTGGAGTACTGACAACATCTGCAGTAGAGTATGCAGTGCTCCTAGTACTAGTACTCCCTCTGTTCCTTTTTACTCCGCATATAAAAAAATATCAAATATACATAAAATGAAACTACAATATCAACATCTACAATATCAACTTCACCAACTTTGACCAAATTTGTATAAAAAAATATCAACATCTACAATATCAAATATACATAATATGAAACTACATGCCATAATGAATCTAAAGATATCCCTTTGGCCTTGTAAATGTTGATACTTTTTTCTATCACTTTGGTCAAAGTAAAGATACTTTGACTTCTGACAAAAGTTATATGCAGACTAAAAAGAAATGGAGGGAGTAGTATACTACTCCCTCCGTTTTTATTTACTCCGCATATTAGAGTTGACTGAAGTCAAACTTTGTAAAGTTTGACCAAATTTATAGAAAAGAATATAAATATTTAGCATAGCAAATCTATATGATGTGGAAGTACATTCAACAACGAATCTAATGGTATTGATTTGTTATTGTATATGTTAATATTTTTGTTTATGAACTTTGTCAAAGTTTGTAAAGCTTGACTTTGACCAAAACTAATATGTGGAGTAAATAAAAATGGAGTACTAGTAACACTCGACCGACCTCTCCCTCTTCTAGTAGTATAAATGACGCGGGCAGGGGAGGGGGAGGGATGTCGGTTTGCTCTCAACTGCAGTCCCACAAGCGAGCGAAAACGCAAGACGAAGCGCGTTCCATTCGGAGAGCGACGTGTAGGGTCCATCGTGCCGGGGTGCAATGCGAATGTGACAAAAGTGATGTACACCGTCCGTTCCTTGTGAACTTGCATACTTCGAGTACTCCTTTTTTAACACGGTACAGACGCAAGCGCTCATACATGCGCGCATACACTCACCCCTATGAACGCGCACATGCACACCCTACCCCTATGAGCACCTTCGAGAGACTGAGCCATCATACCTCTATATCTACTCTTATCTCTACTCTCGATGATGATGGTGTGCCTACCATCTTGCAATATAGACCGTCCGATCTTTATGTGACGGATAGAAAGCAAACTGTGGCAATTTTGCAAAAGGATACCCGCACCTCTCTCGTTCATCCTTATCTGCCACAACTTCATTGTTGAGCAATTAAAAAAGGAAGCCTCTAGAACAATCTGGCATGGTGGCCGCTGCCGGCGTCGTCCATCCCCATGCCTCCGCTCAGTCCGACCACCAATCACCACCGCGCCCCACTCCTCCTCACCTTATCTCTCATCTTTCTCGAGATATCTTTTTTCGATGAAAATCTCAAGATACCATTTTTTCGATGAAATTCTTGAGATATCATTAGTTTTTACACATGGGATTACTCCTGCATGGGTCAATCACAACAGGTGTTTTGTAAAAAAATGCATCCTGATGTTTCGTGCAATGCACGGGCATCTTGCTAGTCATCTTGAGATTTACGAAGTCACTGCCTCATCGTCGACAGGAACGGTGGAGAGGTCCGGACGTCTGCCACGTGAAACTCTGAAACTTTGGTCCCATCCCACCCCACAACTCTCTAGGCTCCAGCCGTCCGGCTTTGCAAACTCCGCACAGTCAAAACCGATTGACCGGTCATCACCGGAACCACTATTCACACTAGAAGCTTCGCTGCTCGGCCTACGCCAGCTACTTGCCGGCCGTTCACCACTGCCCCAAAACCACACCTCCTCTCCATCCCATTCCCCCACCTTTCGATCCCCTAGCCCGCATCAGTCGTCCCCTAGTTCGCCGGAAAGCCATGGTGCGCCGCAATACCACGTACTACAAGATGCTGACGCCGGAGCGCCACGCAGAAATCGCGGCGGCGGTCGATGCCATAGACCTCCGTTCCCAAGCTTGCTTTGTGGCGGGCCAATCCCCGAGTTCTCTGGAGCCAAGCTCCGAGGAGGAGGAAGCCGATCCAATGTTCATGGCGGAGGTTGCGGAGCAGAAGGCCCCCGATGCGTATGAGACGATGGATGTTGACTTCGTGCCGGCGTCCGGGTCCCCCATGGTGCAGGCGGACCAGCAGTTCAACCTGGCGATCTGATGCGGAGCATCCTATGGACATCACCATGTCAAGAGCCCGTTTGGCGAGTGACACGTGCGACACCTACTTCACATACCCAAAGGTGAATCATCTCCTTTACAAGTGCTCACTTGACCCCTTCGAGGATGGTATACTACTTGACACTTCTCCCGTGTGCATGCAAAGGTATTGTTGGAGCTTCACGGATGTTGAGGAGGAGTGCAAGCGCCAAGGAACAACTACACCATCCCCGAGGGAAGCCTGGAAGCGATGACGGAAGAAGTCGGAGCTGCTGAAGCTACAGCGGCCGGACATCCGGCGCATGTGCAGCCGCCCAGCGACTGCGCCAACAGACGGGCGAAAGCATCAGCGGCCAGACATCCGGCATGACCCCGGACATCCGGCGCCTCAGCATCGACGGGACATCCAGTCTACCTCCCGGAAATCCGGCATCCACTATCCAGAGAAGAACTGGAACGGCCTGTTCCCAGGCCGGACATCCGGCCAGTGCCCCGGACATCCGGCGTCTCGTGAACAGCCGGACATCCGGCCCCCAGCCGGACATCCGGTGCCTACCTGCGCGCATAGTCAGGCCAGAGACCCATGTATCTCCCTTTCCCACTTACCCCTTCGTGGTTTAGACTATATATAGACTTGCCCCTCCTCCTAGTTAGGGTTAGCAAAGTGATAGCTCATTCTTAGGTGAGCTTTGCTCCTTGTACCAGAGACCACCACTCCCATGGAGTTCAAGACCTCCATGTGAGAAGATCCTGCGGGATATCATCAAGCCCCCGCAAGGGAAGATCCGTCTAGGATATCATCAAGACCTCCTCATGGAGATGAACTTTACCTTGTACCTTTCCTTTTGTTGTTCATGTACCTTATGGATCTTGTGTGTTTGATTGTCTAGTGGATGTGTGATTGGACTTGTTTTTGAGTGTTTCCCCTTGTGATTTCTCTCCGTTCTTCCCCGTGTTCATCGTGTTCTTCGTGCTCTTTGAGGGAATCCACTCCAATCGTGAAAGATCGGCCTACACCGGGTTAGCCCCGTATCATATGGTATCATGAGCCACGTTTATCACGAATTTGGAGTCTTCCCCCTCCGTTTCTAGCCTTGTTTTGCTTGATTTCATCCTAAATTCGAAAAACCCCACCAGAAATAGGCCCAATTTTTTTTTGATTTGTTGGTTTGATGATGTTTTGTTAATTTTGATCCATGGATTTGCTTGGTTTCAAGTGGATCTAGCTTTCCCCCATCTTTTCCCCCTTTCCATCCACAAAATCCGTCCAATTTTGCCTTTGGAACCATCTATTTCCGCCCCCCATTAAAAAATTTCCGCCCCAAACGTGATCTGGAATCGTCGGGCTGGACATCCGGGCCATAGGCCAGACATCCAGGCCATCAGGCCAGACATCTGGTTCCTGGAGCATGAAATCTGCACGGTTCTGGACATCAGCCCCCGGATATCCGGCCCCCACCCCCGGATGTCCGACCCCTGGGAATTCAGCCTCCCGTGTTTCACCGCTTTGACCATAACTAATTCATCCGGAGTCCGATTTTGACGTTCTTTAGCTCGTTTTGAAGCTATTGATATCCCCCATCCCACAAAAGTACCACCACCATCATCTGACTTCATCAAATTTTTGGAACTTTGGCATCTTTGCCTAGGGCCTTCACCACATCATCCGCATAACCACCATAGCCTTTCGCAACCTAACCAATTTTGTTCCATATAGCATTTGTGGTTGTTTGAATAGTGATTCGAGTCTCCTAAGGTGTTTCGGCTACTTAGGGACGGTTTCTTCTTCATCAACCACCACCATAACTTCCGCATAGGCTTACCCACCATACACTTCCGCCACCCCAACTTAACCCAATTTTGTTGGTATTGAGAGTTGTGTCTCCTAAGGTGTTTCGGCTACTTAGGGACGGTGACTTCAACTCCAACACCGTGTATAGTCCACCATACTCTTCCACCACCTTAACCCATTTTGACCGGATTTTCGCCAATACTTCCGCATCCACCACCGCATTCCCGCTACCATCATTTGACATTTGCCTTTGGAGATTTTGAGTTCACGGTTTTTCCGTTTCCTAAGGTGTTTTGGCTAATTAGGAATGGTTCGACATTGAGAACACCGCTCATCCTCATCATCGACTATGACCACATCATCATTATCCATCCTTGCTTACACTCGACAAACCATTGACGTCAACCTCGACGACATCCATTGTATATTCTCCTTGCCATTGCATTGTTAACCCCTAGCCCATTTTGCGTCACTTGCCTATCAAGACTAGCCATTGAGTATTGCCGGCAACGTTACTTGTGCACATTAGTGATCATCGATCGACACCTTCCATTGCATACATACCATATCATCTTGGTATCATCATATCATCCCTTGTGTCACAAGATTGTTCTCGCATATACACAATTGCTATCTTGGTTTGTGCATTTCGCGTAGTGGCCATAAAAAAAAGAAAAAAAAGCTTTTAAGCAAAGAGAAAAACAAAGAGGTAAGCAATAGCCATAGCATCATACCACATTGCATCTAAGATTGTCATATCCGATCATCTTGAGAGAAACACCGGGAATCATATATACATAGCATACTTGGGATAGAAGTCGTTGCATTTTTGTCTCTTATAGGTTGTGCCCAAGTGTCGTATCCGCCTATTGAGCAATCGTGCTAGCGTATCTCTAGAGTTGTGCAACAAGAGCATTTTCCATGGATTCCACATTTTGAGCTCATTCCTTGGTTGCACGACCCCATCTATCTATCCGTGTGTGTGTTGCCGTGTGCCACATATTGCTATTGGTCTACTTGTTTCATTTGCGAATTTGTGAATCTCTTTCAACATTATTGACTCTTGCTAACATTTTTCGTCAAATTTTTGTGTTTCTATCCTCACCAAGCTACTCCATAAGCTTTACTTTGTAGGTGTGAGTGAACAAGTCCGGTACCAATTCCACTATTCTTTCATTTCACATTGAGTGAAACAAGATACATCCTCAACTTTGGGAAAAGGTAACTTGGTATTGTTTCTCATTTCCTACTCACCTCTACTCGAGTCTTGTGATGGATAGGCAAAGCATTTCATCTTCGGTCTACAACAACAACGACAAGTTCGATGCCACGAAAAACAACTTGGACGCCAAGATGGATGCTCAAATGGAGGAGATTAAAGCCCTCATCAAGTCCTACAAGCGGTCTTCCTCATCTTCGAGAAGACGCTCAAGAGCACATGCCTCTGAGCTACCATCTCCGACAAGATCACATCGGCATCGACACCACCACCGGCAAGAACGTGAAGGTCAAGAGCTCAACACCAATAACCGCTCAATGACTTCACCATATCCCTTGGCATCTTCGCCAAGTGACTTCAAGGCATCTTCGCCTACGGACATACGACAGCTTCGCCAACAAGCACCCCAAGACTACGCTCAAGAGAAGCTCCCCAAGCTCAAGTCCGCGACTTCCACGAGCTACTACGACCTCGACACCGACCACAAGATTCCTTTTTATGGGACTCAAGAACCCGAGGAGTATCTCGAGTGGGAGACCCTGATGGATGACTACCTCAAGCTACATCAAGTTCCTCCCGAAGATCAAGTGAAGTGCGCCACAACGAACTTCCATGACTACGCGTCGGCATGGTGGCTTCACACACCTTCGGAGAGCTACAACATGAGTTGGCCCAAGACGAAGAGAGCTCTGCGGCGAGAGTTCGTGCCTCCAACCTACACGGAACAACTTCTACGCCAATTGGAGAACACCACCCAAGGATCCAAGTCCATCAACGCGTACTTCAAGGAGATGAAGAATGCCTTGCGACGAGCCGGCATGGACGACCCCATTTCGATGAAGTTCCACTTCATGATGGGATTGCACAACGACATCTCCAAGACTATCTTCCTCGAGAACTACAAGTCCCTCGACGACAACTACATTGGTGCTCTCAAGGCGGAACAAGAACTCATGAAGGCTAAGGCTTCTCCACCCCAAGCACACTTCTCGAAGACCAAGCTCCACGACAACGAGCATGAGGATAGTACCACCAAGATGTCCAAGCCCGACGAGCTCCAAGATGATGCTCCCAAGTTCGACTTCATCGCCATCCCTCTTTATGGCATTGATGGTGCCGAGTCTACTTTGACTCTTTTTCAAGACGGTACGGCGACGACTACGACTATGGAGACCTTCAAGGACCAAGCTTTGGAGGCGACCGACATGGTGACGAGCAAGGATGATGCTTCCATCTTTGGAGGCGAGAGTGATGATGTGCCATCTTCAGCCTTCATCCACGGCGACGGTGACGAGATGATCGAGCATGGGATTTTCCCTTCTGTCATGGAGGAGAGTGATGATGTGCCATCTTCGGCCTTCATCCACGGCGACGGCGATGAGATGGTTGAGTATTTCACCTCGACCACGGCGACGTATGATGACTTGAGTGACTTGTGCCACCATATTGAGAGTGAGAGCGTGTTCACCACTAGCCCCATATATGATGTGTTGCCCTAATTCCCATATGAGGAGAGCCACAACCCCCACCACTTGAGTGAGATGAGTGACTCCACCATATGTGACTTTGAGTGCACCTACCTTGAGGGAGTGAGTGAGCCAGCACATAGAGAGTGTGATAGTTGATAGGCCACATCAGGCCACTTTGATTTCTAATGACTTAACCTCTACCTCTATTGTGTCTTCTCATTTGGTGCTAGGTCCCATATATGATGACGCGCCGATTCACGATGACTATGTCCTTCCTTTGGACAAGACGATGTCCATGGTGGAATATGATGCACCCCCCACATGGTTCCATCAAGATGATGATATTAACCACCATTTGGTCTTACCCACCTCACCTACACCACTTGAGTGGAATGACAAAGGTAACATAGGTGAAGGTGATGCTCTAGTCCCACTAGTGGATATTCTTGACATCGATTGCTCACATGATGTTGATCCATCTATTACCATGCTTCATGCTAGTATGATTTCCCCATGCGATGATTTACCCATTTATGATGAGTTTGATGATTGCCATGTGGAGTCTATTAGTTGTGATGCCATATTGCATAGGATTTCTTGTGACAATTCTTTAGGTCACATCATGTTTGACAATCCTCTTGACTTGTCATATGCTATGCATGAG
Source organism: Thinopyrum elongatum (assembly GCA_011799875.1). Taxonomy (NCBI): domain Eukaryota; kingdom Viridiplantae; phylum Streptophyta; class Magnoliopsida; order Poales; family Poaceae; genus Thinopyrum; species Thinopyrum elongatum. The sequence continues at coordinate 257,418,471 of CM022297.1, forward strand.
ATCAACCATATGTCACATTTGCAATCTCTTCGTAGTGACTATGCATATGCCATTAAAATAAACCCAATTTGCACATAAGGCATAGATGACAAGCCCAGGGTTATTGGCATTTGTTTTTCTTGTGATGATATTGATATGCTCCCTTTGCATCATTTATCTCATATGCCATGCCCTGACCACCTAGCTTCGGATATGCATTGTTTTGGATGTTGTCCATTTTCTCCATATGATATTTCCAATATTGCTCATGTGGAGACCCCCATAGTTTCCTCATACATGTTAGGAGATTTTGACCACCCCCATGCATTGCATGATTCAATATGCTCCCCATGAATAACAATGCTATTGATGTGCCATATAATTGCATTCTCAATTTGTGTCCCCATCGTATTATACACAATAACTATTCTTTCATGATGGATGGAATATTCATATACCATGCATCAAATTTCTTTGAGCGATGCTTATCTTGTGCTAACTCACACGTGCACATACACATCATGATGGATGATGTGTACATTTACCACACACGCAATTTCTTTGGTTTGTGTCTCTTTTGTGTAGGTACCCATGAATACTTGTCAACCTCACAATCCCATGAGTTGACAAAACGAGCTCTAGAGAGCAATAATGACTTGGGATCCCATGGATTGTCTTTCCCACCGCTCTCTTCGCGCAAAGACTTCGTGCATTTATTCTACATGTCCCTCACATGGTTATGGGTTATTGTCCATTATATATCATTCGCCCATATTGCCATGTTCACTATGCTTGATATGATCATTCATATTCCTTTGTCATGCATTTGTGACCAATGCTTTGCATTACACATGATGATTGATTCTCATACTCGTATGTCTATTTGCAAGCTTGGTGGAGATATCACTTGTTATTGCCATGTTCCACCTATGACCCATTGCTATGATGATACTATGATCTTGCTTTGTGTTCATGCTTGCGATATGTCATGTGCATTGCCTATGCCTACTATTTGCTCACATGACATGATTGCCATGATTTCCTCTAGTGTGTTGCATCTTCGCTCCACTAGTTTGCACGACATGATTTCTATGCTTGATTATGTTGCATCACCAATGATTCATACTTGTTCATTTCATGCGGTTGATAGCACCTATTGCCATGCTTTGCACATGATTGCTATTACATGTTGTCATATGTCTCCATATGTTGCCTCTCTCATGCTAGATGATTTGCCATGTATTGAGTGCAATGATGCATTTAGCCTTGCTAATGAGATTGCCCCCATAGCTTTCTCCCATATGTTTGGAGATTTTGACATATTTCTTGTGAAGCATGCTTGTCTTACTTCTTTGCATCATTTACCTAGTGCCATGAATATCGCCATTGTTGCATCATATTATTCATGCACTTGTGCTTCTAATGGTTATGTGCAAGAGAAGAGAACCATGATGATGTGTTTATCTACCATGCGCATACGTTCTTTGTTTTGTTGTGTGCATGTGTAGGAAACTTGGACTTCGTGTCAACTTCCACGTCACGTGAGTTGACAATTCGAGCTCTTGAGAGTGAACCACCTTCTACCACGACGATTCTACATCGCACTTGCTTGTGTTTCGGCACTGTGAAGGACGCACAAGGACACGCCTTCAAGGTGACATCTTTCTTGAGCATGGATATTACAGATCATACTACTTGTGTTGCTTGAACCATGAGACTTATTGGCCATCTCGGACCATTTGATTGCACACATGTTAGAGATCATGCTTCGACTTGTCATTTTCCCCGTTCCATGCATCATGATATATATGCCTTGTGTGTTGCATCCGACTTGTGGATTACTTGCTCCTATCATATGATTGGTTGCAACAATGTCATTTCTTCACATATGCCATGTCCCATTGATTGCTACATGCTTAGCTTGATTGCCTCACACATAATGAACAATTGCTCTTTCTATTGTGTTGAGTGCCAATCTATATTCACTACACCCCATGCACGATATGCTTGGATTGTCTTACACTTGACCCATGTGTTTAGACACTTCATTTTCTTTGCTGTTATGAATGATTCATATGCCTACCATAGACCTTTCATTGAGCAATTTGTGAATGCTTGCTATGACCTCGAGGTAGATGCTTATTCTCTTGACACACATATTTGCATCACTACCTCACAATTGCATACTTGTCCCCATGATAACTTTGCTTGTGCTCGATTAATATGCTTACATGCCATGTCACAATCCTTTGTCACACCATATGCTTTGCATGATGACGACACTTGTTTGGTGAATCACCTCTTGAATGCTTGGTTTTGCACTAACGCTAACCACATTTGTTTTTCCAAGTTTTTGTTGTCCTTACTCCTTTTGAAGGAATCACTAGACGGTGCGACATTGGAAAGTGCCCATTTCGAGCTTCAAGATGACAAGTACTTGGTGAACACCACCTCCACACGGCGAAGCCATCTCTTTCCCATGGTGATTTGGTTTTCGATCCGAGGTCGGATCTTTCCCAAGGGGGGGGGGATGATGCGGAGCATCCTATGGACATCACCATGTCAAGAGCCCATTTGGCGAGTGATACGTGCGACACCTACTTCACATACCCAAAGGTGAATCATCTCCTTTACACGTGCTGACTTGACCCCTTCGAGGATGGTATACTACTTGACACTTCTCCCGTGTGCATGCATAGGTATTGTCGGAGCTTCATGGATGTTGAGAAGGAGTGCAAGCACCAAGGTACAACTACACCATCCGCGAGGGTAGCCTGGAAGCGACGACGGAAGAAGATGGAGCTGCTGAAGCTACAGCGGGCGGACATCTGGGCAAAGGGTCAAACATCCGGCGACTGTGCAGCCGCCCAGCGACTGCGCCAATAGATGACCGAAAGCATCAGTGGCCGGACATCCGGCGTGACCCCGGATATCCGGCACCTCAGCATCGCCCGGACATCCGGCCTACCTCCCGGAAATCCGACATCCACTATCCAGAGAAGAACTGGAATGGCCTGTTCCCAGGCCGGACATCTGGCCAGTGCCCCGGACATCCGGCGTCTCGCGAACAGCCGGACATCCGGCCCCCAGCCAGACATCCAGCGCCTGCCTGCGCGCAGAGTTAGGCCAGAGGCCCATGTATCTCCCTTTCCCACTTACCCCTTCGTGGCTTAGACTATATATAGACATCCCCCTCCTCCTAGTTAGGGTTAGCAAAGTGATAGCTCATTCTTAGGTGAGCTTTGCTCCTTGTACCACTCCTCCTCTTGAGAGAGAGAGAGAGAGACCACCACTCCCATGGAGTTCAAGACCTCCATGTGAGAAGATCCTGCGGGATATCATCAAGCCCCCGCAAGGGAAGATTCGTCTAGGATATCATCAAGACCTCCTCATGGAGATGAAGTTTACCTTGTATCTTTCCTTTTGTTGTTCATGTACCTTGTGGATCTTGTGTGTTTGATTGTCTAGTGGATGTGTGATTGGACTTGTTCTTGAGTGTTTCCCCTTGTGATTTCTCTCCGTTCTTCCCTGTGTTCATCGTGTTCTTCGTGCTCTTCGAGGGAATCCACTTCAATCATGAAAGATCGACCAACACCGGGTTAGCCCCGTATCATGATCCTAAAGGAGGACCGGGAGGCGGAGGCTCAACTCGACGCAAAGCGCGCGTATGCCACTGCCATCGAGGCCCTCCTGCAGGTGGAACCGGATGTCGTGGATGTGAATCGGGCAGCGGAGGCTCAACTTGACGCGGAGCGCGCGGATGCCGCTGCCATCGAGGCCCTCCTGCAGGTGGAACCGGACGTCCTGGACTTGAAACGGATGGTGGAGGCTCACCTCGACGCGGAGCGCGCGGATGCCATTGCCATCGAGGCCCTCCTACAGGCAGAACCGAACGTCGTGGACATGAACCGGGCGGTGCTCGCATCCGTTCAGAGCGCCCGCATGCTCCGCGTGAACGAGTAGCTGGAGGCCGTGGACAACCACGGTGCGGAGACACACGTCGGCATCTACGGCTGGTTCGCGTTGGCAGCCAAAGACGACGAGGCCAGCTCGTTCCGCGAGCAGTGATAGTTTTTCTTTATGTTGTTGTTTTTAGGGATCTTTTGCTGTGTAAAAACAAATATTTATGCAAGTCATCTGGCTTTCATCATTTGGGTCAGTCGACCATTTCAGGCGGTTGGATGAATATCCTACGTCTCCTAACCCTTCTTCTTCCTCACCTCTTCTTCCCCAACAGACCACCGCACGGGCCGCACGGATCTTCCCTGACATGCGGTTGGATAAACATACTGTATGAATGAAAATTATGTGTCAGCGGTAGGATGGCTGAGTTTGGTTTGATCACATGCGGTAGCACGTGTCAGTGAGGGTGCGTTCCCTTGGTTGGGTTTGCGGCGTGCAGGAGCGACTATGTGAGGGTGCGGTGTGCCCGCGACAGCCTTGCACAAGTGTACCTCCTTTTCATTTTGAAAAACTTTAGGCAAGCTTGGCAAAAATGTGTGGCAAAGTATGGCAATGCAAGGCCTAGACCCAAACAGGATACAAGTACGTACTACTTGTGTTAAAAAAGAAAGGCAGGGTTTTCCTTTGCGGGATTGATCGATACAAATCCTCGTTTGATGTGTCAATTAATGCGTATTTTTTTCTCCAACGCCCAAAGAGGTAACCATCTCACTCCTCATTGCTTGATTAATGCAGTGCCATGCAAACCAACCTTCTCACTTCTGCTTGCATGCAAGGGTATATTAATGTCCTTGGTTGCTAGTACGAGGCAAACCCCATCAATTTTGCCTCGATTAGTGTTAGTGGCCTTCTGCAAATTGTAATTTTGATACTGGCCTTGTATACAAAAAATGGAGGTAGTAACTATTTGACTTCCTTCCCCATTGCGGTGACGTCGACGATATCTCGAATGTTATGGATTTGGCGAAGTGCGTTCGACGGAGCACACCATTGAGGGAGACCATGGTAAGTCGTTCGCAAGTGCTGCCTGCAAGCCGAGACAACCGCCTTCTTTGCATCCAGGAAGTCCGTTGAACCAAAGGAGGCGTAAATATACTTCTACACAATAGCGTAGTCCGTCCAACTTAGTACGGTAAATGTGGTTTCTCGAAGAAGACGATGGAGAAGCGGAGTCGGCAAAGAGTGAAATGATAGTTGGTTCATCCGTGCTTTGTGATTTGACGCCTCACTGCTTTGTGATTTGTGATAGAAGGGACAGGGGAGTAGACTGTGTGCTCTATACTGTACATGCGTCCAAGCACGGGAGAAAGAGGAGAGAGGTTGCATTTTTTTATTCCTTCAATCAATCAATTAGGGAGCTCCAGTTCCCTCTTTTTGGCTTTGGCACCACCCTCCACAATGGTTCCCATCGATGCCAAAAGCTATTTTCACATTTGGCTACACATTGTGGATGCCCTTAACCGTACCACTTGGTTTTGCTCCCGTGTGCTATCTATACAAATCTCGATTATATTGATCTAAAAAATTATATCAAGATTAGTAAAAGGGAAGTGATTTTGCCGTGTGGAAGGCGGGGGAGGTTTCTTATTTTTAGAGGGTGTTGGCCTGGCGGTTTGCTAACATATGGTCCCACGTGTCAGTGATTTACCAAGCCGATCCACGTCCCACATAAGGCAGAACAACGACAGAAGCAACATGTGGTTAACTTGAAGAAGATGAGGGAGAAGCGGATTCAGCAATGAGTGAAATGATGGTTGCTTCGTCCCTCCAACTTATTTTTTTAGCATCACTTCATCCCTCCAACTTAACTGCGGGAAAGGTCAAACTTTGTGATTTGACGCCTCATTGCTCATTAGTACGGCGGCGCCATGACCGGGGTGCTTCACCCCTGCTGCTCTGCATTATTATTTCGGTATGGCACATGGACCCGGTTGCTTGATGTCCCACATGTCGGTGAAAGGGACTAGAACATTAATGAAAGCGAGCGCTCCACTCTTACGACGGAGGAGTACACGACACGGCGGCCCAGTGAACTATTACTTGTACTATAGTACTATTATAGTTTTGCTGTTTCGCATGATCCATCGATACAAACCCGATTAAACAGGCGAGGGCGGGATTTTTCCCACGCGATAGAAAGGGTAGTTTGGCATAGTCGGTTTGACACAGAGAGCGAGAGAAAGATGTGAAATGCTTGAATATGTAATGGGCCCTTTTGTGTGTGTGTGTGTGTAGTCTAACCTTTCATATCACTAGATGATACTAGCCATACATTTCAAAGGCAATTTTAATGTATGCAAACTGAATAATTAATTAACAATATGAGATCTAGTAAAACTAAAAACACATATGATTTATTGTGCTAGAGTGTAGTAGTGTTGTATTGCATAGTTGTTAGATGTAACATGCGAGAACGTGTAGAGATGTACTTTTGGAGGGCCTACAGAGAGAAATTGTGCATAAAGTGGATTCAAATATTTGTGTTCGTCTTCATAGCATTTGTAACTCATATCTACAGTTTGTACGATAGACGTGAATGCTTGTTTGCTCTTACGAAACCAGTACATCAGTAATGGGGTGGCGTGCGCCAATTTAGGCACTGGCACGTTGGCCTACTCGGCTCCATAGAGAGAGCGAGAGAAGAGATAAATACACTGGTGGTCAGTGTATTTCAAGCGAAAAGCATAATACGGTCACCGGACTTCAGAATACGTTCATTACGGTCACTATATATGTTTTGCGGTGATTATACGGTCACTTGCTCACCGTTCAGGATCGGATTGCACTCCGTTGACCGGCTAAATAGTCTGCGTGGCACTATGTTGACTGGTTAAATTGACCATGGTCCTTGTGGGTCCCACCCGTCTGTTCGCAAAGGAAAAAAGTAAGATAAACACATATTTACGCAGGCGCGACAAGACTCCAACCCCTGCGCGGGAACCACCTGGTTGTGTATGTGTCTGTCAGGGCCTGATGTGTGCACATGCACGTGTGGGTTGAGCACTTGAGCGTGAGCGTGTGTGTTGGTCGTGTGGTGTGTGCATGCATGCGTGCGTGTGTGTGTGAGAGTGTTGCATGCGTGCGTGGCTGCGTGTGTACGTGTGAGTGTTGCATGCATGCAGTTCATGTGCATGTGTGTATAATCACCACACCAGCTCCTGTGTGTTAGAACAGATGGCTCGGCATACCAATACAAGGCCACCTTGTCCGATGTGCCCGCGGTCATGATTTTGAATACCCACCGTCCAATATTTTTTTATCGTTTGTTTTCATTATTATACACGCCGACAGGTGGGCCCAATGGTAGTGAGATAATGTGATGCAAGACTAGAGGTGCCACGTGGAGCGTTTAACTAGTCAACTAGTCATGTCTTAAACAAATACAGAGATGTACGGTGAGCCCGTGACTGTATAATAACCACAAAACGTAAATGGTGACCGTAATGAGTGGATTCTGAAGTCCAATGTACGTATCGTGCTTTTGTTTCAAATACAGTGATCGTCGTTGTATATATCGCGAGAGAAAGATGAAATATGCGTGAATGTGCTGGGGGCGTACTTTTAGAGGACCTAGAGATAGTTTGTGTGCGTACGTGAAAGGGGCGTAGAGGGGGTGTGTGTGATGGGGAGAGAGATGCTCTTCGTTTCTCTTTATTATGACTGACTTTATATATAGTATAAAAATATAAAAATTCACAGTGTGGAATAAATATCATTTGGTGCACCATGCAATGCAAATTAACTTTCATACTCCATATAACTTTGTAATGTTGTATATATGTAGAAATTCTAAAATAATTTTTTGGCCACACTTTGTGTGGTTTTATTCAAAAGGAATATTGTATGCGAAGTAAATGTGAAGAGAGGGCTTTTTAGATGAACTAGCAATGTGCCCGTGCGTTGCAATGGATCCAAATTAGAATAGTACTTGTTCACAAACTTGAAGGAAAACACTCTTGTTTTGATATACATATACCACTAAAAATATATTATGTTTCACTCAAAATATATTACTCAGGCTGTTTTGATGAGGTGAGGGAGGGATGTGGTTGCTTTCAAGATAATAAGGGATTTTCTACAAATTGGAGCAGAGAAGTGGGCTATTGTTGCAAAAATGCCACAACTTACCTCACAACCGTTAGATGCAGATCTAATGGTCAGAAATGACGGATGGCAGACACACCATCATCACCAACTGAGTATTTTATAGGAGTAGAGATTTTCTGCAAATTGGAGCAGAGAAGTGTGCTATTGTTGCAAAAATGCCACAACTTACCTCACAGCCGTTAGATGCAGATCTAATGGTCAGAAATGACGGATGGCAGACACACCATCATCACCAACTGAGTCTTTTATAGGAGTAGAGATGGGGTACGTGATAAGATGTAACATGTGTGAATGTGTAGTTGATGTATTTGGCAGGGCCTAGAGAGGGAATGTGTACGTATTCAAGAGAGGAATGGATAGAGGAGCCGACGGGGGGGGGGGGGGGGGGCGTGGGGGAGATATCACGAGAAATGAGAGAGGTCTAGGAGATGCCCTTGAGTGTGTACATGCAAGGGGGGAGGGGATATATAGAGGCATGAGGAGAAATAGTTTGTGTGGTGTCTGTGTTGGTATGTGTGGGTGTGAGAAGATAACGAGACCTAGGGGCAGAGGGTGTGTCACCGCGTGAGGTCCGGTGGGCCGAGGTGAGGCCCTTGGGTCGGTTCCGTCCTGCGCCACCTTGGTCGGCCCGTGACGCATCCAGGGAGACCCATGGAGGAGTAGTCGTACCAGACAAAGATACCAGAGCCATGAAGGACTCTGTGTCCACTGACAAAGCCGACTAGGATTTGTAACACTAGGTCCTCGGACTAAGGTAACCCCTTGTCTCTGATATTACCATTCATCCAACCTAACTTTAAGGGGCATCCTACCGAATGCTCTGCTGGAATCATATTCGTCAATTAGGAAGAGAGGTGGAGACAATGCGTGCGAGATAGGCCTAAAGATAACGTGCGTGCGGGAGACACGTATGCAGGTCTATGTATAGAGAAAGGGTCGATGGGGATTGTGCATGCGCATGCATGTGAGAGGAAGAGTGCTTGTGATAAAGGTTAGTGAAAACAGTCGTAAATGGTTACGAGAGGGAGGGAGGGTGATATCGAGAGCATGTGTGCGAGAAAGACACCTCGGGAGAGAGTGTGTGAGCATGTGTGAGAGACCCCCGATGGATATACACCGTGTGTGCGTATGTGTGAGAGAGAAAGTTAGCGCGTATGTGAGGAGGGGCCTATGGAGAGTGAAACTGCACGTAAAAGACTGATGTACACATTGATTAAAAATATAAATTGTATCCAAATATTAGGATGGGATCATGATATTTGCAATTCGCATAAGGAACGGTCATTGATCCATCAGTCATCTACATTCTATCGAATTTGAGCATGTCTATGTTATTATTCGACATAATTGTCCATAGAGTCAGTATTTTGAATTCCAAACAATGCATCGCTTTAGCAATTCGAATATAAACGTGAGTATAGTTCATGTTGTGTGTGTAAAGCACATTATACCAGTGGTACAGTGTGGTGCTATACAAACAGTTTTTAACCCCTTTCCGCGATGGTGTTTTGAACTGTCGCCTAGTGAGTGACTGCGATTGGGGGGTCCTTCCCACACGACCCAGAAACCATCGGGGATAGGCCCTCCTAGCACACACGCTCGGCAAAATGAGGTCGTGTGCGACGGGCGAGTGATCAAATACGGTTATACGTACAGTTGTGCTAAAAAAATACAATTATACAGGCCAAATCGTTTCCGGTCGTAAGTACATCCCACACAGTCAGTCCCGGCTAAACGTTTCCGTTCGTATGTACATTCCACACAGTCAATCCAAGGAATACGTTTCTGTTAGTATGTAAATCCCACATAGTTAATCCAAGAAGTACGTTTCCGTTCGTATATACATCCCACACAGTCACTCCAAGGAAAACGTTTCCATTCGCAGGTACATCACACACAATTTTCCCCATTAAATCGTTTGTGATAGCGTTGCCATTGCAGAAGATATTAACAATTTTATCGTTTGCGTTATCGAATGCATCACACACGGTGCGTAGAAGAAACTGTGCAGCAAAGGCTGTCCATCACACACACTATTTATGTGGTAAACATTTGCGCAAGGTGGCCTAACGCAAACCGTTTTCAAGAGGATGTCATGTGTGATTCTTCATTGATCCAACACGGTTTATTCCTAGAAACTGTGTGCGTTGCCTGAGGTCATCGCCCACGGTGTTTTCTCAATAACCGTTTGCAATAGAAAAACCCAATTAGCAGGCTAATCGGCCATTAGCAGGCTAATTGTCCTATTATTAATAATCCATTTATTACTCTAATTGGCATTTCATATTAAGCACACAATATATTTCATTTTCATATTAAGGAAGCAGGATTTCATAATTGAAATACATTAGTGTACAACATCATATAGCTTCAACACTCAGCTACCCCATTACACAACTGCACCAGCACCAAGTCTCACATGCAACATCTATAACCTTTCAAAATTAGCATCATAGATGGTACATAGACAGATGAATCTCATCTGGAAAACTACTGAAGCAGAAGGCGAATATTGAGCCTTCATTGATGTTGAAGGTCTTTGCAACTTTAGGCCAGTGCCTATGGATGATTGACCATCCATCCTTCGTCCTCTTTAGGAACACTTCAATATTGAACCGTGGGTGTTGTATGAATACCTTCCTTGCCTCCTGGCCATACAAGTGGTTTGAGAGGTAATCATCAGTGAACTGCTTTGGAAAGGCCTGAAAACAAGGATGTGCATAGATATCTTCTCTATATTGGAAATGGGGCAAAGGAATAAAAAAGGCAAGGTATAATAGTTAGTACCATCCTGTAGTGAACTGATGTCTTCTTCATTGTGCAGACAAAGATCTTGTTGTTTTTTGTCGCTAATTTCTTTATCCTAACAATCTTTCTGAGTTTCTTGACTTGACGGATATTCATGGACAACTCATTTCCCCATATGCAAAAAGGGTCGAACAGTGGGTCAAAACCTCTGACAGCAGGACCTACATGTGCAAGACCAAATTGTTAAAAACCTAAATATTAGAATGGTTCCTCCAATTGCACAATAATGTACTATTAGACAAAGGGCCATGCATGTGCAAACCTCGATTGTAAACCTCAGTGCTTCCCATTGTTTCCCTGTAACACACATAACATAGTTAGTGATCAGGTTAAGTGAGAGTTCGCATGCTATGAGTAAAATATGTTGATGAAAAATAAGCACATGGCAGATTCATCAGATTAATTCAAGCCACATGGAAAACCCATTTATCCAAACCAAGCATGATTAAGAACTAGGAAATATAGCAATTGTATATGTTTCTCATGTATTAAGTGCAGCCAAATTCGATTTATTCCTCACATGCACAACAATACAAAATTATACCCACGACAATTGGACACCGCATTGCAGAATTGAAACAAGCAGATAACTAAACACCACAACAAATGAACCAAACATTAACTGAGCACCACATTGCACAATATAACATACTCCTAATAGAAGATCAGACAGTTAACCAAACCAAGCATGCTTAACAACTTGGAAATATAGTAATTGTATTTGTTTTTCATGTATTTAGTACAACCAAATTCGATTTATTTCTCACATGGTATACAATAATAGAATGCACCCACAACAATTGAACATCGCATTGCAGAATTGAAGCAAATAGTTAACTAAATACCACAACAAATGAACCAAACTTTAACTGAGCACCACATTGCACAATGTATAACATACTAGAAGATCAGACAGTTAACCAAACCAAGCATGCTTGACAACTTGGAAATATATCAATTGTATTTGTTTCTCATGTATTTTGTAAAGATAAATTCGATTTATTTCTCACATGGAAGACAATACAAAATTGCACCTTGAAGAATTGAACATCACATTTGCAGAATTGAACCAAACAGTTAACTGAACATGATAGCTAATTAACCAAACAGTCAATAAGTGAGCACCACATTGCATGACATATAGAACATATACACTAGAGCAACAGATTGCATGGTAAAAGTAGATAGGACAATTCACTAGAATTTGTTAAGGAAAGGCAGGAGCAGCACATGCAACACGTAAACCGAGCATGCTTAACCGCATAGCTAGCAAACTAAACATAGGTCCTTATAGTGAGCTAATAAGACAAGCTACTCCTCATCGTCGGAGATATCGATGATGATTGGCTCCTTCGACATGGAAGAGGGTGAGGCCTCCACATCATGGGTGCCCTAGTCGTAGTGGTGAGTTGCCTGAGCCGCTCCGGGCACCAACCTGCTGGCTCTCGAGTTGAGGTAAGCACGGGCACGCTGAGAAAACACCTCGTAGTCTTCGTCGAAGCCACCGACAGTGGCCTCGAGAAAACACCACGAGCTGTCGTTTAAAGCAGCCAACCGCGTCGCGGCATTGGTGCACAAGGCGTCGATGGTGGCCTCGATGGCGAGGTGCTCCTCCAAGATCTGGGGGTCGGCACGAATGGCAGCCATCGCGACCTCATCCGTGCGTGCGGCTGCGATTTGCTTCTTCGCTGCCAAATGCTCCTTGAGCTCCTGGCTATACTGCATGCACCATGTCTTAGGACAGCGCTTATTTGGGGGAGGTGTCGGTGATTTGAGTGGAAGGTGTCGCGCCGGCAGTCAGGGCATGTGAGATGTGAAAGGAGGAGGAGGATGGGGGTCGGGTGTGGATTACCTGCCTGGATCGACGAGGTCGAGCAACGTCAAGGAGGGTCACCGGCGAGGAGGCGGTGCTGCAAGAAAGGAGTGAAGGTTTCAACTTAGAAAGGAAGGCGGAAACAGGGGAAATTTGGCTTTTGGTAAGGGGGAGGGGGCGGGGAGGTAGATATTTCCACGGAAGCTGAAAATTTTGGATCGGTGCAGTGAAAAAGCTGGCGCGCAAAGTGTCATCAGACACGGTCCCTTATTCAGCACTGTGTACGATATGTGAACATCACAAACAATTCATATAGCTTAACCCGTGTGTGATGAGTTTGAACTTGCAAATTTTGGTTTGAATTTCCCTGGTTACAGTGGTCATCCACGTCATTGAATAATTTGGGTGCACAAAGGAGACTACAGCACACCCACACTTCTTAATCGAGCAAGTTCAGCAATTAAACAGAGCTAGCTGACCTAAACATTACTCTAACAAATTAAAGACCGACGCTCTTAATTAAACAAAACAAAGAGTACTACTCTGGCTGGTGCTCGTCACTCTCCGCCACCTCCTCCTTGTCCAGCTCGCGCCCGACGATCTCCTGGGGAAGGGGCTCCATGGCATCCATCAAACCATACTTGGCAAGCATCTCGCTATTCGTTTCCGCCATCTCTTTGGAAAAGGCCGCCATGAGCTGGGCATGGGTGGCCGCGATCTAGGCTTGGACGGGCTCCGTCGTGGCAAGGTATGCCGCGGAGGAATGGACGGCTGCTCGAACGCTCTTGGCGATTGCCAACTCTTCGGCCGTGGGTTGCTGATTGTTGTCAGAGAAGCTTCATTCGATTTGTGCGGTGGCCGCCATGAGCTAGGTGTGGGCGGCCTTGACATGGTCGCGGGCGGCCTCCATCAGGGCTAAGGCCGCCGCTGCGGAACGGACAGCTGATGTGCCACTCTCGCCAGTTGCTATCCCCGAGGCAGATGTTGCTGTCGCCACCTGAGAAGCAACAGCAGCCGTTTGGGCTGCCTTGGCCGCCTGGTCATAGATTGCGGCCGCGCTCATGAAGTTTGTTAGCACGCGCCTGGCGGCTGCGGCCACGCTCTCGCCGGAGTGGCCCGCTGAAGTTGCCCTCACGAAGTGGGTCCACGTCCCCTTCTTTCACCGGCGATGATTGAACAGTGAAATGATATTTGGGGAGCGAGCTAGTGTGCTTGACACGCCGGCTGCGGACTGTAGCCAACGCACATTCTCCCGTAAGCCATAGGCGTACTATACTCCGACGGTGCTCCAAGATATTTTGTACTGCATCTCACACGGTTGGTGATAATAAACTGTGTCCGATCTACTTGATTTTTCATCTTGATTTGAATTACATAATGGGGTCACAGCGGCAAAGGACGGTGTTTGAATTGCTAGAACTTTTATCTTCAGTGAACATGCCACTATAGGTGTGTCGTCAAAAAATAGGAATTATTCAGGGTTCGTCTGGACATTTTTATACATTAACTTGGTTTTCTAGCCATTTCAGGTGCACAATTCAAAATTAAACTACATGCACATGCTCCGGTGCACCAAAATGGGTTGTAAAATCATATATGTGTCCATGGGTTTATGCTTATGTCCCATGCAAGAAATGGGGATGAATTTCGAACACCACGGCACCGTGGCTCTCCGGCAAATGTTGAGGTACTTGCTTTTGTAATTCTAGTAAATCCAAAACCCGTCTGAAATTCATGAACCTTGGCATGCTATCATGGAATGGCATCAGCATGCTGGGGTAAAAAATATTTTCCCATTTGGGGCAGGTTATGGTATAAGCTTCTCACAAACCAGAGCTTCTCACAAGAAGCCTCATGGTTCCGTTAGGGAAACGTGTCACCTTCGTGGACAAAATGATATTCGTCGCCTCTTCTTCCTTTCAATTTTTTTTGGTGTCAACATAGAACAACATGAGTGTCGTGTTAAAATTTGGAATTTTTTGGGGATCGTTTGTACATTTTTTATATGTTAACTGAGTTTTCTAGGCATTTATGTGCATAATTCAAAATTGAACTACATGCACATGCTCGAGTGCATAAAAACGGGTTGAAAAATCAAATGTGTGTCCTTGGTTGCAAGCTTAGGTCACATGCAAGAAATAAGAAAGAGTGTCAAACACCTTGACACAGTCGCTTGGCCGCTAACATTGAGATACATGGTTTTAGAATTCTAGTAAATCAAAAACTCGTCTGAAATTCATGAAACTTGACAACATATCATGGAACGTCATCGACATGCCGTGGTAAAAATATTGTCCCATTTGGGGCAGGTTTGGGTATAAGCTTCTCGCAAACCAGAGCTTCTCACAACAAGCCTGATGGTTTTAGTAGGGAACGTGCCACCTTGGGGGGCGAAACGATATCCGTTGCCTCTTCTTACTTTCAAATTTTTTTCTCATGTCAACATAGAACAACAGGAGTGTTGTGTCAATTTTTGGGATTTTTCGGGGTTCGCTTGGACATTTTTATACATTAACTGAGTTTTCTATGCATTTATGTGCATAATTCAAATTTGAACTACATGCGCATGCTCCAATGCATACAAATGGGTTCAAAATTGAAATGTGTGTCCTTGGTTGCATGCTTAAGTCCGATGCAAGAAATGAGAATGAATGTCAAACACCTTGCCACCGTCGCTCGGCCGCTAACATTGAGATACATGGTTTTTAAATTCTAGTAAATCAGAAACTCGTCTGTAGTTCATGAAACTTGACATGCTATCATGGAGCGGCATCAACATGATGTGGTAAAAAATTTGTCCCATTTGGGGCAGGTTTGGGTATAAGCTTCTCGCAAACCAGAGCTTCTCACAACAAGCCTGATGGTTTCGGTAGGGAACGTGCCACCTTTGGGGAGGAAATGATATCCGTTGCCTCTTCTTGCTTTCAAATTTTTTCTAGTGTCAACATAGAACAACAAGACTGTTGTGTCAATTTTTGGGATTTTTCGGGGTTCGCTTGGACATTTTATACATTAACTAGGTTTTCTAGGCATTTTATGTGCATAATTCAAATTTGAACTACATGCACAAGCTCCAGTGCAGAAAAATGGGTTGACATATCAAATGTGTGTCGTTGGGTGCATGCTTAGGTCCCATGCAAGAAATGGGAATGAATTTCAAAC
The DNA here is from genome assembly GCA_011799875.1 of Thinopyrum elongatum. Lineage (NCBI taxonomy): Eukaryota > Viridiplantae > Streptophyta > Magnoliopsida > Poales > Poaceae > Thinopyrum > Thinopyrum elongatum. The sequence continues at coordinate 257,434,303 of CM022297.1, forward strand.
ACCAGGGCACTGTTGATTACCAAAAAAAATATTGAGATACTTTGTTTTTAAATTCTAGTAAATCCAAAACTCCTCTGAAATTCATGAAACTTGGCATGCTATCATGGAATGGCACCAGACATGAAGTGGTATTTTTCGTGTCCATTTTGAGAGAAGGCGCGCTCGAATAATAACCAACAAAGGCATTTTGAAACAAATAGCTGCCACTTTAACATCTCAAACGTTTGTATAATTTAAATCGTGTGAGTTCTATTAACCATTCACGTGATGCCACGTGTCTCTCTTTTAATGGCTATAGGAGATGCCGTGCGGAAAGCTGCTTGACTGAACGGGAGGCGTGCGAGCGCAGTCCGGTGCGCAGGCTGACCGAGAGGCGTGCAAGCTGTCCTCCAATGCGCAGGCTCACCGGGAAGCGTGCGAGCTGTACGCTGCGCAGGCTCACTGGGAAGCTAGGCCTTTGACTTCCATGGCCACCCGCCTTGCTCGCATCCTCTCCATTAATGGCGCCCGAGCCGCTGTTTAATACGGGTGGCCTTTCTGTTCGCCTCCCATTCCCCTCCCTCCCGTAGACCTCCCATTTCCAAGTGAAGAACATTCTGTGCTGCCTTGAAGACTTCAACAACGGCATGCCGGAGGACGACAATGCTGGCGCGGCACGCTGCCTCCGCCACCAGAATTTTTTTTTTGGGGGTTTAATACTGTATCAGTGTATCTCGATCATATGAATATAAATTCACAGTGTGACTGAATGAAAGATATGGTTTGAACGAACTTGCGTTTTTTCTCTCTGAATGTACATAATTATCAAATGATTTTCTTTAAAAACAATGTAAATGGTTTTTAAATATAAAACACTCATCGCAAACGTTTTAGATAGAACACCCGTATGCAAACCGATAGCTTCCCCAGGAAGCCAAGGGAAAATGTGCCGAACAGGATTTGTGTAGCTCTTGATCGCAAACGTTTTAGATAGAACACCCGTATGCAAAGTGAGAGCTATTGTCTTCCCCAGTAAGCCAAGGGAAATTCGCAGCGCAGGATTTGTGCATCTCTTCAATGCAAACGGTTCAGATTGAATACGGTATGCAAAGCCAGACTTCAGCGCTAAGCCAAGAGAAAATGTGCCGAGCAGGATTTGTACATCCCTTCAACACAAACGGTTGTTTTGGATGACCCATTGCAAGCACGTACAGACAATTTGGTAAGATTTGCATCTATCATATTGGGTATATTGCCATTTGTTAAACTGGAAAGATTGACATTTGTTGATCTAGTAACATTGCCATTTGTCAACCTTGTAACACTGCCATTTGTCAAAATATGCAGCTAAAAATCACTAGCACTATCTAATTTTTGCAACTAAAATTCAGTAATTAAGCATAGATTTCATTCATAGATTAATCAGTCGTTCTTTTATACAAACAGTTCAAATTGACAGCTGAACCGACCAAACTTTTCCCCAATTGTTGCCAACCACGTACTGAAATAGCTAGTTCAACTATATATACTAGCTAATTTTAAGTACGTTGTACAATTCCACCACATCTATAGTCAGATGAGCTGAACAAAATAGCCCCTAAATACTACTTCTACGGAGGGGCTTTGTACTACTTCCGGCAGCCTCTCCTCTGCCGAGCGCGCTCAGTAAGAGGCAGAGGAGGAGCCTACCGACGAGCTGGACAACTGCAATACGGTGCCTGCCACTGCTGCACCTTCAGCGATGCTCACCTCGAACGCCCTCTGCCGCTCCAGACGACCCCTCTCGTAGTGGTGGTTCTCCTCGTAGATCTCTTGATTCCTCGCCTCTGCGGCGGCATGTGCTGAGGCCACGGTGGCAGTAAGGCTATTTGTGTGCTCGACGAGGTGCTCCTCCTCCTCCCGTAGGAACTCGATGTAGCGCACAAGGTCGCTAACGCACGTGCGGGCCTCCACCTCCGCCTCCCGCCTTCGGGCGGCGGTGGCGGAGCGGGTGATGACCCCGGCGGTCGACGGTGGGCTGGCGGCCACGGCGGCAAATGATGGGGTGGCGGCCATGACCACCACCTCCCGCCTTCGGGCCGCGGTGGCGGAGTGGGTGATGGCCACGGTGGCCGCCAGTGGGGTGGCGGCCACAACAGCCACCTCCCGCCTTCGGGCCACGGCGACGGAGCGGGCGATGGCCCTGGCTTTCGACGGTGGTGCGGCGGCCACGGCGGCAGATGGTGGGGTGGCGGAAACAGCGGCGGCAACAGCTGCCGACGGGCAGTGGCAGCGGAGCGTGTGGTGGGTGTTCCGCGAACACCCAATAGGGGTGCCACGCGCACTACACTACGCCGGGGACTGCGCCACCGCTGCGGTGTAGCCTCCCAGCTGGAACTGTCCACTGATGATGGCGGAGTGGCTGAGCGACGATGATGGACCGGTGCCATTGGCGATTGTGGGAGAAGTAGAAAAGATAAGTTACAGCGAGGGAGGGGAAAATGCGATGCAGGACTCGCCGGCCGTGAGGGTTTATATAGCAGGCCGGTAAGCATTGGGATTTTGGGGGATTTCGCCGAGTCAGGCGGGAGGCTTGCGCGGGAACCTGCGAGGTTGCATGGGAACGGGCTCACCGACGATTCATTGGCCCCACTTCGAGCCACCGTTTGGCTAAAAGAACGCCCCCGCGCGCTGCGCAAGCTTGCGCTGTAAGCCGTCTGCGGCAGCGGGGTGACAAGACGTGCAAGAGGAGGACAAAAGGACACGTACACATATGGTTAATTAAAAAAATGTTTGCGATTTATTTACCTACTACCCCGTCCTGGTTTATAAGTCTTCTATGTATTTTTGTGCCAAATTTTAACTAGAGATTTAACTATAAAATATGAATGCACGTCGCCAAAGATTATATCGTTGGATTCGTATTTGAACATAGTTTCCAATTATATAATTTTAATAACATGCATCAACATTTTGTTGGTTAAATTTAAGGTCAAAATATGGCACAGAATATAAAGGGGACTAATAGATGAAGACGGAGGTTAGTAGCACATGACCGCTCTCTACGCAGCGTTGCAACTGCCGGCCGGCTTGTAGATGACCATATTCCCTGCATGTTCAACTGCTCTATGCATGTGGTTGCTCGCGGTTGAGGCGGCCACGACACGCTCTGCTCGCGTCCCGCTGCGCGCGCTATGCTCACGCGTCCCTCTGGGCGCTCTGCCCTCGTCCCTCCACGCGCGCTACCAGTGTTTGGGGCCAGCGCATGATCACGTACATTCGTGCTGCCATTATGCATGCGGTTGCGCCGGGCGCGGTGCCACGATGTAGTTATCCGCTGCAAAAATTGCCATGCGGACGCGCCGAGAATCCAGGCCACCCGGCCCCCATTTATTATTGCGGCCATTTACCTTCATCTCTTGTGCCACACGACACAATAAGCACATCCACGACGACACATACAGAGAGGACATCCAGCGGTTCCAATGGCGCTCCCCGTGGCTCCAATGGCGCTCCCAGCGGCCGACGAGGACAATGGGGGGCAGTTCACCGCGCATCACGTAGTGGACACCCATGTAAGGGGGAAGGCCCTCTCGGTGGTGTACACGAACGAGCCGGTCTCGGTGGAGAGCTCCATCCAAACTATGGAACAGTTGCTTGCTGAGGACAAGTACCAAGTGGTCGGCTTCGACCTCGAGTACACCATCGGTCATGCCGGGCATGATCAAAAGGTTGTCGTCGCCTAGTTGTGCGTGCGACATGACGTCCTCGTCTGCCACTACCACCTAGCCAGAAGGCCTTGCGAGCATTTCTTCAGGTTTATCAACAGCTCCAACTATAGTTTCGCTACGGTGGACACCACCAACGATCTAAAAGCGCTCAAGGTTTCGGGCTTGAAATACCAGAATCTTGTCAACATCCAGGACCACTACAAGGTCTGGGGCAGCGACAATAACAAACAGAACTCCCTAGTTGACCTCGCCTCGGCCATCATCAACCCCTACTACATGAAGATGAAGGATGAGAGCAAGAAGGATAAGAACGCCTAGCATAGTGTCTGGCATCAGAGACTGGATGAACAACACGTCAAGTACGCGGCCAAGGATGCGTACACAAGCTACGAGATGTACAGGCGAATCGTTGACATGAGGAAGTGTCTTCTTCCTGCCCTAGACGAGGGATCGAGCCACAAAGTAGTGGCAGGAGCGTCGCAAGAAGTAGATGACTAGACGATCATTTCTCCTAGTTTAGAATGCATGCAATTTTTTATTGAGGTGTGTGCGAATGATCTGTATAGTCACTTATGTAATTGGATGTTTATTTCAGTATATATATATATATATATATATATGTTATTCTTCTTTAGGTAGAGCAAATCACACGGCTCATTAGCAGCAATCATCTGTGTTATTATTGGTCTTCTCACACATTTCTGATTACGGACATGTTTGCCGCGTATCACACACATCTTGTTCAGTCAAACTGTTTCTGTTATCTTGGCTCATCGCAAACAGTTCATCCGAGTGAACTGTATGCCCTCCATCGCGCACACCTTGATCTGGCTGACCGTTTCTATTGTGTTGGCTAATCACACACGGTTCATCCTAGTGAACTGTATGCCGTATATCGCACACACCCTCATCTGGCTGCCCATTTCTGTTGTTCTGCCTCATCACAAACAGTTCTGCTGGATTAACCGTATGCCGCGCATCGCACACGCAACTCTAATCTGAACCGTGTTTGATGTCACCACCATCGCAAACATTTTGTATCTTTTTTGACTGTTTTGTTACATCACCATTTGTGATTAATGCATCGCACACAGCTTCGTCGAAGGGTCTCTGATTGGACTGTGGCGTTTGGACCAACCTGCAGTAGTGTACATACAAAAGTTACACAATGAACATTCTAAATAGCTAGCTAGGAACTGGCATACATTTGAATTCAACTTAAGAGGGTTTAAAAAATTCGAATTCAACATGAAGTCCATTCAGTTATTTGAATTTGAGATCATGGCATTTGTAAATCATACCTAAATTACGGGGGCACCAATCTTTGCTCTGCTTTTGTACATAATAGCATATATAGTCGTGTACAAAATAGATTCAAATTTACCTCCTCCATTCCAAAATAGTCGTAGTTATAGGATTTTCAAGAGTCAAAATTTCAAAAAGAAGCGCATAATTTAATGAGGTTTTCAAACATACAAGGTCAAATTTAACGATGTCTATTTAAGTCAATCCTCAAAGTTCAAGAGTACTCTAAACGTGAATGCTTCTGTTTCAAAATTTCGAATGAAGCACCAAAAGAGCCTCTACTCACCCAAAACCACATGAGACCAATGTTTGGTAGAAGGAAATTACTTTTCTACCTCCGACCCGTGAAACCTACTGGCCCGACGTCCAAAGGTCTAAACCGGGGTAGGTTTGTAGCTTCATCTAGACGCCACGCAACCGCCTCCGAAAAACATTCATAAACCGTGGCCGCCTAAACACACATGCGCTCGGCCGAAATCGCTCCCGCCCACTATTTGGGACACCTGGGATTACCATCCTACCCCCGACCCACAATAGGTCCAAAATTTAAGAGGGGGGCAAAGTTTGTACTTTCCCCAAATTTCAAACAAGCGCGTCCCATCTGTTCAAAAAAAAAACAAGCGCGTCCCAGACCGAAACATGGTTCCCCCTTAGCTCCCCCCGCCCCCCGTCCAAGTCCCCATTTGTACTCCGTGGGCACCAAAACTACCTCTCCACTAGCCGCGAAACCCCGGCGTCCTCCATCCGCCATCCCATCCCACCCATCAACCACCGCCCTCCTCCATCACGCCGGAGCCGATACCCCGACGTCATCGTCCACCACAACTGCAACGCCCTCCACGGCTAGTAGTTGAAGCCGAGGCCGAGCTGCCTCCAGGACTCCGACGTGCGCCGTACCCAAGCCAGTTCAACCACGCCATCCTGCGCCTCACAGCTGCCGCTCCAACGTCGCCACTGTCCACCGCACCGGAGCTATTCCCGCTACGCCGTCCTTTGCCGCCTCGGATCTGCTTCCCCTTCGCCGACAGATGGCCACCGCAACACAGTCAACAATTTGGCCATGGGTTTGTCCAAGGCTCCAAGCTCCTCCACAACATCGGTTCCCCTGGTAAAAAGAAGAAAATCGCCCCGAATTCAGGAGGACACAGCACTGGCAACCGGAACTGGTACTCCTCTTCCCTTATTCGTGCAAATCTTATGTGTCTGCTTGCACAGTATTCATCCCACAAAAGACACCAGTTGATCGCTTCTTCCTGCCCCTTCTTCCTGATACTAGATGTTCCTAGTAACTCGCGATGCACAAGGTTTCTCCTCATATACTATTTCACCTTAGCTAGAGGTCCATCGCCCTCCTGGATTTCAATTCCTGGTCAGTTGATTCCCAATTAAAGGAAGCATTCCCCGGCGTAACAGGCGCAGTAGTGCCTCGGTGTTCATCTTAGGGGTGTGTGGGGCCTAGGAGCTGCTGGCGCCCGATCTGGAGGTCGGACGGGCTTAAAGGGATGGCCGGGGGGGGGGGGCGCTGCCAAGCACGACGGTGGTGTGAGGTCGAGGGGAGGGCGGGGCGGCGGAGGCAGGGGTCTGGGCCGGTGGTCGCTGGCGGTTCGAGAAAGATCGTCAACAGTGACTGGCGGTAGGTAGACGAAGGCCATTTGCCCGTTCCTTGTAGATCAAACGGTTCAGAAAAAAATCGACTGACCTATTTATTTTTAGTCGACTATTATTTTGATAGGACCACATGTGGTGGTGTGCTGGAGATGTACCTGCATTTCCCAACCATCCCTGTGCTCATATATTACAAAATCTTACGGAGTAGAATCTAATTTCATTTGCCATGCAATGTTGTAGAGCTATCATATGTCTCCTGTCATCCATTTTTCAGCCACCTACTATCTGCTACTTTTACAGTGCACTAGTTCTGCACACACTTCACCCATACTCTCACTATTTTTTTTTATGCATGGGTATTTCAGCCTCTGCCAAACTGTTGGCAGAAAAACGAAAGAAAAGAGAGAAGTCGCTCCAGCTTTCTACGTGGGTAGGCAAGACACATTTCGGCACTTTGAAGGGTGTAGTGCCAGCAGATGAAGACAGTAAACGTAGCTCTGGAGTTGATGATCTCGCTCGCCATGAACCACCATCCCAGGTGCTTGCTTTAACTTCGCGGTGTCATATGTGGTTGCATGTTGCATATGGTGTCTAGCTTGTATTCGAAAGGCCGAAGTCGGTCTTTATTAAGATAAGGAAAGATATTTTTTACATGAACCACCATCCCGGGAGCACCAGAAGCCAAATAGCTAGTCAGGGCGCTGGCCGAGCCAGTGACAAGCCCAACACAGACATGCAACACCTGCAAGCCAACTAAAAAGCCACGATGGTGGCGAAGCAGCCCACCTCCCACCAGGCTCTCAGGTCCTCAATGATCATGCTCACCACTCCAGCCGGGTGTCTAGCTTGTATTGCTTCCAATTTGCTCAAATTGCATCTGCTTAGCTTACACATTATACCTTTGAATATGACATGCCTTCCTGTTTTTGGTATATACTACTACATCTGTCTATTAACCATGTTCTTACATCAAACTAATGTTCTTGTGTATCCCTCATCAATCACTTATGATGAGACAGTCAGGCGTGTGGACTACTGTGAGAAAAGATCCTCCTTTAAAGAATGCAGTGTCAACCTCCCCACATGATTCTCAAGAAACAGCAAGGCTAGATGAAGATAGTCAACGTAGCTCTGTAGTTGATGACCGCATTTCCCCTACACCACCATCGCATGTGCTTGCTCTAACTTGGCAGTGTGATATGTGGTTGTATGTTGCATATGGTGTCTAGATTGTAATTCTTCCAATCTGGTTAAATTGCATGTGCTGTTCTTCTTAGTTTATACATTATACATGTTAATGTGACATGCCTTCCTGTTTTTGGTACACAGTACATCTGTCTATTAAGCATGTCCTTACATAAAACTACTGTTTTTTTGTATCCCGCATCAATCAATTATGACGAGACACCTTTAGTATATGCAGTGTGATGTTGGTTTGCATCTTTCATATGATTTATAGCATGCACTGCTTCTAATTTGTTGAAACGCCATTTATGATGGGACGCTTTTAACTTGGTAGAGTCATATTGGTTGCATCTTTCATGTGGTGTCTAGCTTGCATTGCTTCTAATTTGTTGAAATGGCTTCTGCTTAGTTTACACAAATAGTTGTGACTATGCCATTCCGTCCTATTTTTCGTACATATTCCATCCTCGTATCATGTGTTTGCCTTACATCAAAGTAGTCATTGTCAGTATCATGCATGAATGAGTTCTGAAGAGTGAATTTTATTGCCTTTTCTTGTCGGTTTTACTTGACAATGCAAAATCAATAAAGCGGAAGGAAATTAGCAGGGCAATGGATAAAGGTGCTCCTTCCAACCAACTGAAATGGAGGGCCTCTATAGATTCTACTCTGGCATCCCCCAACAAGATTTGGAAGACAACACATGCATAGACACTCAATGTAGCTGTGTTGATGATGAGCATGTCTCCCCTAGTCCACCATCATAGGTGCTCCCTCTAACTTGGCATTGTTATATGTGGTTGCATTTTATGTATGATGTCTAGCTTGTATTGCTTCTAGTTTTGTTGAATTCCATCTGCTTACTTTACACATTATACTTGTGAATAAGACACGTGTTCCTGTTTCTAGAACATACAATATTTGTCTATCACACCATGTTCTTACATCAAAGTACTACTGTTGTGTAACCTGCAATAATCACTTATCATAAGACACGTCTAACTTGGGAGTGTGATATAGGTTACATCTCGCATTCTTTTCTAGCTTGTACTACTTCTAATTTGTTGAAATTGCACTTATGATGAGACAGTTTTAACTTGGTAGAGTGATATTCGTTGCATCTTTCATATGGTGTCTAGCTTTCATTGCTTCTAATTTGTCGAAATGCCTTATGCTTAGTTTACACATCATAGCTGTGAATATGCAATGCTATCCTTTTTTCTTACACATTCAATCGTCCAATCATGCGGTTGCCTTACATTAAAGTAGTGCTCGTCAGCATCCTACATCAATGAGTTCTGAAAAGCGATTTTTTATTCATTTTTCGTGTGGGTTTGACTTGACAAGGCAATAAAATTAAGTAAGAGGAAGGAAAAAATTAAGGCAGGGACTGATGGCGGTCTTCCGGCGAAACCGGCATCCCAGGTGCTTTCTCTAGCTTGGCAGTGTGATATTGTCTTGCATCTTTCATGTGGTGTCTAGCTTGTATTGCTTCTAATTTGTTGAAATGGCTTCTGCTTAGTTTACACAAATAGTTGTGAATATGCCATGTCGTCCTATTTTTCTTACATATTCCATCCTCGTATCATGTGTTTGCCTTACATCAAGGTTGTGATTGTCAGTATCACACACGAATGAGTTCTGAAGAGTGAATTTTATTTCTTTTTCTTGTCGGTATGATGTCTAGCTTGTATTGCTTCTAATTTTATTGAATTCCATCTGCTTACTTTACACATTATACTTGTGAATAAGACATGTGTTCCTGTTTCTAGAACATACAATATTTGTCTATCACACCATGTTCTTACATCAAAGTACTACTATTGTGTAACCTGCAACAATCACTTATCATAAGACACGTTTAACTTGGGAGTCTGATATGGGTTACATCTCGTATTATTTTCTAGCTTGTACTACTAATTTTTTGAAATGGCACTAATGACAAGACAGTTTTAACTTGGTAGAGTGATATTCGTTGCATCTTACATATGGTGTCTAGCTTTCATTGCTTCTAAGTTGTTGAAGCCTTCTGCTTAGTTTACACATCATAGCTGTGAATATGCAATGCTGTGAATATGCAATGGCACTAATGACGAGAGACCTTTAACTTGGTAGTGTGATGTTGTTTGCATCTTGCATATGATTTATTTCTTGTACTGCTTCACATTTGTTTAAATGCCAGTTATGGCGAGACACTGTTAACTTGGTAGAGCGATATTTGTAGCATATTTCGTATGGTGTCTACCTTCCATTGCATTGCTTCTAATTTATTGAAATGCCTTCTGCTTAGTTTACACATCATAGTTCTGATTATCTCATGTCCTGTTTTTCATACATATCACATCCTCCGATCATGCGGTTGTCTAACGTCAAAGTTCAGTTCGTCTCTATCACGCATCAATTTGATCTGAAGAACTAAATTTTTATTCCTTTTTCTTGTCGGCTTGACTTGACATGGCAAAGAGTAAGAGGAAGGAACACAGAATGGTAGGGGTTAGTACTCGAGACGCACGGATAAGGAAGCAGAAGAATTATGAAGATTCTGCAGGTACTGATAGTGCAATAGAAGGTCCAAGTCCACCGTATAATTGTACAAACACGGTATCCCCTACTAGACCAGCTGCAAAACAATCCAAATGCAAACGAAAAGATGGCACCAAACTAGCAACGACAGCCCTAGTTGTTGCACCAGCTTCTTCCACAGTACCAACATTTGCACAAGTTACTCATTTGTCAACTCAGCTAGCGGCAAGTTCCCAAGCTCCCTTGCCACCTGACACTACTTCCGAAGCGCTCTTGCCACAAGAGGAGTTGGCAAGATTAGATGAACCTTGTGAGCTTCAACAGCAAGAAGGTAGTTGCTCGAGTCAAGTTACAGTTGCATGCTTTTTTATATGTAGTCTCACAGTTTGATGTACACTAACACTTCCTATGTTCGTTGTTGGACTAGCACCTAGGCGCAAGAGGAAACAGACATCTGGGATAATGCTCGACAGGTTAACTAAATCTAGAAGAGGAAGAATGGGATCCGTTTTGAGGCAGGTTTAAAAAGGCCATGTGATGCTACAGAGTCAGCCAAGTTAGTATCACAGGCAGCCGTTGCCGTTAGGTGTCATGCATGTATCCTCCCAACATGGATTCAGTACAGGAATGACAAACATGAAACCCAGTTTAACACCTTCCTCGACTATTTATCTGTAAGTATGGTTATGTATGGAAATTAGTAATATCGTCTTGCTTTGTCCCATACTTTCTAGGTTGCTGGAAATGAGACTCCCATAATTTTCAACAGATGAGGTTCAAGTTGGATAGCCAAGATGATGCAACCAGACAAGCATGCACCCATGTTTTCAAGTCTGCTCTACGATAGTATCGGTATAACTTGAGGAAAACTCACTTTTAAGGAAAGGCTAATAGTGAACTTGCCCAAACATCTCCAGTGGAAAATATATTGGATGAAGACTGGAGAGGCCTTGTTAAACACTGGTCTGATCCAAAGTATCAAGTACGTTATATATATGTGATCAGATCACATGTTGAACTCCTATTTATGCATGTGCCTCACAAATCTATCTTCTTGTAGGTGAACTATTCAAAGAACAAGGCCAACCATACGAAAGTGAAATTCCAACACACGACAGGATCTCGTAGCTATATTGCACACTGCGAGGCTCTTGTAACTAGCTGCTGCTTCACTCTTTTTGCTGTGCCATATTATCAGATCTATATTGACTTGTTCCAAATGCAGAGGAAAGCCCGCAAGGACCGAAAAGTACCTGAACCAAATGTTGTGGAAATCTTCAAGGACTGTCACACCAGCAAGACAAAGGGCATGACTACACTAGTCAAAGCCGCTGTTGTAAGTCCTTAATCCTCATGCCTTTTAACTACTACTTACTCTGACTTGTGCATTGATCTTCACGGTTTGCAGCCAATGTCTATTACTCTTTTCAATTTTATACACAATTGTCTTAGTGTATCATTGCACCTTACAAGGTCTAAAAGAGAGGAGTGATGTTCCTTTGATCTTGATCTGTAATCTAGTTCCGTGTTGGACTTGCCCACACAACGTTACAATTGCATGTTTGTTTGTTCTCAGTTGTTTTGTGATATGAATGATGTCATATTATGCTTACCATATTATAAACTTTGTCTCTTTATCCTTAGTTGTCAATATAATGTGAAGAAATAGACAATACATTAGTCATGGTACATGGTCATATGTTTGGAACCTGGTTTTATTATGTACTTTGCAGTAAAAATACAACTAATATTTTACATGGGTTCACCAGAATAAGTTCTATATATAGACCAAAGCTATTCTATTTGGTTTTGCTGCCTCCTTAATATCTTTTGTTCTGGTACTACTAATGTACAAACTCAACTTTTCAGGAAGCTATGGAACAAATGGTGGAACCGCCACCTTCTGAAGGTGACGAGGCAACGATAACCTCAATGTCACCTCTTGCTGCAGTGGGTCAGTACCTGTCCACTAACAGTGCCAAAAGCACGTTCCTGCATAATACTGGGTTGGTTGTTAAGGCAATCTCGTCCAAACTGCCTCATGATCAAGATATTCAAGCTCAAAACAATGTTATATCTGTGCTCCAGACACAAGTCCAATCCCTAACAGAGACACTTTGTGAAACAAGGATAGCCATTGTTTGATGTCGTCAAGATATGCATGGTTTTGAAACCAGACTATCAGACATTTGCTATGTTGTTCAGGATCCTAGGAGAAATGAAGGAAAAGGTTATGGTGCTCCATCGGACAGTACAACATGAAAACTTAACAGCGTCTGGTGGTGCATTTATCTGCCGGACTGTTAACTTTTATGGCAACCTTCCTTTTGTTTTATGGTTGTAATTTGTTTTGTTGCAATACAAAATTTGTTCTTAACATGCAGCGACCGGCTGAAGGAAACAGCAAGCCATTTTTGTATAGTGTAGGGTGTTCCCTATATTTGCACTGCTGGCGAACTTTGATGCCAAGTGGATGTAATCTGTGCAATCGCCTTAATAGCCTAGCATTAGTTTCTGGCTTATTTATTTCCCTAGTCTTCTTTTTCCTTGGTTTGCTAGTGGCCGCAACAACGATGGGCCAGTTACAGACCATTGTAACCTTGAGCCTGCTACGGGCCGTAGGATGAATGGGCCTCCCACGGGCCGTCGGATGAATGGGCCTCTAACGGGCCGTAGAATCAATGGGCTTCCTACTGGCCGTCGGATAAATGGGCCAACATGGGCCGTAAACGAGCATAATTGGTATCGGGCCAGCACGGTAACGGGCCGTTAATAGGCCGGAACACAGCAAAGGCTTAATTCTATCACAGGCATAACGGGTCGTTAATGGGCCGGAATACATGACGGGTTAACAGGCCACAAACGGGCTGATTCTAACCACGGGCTGAATTTGGCCCATTAGGAGCAGGTCAGTAACGGGACGGAAGTAACCGAGTGTCAGAAAGGAGCCCAAGAATGTATGGGCCGTTAGTAGGCCGAAAGCTAACACGGGATGGAAACGGCCCATGTGAATCATGGGCCGTTAATGGGTACAAAGAAACTAACTGTACATTATGGGCCAGAGTCACCGCGGGCCACTAAAGGGCCCAAAGATACGAAATGCCTCATATGGGCCGAAAGACGTCATGGGCCATACATGGGCCTAAAGTGAAATGGGCAGGTGTTATACTGGACGTCCCACATGACGCTGTTGGGCCGAATCCGGGAACGCCATAATGGGCCGTGAGTTACCGGGCCATAAAATGGGATATATGCGAATAGACCGTTAACACGCTTTTCATGGGCCAGCCCGCTAGCTTTTGACATGGTCAAACGGGCCGGCCTTTGTAAGCTAATTGGGCCACTGTTGGGCCGTGCCACGTGTAGAGATACCATAGGATCCTCTCTGTCCCAATGACAAGCTGACAAGTGGTTCCTCCGGCGAATGAGAATTTTACACGTGGAAAATCCCCATTGGTCCGGGCTGTTAATTGGTTATCGGATCCAAACCGGAACCCGATAGCTTAACGGCGACCCATTATGGTGGATGCCACGTGTCGGTTACCCTTGACGAAAACACTTCCATGATGCGCCATTTATCGTCATGGAAGTGGACACTTCCGTGATGACAATTTCACTATTGTCATGGAACACTTCTACGACAGCGCAGGTATGACTATCTTGATTCTGTCATAAAATTGTCATAGATGAACATGCATGACAGAAAATGTGACCCACTGTGACAAACACGTATCATCACTGAAGTGGTTTTTTTTGTAGTGTCCACTAATCCCTATTGTAATGATTAGGGTGGAAGTGAGAATAGGTCATGTCACCACCTACCCTCCACAACTACCCTTCTCACCAATATGACTTGCCTCATGTCCACAAGGGGCTAATGTTGCGTGAGCTCTGTTCACAACACCATGAGACAATCAACACAATACATATAAAGAGAATATTGGATCGCTTATTCAACAAAGTACCAATCATGCAAAGGTCCATCCAGTTCCTCAAGAACTAATACAACTACTCAAACATAAGAGAGGGAGAAGGCAAGTTACAAGCCATCATAGAGCCGGTGGAAGAGAGGAGCATGGTGGTGATGGTGATGGCAACGACGGCCGCGATGGAGATAGTGATGGTAGCAGCGTCGGTGATGAAAACCGTACGGGCCCGAAGGCCGGTGCTCGCGGTGGAGGCTCCCCTTATTCTTCCTCTTGTCTTGGCCCTTCTCTTCTCTATGGTGGTGGTCTTGGAGCAGCAATGGAGATGGATGACGCTTGCATGGAATGAATGAATGATGAGGAGACGGCGGCTAGGGTTGATGGTGCTTATATGAAGGCCTCCCGGTATCTCCTATGTTGATGTGGTGATCCAAGAGCTCAAGATGAGCCTTATCTTCTCCCAATCCCTTCATTATGAGCCAAGGATCCCGTGGGAACAATTGGGGACAAAATCAGTGAAGAATCCCATCTGGAGAGGCAACTTTCGTAGTTGTCTACACGTGAAACGACCGCTCAAATGACCGCATGCGGTCGTTTGGAACGCCGTCTTTCGTGCTGTCTTTTTGTGCAATCTTTCTCCGGTAAAATGGTCGTCATTTCTTTGTACGAACTCGGAATTTGATGTTGTTGTTGGGCTCATTGGATTCGTATGATTGAAGCCGATCCATTTCTTGTCTTAGATCTTGATTTGGAACACTTTGGAAAAAGGCTTTTTCTGACCTTCGAAATGGCTAAGTCTGACCCCTGTCTGACTCCGTATTGAACCCATCCTTGCTCCTTTCATCGTGCTTGGTCCTAGGTTGCTCCAATACACCTATAGACACAAGAAAGGAAGTAAAACTAATAAAAAGCAAATAAATACACAAATGTGCAATGCTCACAATGATAAGTGCAAAAACCGGTAATCATGCATAATGTACATATATTTGGTTCATGGGACATGGTATATGAAGAGAACATGCAACATATGAGCTCTAAAAATGCGTACAATATAGAGCCATCAGCCACCAGTGCATCTTCAGGTGATGTGGTGGAGGTTCCGGTAGCCCCCGAGCCTGGACAGGCTCGTGTTCCGAAGGAGCATGTGGTGGTCCTGTCAGAGAGCCGGACCGGAAGGTTTCCTTCTGTACGGACCGGCTCAAGAGGTCATGGACCGCCAAGGACGAGTATGTAGATCATGCCTTGAGAGCGCAGGCTGTGTAGCCTCCAAACTGTTTTTGGCTGTTGCTTTGCTATGTGCACAGCCCAGCTCGCCCAGTCACCTGTCAAAGAAAGTGAAATGGGTGGTGACAAAACAGACGACTGATAACCCACAAGTAGAGGGGATTGTGACAATCTTCGAGGGTAGTATTTCACCCAAGTTTACTGATTCGACATAACAGGAGCCAAAGAATATTTATGAGCCTTAGCAATTGAGTTGTGAATTTAACCACACCTAGAAATTTTAACTCTGCAGCAAAGTGTTTAGTAGCACAGTAGTTTGATAGTTTTCATAGTAGTGGTAACAGTAGCAACAGTAACAGGAACAGTAACAATAGCAAATAGTAAAGATTGTAACAGCAGTAGCAGTAGCAATAGTAAGTTAGCAAAGACCAATATGAGAAAAGTGTAGGCATTGGATCAGCGATGGATGTTTGTGTTGGATGACATTCATCATATAACAGTCACAACCTAGAGCGACACACAATAGCTCCATTTCATCAATGTAATGTAGGCATGTACGTATATAGTCATACATGCTTATAATAAGAACTTGCATGAAATCTTTTGTCCTACCCTCCCATGGCAGCGGGGTCCATAAGGAAATCTAAGGGATATTAAGGCATCCTTTTAATAGAGAACTGGAACAAAGTATTAACACATAGTGAATACGTGAACTCCTCATACTACGGTAATCACCGGAAAGAATCCAAATTATTTTCACCTTGGGGTATGCGGATCGTAACACGTAATAGGTGCATACAACTTGCAAGATAGGATCAAGAACTCAAATATATTCATGAAAACATAAAGGTTTAGATCTAAAATCTTGGCACCCGGGCCCTAGTGACAAGCATTAAGCATAGCAAAGTCATAACAACATCAATATCAGAACATATTGGATACTGGGGATCAATCCCTAACAAATTGACTCGATTACATGATAAATCTCATCCAACCCATCACCGTCTAGCAAGCCTACGAAGGAATTACTCACTCCCGGTGGTGAGCATCATGGAATTGTTGATGGAGGATGGTTGATGATGACGACAGCGTCAAATCCCCCTCTCTCGAGCCCCGAACGGACTCCAGATCAGCCGCCCCGATGAAGAACAGGAGGTGGCGGCGGCTCCGTGATTGCTTGTATCTGCGTTGGTATTACCCTGAAGAGGAAGGGATGATGCAGCACAACAACGGTAAGTATTTCCCTCAGTTATGAAACCAAGGTTATCAATCCAGTAGGAGGACCAAGCAACACTATGTAAACAACACCTGCACACAAACAACAAGTACTTGTAACCCAACGCGTAAGAGGGGTTGTCAATCCCTCCACGGTATTGAGATATATTAAATTGTATGAGATTTATTAAATAGATCTAACAAAAACACAAAATAAAATAAATAAAGAAAAATTGCAGCAAGGTATTTTTGGTTTTAATATGATAGGAAAATAGACCCGGGGGCCGTAGATTTCACTAGAGGCTTCTCTCAAGAAAATAGCATATGATGGGTAAACAAATTACTGTTGGGCAATTGATAGAAAAGTGAATAATCATGATGATATCCAAGGCAATGATCATGTATATAGGCATCACATCCAAGCTTACTAGACCGAAACGATTCTACATCTACTACTATTACTCCACACATCGACCGCTATCCAGCATGCATCTAGTGTATTAAGTTCATGGAGAAACGGAGTAATGCAATAGAACGACGACATGATGTAGACAAGATCTATTCATGTAGGAATAAACCCCATCTTGTTACCCTTAATATCAGCAATACATGCATGTCATGTCTCTTTCTGTCACTGAGATTAGGCGCCGCAAGATCGAACCCATCACAAAGCACCTCTTCCCATGGCAAGAAAATTTTGGCCAAACCAAATCAAAATTTCGGAGAAGAAATATGAGGCCATACAAATCATGCATAAAAGTGTTCAAAGAAGATTCGATTAATATTCATGGATAGAACTGATCATAAACCCACAATTCATCGGATCCCAACAAACACACCGCAAAAAAGAGTTACATCAAATAGATCTCCAAGAACATCAAGGAGAACACTATATTGAAGATCAAAAATAGAGAAGAAGCCATCTAGCTACTGCCTACAGACCCGTAGGTCTGTGGTAAACTACTCACGCATCATCGGAGGGGGCAAGGATGATGATGAAGAACCCCTCCGTGATCGTTGCCCCCTCCGACAGAGTGCCGAAAAAGGCCTCTAGATTGGATCTCGTGGTTCTGGAACTTGCGGCGACTGGAAAAGTGTTACGTCGACTCCCCTAGGGTTTTAGGGGTTTTAGAGTATTTATAGAAGTGGAGGTCGGTGGAGAAGCTTCCCGTGGGCTCCACTACCCACCAGGGTGCGCTGGGGGGCCTCTGGCGTGCCCTGGTGCCTAGTGGGCCCCACGGGCCTCCTCCCGTGTGCTCCTTTGGCTCCCTCGCTGTCTTCTGGGCAGAAAAAAATCTCCAAAAAGTTTCATGCATTTGGACTTCGTTTGGTATTGATTTTCTGCGAAGTAAAAAACAAGCAAAAAACAGCAACTGGCACTGGGCACTATGTCAATAGGTTAGTCCCAAAAAATGATATAAAGTTGCTACTAAACGAATATAAAACATCCAAGATTGATACTATAACAGCATGGAACAATCAAAAATTATAGATACATTGCAGACATATCATCATCCCCAAGCTTAATTCCTGCTCGTTCTCGAGTAGGTAAATGACAAAAACAGAATTTTTGATGTGGAATGTTGCCTAACATGTTCATCACATATTCTTTTCTTTTGTAGCATGGACATTTGGACTTTAGATTATTCAAAGCAATGGTCTATAATTTGACATGAAGACATCAATACTCAAGCATTTCAACAAGCAACCATGTCTTTCAAAATATCAACGCTAAACAAAGCTATCCCTAGCCCATTATGCTCAATCATTGATCCATTCATGAAACACACTCAAATGTTATCTACATCGAATGCACAAGTATGACAATAGTGTTCCCTAGTTGGTGCTTTATAAGAGAACATGGAGACTCAATAAAAATAAAAATTGCATAAAAGTAAATAGAAAGGCCCTTCGCAGAGGGAAGCAGAGATTTGTAGAGGTGCCAGATCTCAAAGCTTAAATTGAGAGATAAAATATTTTGGGAGGCATGCTTTTCCTGTCAACAAAAATGACCGAGAATTCCCAATATCTTCCATGCTAGATAAATCATAGGTGGTTCCCAAACATAAAATAAAGTTTATTCCTTTTTCCACCATTCTTTCACAATCCATGGCTAGCCGTATCCATGGGTGCCTTCCATACCAACACTTTCCAAGGAATTTATTATTGAACAACATATTAAAATTCTTTTCATTTCGGGATTGGGCATCCCTATTACCTGCCACACTCTCGTGCAATGACAAGTGAATAAACACTCATCTTGAGAATAACCTACCTAGCATGAAAAATATTGGCCACCCCCTATCGCTTCATGAGTGGTACGGGCAGACAAAAAGGAAATTCATTTTGAAAATTAGAGTTGGCACATACAAATTTACTTGGAACAAACATGGAAATACCGCATATAGGTAGGTATGGTGGACTCATTTGGCACAACTTGGGTTTAGGATTTGGATGCACAAGCAGTATTCCCGCTTAGTACAAATGGAGCCTAGTAAATAGATTGAGAAGCGACCAACCAAGAAACGAAAACGGTCATAAACAAGCATTAAACATAACTAACCCCGAATAAGACACCACAAGTAGGATGTAACTTCATTGCATAACTATTGACTTTCGTGCTTGCATAGGGAACCACAAACCTTAACACCAATATTCTTACTAAAGCATAATTATCCATCAACATGACTCCCATATCACTATCTCCATATCTCAAAACTATTGCAAGGAATCAAGTTTATAATATCCAATGATCTTCATGAAAGTTTTTATTATATCCCTCTTGAGTATCTATCACTTTGGGACTAATTTCATATATTACCATTGCTACTAACAAGCTCTCAAACAAATTTAAATGAAGAACAAGAGCATAAATATTTCTTCAAAATTTTCATCTCTCAAAATAATATAAGTGAAGCATGAGAGAATTTATTCAAAATTAAATCGCCACCGTGCTAAAAAAGATATAAGTGAAGTACTAGAGCAATTCCATAGCTCAAAAAATTTAAGTGAAGCATAAATAGCAATTCTAACAAATCATAGCATAATTTTAGCTCTCTCAAATAGTTGTGTTCAGCAAGGATAGATGACACAAACTAAAAAGCAAAACAATAAAGACTCATATAATACAAGACGCTCCAAGCAAAACTCATGATATGTGACGAATAAAAATAAAGCTCCAAGTAAAATTACCGATGGTCGTTAGAAGAAAGAGGGGATGCCTTCCGGGGCATCCCCAAGCTTAGTTGCTTGGTTCTCCTTGAATATTACCTTGGGGTGCCATGGGCATCCCCAAGCTTAGGCTCTTAACACTCCTTATTCCTTCATCCATCGTGATCTCACCCAAAACTTGAAAACTTCAATCACACAAAACTTAACAAAATCTTCGTGAGATCCGTTAGTATAAGAAAACCAATCTTTACTTTAAGTACTGTTGCAAACCTATTCATATTTTATTATTGCATTATACCTACTATATTCTAACTTTACCATGGCTTATACCCCCCGATACAATCCATAGATTCATCAAAATAAGCACACAATGCAACGAAAACAGAATCTGTCAAAAATAGAACAGCCTGTAAAGACTAAAATTTTGCTCATACTTCTGTAACCCTAAAAATTATAAACAATTAGGAAGACGTGGGAAATTTGTATATTAATCCTGTGTAAAAAAATCAAATCAAAAACATGTTTATCTGAATTTAAAAAATTCCAAAACTGGGCGCAAAAATTTATGTTTTCCAATAGGATCAAATCAACTATCATCCAACATAATTCTAAAGGCTTTACTTAGCACAAACACTAATTAAAACATAAAAACACAATCATAACAGTAGCATAATTATGCAAACACACAAAAACAGAAACAAAAAGTGAAAAATTTATTTTATTCATTGGGTTGCCTCCCAACAAGCGCTATTGTTTTATGCCCCTAGCTAGGCATAATGCATAGATTCAAGTATTGTAATCATTGGTTTTTGTTTCATAGTTTGCCCTCATGATTGAATCATATGGTGGCTTAATTTTAGTTCTAGGGAAGTGTTCCATACCCTTCTTTAGAAGAAATTGAAATTTAATATTTCCTTCTTTCATATCAATCACGACACCTATAGTTTGTAAAAACGGTCTACCAAGTATTATGGGAAAAGACGGATTGCAATTAATATCAAGCACAATGAAGTCTATGGGAACATAATTCATATTTGCAAGAATAAGAACATCATTAATTCTTCCCAAAGGCTTTTTAATAGTAGAATCCGCCAAGTGCAAATTAAGAGAACACTCTTCCAAATTGGTAAAACCAAGCACATCACATAGAGATTTCAGAATTGTAGAAACACTAGCACCCAAATCATATAAAGCATTGCACTCATAATTTTTTATCTTGGCTTTAATGGTGGGTTCCCATTCATCATATAATTTTCTAGGAATTGAAATCTCTAATTCTAACTTTTCTTCTAAAGCTTTCATCATGGCATCCACAATATGTTTAGTGAAAGCTTTATTTTGTTCATAGGCATTAGGTGAATTTATCATGGATTGTAACAAAGAGATGCATTCAATCAAAGAACAACTATCATAATTAAAGTCTTTGTAATCCAAAAGAGTGGGCACATCACTAGTTAAAGTTTTGACCTCTCCAAACCCACTTTTATCATTTTTTTCAACAAGATTTTCACCCTCCGAATTATGAGGACGCCTTCTAGCTAAAGTTGACTCTTCTTCAGTCCTCTTATCATCAAGTTTAATATTACTAAACAAGGAATCAATAGAAGAAACACCAATCATCTTAGCATCCTCATCATTACTATGAAAGCAATCAGGCGAAAATGCTTTTTCTAAAAAATCTCTTTTAGCTTTAAGCATAGCGGTTCTTTTCTTACTTTCATACATTGAGACATATAAAGCTTTAATTGATTCACTAACATCAACCTTGGGTGGAAAATGTTAATCTTGAGACTTTCTACATCATGTGAAATTCTATCAATGCTCGTAGACATATCATCAATCTTATTCAACTTTTCTTCTATCGTAGTGTTGAATTTTTTTTAGCATTAATAAATTCTTTAATATTACTCTCAAGATCAGAGGGTATCCTATTATTATTATTATTATTATTATTATTATTATTATTATAAGAATTGCCATAATTATTAGAGGACTTTCCAGGAAACAGCCTAGGATTCAAATTACCTCTATAAGCATTGTTATTAAAATCGTTTCGAGAGACAAAATTCACATCCACGGGATCATTATTTTGCTCAATCAAAGTAGACAAAGCCACATCATTAAGATCAATAGGAGCATTTTTACTAGCAACCAATTTCATAAGTGCATCAATTTTTTCACTCAAAGTACTAATTTCTTCAACAGAATTAACCTTTTTACTAGTATGTGCTCTTTCGGTATGCCATTGTGAATAATTTGCCATAATATTATCAAGTAATTTAGTAGCTTCACCCAAAGTAATTTCCATAAAAGTACCACCCGCGGCGGAATCTCAAAGATTTCTAGAAACAAAATTTAATCCCGCATAAAAAATTTGTATGATCATCCATAAATTTAAACCATGAGCATGACAATTTCTTAGCATTAATTTCATTCTTTCCCAAGATTGTGCAACATGTTCATGCTCAAGTTGCTTGAAATTCATGATTTGATTTCTAAGGGAATAATTTTCGTGGGCAGAAAATACTTAGTAATGAAAGCATCTTTGCACTTATCCCATGAATCAATACTATTGCAAGTCAAAGACGAAAACCAAATTTTTGCACAATCCCTCACAGAGAAAGGAAATAATTTCAATTTCACAATATCATTGTCCACATCTTTCTTCTTTTGCATATCACACAATTCCACAAAAGTGTTTAGATGGAACGCGGCAACCTCATTATGACTACCGGAAAATTGCTCTTCCGTAATAAGATTCAATAAAGCAGCATTAATATCATAAGACTCTATACTAGTGGCGAGGAGCAATCAGGGTACTAATAAAATCATTATTATTAGTATTGGAAAAATCACACAATTTGGTATTTTCTTGAGTCATCGTGACTACGAAACAAGATCACAAGCAAATAAAAGATCAAACGAGAAAAAGGCAAACGAAAAATATTTTTGTAATTTTTGCAAAAACTTTTTAGAAGTGGGGGAGATGAAAATGAGAGGCAAATGGCAAATAAAGTAATTGCAAGGAGATGAGAGTTGTGATTAGGTACTTGATAGATGTTGATGATGTCTCCTCGGCAATGGCGCCAGAAATTCTTCCTGATTGCTTGTATCTAAGTTGGTATTTCCCTGAAGAGGAAGGGATGATGCAACACAGCAACGGTAAGTATTTCCCTCAGTTATGAAACCAAGGTTATCAATTCAGTAGGAGAACCAAGAAACACTATGTAAACAGCACCTGCACACAAACAACAAATACATGCAACCCAACGCGTAAGAGGGGTTGTCAATCCCTCCACGGTATTGAGATAGATTAAATTGTATGAGATTTGATAAATAGATCTAACCAAAACACAAAATAAAATAAATAAACAAAAATTGCAGCAAGGTATGTTTGGTTTTAATATGATAGGAATATAAACCCGGGGGGCGTAGATTTCACTAGAGTCTTCTCTCAAGAAAATAGCATACGGTGGGTAAAAAATTATTGTTGGGCAATTGATAGAAAAGCGAATAATCATGACAATATCCAAGGCAACGATCATGTATATAGGCATCATGTCCAAGATTAGTAGACCAAAATGATTCTGCATCTACTACTATGACTTCATACATCAACCGCTATCCAGCATGCATCTAGTGTATTAAGTTCATGGAGAAACGGAGTAATGCAATAAGAATGATGACATGATGTAGACAAGATCTATTCATGTAGGAATAAACCCTGATACATCTCCATCGTATCTACTTTTCCTAACGCTTTTGCTCTTGTTTTGACTCTAATTTGCATCATTTGAATGAAACTAACCCGGACTGACGTTGTTTTCAGCAGAACTACCATGGTGTTGTTTTTGTGCAGAAATAAAAGTTCTCGGATTTGGACGAAACTTTTTGGAGATTTATTTCAGAATAAATAAAACATATTGGAACCAAGAACCACCGGAGGGGGTGCCCTGGCTGGCCATGATACACCAGGGCGCGCCACCCCCTCCAGGCGTGCCCTGGTGGGTTGTAGGGCCCTCGTGGCCCCCCTGACCCTAATTCCAACTCCATAAATGCCTATTTTTAGAGAAAAATTAGAGGAGAAAGTTTCATCACATTTCGCGATACGGAGCCGTCGCCGCCTCCTGTTCTTCATCGGGAGGCCAGATCTGGAGCCCGTTTGGGGCTCCGGAGAGGGGAATCTTCGGTCTTCGTCATCACCAACCCTCCTTCATCACCAATTCCATGATGCTCCCCACCGGGAGTGAGTAATTCCTTCGTAGGCTCACTGGCCGGTGAGGAGTTGCATGAGATTCATCATGTAATCGAGTTAGTTTTGTTAGGGCTTGATCCCTAGTATCCACTATGTTCTGAGATTGATGTTGTTATGACTTTGCTATGCTTAATGCTTGTCACTAGGGCCCGAGTGCCATGATTTCAGATCTGAACCGTTTATGTTTTCACCATTATATCTCTATTCTAGATCCGATCTCGCAAGTCATATTCACCTATTACGTGTTATTATCCGTAAACCCTAGTGTGACAGTAATTGGGATACTTTTCGGCGATGACCGTAGTTTGAGGAGTTCATGTATTCACTATGTGTTAATGCTTTGTTTCGGTTCTCTATTAAAAGGAGGTCTTAATATCCTGTAACACCCCCAGTGGTTAGCTACAGTAATCCCCCTTTTTATAATGCCATGTCATCATGATCAGCAGTGCTTAAACATCAATTGGATCATATCTCTTTCCAATTTAAATTCAAAATGGAAATTCAGACTTAAGTGAAACTAAAAGTTATTCAAATTGGAAAACAAAAATGTGCATCATGTTGCAAATATTCCCATAGCATTTATAAAAATGATTGCAACATTTATTGAAATTGTAAAAAGTACTCAAACAACAAGAAACAGCAGCAAAATAGCACTATTTAATCCTTTTTCAATTAAATAAAATCCAAACAAAAAGATATGGACACCAAACCAATTTCTAGCAGTGACAAATTTTGCACTGTTAATATTTGGACCAGTCTCATATTTTACAAAAGTGGTTTGAAATAAAAACAAAAGACAAAACAGGAAACAAAGGAGAAAACAGAAAAAGAAATAAAGAAAAGAAAAAGGCCCACAGCATTGGGCCTAAGTGGCCACAGTGCGGCCCAGCCCGCCTAGCCTTCCCCCCTCACCTCCTGCACTGCTCCTCCCCCGCGCCACTGTCGAACACACCGCGTGCACGCGCGCGCGCAGCCAGGCCCCCCTCCCCCTCGCTCGACAGTGCGTCGCCGCGCACGCCGTGGATAAGAGCAGCCTACGGACCCCCCCTGGCTCCTCCCTCGCCTCGCTCGCTCCCTCCCTACCTCGATCCCCAACCTCGCCAAGGTCCGCCATGACCGCGGCACCGTGAAGCTCGCGAGCACCATGCTCCTCGTCGCCTAGGACCCCCTCCAGGAGGCTCGCCAGTGACTGCTGCTTCGACTACGCCAACGATCCCGAGCCAAGGACGCCTCCTTCGTCGGAATCGAGCCGCCGCTTCCCTTCGGCATCTCCGGCAAGTTCCGGCGACCAAGGCCTCCCTCTGCGCTCCTAATCCTCCACGGGCCACCATGCGCCGCACGGTGAGATCGCCCTCCTCTCCCCTCCATTTGCGCCGTCTCCCGTAGCCCGTAGGTGTGCCGCTGCGGTGCCGTGCTCTGACCGCCGCTGCCGCTGCCATTAGCGCGCTCCCGAGCCCCTACGGCTCGAGCCAGTGGCTCTGGCGAGCTTCTGGAGTGCTACTGCCGCTACCTAGCTAGCTAGCTCGAGCGCTGGCGCCGCGCTTCGCTAGTTCCACAAACCCCCGAACTCCGGCACCGCCCGTGAGCTCGCCGCCGACGCCACACCGCATCCCCGGCCACGGCACCGCCACGGTTAGACGCAGCGTTGAACGCCCGATCGAATGAGCTCGACCCCGTGTCGAACGGACCACCGTAGACGAAATCCGATCGCCGCCCGAGCCGCGCCACCTTGAAAACGTACTCGCTGGTGTTTAAACGCCGGCCGGCCGATGTGGCACCTCGGGCCCCACCTCAGAGATGCTGACGCTGGGCCCCGCGGGCCCCAGTTGACCCAGTTGACTGGGTCAACCGTCGACGTGGCAGCGTGGGCCACTGACATGTGGGTCCTGCGCAATTTAAGTCAATTTTAAAAGTAAATAAACTGTTAATTAAAATGTTAATTAATTAATTAGTTAATTAATCACTAATTACTCACTGACAGGTGGGCCCAGTAGCTTAATTAGCTAATTAGTTAAAATTAACTCTGTTTAGACTAATCAGAGGCTGACACGTGGGTCCCACTGGACCCACAGGTCAGATTTTGACCCTGGTCAGCCGACCGTTGACAGTTGACGTCAGCATTATGTCACGATGATGTCACCCTGTACTGTTCTGGATAATGTTGATTTCATTAAATCCAGAAATTCCAGAAATTAATAAAAACTTTAGAAAATCATATCTTTTAATCCGTAACTCCGATGAAAATAATTTATATATGAAAGTTGATCAGAAAAATCCCACAAATCCGAATATGCCCTCCTTTCATCTGTCACATGCTCCTAGCATGATGAACATGGAACTTCTCTCTCCGGATCGTCTGTCCGATAAATCCAAAGACCCGGGAAATATCGTCAGATGTTCTCCCGCTCCGTCTGATACGTGTAGTACTGCGTTAGACTACCCCTAGCACTGCATATTGTCAGGTCGTACATCGTGTTGCTCATGTTTGTTGTATATTTATACTGTTTCCTCCCCCTCTTCTCTCTCGTTAGACCCCGACGCAGTTCCCGGTACCAACGCAGCTCCTGAGCCCGACGCCACCATTGACGACCTTGCCCTTGCCGCCGAGCAACCAGGCAAGCACCCCCCTTTGAGCATACCGATATCACCTATTCTTTCTCTCTCATGCTTGCATTAGAATTGCTGCTGCTACTGCTTTACCTATTCTGATGCATAGCCTGTTTATTGTAACCTGCTATTGAAACCTTACCTGCTTATCCTAAATTGTCTAGTATAGGCTGGGTAGAGACCTATCAGTGACCCCACTTGTCCCAGCTGCCCTGCTGGATTAACAGAAGACCCGATCAACGGGATCGAAGACAGGCCCCAGCACCACACATCACCCCCTTAGTTGTAACGACACTGCAGCGTTACTATCGAGTGCCGAGGGTGATACCTCGTGTAGCACTTCTGATGTTAACTCTGTAGAGTAGCTATTCGGTCGTGGTCATCGAGGGTGATTCCTCCTTCTCCACTTCCAATAACGACGCTGTCGTGACACACCTCAAGTGTGAACCCATCGAGGGTGATTCCTCCGAGTTCACCTTGACGGATACATCGAGTGGGAAATCCAGCGAGGGTGATACCTCAGATTCCCTGATGTTATGGACACACGGATACTTGGACTGTACTATTGTTACTTGGAAAGGTGGGTCGACCCTGAGGGGTACCCGCGTGTGATGTGAAGACGGGTTGCCTGTATGGTGCCCGAGTGAGAATACGAGGCGTGGCCGGGCATTCTTGGCCCTTGCCGCAAGTCCTCGAGACGGGGCGACGGGGTCACATCGATCGTGAGTCTCTGCTCGTTACCGCACCCCCAAGGTACTAACGATTTGGATATTTGGTCTGAGTGGGCCTTTGGCACGATAGCACTAACCATCACGCGGGAAAAGTTATGGGCACTCTGCATCGTGACATCAGCCGAAAGTTCTGTCAGACGTCCAGTTCAGCATTGTGGCACGGTCGGATCGTGCCGACCATCCGAGGCGGTGCTGGTATCCACCCTGCAAACAACGACCCGGAGTGCACAGGGCGATGGCCCAAGACCCCTGAGTGCTTAGGATGTAGACCGGCGGGGACCTCTCTGCTGAGCTTTAGGTAGGGCTGCGGTGTGTCGTTTGGCCGAGGTCGGGCATGGACCGGAAAAGTGTGTCCGGCCGGAGTTAAGCGAGCGTGGTGGGTAAGTTGGTGCACCCTTGCAGGGAAGAACTAATCTATGCATAGCCGGATCCTCGGTAACGGACACTCGGAGTTGTATCCCAATCGATACAACTAGAATTGGATACTATGGCTCTGGGATTGCTTCTCGCAGGGAGTCGAGAAGGGATCTCAGGACGAGGTTGATGACCGTATGGCTCTGGGATTGCTTTCTTGCAGGGAGTCGAGAAAGGATCTCGGGGTGAGGATGAGACTTAATGATACTACTACTTTATGATGTACTAACCTACACTCATCTAATGCTGCAAGACTACTGAAGATGCTAGTCTTCGATAGGACTAGGCTTTCCTCTCTATTCTGGCATTTCTGCAGCCCAGTCCACATATACATCCTCTCTTTGAAAATGTTTTATATGTAGTGTAGATCCTTGCTTGCTGAGTACTTCGGATGAGTACTCACGGTTGCTTTGCTTCCTTTTCCCCCCATATCCTTTTGATGCGACCAGATGACGGAGCCCCGGTTACAACTGTCCCCGCCGACGATCGCTACTACTACCCCGAGGATGGATACTACTACGAGCTGGCCGACGACCAGGAGTAGGTTCGGAGGGTCCCAGGCAGGAGGCCTGCGCCTTTCGATCGTAGTGTTTTCCTTTGCCCCGCCTTTTTAAGGGCCTATCTGTGTTTTTTTTATATCTGTACTCAGATATCTGATGCTTCCGCTGACGCTTGTATGCGAGCTTATGTATTCGAGCCCTCGAGGCCCCTGGCTTGTAATATAAAGCTTGTATGACTTTATTTATGTTTTAGAGTTGTGTTGTGATATCTTCTCGTGAGTCCTTATGCTTGATCGTGTGCATTTGTGTTTGTGATTAGTGCGTGATTGAGCCGGGGGCGTCACAAGTTGGTATCAGAGTCAGGTTTCGATCCTGGGACCTGTGGGTTATGGGCCCACTACGCTTCCGCTGCGCCACTCTGACGTGATGGCTGATGCCTTAAGCCGCAAGTCCTATTGCGACAACCTCAAGGTTAGTCGAGCTCAACCTCGTCTTTTTGAAGAACTGTGCAAGCTGAATTTGCGTATTGTCCCACGGGGTTCTCTTAATAACCTTGTGGTACAACCAAATCTTGAGAAAGCTGTTAAGAATGCGCAAGCTAAAGACGCTGAAATTGATCTGATGAAGAAAAATCTTCACCTAGAAAAGTACAGGGATTTCTCGCTGTCTGAAGATGGAATGTTGTATTTCAGAAACCGCATTGTCGTACCTCACTTCGAGCTTATGACTGACAAGGTCATGAAGGAGGCACATGATACCCCGCTCTCTATTCATCCGGGTAGCACCAAGATGTATCGTGATCTCCGTCAAGGGTACTGGTGGTCTAGAATGAAGCAGGATATTGCTCGTTATGCTGCCGAATGTGATGTGTGTCGTCGCGTTAAAGCAAAACATCAGAAGCCTGCTGGAATTCTGCAACCACTTCCTATTCCTCTGTGGAAATGGGATAAGGTTCAGATGGATTTCATTACAGGACTTCCCAGATCACAGAAGGGACACAACGCTATTCTTGTCATCGTCGACCAACTTACTAAAGTTGCACATTTTCTGCCTGTCAAGGAAACTATAACTGCTAGTCAGTTAGCAGAATTATATATCTCCAGAATTGTATCACTCCACGGTATTCCGAAGGAGATCAGTTCGGACCGTGGCGGCCTTTTCACTTCCAAGTTCTGGGAAAGTTTCCAAGAAACTGTGGGAACTCATATTACCTGGTCAGCTTATCATCCCCAATCCCAAGGCCAAGTCGAGCGAGTTAATCAAGTGCTTGAAGACATGCTGCGAGCTTGTGTTATTTCTTTCGGCAAAAAGTGGGAAGAATCTCTCCCATATGCCGAGTTCTCTTATAACAACAGCTATCAAGCCAGCTTGAAAATGGCCCCCTTCGAAGTTCTATATGGACGTAAGTGTCGAACCCCTCTGAATTGGTCAGAAACTGGGGAACGACCGCTCGTGGGTCCGGAAATTATCCAACACGCAGAAGAGCAAGTTCGTATCGTTCGAGAAAACCTCAAAGCGGCTCAGGACCGCCAGAAGAGCAACTACGATCGCAAACGATGGGGTTTGACTTATCAACCTGTTGATCAAGCTTATTTGCGAGTCACTCCTATGAAGGGCACTCACCGTTTTGGAATCAAGGGCATGCTAGCTCCGCGCTACATTGGTCCTTTCCGCATTGTTGCTAGACGTGGTCAGGTGGTGTATAAATTGGAGTTGCCGCTGCAATTCTCTCATATCCACGACGTCTTCCATGTGTCGCAACTTCGTCGTTGCTTCGAGGAATCTCCGCACCACGCAGTGGATCACGAGATGCTCGAATTGCAAGATGATCTATCTTATAAGGAGCATCCGATCGGCATTCTCAATGAAGCTGAACGTCGGACCCGTCAGAAGGTTACCAAGTTCCTCAAAGTGCAGTGGTCAAATCATACTGAAGATGAAGCCACTTGGGAACGTGAGGATAATCTTCGTGCGGAGTACCCCTAACTTTTTCCTTCTACCTCTTAATTCTCGGGACGAGAATTCTTGTTAGTGGAGGAGATTTGTAACACCCCCAGTGGTTAGCGACAGTAACCCCCCTTTTTGTAATGCCATGTCATCATGATCAGCAGTGCTTAAACATCAATTGGATCATATCTCTTTTCAATTTAAATTCAAAATGGAAATTCAAACTTAAGTGAAACTAAAAGTTGTTCAAATTGGAAAACAAAAATTTGCATCATGTTGCAAATATTCCCATAGCATTTATAAAAATGATTGCAACATTTATTGGAATTGTAAAAAGTACTCAAACAACAAGAAACAGCAGCAAAATAGCACTATTTAATCCTTTTTCAATTAAATAAAATCCAAACAAAAAGATATGGACACCAAACCAATTTCTAGCAGTGACAAATTTTGCACTGTTAATATTTGGACCAGTCTCATATTTTACAAAAGTGGTTTGAAATAAAAACAAAAGACAAAACAGGAAACAAAGGAGAAAACAGAAAAAGAAATATAGAAAAGAAAAAGGCCCACAGCACTGGGCCTAAGTGGCCACAGTGCGGCCCAGCCCGCCTAGCCTTCCCCCCTCACCTCCCGCACTGCTCCTCCCCCGCGCCGCTGTCAAACACATCGCGCGCACGCGCGCGCGCAGCCAGCCCCCCTCCCCCTCGCTCGACAGCGCGTCGCCACGCACACCATGGATAAGAGCAGCCTACGGACCCCCTAGCTCCTCCCTCGCCTCGCTCGCTCCCTCCCTACCTCGATCCCCAACCTCGCCGAGTGCCGCCATGACCGCGGCACCGTGAAGCTCGCGACCACCATGCTCCTCATCGCCTAGGACCCTGTCCAGGAGGCTCGCCGGCGACTGCTGCTTCGACTACGCCAACGATCCCGAGCCAAGGACGCCTCCTTCGTCGGAATCGAGCCACCGCTTCCCTTCGGCAGCTCCGGCAAGTTCCGGCGACCACGGCCTCCCTCTGCGCTCCTAATCTTCCACGGGCCACCTTGCGCCGCACAGTGAGATCGCCCTCCTCTCCCCTCCATTTGCGGCATCTCCCGTAGCCTGTAGGCGTGTCGCTGCGGTGCCGTGCTCTGACCGCCACTGCCGCTGCCATTAGCACGCTCCCGAGCCCCTACGGCTCGAGCTAGTGGCTCTGGCGAGCTTCTGGAGTGCTACTGCCGCTACCTAGCTAGCTAGCTCGGGCGCTGGCGCCGCACTTCGCTGGTTCCGCAGACCCCCGAACTCTGGCGCCGCCCGCGAGCTCGCCGCCGACGGCACACCGCATCCCCGGCCACGGCACCGCCACGGTTAGACACGGCGTTGAACGCCCGATCGAATGAGCTCGACCCCGCGTCGAACGGACCACCGTAGACGAAATCCGATCGCCACCTGAGCCACGCCACCGCGAAAATGTACTCACCGGTGTTTAAACGCCGGCCGGCCGACGTGGCACCTCGGGCCCCACCTCAGAGACGCTGACGCTGGGCCCCGCGGGCCCCAGTTGACCCAGTTGACTGGGTCAACCGTCGACGTGGCAGCGTGGGCCACTGACATGTGGGTCCCGCGCAGTTTAAATCAATTTTAAAAGTAAATAAACTGTTAATTAAAATGTTAATTAATTAATTAGTTAATTAATCACTAATTACTCACTGACAGGTGGGCCTAGTAGCTTAATTAGCTAATTAGTTAAAATTAACTCTGTTTAGACTAATCAGAGGCTGACATGTGGGTCCCACTTGACCCACAGGTCAGATTTTGACCCTGGTCAGCCGACCGTTGACTGTTGATGTCAGCATTACGTCACGATGATGTCACCCTGTACTGTTCTGGATAATGTTGATTTAATTAAATCCAGAAATTCCAGAAATTAATAAAAACTTTAGAAAATCATATCTTTTAATCCGTAACTCCGATGAAAATAATTTATATATGAAAGTTGATCAGAAAAATCCCACGAATCCGAATATGCCCTCCTTTCATCTGTCACATGCTCCTAGAATGATGAACAAGGAACTTCCCTCTCCAGATTGTCTGTCCGATAAATCCAAAGACCCAGGAAATATCGTCAGATGTTCTCCCGCTCCGTTTGATACATGTAGTACTGCGTTAGACTACCCCTAGCACTGCATATTGTCAGGTCGTACATCATGTTGCTCATGTTTGCTGTATATTTATACTGTTTCCTCCCACTCGTCTCTATCGTTAGACCCCGACGCAGTTCCCGGTACTGACGCAGCTCCGGAGCCCGACGCCACCATTGACGACCTTGCCCTTGCCGCCGAGCAACCAGGCAAGCACCCCCCCTTTGAGCATACCGATATCGCCTATTCTTTCTCTCTCATGCTTGCATTAGAATTGCTGCTGCTACTACTTTACCTATTCTGATGCATAGCCTGTTTATTGTAACCTGCTATTGAAACCTTACCTGCTTATCCTAAATTGTCTAGTATAGGCTGGGTAGAGACCTATCAGTGACCCCACTTGTCCCGACTGCCCCGCTGGATTAACAGAAGACCCGATCAACGGGATTGAAGACAAGCCCCGGCACCGCACATCACCCCCTTAGTTGTAACGACACTGCAGCATTACTATCGAGTGCCGAGGGTGATACCTCGTGTAGCACTTCTGATGTTAACTCTGTAGAGTAGCTATTCGGTCGTGGTCATCGAGGGTGATTCCTCCTTCTCCACTTCCAATAATGATGCTGTCGTGACACACCTCAAGTGTGAACCCATCGAGGGTGATTCCTCCGAGTTCACCTTGACGGACTCATCGAGTAGGAAATCCAACGAGGGTGATACCTCGGATTCCCTGATGTTATGGACACACGGATACTTGGACTGTACTATTGTTACTTGGAAAGGTGGGTCGACCCTGAGGGGTACCCGCGTGTGATGTGAAGACGGGTTGCCTGTATGGTGCCCGAGTGAGAATACGAGGCATGGCCGGGCATTCTTGGCCCTTGCCGCAAGTCCTCGAGACGGGGCGACGGGGTCACATCGATCGTGAGTCTCTGCTCGTTACCGCACCCCCAAGGTACTAACGATTTGCATATTTGATCTGAGTGGGCCTTTGGCCCGATAGCACTAACCATCACGCGGGAAAAGTTATGAGCACTCTGCATCATGACATCAGCCGAAAGTTCTGTCAGACGTCCAGTTCAGCATTGTGGCACGGTCGGATCGTGCCGACCATCCGAGCCGGTGCTGGTATCCACCCTGCACACAACG
Organism: Thinopyrum elongatum; assembly: GCA_011799875.1. Taxonomy (NCBI): domain Eukaryota; kingdom Viridiplantae; phylum Streptophyta; class Magnoliopsida; order Poales; family Poaceae; genus Thinopyrum; species Thinopyrum elongatum. Next base: position 257,467,873 of record CM022297.1, read on the forward strand.
ACCCGGAGTGCACAGGGAGATGGCCCAAGACCCCTGAGTGCTTAGGATGTAGACCGGCGGGGACCTCTCTGCTGAGCTTTAGGTAGGGCTACGGTGTGTCGTTTGGCCGAGGTCGGGCATGGCCCGGAAAAGTGTGTCCGGCCGGAGTTAAGCGAGCATGGTGGGTAAGTTGGTGCACCCCTGCAGGGAAGAACTAATCTATGCATAGCCGGATCCTCGGTAACGGACACTCGGAGTTGTATCCCGATCGATACAACTAGAATTGGATACTACGGCTCTGGGATTGCTTCTCGTCGGGAGTCGAGAAGGGATCTCAGGACGAGGTTGATGACCGTATGGCTCTGGGATTGCTTTCTCGCAGGGAGTCGAGAAAGGATCTCTGGGTGAGGATGAGACTTAATGATACTACTACTTTATGCTGTACTAATCTACACTCTTCTAATGCTGCAAGACTGCTTAAGATGCTAGTCTTCGATAGGACTAGGCTTTCCTCTCTATTCTGGCATTTCTGCAGCCCAGTCCACATATACATCCTCTCTTTGAAAATGTTGCATATGTAGTGTAGATCCTTGCTTGCTGAGTACTTCGGATGAGTACTCACGGTTGCTTTGCTTTCTTTTTCCCCCGTATCCTTTTGATGCGACCAGATGACGGAGCCCCGGTTACAGCTGTCCCCGCCGACGATCACTACTACTACCCCGAGGATGGATACTACTACGAGCTGGCCGACGACCAGGAGTAGGTTCGGAGGGTCCCAGGCAGGAGGCCTGCGCCTTTCGATCATAGTGTTTTCCTTTGCCCCGCCTTTTTAAGGGCCTATCTGTGTTTTCTTTTATATCTGTACTCAGATATCTTATGCTTCCGCTGACGCTTGTATGCGAGCTTATGTATTCGAGCCCTCGAGGCCCCTGGCTTGTAATATAAAGCTTGTATGACTTTATTTATGTTTTAGAGTTGTGTTGTGATATCTTCCCGTGAGTCCTTAGGCTTGATGGTGTGCATTTGCGTGTATGATTAGTGCACGATTGAGCCGGGGGCGTCACATATCCCTTAGTTTCCTTATGGACCTTGCTGCCACAGGAGGGTAGGACAAAAGATGCCATGCAAGTTCTTTTCCATAAGCACGTAGGACTATTTATGGAATACATGCCTACATTATATTTATGAACTAGAGCTAGTTCTGTGTTGCCCTAGGTTATGACTGTTATATGATGAATATCATCCACCGAATTCACCGATCCAATGCCTACAAATTTTCCACAAATTGTTTTTGCTAAGTTACTACTGTTGCTGTTACACTTGCTACCAAATCATTGCTATCATTGTTACCGTTACTACTGTTGTTACCACTGCTATGAAAACCATCATATTACTGTGCTACTGATCACTTTGTTGCAAATATTTAATTTCCAGGTGTGGTTGACTTGACAACTCAACTGCTAATACTTGCAAATATTCTTTGGCTCCCCTTGTGTCGAATCTATAAATTTGAGTTGAATACTCTACCCTCGAAAACTATTGCGATCCCCAATACTTGTGTGTTATCAAGACCTTTTTCTGGCGCCGTTGCCGGGAAGCATAGCTATATTTGTTGAGTCACTTGGGATTATTATCCATTTATCACTATGAAGAATTTGAAGGATACCAAAACCAAGACCGTTCCCTCTAGGATGAGGGGAGGTAAGGAATTGGCATCACACTCTGCACTTGATTCACCTTCTATTTTGAGTAAACTTGCAACACCACCACATGCTACTAATCCTAATACGTCGCAAGTTATTGATGATGCTACTTCTGCTATGAATGATACTTATGATGATGCTAGTACCTTGCTTGAAGATAATGTGCCACTAGGTGAATTTCTTGATAAAAACTTGCTAGAGCTAAAGAGAATGAAATTGCTGAAACTGATGAAATTATTGAAACTGGTGAAGTCTTTGAAACTAAGAATTATGAAACACCTATTAGACCTATCTCTCCTAGATTTGAAATGCCTAAGATACCTGAGGGTTATGTTATGGATGAGGAGATAGCTAGAGACTTTCTTGCTTGCAATGATAGAGATGATCTTAAGAAACTACTAGTCAAGTTGAAAGAAAAAACTTTGAATGCTAGAATGAAATGTGATCCTAAGTTTGATACTTCATCTATCTTTGTTACCAATAAGGATTATGAATTCTCTGTCGACCCAGAGTTAATTACTTTGGTTGAATCTGATCCTTTCCATGGCTATGAAATTGAAACTGTTCTGGCACATCTTACTAAATTAAATGATATAACCACCCTTTTTGCTCATGATGAGAAAATTCGCTACTATTATATCCTCAAATTATTTCCGTTCTCATTAAAGGGTGATGCTAAGATATGGTACAATACTCTTGCTCCTGGTTGTGTGCGTAGTCCCCAGGATATGATTTATTACTTCTCTGAAAAATATTTTTCTGCTCATAAGAAACAAGCTGCCTTACAAGAAATATTTAATTTTGTGCAAATTGAAGAAGAGAGTCTCCCACAAGCTTGGGGGAGGCTTCTCCAATTGCTTAATGCTTTGCCTAATCATCCTCTTAAGAAAAATGAAATACTTGATATCTTCTATAATGGACTAACCGATGCTTCTAGGGACTTCCTAGATAGTTGTGTTGGTTGTGTTTTCAGGGAACAAACTATTGAACAAGCTGAGGAATTATTGAATAATATATGGAAGAATTATGGTGATTGGACTCTTCCTGAACCACCGCCTAAACCCACTCCGAAGAAGAGGGGTATCTTATTTCTCAGTCCTGAAGATATGCAAGAGGCAAAGAAATGTATGAAGGAAAAAGGTATTAAAGCTGAGGATGTTAAGAAATTACCACCCATTGAAGAAATTACCACCCACAAACTCTTTAATGCAATTTTATGGAACTGACATCCCTTATAATAAACAGCCTAGTTAATGCTTATATGAGTTTGATAACTACATTAGGAAACAAGATCACTTCAATGCAAATGTTATGAAACAATTGAAATACAACTCTGGTATGATTGCTCGCTTGAGTGACTTGTTATTTAGAATCACTAATGATGTTAGAGGTGTAGGAAAACATGCCTCTATGGTTCAAACCCAGTTAGAACAAGTTGCTAAATCTCAAAGAGAATTGCTTAGTGAAATGAATAATAATATAAATGATCATGCTATTAGAGTAGTGACTAGAGGAGGTAGAATGACTCAGGAACCACTTTATCCTAAGGGACACCCTAAAAGAATTGAACAAGACTCTCAAAGAATTAACACTGATGCACCTAGTCCTTCTAAGAAGAAAAAGAAAAAGAAAAATGATAGGACTGTGCACACCTCTAGTGAACCTGAAAGAGAAAAACCTCCTGAAGATAATAATGATGTCTCTATCTCAGATGCTAAAACCCAATCTGGTAATGAACATTCACATAGTGATAATGAAAAAGATAATGATGATGCTCATGAAGACACCCAACCAGATAATGATAAAGAACCAGATAATGATGTTGAGATAGAACCTGCTTTTGATCTTGATAACCCACAACCTAAAAATAAAAGATATGATAAAAGAGACTTTGTTGCTAGAAAACATGGAAAAGAAAGAGAACCATGGGTTCAAAAACCCATGCCCTTTCCACCTAAACCATCTAAGAAAAAGGATGATGAAGAATTTGAACGCTTTGCTGAAATGCTTAGGCCAGTCTTTTTGCGCACCCGCTTGACTCATATTTTAAAGATGGCCCCTTATGCAAAATATATGAAAGACATCATCACTAATAAGAGGAAAATACCTGAAGCTGAAATCTCCACCATGCTTGGTAATTATTATTTTAAGGATGGAGTACCTAAAAAACTTGGAGATTCGGGAATGCCAACTATACCTTGCTCCATCAAAAGAAATTATGTCAAAACTGCCTTGTGTGATTTAGGGGCTGGTGTTAGTGTTATGCCTTTCTCTTTATATAAAAGACTTGATTTGAATAAACTCACACCTACTGAAATATCTTTGCGAATGGCTGATAAATTAACTGCCATACCTATCGGTATTTGTGAGGATGTGCCCGTTGTTGTTGCAAATGTTACTATCTTAACAGACTTTGTTATACTTGAGATGCCCGAGGACGACAACATGTCGATTATCCTTGGTAGACCCTTTTTGAATACTGCAGGGGCTGTTATTGGTTGCAATAAAAGCAAGGTCACTTTTCATATCAATGGTAATGAGCATACGATGCACTTTCCAAAGAAACAATTCCAAGTGAATGGTATTAATGTTATTGAAAAATCTCCGACAATTACTATTGGAAGTTTTTAACTACCTCTACCTACTGCCAAAAAGAAATATGAAATACTTATTGTTGGGGATATGCATATCCCCGTTGAGGTAACTTAGTGTTTTATGAAAGTTCTTCGGTTTCATGCTAATCGAAAGTGGTTGTTAATAAGACTTGATCAACCTTATTAATGGATCATTTTTTGGAGGTATGAAGTTGATGAATTTAGTAGGCACAACATTCTGCTCCCACCTTTTGTTTTCTGTTCTTCTTAGTTAAATAAAATAAAATGCCATGTTTAGTCTATTTTCTGAATTTTCCGTGCAATAAAAAAGTGGTCAAAAATAAAAGTGCTCAGAATGCCCTGAAATTTTAACATGATTTTTTTCTGAATATTTCTGAATATTTGGTATAAATAATATCAGAGGGGGTGCCCCTGGCGACCACAGGACAGCAGGGCGCGCCAGCAACCGCAGGCGCGCTCTGGTGGGTTGTGGTCCCCACGTGGGCCCCCTCACTTATCCCTTTAGCCCATGTCATCTCCTACCTCCAAAAAAATCACCATAGCTCTCTCTCCCATGTTCTTGCTCTCAAACCTGCGGATTTCGATCTCTTTGCTCGAAGCTCCGTTTCTGAAACTATTTTGGGGGATTGCTACTTGGTATGTGACTCCCCCATTGCTCCAATTAGTTTCTACTTTAGTGGTTTATATTTTGAATAATTAACTACTCTTGGTGCTACTGTAAATGGGCTTGCATGTTGAATTCTTAGAGTTCTAAGTAGTTTGAATGCTTGATATGGCCTCTAGGCATCCTTATGAGTAGTCGCTATCAATCTTGTGAAGTTTGGTTGACAAAAAATTTGTGGACTACAATTTTCAGAATTTTATTTATAGGAATAAGATGAGTATTTTCAGAAAGTTTTCCTCCAAGAAGAAAGCTAAGGGAGTTATCGCGGAATCATCGGACAAGGACCTCAACACTCCGATAATGGCGGAGGTGCGGCCGTGCGAATTGCCGCATAATGCCTTCATGGAGGATGCTGGGTTCCATCAAGAATTTGCCCAATTCGTGGCGAATGCCGGGCTGACCGACTTCCTCGCAGATGAGTGTGATCAACACCACCTCCTCACGAACTCCTTTGTGCAAAGTTTTAATTTTCTGAGTAGAAATAATCCTCCTGAGGTGCGATTTAACTTATATGCTGAACCTCATCAGATATCTCTCACTGACTTTTGTGACATATGTTTGATTCCCTCTGACGGGGAATTAAGAGAGCCTAGACCTGTAGAGTTTGAGGACTTTTATCGCACTCTGACAGTGGGGGATGAGAGAGGCGTGTCGAATGTCACCGCCACTACTTTGCAGTTTCCTTCTATGCATTACTTTGTTTTATTCATCGCGAAGTGTTTAACTACTAGAGAAAAGGTTGGTGCACTCAGTGCCCTCGACTTTTCCATTTTACATCGTGCACTACACAATGATCACACCTTTAGCCTAGGGGCTATTATTGCATGTCGTCTACACCTTAATAGAACTAAGGGAAAAATTCATGGTGGTATTTATGCTACTCGCTTAGCGAGTCACTTTAATGTTCAAATACGCCAACATGATTATCCTTTGTCTCGAGTTTATCTAGATCACCAGGCAATGGAGGATCACTAGTTTATTGATGCCGCTGATTCATTTCATAACATTCGGTACAACTTGGTTTTCAATGTGGAAACCCGTGATATTATCCCGTTGCCTGCACCTGCTTTGTTTGATTTTATTGCCAGGGGCGGATACAGAGTCATGCCAGAGGACATTATCGCCTACCGGAACGACCAGGCAGTCGCAGAGCAGGAGCCTCAGGAGTGGGATGCTCAGGTGCCACCGCCACAACACTACTACATGGGACCGGATGGCTACTTTTGGATGGTGATTACCAAGCTAGACCAAAAGCCTAAGCTTGAGGGAGTACGTATTTCCGCTGACATTATATTCATGTTTACACCTTTCATTCTAGTTGTCGGTGTCCACACTTCTTCATTGTATTATCCATGCTAGATTTATTTCCTCGCTTTCTTCTTGTGTGTTTGAAAAACTTTGAGAAAACCCAAAAATATTTCTTGTTTCTTTTTGGTTTTTCTTTCTAGTTTAATTAGTTGCATTATTAAAACAAAACCCAAAAAGATTTCTCGATTCTTCTTTTGCTTGTTGGGAGCTTTCCCATGTAAATAGTTTTTCTTGTTTTTGTTTTTCCTTCTTTAATTTGTTTTCTTCAAGAAAAACTAAAAACTCCAAAAAATATTTCAGTGTGTTTCTCTGAAATTCTTTTTTTATTGAGTCATAGCAAGGAGAAGACCACGATGAAAATGTTGAGTGGCTCTCATATGCATTATTGTTGATCTAACAAAGAGCCCAAATTGCCTTGTCTTCTCCTTTTGAATAAAATGTTTGCAGATTCCAGCTTAGTCCATGGCACTCCTGCACTATTATTATTTTCATATCATTCAGTCGTGCAAGTGAAAGGCAATAATGACGATGTTTGATGAAGTGACTGTGGCAGAGAGAAGCGGCTATGAACTCAACTTGTTCTTGTCTTTGTAAATATGTTTATCCTAGTATCCATGCTTCAGCATATTATGATCAACCATCCTTGAAATGACAATTAGAGATTATAGGTTCTCATGCCATGCTTAAGTAGCTAGGAGTGGATAATGATTTATCTTGGATGTCAACATGCATTAATATGATTGTGATGTAGTATGATGATATGGTATCCTCCTTTGGATGTTTCAAGCGGCTTGACTTGGCACATGTTCATGCATGTAATTGAATCAAAACCAACATAGCCTCTATGATATTTATGTTCATGGTGTTCATATCCAACTCATGCTAGTATTCAATGTTAATTATGCATAACACATGTTCATGACCGTTTTCGCTCTCTAGCTGGCTGCTTCTCAATCTATTTGCTAGCCTTCGCCTGTACTAAGCGGGAATACTGCTTGTGCATCAAAATCCTTAAACTAAAGTTATTCCAGATGAGTCCACCATATCTACCTACATGCGGTATTACCCTGCTGTTCCAAGTAAATTTGTATGTGCCATCTCTAAAATTTCAAATGAACACATGTTTTGTGTGCGTGGACCGCTCGTGGAGAGACACATGTTTTGTGTGCCTGGACCGTTCCAAGTAAATTGTCAGTATCTTCCATACTAAGCGGGTTATTCTCATGATGAGTGTTTATTCACTCGTCCTTGCATGAGAGGGGCGGTAATAGGGATGCTCAGTCCAAAAATAAAAAATTGTAAATAATTAAACAAAACTCCCCCAGGATTGTTGTTGGTATGGACGCTACCTATGGATTCGGCTACCCGTGGAGTGTGTTTTTTGGTGGAGGGGGAGCAAACCTTTACTTTTATCGCTTGGGAACTGCCGCTAATGTGTTTAGCATGGAAGATATTGCTAACTCTTGGTCGTAACATTGACAGTAAGGGTGTACCTCCCAAAATTATATTTATCTCTATTTTAAGCTTTGAGCTCTGGCACCTCTGCAAATCCTTGCTTCCCTCTGCGAAGGGACTATCTATTTAAATTTTTGTTGAGTCATCACCTTCTGAAACAAGCGCCAAACCTGAGAACACTATTGTCATCCTCATGCATTGTGCATAGTTAATGTTGGATTCATCATGACTGGATCTTTTCTACCATGAATTACAATGTTTAGTCGCTGCTTGAACTTTCGGGGTGCTCTGCATTTATGTTTTGCGGTCTCAGAAAGGGCTACAGAGATACCACTGTTGTCATATTATATCATAATTGTTTTGACAAAGTGTTGGCATTGGATATATCTTATTATTGCTTTCTAGTTGATTATGCCATTGATATGAGTTCATATAATTTCTAAGAGTTATTGTTGACATGGTTAGTCATGATCTTTGTTGAAAACCTGGGTGCTACTTAAACTTATTTATGTAAACAAGAACAAAACAGTTCGTAGAAGTTTTTCTTTATCACTTTCAGTTTGTCAACTGAATTGCTTGAGGACAAGCAAAGGTTTAAGCTTGGGGGAGTTGATACGTCTCCGTCGTATCTACTTTTCCTAACGCTTTTGCTCTTGTTTTGACTCTAATTTGCATGATTTGAATGAAACTAACCCGGACTGACGTTGTTTTCAGCAGAAGTACCATGGTATTATTTTTGTGCAGAAATAAAAGTTCTCGGATTTGGATGAAACTTTTTGGAGATTTATTTCAGAATAAATAAAAAATATTGGAACCAAGAACCACCGGAGGGGGTGCCCTGGCTGGCCACGATACACCAGGGCGCGCCACCCCCTCCAGGCGCGTCCTGGTGGGTTGTGGGTCCCTCGTGGCCCCCCTGCCCTAATTCCAACTCCATAAATGCATATTTTTTGAGAAAAAAATAGAGGAGAAAGTTTCATCATGTTTCGCAATATGGAGCCGCCGCCACCTCCTGTTCTTCATCGGGAGGCCAGATCTGAAGCCCGTTTGGGGCTCCGGAGAGGGGAATCTTCGGTCTTCGTCATCACCAACCCTCCTTCATCACCAATTCCATGATGCTCCCCACTGGGAGTGAGTAATTCCTTTGGAGGCTCGCTGGTCGGTGAGGAGTTGGATGAGATTCATCATGTAATCGAGTTAGTTTTGTTAGGGCTTGATCCCTAGTATCCACTATGTTCTGAGATTGATGTTGTTATGACTTTTCTATGCTTAATGCTTGTCACTAGGGCCCGAGTGCCATGATTTCAGATCTGAACCATTTATGTTTTGACCATTATATCTATGTTCTAGATCCAATCTTGCAAGTCATATTCACCCATTACGTGTTATGATCTGTAAACCCCAGTGTGACAGTAATTGGGATACTTTCCGGTGATGACCTTAGTTAGAGGAGTTCATGTATTCACTATGTGTTAATGCTTTGTTCCGGTTCTCTATTAAAAGGAGGCCTTAATATCCCTTAGTTTCCTTATGGACCCCGCTGCCACGGGAGGGTAGGACGAAAGATGTCATGCAAGTTCTTTTCCATAAGCACGTATGACTATTTACGGAATACATGCCTACATTATATTTATGAACTGGAGCTAGTTTTGTGTCGCCCTAGGTTATGACTGTTATATGATGAATATCATCCAATGAATTCACCGATCCAATGCCTACGAGTTTTCCACATATTGTTGTTGCTAAGTTACTACTGCTGCTATTACTGTTACACTTGCTACGAAATCATTGCTATCACTATTACCGTTACTACTACTATTACCACTGCTATCAAAACCATCATATTACTGTGCTACTGATCACTTTGCTACAGATATTTAATTTCCAGGTGTGGTTGAATTGACAACTCAACTGCTAATACTTGCAAATATTCTTTGGCTCCACTTGTGTCGAATCTATAAATTTGGGTTGAATACTCTACCGTCGAAAATTGTTGCAATCCCCTATACTTGTGGGTTATCAAACCCCGTGTTGTTACCCTTAATAGCAATGATACATGCGTGTCATGTCTCTTTCTGTCACTGAGATTGAGCACCGCAACATCGAACCCATCACAAAGCACCTCTTCCCATGGCAAGAAAAATCAATCTAGTTGGCCAAACCAAACCAAAATTTTGGAGAAGAATTACGAGGCGATAAAAATCATGCATAAAAGAGTTCAAAGAAGACTCAATTAATATTCATGGATAGAACTGATCATAAACCCACAATTTATCGGATCCCAACAAACACACCGAAAAAGAGTTACATCAAATAGATCTCCAAGAACATCAAGGAGAACATTATACTGAAGATCAAAAAGAGAGAAGAAGCCATCTAGCTACTGCCTACGGACCCGTAGGTCTATGGTAAACTACTCACGCATCATCAGAGGGGCAAGGATGATGATGAAGAACCCCTCCGTGATCGTTGCCCCCTCGGGTAGAGTGCCAGAAAAGGCCTCTAGATTGGATCTCGTGGTTCTGGAACTTGCGGTGGCTGGAAAAGTGTTTCGTCGACTCCCCTAGGGTTTTTGGGATTTTAGAGTATTTATAGAGGTGGAGGTCGGTGGAGAAGCTTCCCGTGGGCTCCACTACCCACCAGGGCACGCCGGGGGCCTCTGGCGCGCCCTGGTGCCTAGTGGACCCCACGGGCCTCCTCCCGTGTGCTCCTTTGGCTCCCTGGGTGTCTTTTGGGCAGAAAAAAAACTCTAAAAAGTTTCATGGCATTTGGACTTTGCGAAGTAAAAAACAAGCAAAAAACAGCAACTGGCACTTGGCACTATGTCAATAGTTTACGTAACACCCCCAGTGGTTAACTACAGTAATCACCATTTTGATAATGCCATGTCATCATGATCAACAGTGCCTAATCATCATTTGCTTTCAGCTCCTAACTAAAATTTCAAATTAAAACTAAAGTGAAAACTAAAAGTTGTCTAAACCTGAAAACAAAAATGTGCCTCATGTTGCAAATATTTCCAAAGCATTTATAAAAATGATTGCAACATTTAATGGAGTTGGAAAAGGACTAAAACATCAAGGAACAGCAGCAAAACAACACTATTAAATCCTTTTCAAATTAAATAAAATCCCAAATGAAAACCTTTGTGCTCAAAACCATTTTATTGCAGAGGCATACAATGCACTATGATTTATGGGCTAGGTCTCATATTTTACAAAAACCTTCTGGTGCTCAAACATTTAATAAAAAAAAGAGAAGAAAACAGAAAGAGAAAAACAAAAGAAAACAAAAAGAGAAAAGGACCCCCCCGACTGGGCCTCGACCCACAGGCCAAGCGGCCCACCAGGCCGGCCCAGCTCCCCCACCTCCCTGGCCTATATGGCCCCCAGGGGCCACCCGAACCCTAACCCATTCCCCCCCCCCCCCCCCCCCGATCCAGAAAATCTGGATCGGGATCGAACCCCGGCGCTCCCGTCGCCCCGCCGCCTCGGCGCCCGTCGCCGCCGGCCTCCCCCGACGCCAGCCGCCGCCTACCTGCCCCCGCCGCCGGCCGCCTCCTCCTCCTCGCCACGCTCGCAGCCCCGACCCTGCGCCCCCATGTGAGCCGCTCCCCCTTCCTGCCCCGCTCGCCTTCCCCCCCCCCTCGGCCCCCTCCCTTCCCGGCGTGACGCACGCACGTGCACGTGCCGCCTCTCCAACGCACCTCGCTGCGCGCGCCCCGCACCGCTCCCGCGCGTGCCCGCGCCCGGCCACCGTCGCCCCAGCTCTTCCCCGGCACCCGCCTGCGCGGCCCCGCTGCCGCTGCTTCGCATCGCCATCGGCCGCGCGCGCCGCCGCTCCCGCCTGCCCCGCACCTCCCTGCTCCGGCTGCGACCACCGCGAGCCCCGCGCGCCCTTCCACCCGTGGTCGCGCCCTCCTGCTGCTGCTGCGTTGCGACTGCTGCAATCGGCAGCTCGCCCACGGCCGTCGCGCCTCGCCCGCGCCTACCACCGCCCATGCTCATAGCCCTCCCATTGCCGCGTCGCCGTTCCCCCTGCTCCCGCGCCGTCGCCCTGCGTCCGCCCCGCGGCGGTCCTGCCGCTGCTCCACGCCGGCGCGCCGCCCTGGCCCCCCTGCTCCTTGCGGCTGCCCTGCCATGGGCGCCGGCGCCCCGCAGCGCCGAGTTGGGTGCGCCCCGCGGGTCAACGCCCGTTCGGGCCGCGACCGCTAGGCCTCCCCTGGGCCTATGACGTATGGGCCCCGCCCAGAGAACATTTTTTTTTTAAAAACAATAAAATAATCATAATAATTAATTACTAATTAACCTAATTAACTATGATTAATTAAGACTAATTAAGTTTAATTAACTAAATGTTTAATTAAGCTAATTTAACTACTGCTAATTAACTAACAGAGGCTGACAGGTGGGCCCCACCTGTCAGGTTGACTGCTGACGTCATGCTGATGTCAGCATACACTGTTTCGGATAATGTTGATTTAATAAATTAATTAAATTCCAGAAATTGCTAAAATCTTTAGAAAATCATATTAAATAATCCGTAACTCATATCGAAAAACTTTGTACATGAAAATTGCTCAGAACGACGAGACGAATCCGAATACGCGGTCCGTTCATCTGTCACATGTCCCTAACTACCCAAACATGCAACCGTTCCCCTTCGGTCATCTGTCTGACAAATGCCCGGAACCAGGAAAACATTCCCGGATGGATTCCTCCTTCCTCAGTGACATGCAACCATACGCTAGGACACACCCGGCACTGCACATTGTCATGTCGTACTTTGTGTTGCTCATGTTTGCTGTGTATTTATACTGTTTCCTCCCCCTCTTCTCTCTCGGTAGCCCCCGACACCGACGTCGTCCCCGAGTTCGACGCAACTCCGGAGACCGGAGACACCATTGACGACCTTGCCCTTGCCGCCGAGCAACCAGGCAAGCCCCCCCCTTTGATCATCCCGATATCGCCCATTCTAATTTCTCATGCTTGCATTAGAATTGCTGCTGCTGCTGCTTTACCTATTCTGATGCATAGCCTGTTTATTGTAACCTGCTATTGATAATTACCTGCATATCCTAAACTGCTTAGTATAGGCTGGGTAGAGACCTATCAGTGACCCCACTTATCCCGACTGCCCCGCTGGATTATCCGAAGACCCGATCAACGGGATTGAAGACCAGGCCCCGACACCGCACATCACCCCCCCCCCCTTAGTTGTAACGACACTGCAGCGTTACTATCGAGTGCCGAGGGTGAAACCTCTTGTAGCACTTCTGATGTTAACTCTGTAGAGTAGCTATTCGGTCGTGGTCATCGAGGGTGATTCCTCCTTCACCGCTTCCGATACGACGCCGTCGTACAACACCTCTAGTGTGAACCCAACGAGGGTGAATCCTCCGAGTTCACCTTGACGAATACATCGAGTAGGAATCCAACGAGGGTGATACCTCGGATTCCCCTGATGTTATGGACACACGGATACTTGGACTTTACACTGTTACTTGGATAGGCGGGTCGACCCTGAGGGGTACCCGCGTGTGCCTGAGAGGCGAGTGTTGTGAAGACGGGTGCCTGTATGGTGCCCGAGTGATGAATACGAGGCGCGGCCGGCATTCTTAACCCTTGCAGGAAGTCCTCGAGACGGGGCGACGGGGTCAGATCTTTCGTGAGTCTCTGCTCGTTACCGCAAGCCCAAGGTACTAACGATTTGGATATTTGATCTGAGCAGGCCTCTGGCCTAATAGCACCAACCATCACGTGGGCATAGTATGGGCGTTCTGCATCATATGCATCAGCCGAAAGCTCTGTCAGACGTCTAGTTCAGCATGGCGGCACAGACGGACCGGCACCTTCCTGTAGAGTTGGTGCCTGGCTTCACCATGTGTGCAACGACCCGTAGGGCGAGGGGCGATGGCCAAGACCCCCTTGCGCTTAGGATGTAGACCGGCGGGGACCTCTCTGCTGAGCTGTAGGTAGGGTTGCGGTGTGTCGTTTGGCCGAGGCCGGGCATGACCCGGAAAAGTGTGTCCGGCCAGAGTTAAGCGAGCTTGGTGGGTAAGTTGGTGCACCCCTGCAGGGAAGAAAACTTCTATCGATAGTCTGTCCTATGATAACGGACACTCGGAGTTGTATCCTGATTGATACAATTTTTAGAACTGGATACTTGGATACTATGGCTCTGGGATTGCTTCTTGCAGGGAGTCGAGAAGGGATCTCAGGACGAGGTTGATGACTGTATGGCTCTTGGATTGCTTTCTCGCAGGGAGTCGAGAAAGGATCTCTGGGTGAGGATGAGACTTAATGATACTGCTACATTATATTGTACTGTTCTACTCTCTTCTATTGCTGCAAGACCTCTGAAGATGCTAGTCTTCGATAGGACTAGGCCTCCTCTCTATTCTGGCATTTCTGCAGCCCAGTCCACATATACAGCCTTCCTTTGAAAATGTTGCATATGTAGTGTAGATCCTTGCTTGCTGAGTACTTCTGAGTACTCACGGTTGCTTTGTTTTCCTTTTCTCCCCATATCAGTTTGTCGTGACCAGAGGACGGAGCCCCCTGAGACAGATGCCCCGTCGATCGACTACTACTACCACCCCGAGGATGATTACTTCTACGAGCTGACCGACGACCAGGAGTAGGATCGTAGTGTTTTATTTTTCCCCGGCTTTCTAAAAGTCTTTCTGTGCTTTCTTTTATATCTGTACTCAGATATCTGATGCTTCCGCTGACGCTTGTTCGCAAGCTTATGTATTTGAGCCCTCGAGGCCCCTGGCTTGTAATATAAAGCTTGTATGACTTTATTTATGTTTTAGAGTTGTGTTGTGATATCTTCCCGTGAGTCCTTAGGCTTGATGGTGTGCATTTGCGTGTATGATTAGTGCACTATTGGGCCGGGGGCGTCACAAGTTGGAATCAGAGCCGACTACCTGTAGGAACCCCCTTTCCAACTCCTTGGCCGAAGTTGAGTCTAGTAACCGAAAACTGTTTTACTAACTTGGCTGTGTGGCTTACGTGCCCATGTCGCCAATTGGGTGGTATTAGGATCTTTTACTCCTCGTCTATACTCTGAGACTCTGATCTCTCTTCTATTCGGGTTAAATAAATTTTACTAACTCCAACATTAGGATCTCGTAATCACATCCACCCGGAGTTCTGAAATTTCCCCCCTTTCTTCAAGATTGTGGGCCAGGTTCCGCTTGCAGGATCCTTTTATCGAGGGCACCTTGTGTTTCACTTGCAGATCCCTCGCCCCAATAGTTTTCTCCGACGTTGATGTAGCCTTTGCTATGTCTCGTTGTGTACTTCCTTGCCACGTGCCTGTGCGCCGCCTAGTTTGTCTAGCTACGTGCATTTCCGAACTCCTACCGCCGTTTGTGTCCAATTCCGTGCATCGTTCTGTATGTCTTTGATGACTACTAATATGCACCTAATGCCTTCTTGTTCATCACTCATGTTACATCGTGAATGACCTCTTACACATGCAGTTTTTCTTGCTAAACTGCCCCTGTTGATTTGGCAGGATGGCTGACGATCCTCCACCTCCACCTTATATTGCCGCAATGATGCAGCAATTTGAACTGAACCGTCAGGTTATGACCGGGATATTGGCTCAGTTCCCAAACCAGAATGCTCATCAGCAGCCTACACCAATAACACTGTCAGAATTCGTGCGCCTCAATCCGTCCACTTTTCGCAGCTCGACTGATCCAATGGATGCTGACGATTGGCTCCGTGACATTGCCTTCTAGATGAAGTCGGCCAATGTTATCCCTGACAGTTACATCACCTATGCGACATATCACCTGAGGGGATCAGCTGCTCAATGGTGGGAAAACCACAAGGGTATGTTGCCTGCTGAAACAATAACCACTTGGCAGGAATTTCAGTCAGCTTTTCGTGCACGGTGCATTCCTCAAGGTCTAATGGACCAGAAGAGGCAGGAGTTCCACCAACTCTCTCAGGGCAAAATGACCGTGGATGAATATCAGAGGAAATTTCTTGAACTATCCCGCTATGCTGAAGATGACGTCGACACTGACACTCGCAAGTAGGAGAAATTCCGTGAAGGACTACGTACTGATATAAAACTTGCACTTGCTGTCCATGATTTCACAGACTTCGCGACGCTTGTCAGCAAATCTTTCCAAGTTGAAACAGCTCTGACTGAGTACCAGGAGTCGCTCAAGCGCACTCATGAAGCTAGGTCAGCCTGTTCAGAAGCGTCGAGTCTGGATCCCACACAATATTCATCATCGACCCGCTCCAACACCAAGGCCGTCATATGCTGCACCTCGTCTGCCTCCACCACCAAGGCAACTGAACATTTCAAGTGGACAGCCCAATGTTGGTGTTTCTCCCCATAATGATGGTCTGTGCCACCAGTGTGGACAGCCAGGGCACCGTGCTTTCAACTGTCATCAGGGTCAGCCTCCGAATGCATCACGTCATCCTGTTATTCGTAGGAAGGGCCATCGGACCCATCATTCCAGAAATCGAAGTGCCGGACTACCTGCTAGTCAACTTGTTCATGTCAACCAAGTCAACATGGAAGAAGCTCGACAGGACCCCAAAATTGTGATGGGCACCCTTCTAGTGAATTCAATCCCAGCTTCGGTCCTCTTTGATTCTGGAGCATCGCACTCCTTCATGTCCGAAAGTTTTGCGCGAAGCCATGATATACTTTTCGAGGAGATGTCCATCCCATTAGTAATCCATTCACCTGGGCTAATTGGCAAACTACCATGGTAAGCCACGGTAACCACATTGTGATTGGAGGATTGATGTTCCCCGTTTCACTCATTGCTCTCAAGACCTCCAACATAGACATTATTCTGGGTATGGACTGGTTGAAGCCTCATAAAGCTTTGATTGACTGTGCCACTGAAATAGTCCGCCTCACACACCCTTCCGGTTAGACTGTCAGATACTCAGCTCGTACAGTGCAGGACGCCGAAACTCAAATATATGTTCTGAATGCATTGAACGCTTCACCTCTTGAAGGCATCGAAAATGTTCCAGTTGTTCGTTAATTTCAAGATGTCTTTCCAGAAGAACTTCCAGGAATACCCCCTGCTAGAGCTGTCGAATTTGTCATCGACCTGAAGCCAGGCACTACCCCTATTGCGAAGCGTCCTTATAAAATGCCTCCGCACCACCTTCTTGAACTTAAGGAGGAAATCGACACGTCACTTAAGAAAGGTTTCATCCGCCACAGTTCCTCTGCTTGGGGAGCACCTTCACTCTTCGTTAAGAAGAAGGATGGAACTAACCGATTGGTTCAGGATTATCGGCCCATTAACCAAGCCACAATTCAGAATAAATATCCGCTTCCTCAGATCAATGATTTGTATGATCAACTTGCTGGATCATCGGTGTTTTCTAAACTCGATTTGAGATTGGGATACCATCAGATCCGTGTTCGCGAAGAGGATATTCCGAAGACTGCATTTGTTACTCGCTATGGCTCTTATGAGTACACTGTAATGTCATTTAGCCTAAACAAATGCTCCAGCTACGTTCTCCCGCCTGATGAATTATATATTCATGGATTACCTCGACAAGTTCATCGTGGTTTTTCTAGATGATATTTTGCTTTATTCGAAGAATAAGGAAGAACATGCCGAACACCTCCGTCTTGTACTGGAAAGGCTCCGAGAACACCAGTTGTATGCCTAATACTCCAAATGTAAATTCTGGCTTTCTGAAGTAACGTATCTTGGTCAAGTGATTTCCAAAGATGGCATTGCCGTTAACCCAGAACGAGTTCAGGCTATTCTTGACTGGACTCCTCCGAAGAACGTCAAGCAAGTGAGAAGTTTTCTCGGCCTTGCAAGCTATTGCCGTCGGTTTGTTGAGAATTTTTCTAAGATTGCTAAGCCCCTGACTGATCTGCTTCACAAGGGCGTTAAATTTGAATGGACAGAAAAATGTCAGGAAAGTTTCCAGACACTCAAAGACAAGCTGACATCTGCCCCAGTACTATCTCCTCCAGATACTCGCAAAGACTTCGTGATTTATTGTGACGCATCCCATGAAGGATTAGGCTGTGTCCTAATGCAAGAGCGTAAAGTGATTGCTTATGGCTCTCGTCAGTTGCGCCCGCATGAAGGGAATTATCCGGTACATGATCTAGAACTAGCTGCTGTCATCTATGCACTGCAGTCGTGGCGACATTACCTCCTCGGTAATCGTTGCGAGATCTACACGGATCATAAAAGTCTGAAGTACTTGTTTACTCAACCATCTCTAAACCTCCGTCAGCAAAGATGGATGGAGGCCATTGCGGACTATGATTTTGGTATTTCTTATACCCCTGGCAAGGCTAACGTGATGTCTGATGCCTTAAGCCGCAAGTCCTATTACGAAAACCTCATGGTTAGGCGAGCTCAACCTCGTCTTTTTGAAGAACTGCGCAAGCTGAATCTGCGTATTGTTCCACAGGGCTCTCTAAATAACCTTGTGATACAACCAGATCTTGAGAAAGCTGTTAAGAATGCACAAGCTAAAGATGCTGAAGTTGATCTGATGAAGAAAAATCTTCACCTTGAAAAGTACAGGGATTTCTCGCTGTCTGAAGATGGAACCTTGTATTTCAGAAACCGCATTGTGGTACCTCGCTTCGAACTCATGACTGACAAAGTCATGAAGGAGGCACATGATACCCCGCTGTCTATTCATCCGGGTAGCACCAAGATGTATCGTGATCTCCGTCAAAGGTACTGGTGGTCTAGAATGAAGCAGGACATTGCTCGCTATGTTGCTGAATGTGATGTGTGTCGTCGCGTTAAAGCAGAACATCAGAAACCAGCTGGAATTCTGCAACCACTTCCTATTCCTCTATGGAAATGGGATAAGGTTCAGATGGATTTCTTTACAGGACTTCCCAGGTCACAGAAGGGTCACGATGCTATTCTTGTCGTCGTCGACCAACTTTCTAAAGTTGCACACTTTCTGCCTGTCAAGGAAACTATCACTGCTAGCCAGTTAGCAGAGTTGTATATCTCCAGAATTGTATCACTCCACGGTATTCCGAAGGAGATCAGTTCGGACCGTGGCGGTCTTTTCACCTCCAAGTTCTAGGAAAATTTCCAAACGGCTATGGGAACTCATATTACCTGGAGTTCAGCTTATCACCCCCAATCCCAAGGCCAAGTCGAACGAGTCAATCAAGTGCTTGAAGACATGCTACGAGCTTGTGTTATATCGTTTGGTAAGAAGTGGGAAGAATCTCTTCCATATGCCGAGTTCTCTTATAACAACAGCTATCAAGCCAGTTTGAAAATGGCTCCCTTCGAAGTTCTATATGGACGTAAGTGTCGAACCCCTCTGAATTGGTCAGAAACTGGGGAACGACCGCTCGTGGGTCCGGATATTATTCAACACACCGAAGAACAAGTCCGTATCGTCCGTGAAAACCTCAAGGCGGCTCAGGACCGTCAGAAGAGCAACTACGATCGCAAACGATGGGGTTTGACTTATCAACCTGGTGATCAAGCTTATCTGCGAGTCACTCCTATGAAGGGCACACACCGTTTTGGAATCAAGGGAAAGTTAGCTCCACGCTACATTGGTCCTTTCCGCATAATTGCTAGGCGTGGTCAGGTGGCATATAAATTGGAATTGCCGCCGCAAATCTCTCATGTCCACGACGTCTTCCATGTGTCGCAACTTCGTCGTTGCTTCAAAGAATCTCCACACCAAGCAGTGGATCACGAGATGCTCGAATTGCAAGATGACCTATCTTATAAGGAGCATCCGATTCGCATCCTCGATGAAGCTGAACGTCGAACCCGTCAGAAGGTTACCAAGTTCCTCAAAGTGCAGTGGTCAAATCATACTGAAGATGAAGCCACTTGGGAACGCGAGGATAATCTTCGTGCGGAATACCCCGAACTTTTTCCTTCTACTTCTTAATTCTCGGGACGAGAATTCTTGTTAGTGGAGGAGACTTGTAACACCCCCAGTGGTTAACTACAGTAATCACCATTTTGATAATGCCATGTCATCATGATCAACAGTGCCTAATCATCATTTGCTTTCAACTCCTAACTAAAATTTCAAATTAAAACTAAAGTGAAAACTAAAAGTTGTCTAAACCTGAAAACAAAAATGTGCCTCATGTTGCAAATATTCCCAAAGCATTTATAAAAATGATTGCAATGTTTAATGGAGTTGGAAAAGGACTAAAACATCAAGGAACAGCAGCAAAACAGCACTATTAAATCCTTTTCAAATTAAAAAAATCCCAAATGAAAACCTTTGTGCTCAAAACCATTTTATTGCAGAGGCATACAATGCACTGTGATTTATGGGCTAGGTCTCATATTTTACAAAAACCTTCTGGTTCTCAAACATTTAATAAAAAGAAAACAGAAAACAGAAAAAGAAAAACAAAAGAAAACAAAAAGAGAAAAGGACCGCCCCCCCAACTGGGCCTCGACCCAGCAGGCTAAGCGGCCCACCAGGCCGGCCCAGCTCCCCCACCTCCCTGGCCTATATGGCCCCCAGGGGCCACCCCCGAAACCCTAACCCCCAGTCACCCCCATTCCCCCCCCCCCGATCCAAAAATCTGGAACGGGATCGAACCCCGGCTCCCGTCGCCCCCCGCCCTCGCCCCTGCGTCGCCGGCCTCCCCCGACGCCACCAGCCGGCCTGCCTGCCCCGCCGCCGCCGCCTCCTCCTCCTCTCCACGCTCCAGCCCTACCCTGCTGCCCCCATGTGACCGTCTCCTCCCTGCCCCGCTCGCCGTTCCCCCCCCCCCCCCCCCGTCGTTCACCCTCCCTTCCGGCGTGACCGCGCGCACGCGCACGCACCGCCGCGCCCACACACCGCGCTGCGCGCGCCCCGCACCGCTCCCGCGCGCCACCCGCGCCCGGCCACCATCGTCCCAGCTCTTCCCCGGCACTCGCCCGCGCGGCCCCACTGCCGCTGCTTCGCATCGCCATCGGCCGCGCGCGCCGCCGCTCCTGCCTGCCCCGCACCTCCCTGCTCCGGCTGCGACCGCCGCGAGCCCCGCGCGCCCTTCCGCCCGTGGTCGCGCCCTCCTGCTGCTGCTGCGCTGCGACTGTTGCAATCGGCAGCTCGCCCACGGCCGTCCCGCCTCGCCCGCGCCTACCACCGCCCATGCCCGTAGCCCCCCATTGCCGCGTCACCGTTCCCCCTGCTCCCGCGTCGTCGCCCTGCGTCCGCCCCGCGGCGGTCCTGCCGCTGCTCCACGCCGGCGCGCCACCCTGGCCCCCCTGCTCCTTGCGGCCGCCCTGCCATGGGCGCCGGCGCCCCGCAGCGCCCAGTTGGGTGCGCCCGGCGGGTCAGCGCCCGTTCGGGCCGCGCCCGCTAGGCCTCCCCTGGGCCTATGACGTATGGGCCGCGCCCAGAGAACGTTTTTTATTTAAAAACAATAAAAAATAATAATTAATTACTAATTAACCTAATTAACTCTGATTAATTAAGACTAATTAAGTTTAATTAACTAAATGTTTAATTAAGCTAATTTAACTACTGCTAATTAACTAACAGAGGCTGACAGGTGGGCCCCACTTGTCAGGTTGACTGCTAACGTCATGCTGACATCAGCATACACTGTTTCGGATAATGTTGATTTAATAAATTAATTAAATTCTAGAAATTGCTAAAATCTTTAGAAAATCATATTAAATAATCCGTAGCTCAGATCGAAAAACTTTGTACATGAAAATCTCTCAGAACGACGAGACGAATCCGAATACGCTGTCCGTTCATCTATCACACGTCCCTAACTACCCGAACATGCAACCGTTCCCCTCCGGTCATCTGTCTGACAAATGCCCGGAACCGGGAAAAAAATCCTGATGGATTCCTCCTTCCTCAGTGACGTGCAACCATACGCTAGGACACACCCGGCACTGCACATTGTCATGTCGTACTTTGTGTTGCTCATGTTTGCTGTGTATTTATACTGTTTCCTCCCCCTCTTCTCTCTCGATAGCCCCCGACACCGACGTCGTCCCCGAGTTCGACGCAACTCCGGAGACCGAAGACACCATTGACGACCCTGCCCTTGCCGCCGAGCAACCAGGCAAGCCCCCCCTTTGATCATCCCGATATCGCCCATTCTAATTTCTCATGCTTGCATTAGAATTGCTGCTGCTGCTGCTTTACCTATTCTGATGCATAGCCTGTTTATTGTAACCTGCTGCTGATAATTACCTGCATATCCTAAACTGCTTAGTATAGGCTGGGTAGAGACCTATCAGTGACCCCACTTATCCCGACTGCCCCGCTGGATTATCCGAAGACCCGATCAACGGGATTGAAGACCAGGCCCCGACACCGCACATCACCCCCCCCCTTAGTTGTAACGACACTGCAGCGTTACTATCGAGTGCCGAGGGTGAAACCTCTTGTAGCACTTCTGATGTTAACTCTGTAGAGTAGCTATTCGGTCGTGGTCATCGAGGGTGATTCCTCCTTCACCGCTTCCGATACGACGCCGTCGTACAACACCTCAAGTGTGAACCCAACGAGGGTGAATCCTCCGAGTTCACCTTGACGAATACATCGAGTAGGAATCCAACGAGGGTGATACCTCGGATTCCCCTGATGTTATGGACACACGGATACTTGGAATTTACACTGTTACTTGGATAGGCGGGTCAACCCTGAGGGGTACCCGCGTGCTCCTGAGAGGTGAGTGTTGTGAAGACGGGTGCCTGTATGGTGCCCGAGTGATGAATACGAGGCACGGCCGGGCATTCTTAACCCTTGCAGGAAGTCCTCGAGATGGGGCGACGGGGTCACATCTTTCGTGAGTCTCTTCTTGTTACCGCAAGCCCAAGGTACTATTGATTTGGATATTTGATCCGAGCAGGCCTCTGGCCTAATAGCACCAACCATCACGTGGGCATAGTATGGGCGTTCTGCATCGTATGCATCAGCCAAAAGCTCTGTCAGACGTCTAGTTCAGCATGGCGGCACGGACGGACCGGCGCCTTCCTATAGAGTTGGTGCCTGGCTTCACCGTGTGCGCAACGACCCGGAGGGCGAGGGGCGTTGGCCAAGACCCCCTTGCGCTTAGGATGTAGATCGGGGGGGGGGGCCTCTCTGCTGAGCTGTAGGTAGGGTTGCGGTGTGTCGTTTGGCCGAGGCCGGGCATGACCCGGAAAAGTGTGTCCGGCCGGAGTTAAGCGAGCGTGGTGGGTAAGTTGGTGCACCCCTGCATGGAAGAAAACTTCTATCGATAGCCTGTCCTACGGTAACGGACACTCGGAGTTGTATCCTGATTGATACGATTTTTAGAACTGGATACTTGGATACTATGGCTCTGGGATTGCTTCTCGCAGGGAGTCGAGAAGGGATCTCAGGACGAGGTTGATGACTGTATGGCTCTGGGATTGCTTTCTCACAGGGAGTCGAGAAAGGATGTCTGGGTGAGGATGAGACTTAATGATACTGCTACATTATATTGTACTGTTCTACTCTCTTCTATTGCTGCAAGACCTCTGAAGATGCTAGTCTTCGATAGGACTAGGCCTCCTCTCTATTCTGGCATTTCTGCAGCCCAGTCCACATATACAGCCTTCCTTTGAAAATGTTGCATATGTAGTGTAGATCCTTGCTTGCTGAGTACTTCTGAGTACTCACGGTTGCTTTGTTTTCCTTTTCTCCCCATATCAGTTTGTCGTGACCAGAGGATGGAGCCCCCTGAGACAGATGCCCCGTCGATCGACTACTACTACCACCCCGAGGATGAATACTTCTACGAGCTGACCGACGACCAGGAATAGGTTCGGAGGGTCCCACGCAGGAGGCCTGCGCCTTTCGATCGTAGTGTTTTATTTTGCCCTGCCTTTCTAAAGGCCTTTCTGTGCTTTCTTTTATATCTGTACTCAGATATCTGATGCTTCCGCTGACGCTTGTTCGCAAGCTTATGTATTTGAGCCCTCGAGGCCCCTGGCTTGTAATATAAAGCTTGTATGACTTTATTTATGTTTTAGAGTTGTGTTGTGATATCTTCCCGTGAGTCCTTAGGCTTGATCGTGTGCATTTGCGTGTATGATTAGTGCACGATTGGGCCGGGGGCGTCACAGTTTAGTCCGAAAAAATGATATAAAGTTGCTAGTAAATGAATATAAAACATCCAAGATTGATACTATAACAGCATGAAACAATCAAAAATTATAGATATATTGGAGACATTTCACTCCGTTTCGTAAAATGTGATGAAACTTTCTCTTTGATTTTTTTCCGCAAAACGGTATTTATGGAGTTGGAATTAGGGCAACCGGAGGCTCCAGGGGCCCATAAGCTCACAAGGCGCGCCCTGGGGGGTGGGCGCGCCCCTAAGCTTGTTGCTCCTGAGTGGACCCCTCCAGTAGTTCTCTTCGCTAATATTTTTGTATATTCTAGACATATTCTCCGTAAATTATTAGCTCAATCCGAGAATTTTTATTTTTGAACAAAAATAACACCATCGCATTTCTGCAGAAAACAATGTCAGTCCGGGTTAGTTCCATTCAAATCATGCAAATTCGAGTCCAAAACAAGAGCAAAACTATTTGGAAAAGTAGATACGTTTGGGACGTATCAACGACCGGCGAGGACCCAAACATCGGCGCGGCAACAGGGGCTGGGGACGGCGACCGAGAGGTAGGCCGCCATGCCGAGGACACTGGGACGTCCGGGGAGGCCGCCCACGATGCGCGGAGCGAGGTAGATCCTTATGCGGCAGATGAGCCCATGATACGTCTCCAACGTATCTATAATTTTTTACTGTTCCACGCTATTACGTTATCATTCTTGGATGTTTGACAATCATTTTATAGCAAATTTATATCATTTTTTGGGACTAACCTATTGACATACTGCCCAGTGCCAGTTGCTGTTTTTGGCTTGTTTTTTACTTCGCAGAATATCATTACCAAACGGAGTTCAAACGCAGCGGAACTTTTTGGAAAAAAAATTTGGACCAGAAGACACCCAGTGGGCCAAAGAAGTACCAAAGGGGAGGCCCGAGGTGGGCACAACCCACCAGGGCGCGCCAGGAGGCCCAGGAGCGCCCAGGGGGGTTGTGCCCCCCTCGATGACCTCCCACACCGCCTCTTCGCCCTATAAATTCCCAAATATTCCAGAAACCCTAGGGGCCTAGGGCAGTCGACAAAACACAATTCCAGCCGCCGCAAGTTCCAAAACCACGAGATCCAATCTAGACACCATCACGGAGGGGTTCATGATCCTCATTGGTGCCTCTCCGATGATGCGTGAGTAGTTCATCATAGACCTACGGGTCCGTAGGTAGTATCTAGATGGCTTCATCTCTCTCTTTTTATTCTCAATACAATGGTCTCTTAGAGATCTATTTGATGTAACTCCCTTTGCGGTCTGTTTGTTGAGATTTGATGAACTTTGAGTTTATGATCGGACATATATCCATGAATATTATTTGAGTCTTCTTTTGATCTCTTCTTTGCATGATTATGTATAGCCTCGTATTTCTTCTTCGAATCTTTGGTTTAGTTAGGCCAACTAGATCAATTTTTCTTGCCATGGGAAGAGGTGCTTTGTGATGGGTTTGATCGTGCGGTGTTCTTTCCCAGTGACAGAAGGGGTAGCAAGACACGCATGTATCGTTGCTATTAAGGATAACAAGATGGGGGCTATTCCTACATGAATAGATCTTGTCTACATCATGTCATCATTCTTATTGCATTACTCCATTTCTCCATGAACTTAATACACTAGATGCATGCTGGATAGCGGTCGATGTGTGGAGTAATAGTAGTAGATGCAGGCAGGAGTCGGTCTACTAATCTTGGACGTGATGCCTATATATTGATCATTGCCTTGGATATCGTCATAATTATTCGATCTTCTATTAATTGCCCAACAGTAATTTGTTTACCCACCATGTGCTATTTTCTCGAGAGAAGCCACTAGTGAAATCTACGGCCCTCGGGTCCATCCTTTATCATATTTGCTTTGAGATCTACTTTTATTCGCTTTTATTTTTAGATCTATTATTCTAAAAACCCAAAAATACCTTGCTACACCTTTTATTTGCATCTTTTATTTCGCATTTTATTGAGATCTATTTATCCAATCTACCACAAATTTTATCCCGTCAACTTGACAATTTTTGGCGTCGTTACCCGAAGAGGGATTAACAACCCCTCATACGCGTCTGGTTGCAAGTATTTGTTCTTTGTGTGCAGGTACCGTGTACATAGTGTTGCTTGGTTCTCCTACTGGATTGATACCTTGGTTTCATAACTGAGGGAAATACTTACTGCAGCTGTACTGCATCATCCTTTCCTCTTTGGGGAAATACCGACGCAGTTTCAAGCGACATCAAAAGGAATTTCTGGCACCGTTGGCGGGGAAATGTTATCAACATCTATCAGGTTCCTAATCACAAATATCATGTCCTTGCAATTTACATTATTTTCCATTTGCCTCTCGTTTTCATCTCCCCCACTTCACAAAAATTTGCCGTTTTATTCGCCCTCTTTTTCGTTCGCCGTTTTCTCATCCGATCTATCTTTTTGTTTGATTGAACTTGTCATTATGAGTGATTTCGGTATGGTAGAAACAGATGATGGCCTAACTCCTAAAATTGGATGATCTGGCAATCTGGATGCTAAAACTTTTATTTTGGGGCAAGGGAATGTTATGGGAAAAGCACATATCCAAGAATTTTTCAACTGTGTTGGAAATCTGACTCTTGATGATACTCCTATACTTAAAAGAACTAAATCTTATGCGGAAGCTATTTCAACACTAGTTCTGAAACTTGAAAATAGATTTATCCATACCCATCCTATCTTGCAAAGATTGTTTTATGAGCTACCTGTTATAAAGGCTCCTAAAGCTAAAAAGTTACCTACCCTTGTTCTTATGAATGAATTTGATTACATAGTACGGGAAGCTAGGGAAATTTTTGATTTTTATGGTATGAGCCGTGCAAAACCGATGATAGATGAGATCCTTTATAATAGTGATTATATGTTGAGACATTTTCTTGGGAATAATCAAATTTTTTATGAGAATCTTAAAAGGGAAATCCCCGTTTTAGATATAATCCAACAAGTTTTCAATGATGTTAATCAACAATATTCTTGAATTGTGGCCGGAAATCAAAGGGGATACGTTGATGGGCAACTTGATAATGCTAAAATTTCTATGGATAATGTGTTTCAAGTTATTTTTGCAAAACTTCCTGACAAAAACACACCTATGGATCTAAAACTAAATATGACAATACTTGAATCTATGCATTATGCCTAGCTAGGGGGATGAAACGATAGCGCTTGTTGGGAGGCAACCCGGTGAATAAAATTTATTTTTGCCTTTTTCTTTATGTTCTTGAGTGCTTGCACAATTATGCTGCTGTTATGATTGTGTTTTTTATGTTTTAGTTAGTGTTTGTGCCAAGTAAAGCCTTTGGGATAGCTTTGGTGATAGTTGATTTGATCTTGTTGGAAAACAGAAACTTTTATGTACAGTAAAATAATTCTTAAAAATCACAGAAGAGAAAAAAAAATCTGAATTTTTTACACAAGATGTATATACAAATTTCCTATGTTTTCCTAATTTTTCAGAATTTTGGGGGTAAATAAGTATGAAAACAATTCATATCTTTACAGACTGTTCTGTTTTTGACAGATTCTCTTTTCTTTGCATTGTGTGCTTATTTTGATGAATCTATGGATTGTATCAGGGGTTATAAGCCATGGCAAAGTCAGAATACAGTAGATATAATGCAATAACAAAATTTGAATGGGTTTTCAACTATACTTATAGTAAAGATTGGTTTTCTTATACTAACGGATCTCACAAAGGTTTTGTTAAGTTTTGTGTGATTGAAGTTTTCAAGTTTTGGGTGAGATCACGATGGATGAAGGAATAAGGAGTGAAAAGAGCCTAAGATTGGGGATTCCCCATAGCACCCCAAGTTAATATTCAAGGAGAACCAAGAAACTAAGCTTGGGGATGCCCCGGAAGGCATCCCCCATTTCATCTAACGACCATCGGTATTTTACTTGGAGCTATATTTTTATTCGTCACATATCATGAGTTTTGCTTGGAGCGTCTTGTATTATATGAGTCTTTGCTTGTTTTGATTTTTAGTTTGAGTCATCTATCCTTGCTGAACACACCTATTTGAGAGAGCCAAAATTATGCTATGATTTGTTAGAATTGCTATTTATGCTTCACTTAAATTTTTTGAGCTATGGAATTGCTCTAGTGCTTCACTTATATCTTTTTGAGCACGGTGTGCTTTAATATTTTTGAAGAAATTCTCTCATGCTTCACTTAGATTATTTTGAGAGACGAAAATTTTTATGCTCATGTTCTGCACTTAAATTCGTTTGAGCTTATCAAAAGCAATTGCAACATATGAAATTAGTCCCAAAGTGATAGATATTCAAGAGGGATATAATAAAAACTTTCATGAAGATCATTGAACAAAATAAACTTGATTCTTTGTAATAGTTTTGAGATATGATGATAGTGATATTTGAGTTATGTTGGTAAGTAATTATGCTTTAGTAAGAATATTGGTGTTAAGGTTTGTGATTCCCTATGTAAGCACGAAAGTCAATAGTTATGCAATGAAATTACATCCTACTTGTGGTGCATTATTCGGTGTTAGTTATACTTAATGCTCGCTTATGTGATTTTTCGTTTCTTGGTTGGTTACTTCTTAATCTTTTTTGCTAGCCTCCACTTGTACTAAGTAGAAATACTACTTATGCATCCAAAATCCTTAAACATAGTTTTGCCATATGAGTCCACAATACCTACCTATATGCGGTATTTCTGTGCCGTTCTACCATCTCTAATTTTCAAAATAAATTTCCTTTTTGTGTGCTCGTACCGCTCATGAAGCGGCAGGGGGTGGCCAATATTTTCCATGCTAGATGTGTTATTCTGAAGATGAGTGTTTATTCACTTGTCATTGCACGAGAGTACGGTGGTAATAGGGATGCCCAGTCCCAAAATGAAAAAGAAATTTACTTTATGTTGTCAAATAATAAATTCCTTGGAAAGTGTTGGTATGGACGGTACCCGTGGATACGGCTAGCCGTGGAGTGTGAAAGTATGGTGGAAAAAAGGAATAAACTTTATTTTCTGTTTGGGAACTGCCTATGATATATCTAGCATGGAAAGTGTTGGGAATTACTCGGTCGTTTTCGTTGACGGGAAAAGTATGCCTCTCAAAAAAATATCTCTCAATTTAAGCTTTGAGCTCTGGCACCTCTACAAATCCCTACTTCCCTCTGCGAAGGGCCTTTCCATTTACTTTATGCAATTTTTATTTTTATTTGAGTCTCCATCTTCTCTTATAAAGCACCAACTAGGGAGCACTATGATCATACTTGAGCATTGGATCTAGCTAATATGCGAGTGTGTTTCATGAATGGATCAATGATTGAGCATGATGGGCTAGGGATAGTTTCTTTAGTGTTGATATTTTGAAAGACATGGTTGCTTATTGATATGCTTGAGTATTGAAATCTTCATGTCAAAACTAGACTATTGCTTTGAACCATATAAAAGTCCAAATGTCCATGCTACAAAAGAAAAGAATATGTGATGAACATGTTAGGCAGCATTCCACATAAAAATTTCTATTTTTATCATTTACCTACTCGAGGACGAGCAGGAATTAAGCTTGGGGATGCTGATACGTCTCCAACGTATCTATAATTTTTTTATTGTTCCATGCTGTTATGTTATCATTCTTGGATGTTTTACAATCATTTTATAGCAACTTTATATCATATTTTGGGACTAACCTATTGACATATTGCCTGGTGCCAGTTGCTATTTTTTGCTTGTTTTTTACTTCGCAGAATATCAGTACCAAATGGAGTCCAAATGCAGTGAAACTTTTTGGAGATTTTTTTGGACCAGAAGACACCCAGTGGGCCAAAGAAGTACCAGAGGGGAGGCCCAAGGTGGGCACAACCCACCAGGTCGCGCCAGGAGGCCCAGGCACGCCCAGGGGGTTGTGCCCCCCTCGGTGACCTCCCGCACAACCTCTTCGCCCTATAAATTCCCAAATATTCCAGAAACCCTAGGGGAGTCAATGAAACACAATTCCAGCCGACGCAAGTTCCAGAACCACAAGATCCAATCTAGACACCATCACGGAGGGGTTCATCATCCTCATTGGTGCCTCTTCGATGATGCGTGAGTAGTTCATCATAGACCTACGGGTCCGTAGGCAGTAGCTAGATGGCTTCCTATCTCTCTTTTGATTCTCAATACAATGGTCTCTTGGAGATCTATTTGATGTAACTCTTTTTGCGGTGTGTTTGTTGGGATCCGATGAACTTGGAGTTTATGATCAGATCTATATCCATGAATATTATTTGAGTCTTCTTTTGATCTCTTATATGCATGATTATTTATAGCCTCATATTTCTTCTTCGAATCTTTGGTTAAGTTAGGGTAACTAGATCGATTTTTCTAGCCATGGGAAGAGGTGCTTTGTGATGGGTTCGATCGTGCAGTGTTCTTTCCTAGTGACAGAAGGGGCAGCAAGAAATGCCTGTATCATTGCTATTAAGGATAACAAGATGGGGGCTATTCCTACATGAATAGATCTCGTCTACATCATGTCATCGTTCTTATTGCATTACTCCGTTTCTCCATGAACTTAATACACTAGATGCATGCTGGATAGCAGTCGATGTGTGGAGTAATAGTAGTAGATGCAGGCAGGAGTCGGTCTACTAATCTTGGACGTGATGCCTATATATTGATCATTGTGTTGGATATCATCATAATTATTCGATCTTCTATCAATTGCCCAATAGTAATTTGTTTACCCACCGTGTGCTATTTTCTCGAGAGAAGCCACTAGTGAAATCTACGGCCTCTGAGTCTATTCTTTATCATATTTGCTTTGAGATCTATTTTTATTCACTTTTATTTTCAGATCTATTATTCCAAAAACCCAAAAATACCTTGTTGCACTTTTTATTTGCATCTTTTATTTCATGTTTTATCGAGAGCTATTTATCCAATCTACCACAAATTTTATCCCGTCAACTTGATAATTTCTGGCGCCGTTACCCAAAGAGGGATTGACAACCCCTCATACGCGTTGGGTTGCAAGTATTTGTTCTTTGTGTGCACGTACCGTTTACATAGTGTTGCTTGGTTCTCCTATTGGATTGATACCTTGGTTTCATAACTGAGGGAAATACCTACAGTAGTTGTACTGCATCATCCCTTCCTCTTTTGGGAAATACCGACGCAGTTTCAAGCGATATCTGCCCACGCAAGAAGATAGCTCCGGGGCAGTGATGGCCCCCGACGGTACTGTCGGAGAGGATGAGGGCGCCACTTGAGCTTTCCGGAAGGCCACTGAGGAGAGTCCCGCCGAAGGCACCTTGAACCCGGAGGCCCTCATTACTGGGTCTACGGGGGCCCCCGGGACCTCGCAAGTTGATGCCCCAAGAAGTTTTGCTAGTTTGAGCACCCAGGCCTCGGAGGCCCCCGTTATTGGGTCTACGGGGGGGAGGACTCCACCGGGCGATGCCCTGGAGAGCGCCGCTGGTTCGAAAGACCCGGGCCCCAGAGGGGCCCTTTATTGGGTCAAAGGGTTGGGCCCAGGGCTCCGTCTGGTAATGCCTCAAGCAACAACACCCTCACCCCTACAACACCGGCAGGAGGTCTCCCGGCAGGTGTCTCCAGCCTGGCGGAGCATGATGGCCCATCGAATGGTGCCGCACACATTGGATTAGATGCGACTGCTTCTATGGTCAAGGGATCCTCCGGGAGCCGCCTCCTGTTAGTGGTTCCAACAGGGCCCTGGGGCCGGCGCTTTGCCTGGGAGGCGCCGTTGGTGCCGGTGTGTCTACCGGCAGGTTTCTCCGTTCGATGCGTTCGGCGGTTGATCGCCTTGAAGCTGACCTGGTGGACGAGAGGGTGGCCCTGGCCCATAGCTGGCAGGCCCTTGCCGGAGCGTGGGAAGTCTTCTTCACCCAGTCCATTCGCACCAAGGGGAGAACGAGGAGACCCGAGAGTAGGTGTCCCAAGCCTTGGTGGAGGCCAAGGTGATCCTGGACCGTGCCTCCGATGAATCCTGCGAGAGGGTGGCCGCCGAGCTTGCACAGGAGCGTCAGGCCTAGGAGGCGAAGAACGCGAAGGTCCTCGCGTAGTTCCTCCAGAAACAGAAGGATGAGGCCCACACTGAGTATCAACAACAACTGGACCTCCAGGCATCGCGCTTTTCGAAAGAGAGCCAGACCCTCGCAGCCAAGTGCGCCTCGCTGGAGGAGGATTTCAAGGTGGCGATGAGCTCCCTTGAAGAGGCTCGGTCCCTCGCGACTGAGAACGACAGGACACGATCTGCGGTCGAGGAGAGACGCGGGGAGCTCCAGGAGGAGTTGACACATCTCAAAGGGCTGAACGCCCAGCTGGTGGAGTCCAACTCTCAGCACGAGGGGGAGATACTCCGACTCGGTGGGCTGCGGAGGAGGCAGTACGGGATCTTCAAGAAGGCCTATAATCACATCTTTGGAGCTGTCGGGTTGTTGGGCTGACCCTCACGGCCTTCGCCAAATTCCAGGAGGACGGCGTGGGAAGCTATGTCGTGTTCTTCAAGAAGTTCGCCGACAAGCTGGTGGATGCGGTGAAGGACTTTGAGAGGACCATCGAGCATGAGTGCAGGGAGCTGGGGATGCAGATTAGCGAGCGTGTCCTTAGTAACCTCCATCTTACCAACATCGACTTCCCGTTTGCTGACGTGTTGCGGCCGCTGGGGTAGTCTTCGCGGGCGCAAGCTTCTCGGGTCGCCGTATCGGGCTACGTGGAGGAGCTTGTCGGCCTGTACGTTTGAGGCGAAGGGGAGGAAGAGAACCCGGAAGTCCCCGCGCCTACCGAAGGTCCTTTTCACGAGGATGTAGATCCATAGGTTACTAGTTTAGAGCCCTCAGGCCTTGTCCTTGTAATACATACTTTGGTACTTCTTTTGACGTGCATATGATGCCCGTCCTTGAATCCTTGCGTGAGCAATCTTCTTTATATTTTTGTTTCGCTTGTTCTGCTTGTAAGTTCATGCTACCGGGAAGCGATGATTTTTCTTTGCATTGTGGGCCACCCCATCCTAGGGCCCGTGGACATCCTGTGTAGCCCACAGGCTCAGGCCCTTTGAGGGACGAGCAAGGAGTCACCGGAGGGCATGGGGCCAAGAGTCCACAGAGGCTAGACATGTGGTGTCTTCTGCCCTTTGTTGGGGAAATGCAACCCTACAGTCCGGTCATTTCACCACCCAGTCATGTCGGATTTACGATCATAGTAAAACATCATAGAAAGCATACAAATCCTTGATTCCCGCGCCACAACGCTTGGGGAAGTGGGCGGGTGGGAGGCCGCGCAATAACTCCTTGGTCGTGGCCATTCGCCTCTCACCATTTATATAAGATGCTGGAGGGGAATTTTCATGCCACACCTTTCATTCTTCTCTGTCTTCTTCTTCCTCTGTGTCTCTTGCCCAATACTCCTAAACCAATTGACCAGATCGGAGGTTGGTAGCCATGTCGTCCACTCGCTTTCTCACTCGCGAGGTGGCACAGCTTCACTATGAGCTGGCCGCTAAGGAGGATGAGCTGGTGGCGAAGGATGAAGCATTGGCGGAGAAGGACGTCATTCTGGCCGATGTCCGTTCCGTGCTCTCGACGTGCTAACCCGACACGAGCGGGAGAACGAGGAGGTCCGCACGTGGCTCCGCAAGACTACGGAGGAGCTTCGGGAGGTGAGGGATAACCTCACCCAGGAGACCCTCAGAATGACCTGCCTGGCAGCGCGAGAGTGCCGGCGGCAGGATGAAATCCAGGAGCATCTCGGCGGCACGCTGGCAGAGATCGGCAAGCATCACAAGGCTCTGTGCGAGATCTACCGCCTTGTGAATGGGCTGATGTCCGCCCTTGGACTCAACCCATACCACCACGATGCTGGTTTCAATGAGCACCGAGTGGCGGATCTCGTCGGCTTCTTCAAACATTTGGCCGATGAGCTCACCCACCTCCGCGAGGAGGTGGGCGAGAATATGTAAAAAGAGAAGGCCCGGGCTGCCGTGGCAGTGGCCTCGCACATCCTCTCCTTGCTTCATCACTGAGACCCCCTCTTCCCCGTAGATGCCTTCATGGAGGACCTTGCACCCGAGGACCAGGTGCGGTCACTGAGAGCCATGGCAAGCCACTGTCCGCGGTGGCGCGGGAGGAGAAGAGTGGGGGCTACAGTGGCCTCTGAGCTCAGCAGGAGTAAACCCTGTATCTTTGGCTGGAACACATGCTTCATGGTGGGGCGAGACTTTCCTTAGCTCCGGGAGCAGATTCTCTGGCAGAGCTGCATAGTAGTGTAGTAGATTTTGTTAAGTACGCTTGACTTAGTTTGTAAGAGTTTAAAGAATCGTTTGTTGGGATCCTGTATATCCTTTACTAAGTGTGTGCGTTCGTTGTTCTTCCCGAAACCCGTAGCGTAATCAGTG
This sequence comes from Thinopyrum elongatum, assembly GCA_011799875.1. Lineage (NCBI taxonomy): Eukaryota > Viridiplantae > Streptophyta > Magnoliopsida > Poales > Poaceae > Thinopyrum > Thinopyrum elongatum. The sequence continues at coordinate 257,502,081 of CM022297.1, forward strand.
TGAACCGATGTAGCCAGACTAATTGTCATTGATGACAAGTACAATGCGACACAGATACATTGGAGCGGGTCCGGAACGCAGCGTGTATGTTTTGCTTCTCGAGATGACAGAGCGTTCCCGGGAGCGGATCACTTGGGGATGTTTCCCAGCAAGCCCCCATTTTACGGTCGGGACTGATTATACATTGAAGGAATTTGGGAAGGAAACAACTTAAGCACGAGAGCGCTGGGGTGCTTGTGCCCGTCTTTCCCGACTCGATGATTACACACGGGGCGTACAAGTGCGGGGCAAGGGAACAAGGCTACATCGGTACATAGTTAGGGGATGCCATGACACTCCTTTTCACGGGGGAGAACCTGAGTACATGGCTAGTGGAGTACTTAGCTTTTTAGACACAAAATAGCGAGGTCTGATCTGAGCTTGCCGCGGGTAGTTGGATACCCCGCGGTCGGTGATCTCCTGGTGGCGCGGCGTTCATTGAAGCAACATGTCTCCATGTTCCAGGGATCAAGTGCAGTCCCCGGGCCTACAGGATGGAGAAGTCCGCCTTGACGGAGATGTTATGGGACGCCTCCCCGCCCAAGGTGATCTCAACGGTGAACGAAGTCTTCTCCGGCTCCTTGCAAGGAGCTGCCACGGCCAGTCCTGCCAGGTAGGTCTCCGCGGCAACCGAGCCGGCTCGAGCAGGAGCGCTCAAGGCGGTGGGTTCCTCCCGTGAGGCCGATTGGGCCTACTCAATCCCATTCACGGGAATGACCACTCCTGGGAGAACTGGCTCAGTACGACGGAAATAGTGGCACCCAGGGAGGATGTCAGCCTCCAAGGACTGATGTCTACTACACAACTTATTCTTGTAGACTCGTGTTGGGCCTCCAAGCACAGAGTTTTGTAGGACAGCAGCAAATTTTCCTCAAGTGGATGACCTAAGGTTTATCAATCCGTGGGAGGCATAGGATGAAGATGGTCTCTCTCAAACCACCCTGCAACCAAATACAAGAAATCTCTTGTGTCCCCAACACACCCAATACAATGTTAAATTGTATAGGTGCACTAGTTCAGTGAAGAAATGGTGATACAACTATAGTATGGATAGTAGAGATAGGTTTTTGTAATCTGAAAATAAAAACACGAAGGTAGCAAGTGATAAAACGGAGCACAAATGGTATTGCAATGCTTGAAAACAAGGCCTAGGGTTCATACTTTCACTAGTGCAAGCTCTCAACAGTTCTAACATAATTGAATCATATAACAATCCCTCAAGGTGCGATAAAGAATCACTCCAAAGTTCTTATCTAGCGGAGAACATAAGATGAAATTGTTTGTAGGATACGAAACCACCTCAAAGTTATGTTTTCTGATCAATCTATTGATCCATCCCTATAAGTGTCACGAACAGCCCTAGAGTTTGTACTAAAATAACACCATATGATATGCACCAACCAACTCTAATTGCACCTACATACTCCAATGTCACCACAAGTATCTGTGAGTCAATTATACGGCACGCATCAAACAACTTCAGATTCATAATATTCAATCCAACACAAAGAACTTCAAAGAGTGACCCAAGATTTCTACCGGATAAAGTAGGATGGAAACGTGCATTAACCCCTATGCATAGATTACCCCAATGTCACTGCGGGAATCCGCAAGTTGATTGCCAAAACATATATATCAAGTGAATCAATAGAACACCCCATTGTCACCACGGGTATCCACATGCAAGACATACATCAAGTGTTCTCAAATTCATAAAAGTATTCAATCTAATAATAGTGAAACCTCAAAGGTAAAAACTCAATTCGTCACAACAAGATAGAGAGGGAGAAACACCATATGATCCAACTATATTAACAAAGCTCGCGGTACATCAAGATCGTGCCAAATCAAAAACACGAGAGAGAGAGAGAGAGAGATCAAACACATAGCTACTGGTACATACCCTCAGCCCGAGGGTGAACTACTCCCTCCTCATCATGGAGACCGCCGGGATGATGAAGATGGCCTCCGGTGATGATTTCCCCCTCTAGCAGGGTGCCGAAAAAGGGTTCCAGATGAGATCGTGGAGGTACAGAGGCTTGCGGCGGCGGATTCGAAGTTCTAGGGTTATTTCTGGGGGTTTCCCTATTTATAAGAATTTTCAGAGTTGGAATCACGCAAAAAGGAGCTAAGATGGGCCCACGAGGCACCGGGGCACACTACAAAAAAAAGACACATACGTGACATTTTGGGCTGAACGATTTTTTTTCTGTCATGCTTATGACACTTCTATGACGAAAATTGTGACAAAACCCGGTATAATCATTGATGTGGTGGGCTCCTACTTCTATGACAGAAAATCATGACAGAAAATGGGCTTTTTGTCCTGGGCAGGCCGGGGACGCACCTGCATGACATTCTTTGGGCCGTCCATGACGGAAAAAATCGTGGTAGAAGCGAGGGCGAGGAAAATTTTGGGGAGTTCTCGGTTACGGTGGGTGGTCGGGCCGAGCGATGCACGGAGGGATTGCGCGTTTCTCTCGTACACGTACACGCGTGTGTGCGAGGCGTTGGGCTCTAACTGAACCCGAGCGAGGCGTTCGCTTACTAAACCCGAGCGATTGCACTAGCTACATTACTGAACCCGAGCGATCGATCCCTGGCTGTTAACTGAACCCGAGCGATTCCTTCGCTACTGCTGCTAACTGAAGCCGATCAAACCTGCCGCCTCTTGATGAACAGTGACCGTTGTTGGGGGTTGGATGAACAGTTCCCGGTGTGGGTTGGATGAACATGACCTAGTGGTAGTAGAGGCCGTTGCCACTTGATGAACAGGACCCTGATCGAGGAGGCCGGTGGAGGGTGGATGAACAGGTCCCCGTGGAGGCTCCATGAACAGTAGCCGGTGGAGGGTTGATGAACAGGACCCCGTGGAGGGCTGGTTGAATTGTAGCCGGTGGAGGCTAGATGAACAGGACCCCCGTGGATGAACAGTAGCTGGTGGAGGCTAGAGGGAGTCGACGGTGGATGAACAGTAGCAGGTGGAGGCTGGAGGAAGTCGATGGTGGATGAACAGTAGCCCGTGGAGGCTGGAGCGAGGCAGTAGACGATGGATGAACAATAGCCCGTGGATTCCCTTTTTGCGGTACGCCACACCCCTCCTGATGAACAGTACCCCCATTTCGACCATAGGCGCTCCAACACAAGTCCGTTTCCTCCGTTTTGCGGTACGCCACAGCCCTCCCAATCAATAGCACCCCGTTTCGATCGTAGGCACTCAAACACAAGTCTGTTTCCTCCATTCTGCGGTACGCCAGACCCTTCTTGATGAACAGGACCCCATTTCGACCGTACGCGGTCGAACAAAAGGCCATTTCCTCCGTTCTGCGGTACGCTAGAGCTTGTTTCGGCTGTTTTGTCCAAGCCGGTTGGCTCACGATGAACACGCGATGTTGTTTACTCCGTTTCGACCCAGCCGGTTGGCTGCCGATAAACAGGACGCCGTCGCTGTACGCATTAGAGACCCCGCCCGTATGTACGTACGTAGCCGTATTTACTATCTTGCAGCGTGGCTGTACGTACGTGTACACAATATAGACGGGACTGCGTGACATGCTATGTCGGCGCCTCTACTTCAACACATGCTGCTCCTTACTCGGCCACGGTACGTCGCTGCAGAGAGACCGATCGACCACTATGTACGTACACGTTCGCGGCCAGACAGATAACGCTACCTTCGCTTCAACCTGGTGGGTCCTAGCTGTCAGGGGGTAAGAAGGCACTTCCTTCCATGCGAAGGTAAAGCCGGTGGGTCCCAGCTGTCAAGGGGGAACGTTTTTTTCGCGAAATACATAGGCCCTTTCGGTGGGTCCGAGCTGTCAGGTGGAGGATGAAGTTTGCTTGAACTACGTCGGTATTTCCTCAAAGAGGAAGGGATGATGGAGCACAGCAACGGTAGGTATTTCCCTCAGTGATGAGACCAAGGTTATCGAACCAGTAGGAGAACCTAGCAACACTACGTAAACAACACCTGCACACAAAGAACAAATACTTGCAATCCGACGTGTTAAAGGGGTTGTCAATCCCTTTCGGGTAATGGCGCCAGAAATTGGCAAGTTGACGGGAGATAAATTGTAGTAGATTGGATTAATAGATCACGAATAAAGTAAAGTGCAGCAAAATATTTTTGGGTTTTTAGAAATATAGATCTGAAAATAAAAGTGGCAAATAAATAAAAAGGTAAATAGCAAAATTGATCTAAAAATATATGATGAGAAAATAGACCCGGGGGCCGTAGATTTCACTAGTGGCTTCTCTCGAGAAAAATAACATACGGTGGGTAAACAAATTACTGTTGGGCAATTGATAGAACTTCAAATAATTATGACGATATCCAGGCAATGATCATTATATAGGCATCACGTCCAAGATTAGTAGACCGACTCCTGCCTGCATCTACTACTATTACTCCACACATCGACCGCTATCCAGCATGCACTAGTACAGCGAGGTGCTATACAAACGGTTTTTAACCCCTTTCTGCGACGGCATTTCGAACCGTCGCCTAGTGAGTGACTGCGATAGGGGGTCCTTCCCACACGACCCAGAAACCGTCGGGGATATGCCCTCCTGGCACACATGCTTGGCAAAATGAGGTCGTATGCGACCGGCGAGCAATCAAATACAGTTATACGTACAGTAGTGCTAAAAAAATCTATTATACAGGCAAAATCATTTCCGGTCGTAAGTTCACCCCACACAGCCAGTCCCCGCTAAACGTTTCCTTTCGTATATACATCCCACATAGTCGCTCCAAGGAAAACGTTTATGTTCGCAGGTACATCACACACAATTTTCCTCGTTAAATCGTAGACGGTACATAGACAGATGAATCTCATCTGGAAAAGTGCTGAAGCGGAAGGCGAATATTGAGCCTTCATTGATGTTGAAGGTCTTTGCAACTTTAGGCCAGTGCCTGTGGATGATTGACCGTCCATCCTTCGTCCTCTTCAGGGACACTGTCGACGTCCTGGGACCGGGGGTGCCAAGACTTGCCTGCCTGTGGCCCATGGCGTGGCACTGTCGACGGCCTAGTACGGCCCAGCTTCAGCAGCAACAACTCAAGCCCTCACGAGGGGCCAAGCCTCGCGAGGCGGACGACCCCAAGACCTCCACGGGGGGCGGCCTCCCCAGGCTGGCTCCCGAGGAGCGGAGATATCAATGCAAGCCGCACCTCACGAGGTTCACCTGACATGAGCCATGATGACCAAGACCAGGTGGGCGCCAGCGTGCGCAGTGTACTAGTTTCCCCTTTGGTGCCAAGGACGCAAGCGCAGGCGCGGAGTCCCGAGGAATCAAGCAAAGGTTTCCATATCGGTGCAACAAGACCAGGACCGCCAGGATCGCAGGACGGAGGTCATCGCGGAGCCCACTGCAGCGTCACCGCCAGAGGCTTTTGCAGGAGAAGACTACTTTTGTCAGGATAACTTGTACTAGTTGTCTCCCTTCGAATTTGGCCGTTGTGGGATCCCTTCCCGCCTACTTTTGGGAAGAGGACCAAGGCCACTTTAAATAGGACTTAGCCACCACCATAGAGGGGGATCGGATCCATTCCACCCTGACCACCTCACCAGCTCATCGAGCTCAAGAACACCTCACCTCCTGAGGTCGTTCCACCTCTGTACTAGTTCATCCTCAGCCCTCCGAGGCAATCCACCACAAAGTTGGAGTAGGGTATTACACCGCAAGGTGGCCCGAACCAGGATAAACTGCAGTGTCCCTTGTCCCTTGGGTTCGTCGAGCTAGGCTGTGGAATCGTTGAGCAGGCAGACTGGGGAGGGAGAGTTCTTCGCATGCACCCCATAGTTCGAACCTCTTAAGGGTCTGCGGAACCCCGAATCTGACAAACACTTCAATATTAAACCGTGGGTGTTGTATGAATACCTTCCTCGCCTCCTGACCATACAGGTGGTTTGAGAGGTAATCATCAGTGAACTACTTTGGAAAGGCCTGAAAACAAGGATGTGCATAAATATCTTCTCTATATTGGAAATGGGGCAAAGGAATAAAAAAGGAAAGGTATAATAGTTAGTACCATCCTGTAGTGAACTGATGTCTTCTTCATTGTGCAGACAAAGATCTTGTTGTTTTTTGTCGCTAATTTCTTTATCCTAACAATCTTTCTGAGTTTCTTGACTTGACTGATATTCATGGACAACTCATTTCCCCATATGAAAAAAGGGTCGAAAAGTGGGTCAAAACCTCTGACAGCATGACCTACATGTGCAAGACCAAATTGTTAAAAACCTAAATATTAGAATGGTTCCTCCAATTGCACAATAATGTACTATTAGACAAAGGACCATGCATGTGCAAACCTCGATTGTAAACCTCAGTGCTTCCCATTGTTTCCCTGCAACACATATAAGGTAGTTAGTGATCAGGTTAAGTGAGGGTTCGCATGCTATTAGTAAAATATGTTGATGAAAAATAAGCACATTGCAGATTCATCAGATTAATTCAAGCCACATGGAAAACCCATTTATCCAAACCAAGCATGATTAAGAACTAGGAAATATAGCAATTGTATATGTTTCTCATGTATTAAGTGCAGCCAAATTCGATTTATTCCTCACATGCACAACAATACAAAATTCTATTCATGACAATTGGACATCGCATTGCAGAATTGAACCAAGCAGTTAACTAAACACCACAACAAATGAACCAAACATTAACTGAGCACCACATTGCACAATATAACATACTCCTAATAGAAGATCAGACAGTTAACCAAACCAAGCATGCTTAACAACTTGGAAATATAGCAATTGTATTTGTTTCTCATGTATTTAATACAGCCAAATTCAATTTATTTCTCACATGGTATACAATAACAGAATGCACCCACAACAATTGAACATCGCATTGCAGAATTGAACCAAACAGTTAACTAAACACCACAACAAATGAACCAAACATTAACTGAGCACCACATTGCACAATGTATAACATACTAGAAGATCAGACAGTTAACCAAACCAAACATGCTTGGCAACTTGGAAATATAGCAATTGTATTTGTTTCTCATGTATTTTGTAAAAAAATCAATTTATTTCTCACATGGAAGAAAATACAAAATTGCACCCTGAAGAATTGAACATCACATTTGCAGAATTGAACCAAACAGTTAACTGAACACGACAACGAATTAACCAAACAGTTAATAAGTGAGCACCACATTGCACGACATATAGAACATATGCACTAGAGCAACAGATTGCATGGTAAAAGTAGATAGCACAATTCACTAGAATTTGTTAAGGAAAGGCAGTAGCTAGCAAACTGAACATGGGTCCTTATAGTGAGCTAATAAGACAAGCTACTCCTCATTGTCGGAGATATCGATGACGATTGGCTCCTTGGACATGGAAGAGGGCGAGGCCTCCGCATCGTGTGTGCCCTCGTCGTAGTGGTGAGTTGCCTGAGCCACTCCGGGCACCAACCTGCTGGCTCTCGAGTTGAGGTAAGCACATGCACGCTGAGAAAACACCTCGTAGTCTTTGTCGAAGGCACCAAGGGTGGCCTCGAGAAAACGCCATGAACTGTCGTTTAAAGCAGCCAACCGCGTCGCGGCGTCGGCGCGCGAGGCATCGCCGGTGGCCTCGACGGCGAGGTGCTCCTCCAAGATCTGGGGGTCGGCATGAATGGCAGCCATCGCGATCTCATCCGCGCGTGCGGCCGCGATTTGCTTCTTCACTGCCAAATGCTCCTTGAGCTCCTGGCTATACTATGTGCACCATGGCTTAGGGCAGCACTTATTTGGTGGAGGAGTCGGTGATTTGGGTGGAAGGTGTCGCGCCGGCGGTCGGGGCATGTGGGATGTGGAAGGAGGAGGAGGATGGGGGTCAGGTGTGGATTACCTGCCTGGATAGACGAGGCCGAGCAGCCTGAAGGAGGGTCGCCGGCGAGGAGGCGGCGCTGCAAGCAAGGAGTGAAGGTTTCAACTTGGAAAGGAAGGAGAAAATAGGGGAAATGTGGCTTTTGGTAAGGGGGAGGGGGCGGGGAGGTAGATATTTCCGCGGAAGCCGAAAATTTTGAATCGGTTCGGCGAAAAAACTGGCGCGCAAAGTGTCATCAGACACGGTCCCTTATTCAGCACTGTGTATGATATGTGAACATCACAAATGATTCATATAGCTTAACCCGTGTGTGATGAGTTTGAACGTGAAAAATTTTGGTTCGAATTTCCCTGGTTACAGTGGTCATCCACGTCATTGCATAATTTGCGTACACAAAAGAGACTACAGCACACCCACACTTCTTAATTGAGCATTTTCAGCAATTAAACAGAGCTAGTTGACCTAAACATTATTCTAACAAATTAAAGACCGGCGCTCTTAATTAAACAAAACAAAGAGTACTACTACGGGTGGTGCTCGTCGATCTCCGCCGCCTCCTCCATGTCCAGCTCGCGCCCAACAATCTCCTGGGGAAGGGGCTCCATGGCATCCATTGCACCATACTCGTCAAGCATCTCGCCATCCGCATCCGCCATATCTTTGGAATAGGCCACCACGAGCTTGGCGTGGGAGGCTGCGATCTTGGCTTGGGCGGGCTCCATCGTGGCAAGGTATGTCGCGTAGGAACGGATGGCTGCTCGAACGCTCTCGGCGATTGCCAAGTCTTCGGCCGTGGGTTGCCGACCATTGTCGAAGAAGATTCGTTCGATTTCTGTGGTGACCACCATGAGCAGCTGTTGTGCTAAGGCCACCGCTGCGGAATGAACAGCTGCTGTGCTACTCTCGCCAGTTGCTATCCCCGAGGCAGATGTTGCTGCCGCCACCTGAGAAGCAACAGCGGCTGTTTGGGCTGCCTTGGCTGCCCGGACGCAGATTGCGGCCGCGCTCATGAAGCTTGTTAGCACGCGCCTGGCGGCTGCAGCCGCGCTCTTGCCGGAGTGGGCCGCCGAAGTTGCCCTCACGAAGCGGGTCCATGTCCCCATCCTTCACCGGCGACGATTGAACAATGAAATGATATTTGGGGAGCGAGCTAGTGTGCTTGACACACCGGCTATGGACTGTAGCCGATGCACCTTCTCGCGTAAGCCGTAAGATATTTTGTGCTACCTCTCACACGGTTGGTGATAATAAACTGTGTGCGATCTACTTGATTTTTCGTCTTGATTTGAATTACATAATGGGGTCACAGCTGCAAAGGATGGTGTTTGAATTTCTAGAACTTTTATCTACAGTGAACATGCAACTATAGGTGTGTCGTCAAAAAAATAGGAATTATTCAGGGTTCGTTTGAACATTTTTATACATTAACTTGGTTTTCTAGGCATTTCAGGTGCACAATTCAAAATTAAACTACATGCACATGCTCCGGTGCACCAAAATGGGTTGTAAAATGATATATGTGTCCATGGGTTGATGCTTATGTCCCATTCAAGAAATGGGGATGAATTTCAAACACCACGGCACCGTGCATCTCCGGCAAACGTTGAGGTGCTTGCTTTTGTAATTCTAGTAAATACAAAACTTATCTGAAATTCATGAACCTTGGCATGTTATCATGGAACGGCATCAACATGCTGGGGTAAAAAATATTGTCCCATTTGGGGCAGGTTATGGTATAAGCTTCTCACAAACCAGAGCTTCTCACAAGAAGCATCATGGTTCCGTTAGGGAAATGTGTCACCTTTGTGGACAAAACGATATTCGTCGCCTCTTCTTCCTTTCAATTTTTTTCCTGGTGTCAACATAGAACAACAGGAGTGTCGTGTTAAATTTTGGATTTTTTCGGGGATCGTTTGGACATTTTTATACGTTAACTGAGTTTTCTAGGCATTTATGTGCATAATTCAAAATTGAACTACATGCACATGCTCCAGTCCATAAAAATGGGTTGCAAAATCAAATGTTTGTCCTTGGTTGCAAGCTTAGGTCACATGCAAGAAATGAGAATGAATCTCAAACACCTTGACACTGTCGCTCGGCCACTAACATTGAGATACATGGTTTTAAAATTCTAGTAAATCAAAAACTTGTCTGAAATTCATGAAACTTGACATGATATCATGGAACGGCATCGACATGCCGTGGTAAAAATATTGTCCCATTTGTGGCAGGTTTGGGTATAAGTTTCTCGCAAACCAGAGCTTCTCTCACAACAAGCCTGATGGTTTCGGTAGGGAATGTGCCATCTTTGGGGACGAAACGATATCCGTTGCCTCTTATTGCTTTCAAAAAATTTCTAGTGTCAACATAGAACAACAGGAGTGTTGTGTTAAATTTTGGAATTTTTCGGGGTTTGTTTGGATATTTTTATACATTAACTGGGTTTTCTAGGCATTTTATGTAAATAATTCAAATTTGAACTACATGCACATGCTCCAGTGCATATAAATTGGTTGAAAAAACAAATCTGTGTCCTTGGGTGCATGCTTACGTCCCATGCAAGAAATGGGAATGAATTTCAAACACCAGGGCACTGTTGATTGCCAGCAAAACATTGAGATACTTTGTTTTTAAATTCTAGTAAATCCAAAGATCGTCTGAAATTCATGAAACTTGGCATGCTATCATGGAATGGCACCCGACATGCTGTGGTATTTTTCGTGTCAATTTTGAGAGAAGGCACACTCGAATAACAGCCAACAAAGGCATTTTGAAACAAATAGCTGCCACTGTAACATCGCAAACATTTTAGATAGAACACCCGTATGTAAACCGACAGCTTCCCCAGTAAGCCAAGGGAAAATGTGCCGAGCTGGATTTGTGAAGCTCTTCATCGCAAACGTTTTAGATAGAACACCTGTATGCAAAGTGAGAGCTATGGTCTTCCGCAGTAAGCCAAGGGAAAATTCGCAGCGCAGGATTTGTGCATCTCTTCAACACAAACGGTTCAGATTGAATAAGGTATGCAAAGCGAGACTTCGGCGCTAAGCCAAGAGGAAATTTGGCAAGCAGGATTTGTACCTCCCTTCAACGCAAACGGTTTTTTCGGATGACCCGTGTGCAACCACATACAGACAATTTGGTAAGATTTGCATCGTCATATTGGGTATATTGCCATTTGTCAAACTGGAAAGATTGACATTTGTTGATCTAGTAACATTGCCATTTGTCAATCCTTGTAACACTGCGATTTGTCAAAATATGCAGCTAAAAATCACTAGCACTATCTAATTTTTGCAACTAAAATTGAGTAATTAAGCATAGATTTCATTCATAGATTAAGCAGTCGTTCTTAATTTATACAAATAGTTCAACTCGACAGCTGAACCGACCAAACTTTTCCCCAATTATTGCCAACCACGTACTGAACTAGCTAGTTCAACTATATATACTAGCTAATTTTAAGTACGTTGTACAGTTCCACCACATCTATAGTCAGATGAACTGAACAAAATAGCGCCTAAATACTACTACTACGGAGGGGCTTTGTACTACTTCCGGCAGCCTCTCCTCTGCCGAGCACACTCAGTAAGAGGAAGAGGAGGAGGAGCTTACCGACGAGCTGGACAACTGCAATACGGTGCCTGCCGCTGCTGCACCTTTAGCGATGCTCACCTCGAACGCCCTCTGCCGCTCCAGACGACCCCTCTCAAAGCGGCCGGACTGCTCGTAGATCTCCTGATTCCTCACCTCTGCGTCGACGTGTGCTGCGGCCACGACTGCGATAAGGCTCTTTGCGTGCTCGACGAGGCGCTCCTCCTCCTCCTCCCGCAGGAACTCGATGTAGCGCGTAAGGTTGTTGACGCACGTGTGGGCCACCACCTCCGCCTTCCTCCTTTGGGCGGTGGTGGCGGAGCGGGTGATGATCCCGACGGTCGACGGTGGGCTGGCGGCCACGGCGGCCGACGATGGGGTGGCGGCCACGACCACCACCTCCCGCCTTCGAGCCGTGGTGGCGGAGCAGGTGATGGCCATGGTGGCCGGCAGTGGGGTGGCGGCCACGACGGCCACCTCCCACCTTTGGGCCACGGCGGCGGAGCGAGCGATGGCCCTGGCTTTCAACGGTGGTGTGGCGGCAACAGCAGCCGACGGGCAGCGGCAGCGGAGCGTGTGGTGGGTGTTCCGCGCACACCCAACAGGGACGCCACACGCACTACACTATGCCGGGGACTGCGCCGCCGCTGCGGTGTAGCCTACCAGCTGGAGCTGTCCTCTGATGACGGCGGAGTGGCTGAGCGACGACGACGGACCGGTGCCATTGGTGATTGTGGGAGAAGCAGATGAGATAAGCTACAGGGAGGGAGCGGAAAATGCGACGCAGGACTCGCCGGTTGTGAGGGTTTATATAGTAGGCTGGTAAGCATTGGGATTTTGGGGGATTTCACCGAGTCGTGCGGGAAGCTTGCGCGGGAACCTGCGCGGTTGCGCGGGAACGGGCTCACCACCGTTTGGCCAAAAGAACGCCCCTGAGCGCTGCTCAAGCTTGCGCTCGAAGCCGTCTGCTGTAGCGGGGTGACAAGGCGTGCGAGAGGAGGACGAAAGGACATGTACACATTCGATTAATAAAAAAAGTTTGCGATTTAATTACCTACTATACCCCGTCCTGGTTTATAAGTAGGATTTAACTAATAAAATATGAATGCATGTCGCCAAAGATTATATCGTTGGATTCGTATTTGAACAAAGTTTCCAGTTATATAATTTTTGTAACATGCATTAACATTTTGGTGGTTAAATTTAAGGTTATATACCAGCAAGCGTTTGCCCACAACACACACGGCTTATTCCATCACAAACAGCTCGGATGGATCAACTGTATGCCACGTATCGCACACGCAACTCTAATCTGATTCGTGCTTGATGTCTCTGACATCACTCGCACAGTTTGTCATATTTGCCACGTATCACTGTGCCGACCTCTGCTCGTGTCCCTCGGCAAGCTCTGCTCACCGTTAGGTGCCGCAGCATGCTGTGCTCGCCGTTAGGCGCCGCGGCGTGCTCTGCTCGCGTCCGTCAGCGCGCTCGGCTTGTGGACAGCTTTTCCTTGCATGTTCAACTGCTATATGCATATATATGGTTGCTCGCCGTTGAGGCGACCGCGGAGCGCTCTGCTCGCGTCCCTCCGCGCGCGCTCTGCCAGCAGTTGGGCCTACGCACGATCACATCGGGGGTCCCATATGCATGCGGTTGCGCCGTGCGCGTCGCCATGCGATGCAGTTACGTGCGGCACGATGGAGTTACGCGCTGCAAATTAGAACTGCCATCAGGGCGTGCCGATATTCCAGGTCTTCCGGCTTCCCCTTTAATTCCCGCGGCCATTATAACCTTAGTCTCTTCAACCTTTCGATCGTGCCCCACAACATAACAAGCACAACCACGACGACACATAGAGAGGGGATGTCTAGCGGCGCTCCAATGGAGTTCGGCGAGCATAAAGTGGAGACCCACGCGAGTGAGACGGATCTCTCGGTGGTGTACACCATTGACCCGGCCGTGGTGGACGACTACATCAACACCGTTGAGCAGTTGCTTGCTCGAGACAAGTACAAGGTGGTCGGCATCGACCTCCAGTACACCGCCGGTCATCCCAACATAGATCAGAAGGTTGCCGTCGCCTAGTTTTGCGTGCGCCATCATGTCCTCATCTACCACTACTGCATGGCCACAGAGCCTTCCGACCGTTTCACCAGGTTTGTCGACAGCACCAACTACAAGTTCGCTACGGTGGAAACCACCGACGATGTAAAAGCGCTCAGGGTTACGGGCTTGGCCTGCAAGAACCTTATCGAAATCCGTGAGCACTATAGGGTCTGGGGCAGCACGAAGAAGGACTCCCTGGTTGAACTCGCCTCGGCCATCATCGACCCATACTACGAAAAGATGAAGCAGGATGCCAACAGAACATGTCCCGTATCCTGGCACGGGGCCTGGATGCGGCAACTGGATGAACCTCACCTCAGGTTCGCGGCCAAGAGTGTGTACACATGCTACGCGATGCACAGGCGGATCATTGACATGAGGAAGTGCCTCATTACCGAAATCGACGAGGCCGGATCGAGCCACAAGCAGAGCAGTAGCGGCAAGCGTCACAAGAAGTAGATGATGATCAGATGATCGTTTATCCTAGTTAATCATGCATGTAATATATAGTTTACTTTGGTGTGTGGAAATGTCATGTGTGTACTACCCACCTATGTAATTATGCATGTAATAGTTTACATTGGTGTGTGCAAATGCCATGGTTGTAGTAGCCACCTATGTAATTGGATGTTTAATTTGGTTATGCAACCATGTCCTTATAAGTGTATATATATATATATGTTGTTGTTCTGTATGCAATCCCATCGCACAACACACACGTCTTATTAGCAGCAATCGTCTGTGTTATTATCGGTCTTCGCACACATTTCTGATTACTGACCTGTTTGCCGCGTATCACACACATCTTGTTATATTGAACTGTTTCTGTTCTCTTGTCTCAACGCAAACAGTTCATCCGAGTGAACCGCATGCCGTATATCGCACACACCTTGATCTGGCTGACCGTTTCTTTTGTGTTGCCTAATCACAAACAGTTCATCCGAGTGAACCATATGCTGTATATCGCACACACCTTCATCTGGCTGCCCGTTACTTTTGTTCCTCCTCATCGCAAACAGTTAATTGAACTGAACCGTATGCCCTGCATCGCACACGCAACTAAAATCTGAACCGTGTTTGATAAATCCGTCATCGCAAACGTTTTGCACCTTTTTTGATGGTTTTTTTACACCATCGTTTGCGATTATTGCATCGCACACAGTTTCGTCGAAGGGTCCCTGATCGTAGTGTCGCGTTAGCAGCATCCTGCCGTAGTGATGCATCTAGTGTATTAAGTTCATGGAGAAATGGAGTAATGCAATAAGAACGATGACATGATGTAGACAAGATCTATTTATGTAGAAATAGACCCCATCTTGTTATCCTTAATAGCAACGATACATACGTGTCGGTTCCCCTTCTGTCACTGGGATCAACCACCGTAAGATCGAACCCATCACAAAGCACCTCTTCCCATGGCAAGAAAAATCAATCTAGTTGGCCTAACTAAACCAAGGATTCGAAGAAGAAATACGAGGCTATAAGTAATCACGCATATAAGAGATCAAAAGACTCAAATAACTTTCATGGATAAAAACATAGATCTGATCATAAACTCAAAGTTCATCGGATCCCAACAAACACACCGCAAAAAGAATTACATCAAATAGATCTCCAAGAGACCATTGTATTGAGAATCAAAAGAGAGAGAGGAAGCCATCTAGCTACTAACTACGAACTCGTAGGTCTACAATGAACTACTCACGCATCATCGGAGAGGCACCAATGAGGATGATGAACCCCTCCGTGATGGTGTCTAGATTGGATCTGTGGTTTCTGGAACTTGCGGTGGCTGGAATTGATTTTCGTGGACTCCCCTAGGGTTTCAGGAATATTGGGGTATTTATAGAGCAAAGAGGCGGTGCGGGAGGCGGCCGAGGTGGGCACAACCCACCTGGGCGCGCCTGGGCCCCCAGGCGCACCCTGGTGGGTTGTGCTCCCCTCGGAGCCCCCCTCGGGTACTTTCTTGGCCCAACTTGTGTCTTCTGGTCTAGAAAAAATCACCAAAAAGTTTCGCTGCGTTTGCACTCCGTTTGGTATTGATTTCCTACGAAGTAAAAAACAAGCAAAAAATAGCAACTGGCACTGGGCACTATGTCAATAGGTTAGTACCAAAAAATGATATAAAGTTTCTATAAAATGATTGTAAAACATCCAAGAATACGTTGGAGATGTATCAGCATCCCCAAGCTTAATTCCTGCTCGTCCTTGAGTAGGTAAATGATAAAAACAGAATTTTTGATGTGGAATGCTGCCTAACATGTTCATCACATATTCTTTTCTTTGTACCATGGACATTTGGACTTTTATATGATTCAAAACAATAGTCTAGTTTTGACATGAAGATTTCAATACTAAAGCATATCAACAAGCAACCATGTCTTTCAAAATATCAACACTAAAGCAAGTTATCCCTAGCCCATTATGCTCAATCATTGATCCATTCATGAAACACACTCGCGTATTAGCTACAGCCAATGCTCAAGTACGATCATAGTGCCCCTTAGTTGGTGCTTTTTAAGAGAAGATGCAGACTCAAAATAAAATAAAAATTGCATAAAGTAAAAGAAAGGCCCTTCGCAGAGGGAAGTAGGGATTTGTAGAGGTGCCAGAGCTCAAAGCAAAAAAAGTAGAGATAAAACATTTTGAGTGGCATGCTTTTCCTGTCAACGAAAACGATCGAGTAGTTCCCAATACTTTCCATGCTAGATATATCATAGGCGGTTCCCAAACAGAAAATAAAGTTTATTCCTTTTTCCACCATACTTTCACATTCCACGGCTAATCGAATCCACGGGTGCCATCCATACCAACACTTTCCAAGGAATTTATTATTTGACAACATAACATAAATTCATTTTTCATTTCGGGACTGGGCATCCCTAATACCTTTGTCGTACTCTCGTGCAATGGCAAGTGAATAAACACTCATCTTGAGAATAACACATCTAGCATGGAAAAATATTAGCCACCCCCTACCGTTTCATGAGCGGTACGAGCACACAAAAGAGAAATTTATTTTGAAATTAGAGATGGCACATACAAATTTGCTTAGAAAGGCACAGAAATACCGCATATAGGTAGGTATAGTGGACTCATATGGCAAAACTGGTTTAAGGATTTTGGATGCACAAGTAGTGATCATACTTAGTGCAAATGAATGCTAGCAAAAGATTGAGAAGCATCCAACCAAGAAACGAAAAATCTCATAAGCGAGCATTAAGCATAATTAACACCGAATAATGCACCACAAGTAGAATGTAATTTCATTGCATAACTATTGACTTTCATGCTTGCATAGGGAATCACAAACCTTAACACCAATATTCTTACTAAAGCATAATTACTCATCAACATGACTCACATATTATATCAACATATCGCAAAACTATTACAAGGAATCAAGTTTATTTTGTCCAATGATCTTCATGAAAGTTTTTATTATATCCCTCTTGAATATCTATCACTTTGGGACTAATTTCATAAGTTGCTTTTGATAGCTCAAACAAATCTAAGTGAAGAACATGAGCATAAAATTTTCTTCTCTCAAAATAATTTAAGTGAAGCAAGAGAGAATTTATAAAAAAAAATACTAACTCTCAAATAAATCTAAGTGAAGCATGAGAGCATTTCTTCAAAAATACTAAAGCACACCATGCTCAAAAAGATATTAGTGAAGCACTAGAGCAATTCCATTGCTCATAAAGATTTAAGTGAAGCATAGAAAGCAATTCTAACAAGTCATAGCATAATTTTGGCTCTCTCAAATAGGTGTGTCCAGCAAGGATTCATGATTAAAAATAAAAAGCAAAACAAGCAAAGACTCATATCATACAAGACGCTCCAAGCAAAACTCATGATATGTGACAACTAAAAATATAGCTCCAAGTAAAAGACCGATGGTCGTTAGAAGAAAGAGGGGATGCCACTCGGGCATCCCCAAGCTTAGTTGCCTGCTTCTCTTTGGATAATGGCTTGGGGTTCCATGGGGCATCCCCAAGCTTAGGCTCTTCTTACTCCTTATTCCTTCATCCATCGTAATCTCACCCAAAACTTGAAAACTTCAATCACACAAAACTCAACAAAACCTTCGTGAGATCCGTTAGTATAAGAAAACCAATCTTCACTTTAAGTACTGTAGAAAACCCATTAAAATTTTGTTCTTGCATTATATCTACTGTATTAGAACTTTACCATGGCTCATACCCCCCGATATAAACCATAGATTCATCAAAACAAGCACACAATGCAAATAAAACAGAATCTATAAAAAACAGAACAGTCTGTAAAGATGCGAATTGTTCCCATACTTCTGTAACTCAAAAACTTCTGAAAAATTAGGAAAACAGAGGAAATTTGTATATAAATCTTCTGTAAAACATTCAGAGTTTTTTGTCGCATCTGTGAATTTTCAAAGTTGTTTTACTGGACGAAAAAGTTTCTGTTTTCCAACAAGATCAAATCAACTATCACCAAAGCTATCCTAAAGGCTTTACTTGGCACAAACACTAATTAAAACACAAAGAACACAATCATAACAGTAGCATAATTGTTCAAACACTCAAGAACAGAAAGAAAAATACAAAAATAAATTTTATTCATTCGGTTACCTCCCAACAAGCGCTATTGTTTTACGCCCTTAGCTAGGCATAATGCGAAGGATCTAAGTATTGTCATTTTTAGTTTCAATTCCTCAATCAAACACTTAGAATTATTCAAAGATTTAGCATACAAATTTTCAATAACAATACTCCTAGGAATAAGTTTGAAGAATTCATTCTTGTATGTAGGGTCTCTTATAACTTCAACAAAATCTGGGTGAATACTAATCATCTTAAGATCTTATTTGTTACTATTAGAAGTTGCACCCTTGTTTTTAGTGGCTTGAGTAATCTTGCCTATTTTTACGGAGTTTTTTTCAATAGTTTTAGCAGAAGCAAAAGCCGTGCTTAAATTGCTAAAAATTTCTTCCAACTTATCGATCCAAGAAGGGCTTTCTTCAATTCTTTCGTGAATTATGGTTCCCTTTTCTTTTAACAACTTAAAAACTTCTCCCGTTTTGACCCAAATTTAGTAGCAAAATTATGCATATTTTTATCCAAGTTTTCAAAGTGTTCTTCGGTAAGCATTTTCTTTTCGATAGCATCCAGTCTTTCCATAACGTGCTCAATAGTCAAAGTTGTTTCGTTAATTATAAGAGGCAGTGAACCCACTAAATTTCCCATAGCATTAAAAGCATCAAGAGAGGGACACATCAAGAAATTTCCACCGGTAATCGTATCAAGGATGAATCTATACCAAGTGGTGATGCCCACATAAAAACAGCGAAGAAGAACAATGGTAGATTGCTTACGGATAGATCTATTATGAGCATTGCAAATCCTATACCAAGCATCTTTTAAATTCTCCCCCCCCTTTGTTTAAAGTTAAGAACCTCGTTCTCGGGGATGCACACGATAGAGGAAGAACTATCCACAACGATAAAAAGTGATCAACAAGATTGCACTCAAAAACAGATCTGACGAGAAAACGGCGAACGAAAAAAGAGGGCGAATAAAACGGCAAATTTTTGTGAAGTGGGGGAGAGGAAAACAAGAGGCAAATGGCAAATAATGTAAATTTCAAGGAGATGAGATTTGTGATTAGGAATCTGGTAGATGTTGATGATGTCTCCCCGGCAACGACGCCAGAAATTCCTTTTGATGTTTGCTTGAACTACGTCGGTATTTCCCCAAAGAGGAAGGGATGATGCAGCAAAGCAACGGTAGATATTTCCCTCAGTGATGAGACCAAGGTTATCGAACCAGTAGGAGAACCAAGCAACACTACGTAAACAGCACCTGCACACAAAGAACAAATACTTGCAACCCGACGTGTTAAAGGGGTTGTCAATCCCTTTCGGGTAACGACGCCAGAAATTGGCAAGTTGACGGGTGATAAATTGTAGTAGATTGGATAAATAGATCGCGAATAAAATAAAGTGCAGCAAAATATTTTTGTGTTTTTAGAAATATAGATCTGAAAATAAAGTGGCAAATAAATAAAAAGGCAAATAGCAAAATAGATCTGAAAATATATGATGAGAAAATAGACCCGGGGGCCGTAGATTTCACTAGTGGCTTCTCTTGAGAAAAATAGCATACAGTGGGTAAACAAATTATTGTTGGGCAATTGATAGAACTTCAAATAATTATGACGATATCCAGGCAATGATCATTATATAGGCATCACGTCCAAGATTAGTAGACCGACTCCTGCCTGCATCTACTACTATTACTCCACACATCGACTGCTATCCAGCATGCATCTAGTGTATTAAGTTCATGGAGAAACGGAGTAATGCAATAAGAACGATGACATGATGTAGAAAGATCTATTTATGTAGAAATAGACCCCATCTTGTTATCCTTAATAGCAACGATACATACGTGTCGGTTCCCCTTCTGTCACTGGGATCAAGCACCATAAGATCGAACCCATCACAAAGCACCTCTTCCCATGGCAAGAAAAATCGATCTAGTTGGCCTAACTAAACCAAAGATTCGAAGAAGAAATACGAGGCTATAAGTAATCATGCATATAAGAGATCAAAACTCAAATAACTTTCATGGATAAAATAGATTTAATCATAAACTCAAAGTTCACCGGATCCCAACAAACACACCACAAAAAGAGTTACATCAGATAGATCTCCAAGAGACCATTGTATTGAGAATCAAAAGAGAGAGAGGAAGCCATCTAGCTACTAACTACGAACCCGTAGGTCTACAATGAACTACTCATGCATCATCGGAGAGGCACCAATGAGGATGATGAACCCCTTCGTGATGGTGTCTAGATTGGATCTGTGGTTTCTGGAACTTGCGGTGGCTGGAATTGATTTTCGTCGACTCCCCTAGGGTTTCTGGAATATTGGTGTATTTATAGAGCAAAGAGGCGGTGCGGGAGGCGGCCGAGGTGGGCACAACCCACCTGGGCGCGCCTGGGCCCCCAGGCGCACCCTGGTGGGTTGTGCTCCCCTCGGAGCCCCCCTCGGGTACTTTCTTGGCCCAACTTGTGTCTTCTAGTCCAGAAAAAATCACCAAAAAGTTTCGCTGCATTTGGACTCCGTTTGGTATCGATTTCCTGCGAAGTAAAAAACAAGCAAAAAACAGCAACTGGCACTGGGCACTATGTCAATAGGTAATCCCAAAAAATGATATAAAGTTGCTATAAAATGATTGTAAAACATCCAAGAATGATAATTTAACAGCATGGAACAATAAAAAATTATAGATACGTTGGAGACGTATCAGAGGAATCATTATTTTGCGCGTAATAAGCAGGCACTTCCTTGCGTGCGGCCATGGACCCAGCTGTCAGCCTCTCCACATACAGTCCTCTTCTGATGGCTGTCGTTCGTTGACCACGTTGACGACGCCGTACCGTTCGAGAGCAGCAAGGTGGTGGACGATGGCGCGACCCAGGAAGGGAACGACCCGGAGCCGGGGAACACGCGGAGGGTAGTGCGAGGGTTGACTGGTTCAGCTGCGGTGTGAGGCTGCCGTCGCCGCAGAATAACAGGGGGTGCGGGTGAGTAGAGGGATGGCCTAGCCAGCAGTAGGAGTAGGATGGGGCGATGAGGCCTGCACGGCAGCACAGCCGGCCACTGGGGGCAGGAGCAGGCGGTCCCACCGGCGTTGGTTTGGGCGGCTGGTGCAAGAAGATCAGAGATTGAAGAAGCAGCATGACCGTTCGATTAAAATCCAATGGTCACTGCTGCTAGAATCGTTTGTTGACTAAGTTGAGAAAGCCCTGCGTACGCGTCAACTTAGTAGGCCCACAGGTCAGCCTCCGAACCGGTTCGCCCAAGATGTCAGTGGGAGGAATCATTTTTTTCATGTAATAGGGAGGCAGTTGCTTGCGTGCGGCCATGGACCATGGGGGTCCCTACTATCAGCCTCTCGACGTACATCCCTATTCCGATGGCTGTCGTTTGTTGAATGTTGACCATGTTGAGCACGCCGCGCCTAGAGCACTAACGCGGTGGACGACGATGAGGCCTAGGAATGGAACGACCCTGAGCCGGCGAAGACACAAAAGTGGATGCCCACGCTGAGGAGAGTATGACGGTTGACTGGTTCGGCTGTGGCGTGAGGCTGCCGTCACCGGAGAATAACAGGAGGTGCGGGTGGGTAGAGGGATGGCCAGGCCAGCGAAGGGAGTAGGGTGGGCCGGTGAAGCCTGGACGGCATCACAGCCGGCCACAAGAGGAGGGAGCAGGCAGTCCCGCCGGCGGTGGTTTAGGCGGCTGGAGCAGGAAGATCAGAGATTGAAGAAGCACGTCAGCCGTTGGATGGACATACAATAGTCACTGCTGCTAGAATCGTGTGTTGACTATAAGTTGACAAAGCCTTGTGTAAACAAGTCAGCCTCGAAATCTGTGGCGTGTACAACCCATTTGCTATTATTTTTATAATTTACAGCCCATTTGCTAATTCATATGGAATTTATTGCAGCCCATTTTCCATTTTTAGAATTGCTGCCCATTTTCTGGTCAGTACCAGGGTTAAAATTTTGAACTTAAAAATATGCGAAATTTTAAAAATTCGCATATTTTTGTTGGGGAACAAAATATTTTTAATCCAAAAATTAGTAGCCATACTAAAACAAATTAAAAAATAAAGTAGTACTATGTTATGTTAAAATCCAATGAAATATAAAATATCAGTGAAGAACAAAAGCAAAAAAGAAACTAATTGACCATTTGCTATATTTTTTTTTGGAATTTGCAACCCCTTTCATATTACTTTTAAGATTTACTGCCCAAACTCTCTGGCCAGGCCGGAATGCATCCCTCCTCGTCTTGAAAGATTTGTAGCCCAGTAAGTCAGGGAAAACAAATAGGCCTAGCTTGGGTATTCTTCAAAAAGAAATAGTGGGCTACCTATTTTTCCAAAGAAAAAACTATTGGGCTGGTCATGTTGTTAGACGGGCCACAGAGACTGCACAACCCAGTTTATAGCCTGCTCCTCTAAACAAATCCGCAAAAAAAAGCGTTGTGCAATTCTGTCGTTAATTGACTATACGTTGACAATGATGTGGGTCCCAGATATTAGCAGGGTGGATTAGAGTAAAAAAACGAGGGGTGCATCTGAGTAGTAAAGAGGCGCTTGCTTGTGTTCGGGAGTGGACCTGGTGGGTCCGTAATGTCATACTCACAACTACAGTCCTCTCCTGATTCACTATGTTGATAGGGCCGGACGGCGGCGCCGCTGCGAGCGCACCAAGGCGGAGAACGACGGCGAGGCCTTGGACGGGAATGAACAGGAGCCGGGGAACATGTGGCAGTATGGCCGTAGGCGGAGGGGAGTACGAGGGTTCATTGGTTCTGGTGCGGGGTAGGCTGCCGTCGCCGGAGAAGAATAGGATGTCGAGGGGAGTAAAGGGATGGCCTGGCCCATATTTCAGGGTCCGACAGGGCGACGATGTGTGCACGGTAGCACAACCAGCTGTAGAAGGCGGGAACAGGTGCTCCTGCCGGCGCAGGTTTGGTTTTGGCGACTGAACCGGTCAGACCCAAAAACTCATTATGCTGGATTATAAGAATTAATTTTATATGGCTAAAACTTATTGTAAAATGCTACGGAGCACCTTTTTCTTCTTGAGGTTTTTTTTAGACCATTTTCTACTTGAGGTGTGAAGCCGAGCACATTCAGAAGCCGTGGGATAAAGTGGTGTCGCCAATGTGTTGGGCTGGGTTGGGCATTCTTATCGAAAAATAATAATGGACCGGAACTATTTACGACGTTAACTACGATTTGCATGGGTCCGCTGGTAGCAGGAAGAAAATGATGGGAGAAAAAAGACTGGTCGCTATCTTTGCCTAAGAATAATATCGACTGAATGTAATGACACTCTCATAGGAAATAATATCCTCCTGTTAAAATTTGACTTTTCAAATCATAAATTTAAAGAACTGGTGCATGAGCATTTAGCTTTATTTATTTACTTATTTATGTTTAGGGGACCATGAGCATGTACCTAGGCCGGATTCATGTGAGAGCCTCCCTTAGACTTAATTATGGGCTCCTCTGTTGGGCCTTTATCACTGGGCTGCATGTTATCGACAAGTGGAAAATGTGTTCCGTACCAAAAATAGTATGCGCTACGTACAGGTATGGGGCACTAAAGGATCGGACCGTGCAACAACTTCCAAAACATTGTGTTTGTCGTTCTAACAACACATTTATTCAACCAACAGATGAAATATACTACTGATTGTACATTGAAAACAACAGCAGCAGCAACCAGGGCTGGGGGTGCAACAGAAGCAGTAAGCAGGCCAGAAGAGTAAAGACGCAGCTCTCTCTTCCAAACCAAACATCAGCCATCATTACAAAAGGGCTACCAAAAAGAACAAGTGTATGCATCAAACTAAATAAAGATCCTACTACACCAAGTGTACACATCTAACTAACTGGCTCAGTTAGACGTTACTATTTATTAAGCTGTGGAGATTGGCTGACGGCTTGAACCAGATGGGTGCCGGACAGGGGAAAATCCAGCCAGTAGGTCGAAGTCTGATACTTGCGACCCTCTCTCCTACTTTGGGCTGCAGAGCGTGGTGTCACATATCAAGGTATGGTGCATGGAGAGACGCATGGTACGCTGTGTACACACAGTTTTGCCTGATGAACGAAACCGCGCTGCCATCATGATCCTTGCCGTTGGTTATCTCCTGGTTAATCAGATAATTCAGTCCGAGAAACAGAGAGCGTGTACCAAGGCTACTTACCAGCCTCCAGTCAAAAATTCCTGAAGGCCCAGAGAAGCTGGGATCCTGCTCAAAGACCTTGCAGTGACTGTGATTGTATTCGGCGAAACAACATGTCCGGTACGTGCGAACGATCATCAATCGTTCGCCGTTGTCTGATCGAGCCAGGAACCACCTGCAACTGCCATGCCGCTTTTCTTTGAAAGGTTCTGGGATTAGGAAGGGTAGGGACACCAGGCGGCCTACAGCATCATATCAAGTTGGAGTCAAATAAAAAAGGGCTCGTATTGTAGTCAATCTTAAGAACAACATGTTATGAGCATGAATATTTTTTTAGTAAATGTTGACAGTAATATAAGCAAGCCATCATGATATCATAGGAAAGTAACATACTGCTGTAACAACCATTTGTAGCGATGACTGGAGTAGGCCAGCAATACGTCCAGCCATAGAAGGAGCCCACAGCGTAAATGAAGCCCTTCTGTTCAATGGCATCAGAGAACCATGGAGGATGTATGATCCTGCGATGGACGTGCAGATTTATCCACTTACCACAGTGACCTATCAGATAGGCGAGAACGCGATTGAAGAACGCAATTAGCCTGAAGTCTTTATAATTCATAGATCTTGTGGGCACTTGGCATATTACAATCTTGAGCAAATCAAACTTGGTATCATGTTGGCTACTGTAAGATTCCGAGTATTCTGGGCCATGGTGCCAAAGCACTGAACTGTTAATCGAAGGAAGGGGGATCAATCACCGGGTGTAGTCCTCCACGAGCATCCAGCTGCCGCGACCGTCGACGAGCACCATCCAAGACGTGTTCATGCCGACCCAGTACATACCATTAATGTAGTTGAGGGTGACGGGGATCAGATCGCAATCGAGGGGGTTGATGCTCGCCACCCTACGATCGTTATGTTGTGTGACACGCCGTTTCTGAAGATCAGGTAGCATCAGCAAGCAGGGAGCTGGCTTAAAAAGCTCTGGCCTGAGGGCTTTCAGTAAACGGTACAGCCCCGATGAGCACGCGGCGAGCGGCATGGTACTGAGATTGTCCACGCGTGAAATAATGAGCTTGATTACCTCTGTGGGGAGCGAATTCCAGCCACTCTTTCGGTGGACGCTGCTCAGTTCTGCCATTGTTAGTGTTTGGGTGTTTGAAGAGGGGGAGGAGCCTAGCGTGGATGGAAGATTGGATGATTATGTGCGGACGAGGATGGAGAAGCGAATATGTGCTGCGGGAAGTGGACAGGTGATGATGACAATGTAGCAGCAGCACGCTGCTTGACTTACGAGACACATCACAGCAGCATAGGTTCATATCGATGCCAGACAACTTGCTTGAGTGATCACAGTACTAGTACAATAAACTATAGTACCTACTACTATGCCCGAGTAGTATAGTGGAGTAGGACTCTGCTCTACTACTAGCACCGGAGTAGTAGTATATTATAAATAGTTACAACTTCAATGCCCGAGCGTGGAACGACTATGAACCGCCATCGGTGCTAACTCCAATCCCCAACAAACGTTCTTTGGGAGACATGGCAGTTGCAAACGCCCGCGACGCAGTTATAGTATGTGTGTCACAGTGACGGTTTTGTCAAATACTATGGCTTAAAAACAGGCCACCGTTAGATGGAAATCTGACGGTTATGTGGGATTCGCCAGGATTGGGCTCGTGGCGAACAATCGACAGATATCATTACTAAAAAAAGGTTAAAACACCCGGGGCTAGAACTTGCACCGGGTGACCACTAACAATGATACTAACATAGTTGTAAAATGGTCAGAGAACGTGTCTACGTGGTGTTTGGAATTATATGCAAACTAGCAAGATGCCCGTGCATTGCACGGAACATCAAGATGCATTTTTTTTACAAAACACCTATTGTGATTGACCCATGCAGGAGTAAGCCCATGTGTAAAAACTAATGATATCTCGAGAACTTCATCAGAAAAAATGGTATCTCAAGAATTTCATCGAAAAAAATGATATCTCGAGAAAGATGAGAGATAAGGTGAGGAGGAGTGGGGCGCGGTGGTGATTGGTGGTCGGACTTAGCGGAGGCATGGGGATAGACGACGCCGGTAGCGGCCACCATACCAGATTGTTCCAGAGGCTTCCTTTTTTAATTACTCAACAATGAAGTTGTGGGAGATAAGGATGAACGAGAGAGGTGCGGGTATCCTTTTGCAAAAAAATTGCCATAGTTTGCTTTCTATCCATCAGATATAGATCGGACGGTCTATATTGCAAGATGGCAGGCACACCATCATCACCAACTTGGTTTTTTATAAGAGTATATAGATATAGATATAGATAAGAGTATAGATATAGATATAGATATATAGATAGATAGTGGTAGAGATAGAGAGTAGTAGTAGTAAAAGAAACGGAGGGAGTACTAGTAAGTACACCATCTACCGCTTCGTGTGCTACTCCTGCGCTCCATGCGGCGGGCGCAATGTCCCCACAGCCACTCCTGTTTCATGGACGGCATGGTCGATGCCTGCAAGGTGCCCTGCGTCTACAAGAGTTTCGGCTGCAAGAGGTACGTCGACCAGCACTCGCTGGCGAAGCATAGTTCCAGATACGCGCACGTGCCCTGCTACTGCTATGAGTGCACGCCGCTATTTGAGGGCTCGCCGGCAAGCCTCGTGCATCACCTCACGGCACCATCCGGCAATCACTACTGGCCCGCGGTGAACATCAAGTACGAGACATGCTACCCGTTTGCCGTGCCGGAGTCGCTGGAGGATCACCACCACTTGCTAGTCACGGAGGAGGACGGCAGTGTCTTCCTCTTGGCCGTGGGCACCAGCAAGGCCCACGCAGGCTACCGCCCCGTCTCTGCAGTGTGCGTCAGGGGCAACGCCGCTGACGCTGACACGAGGCCGCTGTACTGGTGCGTGCTCACTGCTACTGCCCCTCCGGCGTACGAGGGCGACCTCGGTGCCTCCATCACGCTGAATGGTACTGTGCCGAGCTGCTTCGTTCCCGGAAATGTGGACATGGAAGAGGCCTGGTATCATCTTCCCCCCAAGATGATGCACGGGGACTCCAAGGAGGTTCACCTGGGCATATGCATTACCAAGTTAGCTGTTCATCATTAGTCTTCGCTCAATGTAAGCCACTGTCTAAGCATGTGGACACTTGTTTTTTATATAGCATAGAACCTTCCATGCATGATCTTGCTCTATTAGAGTATCGCGCTTGCATAAAAGTGTATCCATTTATGGTTTAGTCTAGAATCTTCCATGTATGCTTTTGCTCCATTAGAGTTCTCGCTTGCCATTTATGAGTTTAGTTGAGAATTTTTACTACAGTAATGGTGAAAGACTGATGATGAACCATTTCTTACATCTCCTCTACCCCCTTCCAAGTCATCCTAATTTACATTCATGATGGTCTAGAAAAAATAAACAAAATCGATACTAAAAAAATAATTCTTAAAGATCATTTCTTGCAAAGCACAATAAGTGTTATTTCTTCAAAAGTTTGAACAGTTGAACGCTTTTGTTTGCAAAAGATACTTTTTTATCTATTTAGCCTACATTTACTATTCACCCAGATGCTTGTGAGCTCTAGAGAAGAAATAATATCCGAAAAAACCTATCGATATTCGTTACACATGAGATGACCCCCACATACTTTGTCAAAATAAACAACTCCCCGATCAATGCATTTCACTGTTCCGTGCAACGCATGGGCACCTTACTATATATAGTACGACAATAAATTTAACTAACATTATATATAGTACGATAAATGCTCATGCATGTCACCAAAAATTATATCATTGAAAACTATGTTCAAATACGAATCCAACGATATAGTCTTTGGTGACATGCACTAACATTTTGGCCCTGTTTGGATCCATGGGTTAGAGTTAGTTTGGGCTCAAATAGCCCTAAAGTATCCAAACATGAGGCCTAGTTTGAGCTAGCTACATCTAACTCACCCAAAAAAACTATCCCACCCAAGAGGTGCTAATTGGAGCTAGTTCTCCTAGTGCATTTATTGTCAATCTAACCCTGTCATCCAAACACCTCTTTAGTTAGAGTTAGTTCAGGGTTAGTCATGAGCTAGAAACTAACTCTAACCTCTAGCTAAGTTAGAGTATCCAAACAGGGCCTTTGTCAGTTAAATCATCAGTCAAATTACATCGGGGACTAATAAACCACGACGGAGGTAGTACTAGTGTAGAGGGTGGCACTGCACGGGAGTCTCACCCCGCTCGTGGCGCGGCACTAAAGCCGTCATATCACAAAACCCCACCACTCCTAGTAATAAGTGGCCTAGTAAAATAAACGGACAAGCAACCATCACATCCCTCTGTCTTTTTTGCATTTCATCTCTCTACATTTACTTTGTTCGGTTCATCTCGCACACTCGATCCCTAGCTACTACTCCTAGTATCCCTAGCTACTACTCCTAGGGCCAGTTCTTTTGGCGGCTTAAAAAATAAGTCGTCTCTTCCCCAGCTTTTCCCATAGGCCGCCTCACTCATTCATTTGGGCTTCTAAACTACTACTCCTAGTAGCCTAAAAGAACTGGCCCCTAGTACTCCTAGTAGTAGTACTCAAGTTGGAATTCCAATTGCACCGCACAACTTGCTTTAGGCAAAAAAATTGATACAGGGTGTACGAAGCGGTTTGGGAATTTGCATGCCTTCCCGACTAGTGAGATACTCCGTACAAAGTACGATAGAGAAATAACCACAGAGAAGGAAGCTAAAGTAAACAATCAAACGAGCTTTTTTGCATTTCTTTTGCATTGAATCATTTCACAAGCTTGACTAGTGCTGTTTTTCTACTTTTTCAAAAACCGCATCGTAATGTTAAAACATTCATTTGCACGTACATAAGTAATAGTAGTAGCACAGTCTGCAAGCATATATAGAGAGAGACGTGTAGTGCGATATATAGTTAAGTTTGTGCTATATGCACGTACTTACAAAGTGCGTACGGATACACAAGGTTTCCAAACTTCTCCTTTTACATACTTAATTAAGGACGCTAATAATTCCCAAACGTTCGGGCTTTATCATTTCCATCCCAAAACTAATGAGATCGCCTTACGAAACAAAATTATTCCTAATAAAAGCCACGACGCTCGCAGGAGCGCTGGCGGCGCGCCACAAGGGCCCTGGTGCGCGGCCGTTTCCCAGTGCGGTGACACAACGCCTCTTCCTCAGCCTCGCAACTCGCGAGGTGCTGATTGGCGGCTTGCCAGCGGGCGAGCGCGATCTCACCGGTCTGGTGATCCGGCGCCAACAGATACTCCTCCTCGCTGGAAGCGTGCACCCGGTCCACGTACCGCCAAGTGTAGATGAGGCGCTTGGGCCCAACTGCACTCAGGGCTTTGGCACGGGCGTCCTCCGCCACCCTCACAGACCTCGCACGAGCCTTCTGCCAAAGAGCCAATTGCCTGACTCTCTCAGACGCGACATAGGCCTGCCAGGCAGCATGCCTCGCGGCGCGCTTCTCTTCCTCGGCCTTCTTCTCTGCCTCTATTTTGGTGCGCTCTGCCGGAGGCAAAGCCTCCCACAAGGCGACCTCCATTTCTTTCCAAAGCGCCTCAAGGCTGGGGGGCTCGGCGGGTGGCGCGACATTCTCCTCGTAGCGGGGAGCCGATGCGTCCTCCGACACGCGTGTTGGCGAGACTGGGAACACCGACGCGTCGTGGCGAGGAGCGGAACACTGACGCATCCACCTCGATGCATCGCGGCGAGGAGCGGAACGCCGACGCGTCATCCTTCACTGGTGGCAGCGAGGAACGGAACGCCGACGTGTCCTCCTCGACTAGTGGAGGCGAGGAACAGAACGGCGACGTGTGACCCTCCGTGCGGGGCAGCGAGGGGCGCCTAGGGCTTGGGAGGGGCGATGCCATGGTGGTCGATGTGAGAGGGAGGGGGAGGAGATAGCGATGAATGTGGGAGGCGCAATATTTATAGCGAGCAATGGCACATCTACGTAAGATACGTTGCGTGATTAACGTAACAACTAGGTGGGCATATTTTTGTTGGAATAAATTACGGACTGAGCTTCAGTGCTGTAACTGCACCTGCAGTTGGGTAAGTGACATGTGGGCCTAACAAACGGTTGGCCCACATGTCACTGACCCAACTGCAGGTGCAGTTATAGCACTGAAGCAGCGTTCGTAAATTACGGGGGAGGGAAGGGGTGGAAATATTGCTGGTCACAACGGATTGGACGAGCGCGGGGGGAGGAGAGTCATGCATGCAAAAAAAATCACATGGCGTGGAGTGGTGGAACTGCCGGAGGGAGAAGGAGAGTCAAGTAGGCAGATTGTTTTCACACATGGAGAGGAAAAGATTTGGAGACGAACAGGCTTCCTGCAGGTATGGGGAACGGTGCATAATATGTCATCTTACATGCAATGAAATGACCATTGCATGTCGGGCTAGGTATAGTCTCAAGTCATTAAAAACATACACGCCCCACACATGTTCAGATTTCAAGGTGCACTAAATTATTGCATGCAATCATTAAGGCTGGCCATAGTGGTGGTATCTTAGCTGGTATCATGCACACGGGAATAGCAAACTTGCTGATGTGGCAAAGAATTAAAGAAGAGAGGGGGGGTTAGAGTAACATAGGTAGATACCGTATCATGTTAAATGCTATGCTACTTTGTGTCATGCATGGCACTATAAAGGTAGTCATGTATCATACACAAGTATCATGCACATGATACTAGTATATGATTATCATACGCTAGTATCATGCACATGATACTAGTATATGATCCTTTCCACTATGAGTAGCCTAAAGAGAATATTGAGTAATGCATGTAAAAATCTTTGTCATTTACTAGTGTTCATGCATGCATGCAATGCGATAAATGCATTGGTAAACACATTTTTTTGTGAAGAACGAGAGCATTAATTGAGTACTTTTGCAGACTACAAAAACTATTCCACCGCCTCTATCTTGGTGAGAGTAGGTGAAATTTTTGACTCGAGCCCTTTAAACTAGAAGGGAGGTAGTAGTACTGTAATAGCTAACCTTGTTGTGATGACTATATAAGACATGGCACGCACCTGGACGGAGGAACTAGTCTGCATTGTGCATATAATAAGTTTTGTCAGAGGTCAATGTACCTCTACTTTGACCAAACTTATAGAAAAATGTATCAACATTCACAATGTCAAATCAATATTTTTATACTCATTATGAAATGTAGTTTCATAAAATATATATTTGGTATTGTAGATATTGATATTTTTAGTATAAATTTGGTCAAACTTTGCAAACTTTGACTTGACACAAATCTTACGCGGAGTAAAAAAGACCAGAGGGAGTATCATGCATGCGGAATAGGCAAAAAAATTGCTCATTTATAGCCGTCTGAAGTCTCAAAGGGCGCGACTGCGTGAGGGAGGCGAAGGTCGTAGGAGGCGCGACGGTTGATGGAATTAAGTGAAAGTTACATGCACGCGCCGGCATGGCGTGCGAACACGCAGAAGCTATACTGTCAGGCCTACGATGTGGGTCTAGTAGACATGACATCTAGTGGGCCCCGCATAGTACTCGAGAACTCTTTGGGGGCATGTAGTTGTTTATCCGCCGGGCAAGCCACCACCCTACGCCGTTCGCACGCCCTACTCATCCCCGTCTTCTACCTTACAACAGTTTGCTCCCAGTCGTCCCGTCCTTTCACATTACACCAGTTCCACTTCTCCTAACATGCCTCCAAAATCCATGGCCTCCCAAATCTCCATGATCGGCGGTGAGTACAAGGTTAGAACCATCACCGGCGATGAGTTCATCGTCATCTACACCCGAACATCCGCAACGGTGGAAGCATGCCTTGCTCGCTTCCTACACATGTTCGAAAGTTCAAAGGATGAGTGGGTCGCTGGGCTTGATGTTGAGTACACCTTAGTCCTGGAAAGGGATAAGCTTCTAAAGGAGGCAGAGACGAAGAATCCCGCCGTGATCCAGGTTTGCATACATATTGTATGCTTGGTCTACGACATATGCCATGCCGACATTAGGTGCCAGGATTTTGAGTTCTTCCTCAAGGACAAAAGAGTGAAATTAGTTACTGTAGACTTTACGAACGACAGGAGAGTCCTGGGTCGGATAGGCCTCATTGTAGGCGAGCCCTTCGATATCCAGAAGGAAAGACTGGTGTCCTCCTCTCAGCCTTCAATGCTGACCCTGGCAGCAGCCATGATTGATCCTTAGTACGCTGAACTGAAGAAACCTCACCCGGAGTTTCATCATGCATGGGAGTCGAAGACAATAGATGAAGATCACATCGTGTACGCAGCAACGGATGCCTACCTTTGTTTAAATATCTACAAGGGTTGGATGAAGAAGCAGAGCCCAGTGTCCGGTTCAAGCAAATAAGTGTCGGCGAAGAGGAAGAGGAAGAGGGACAAGGAAAAGTCGAGGACGTGGACTCGGACTCCGAGTAAGGTGGCAGTGCCGTTGCTCATGCTGGTTCTACTGTAGTGTCAAGCGGACTAGTTGCTCAGTTTTATTTCAGGGGTGTGTTGTGCTGAGCCCCTAGCAGAACTATGTTATGCTCTTTCTCATTATTTGAACTCTTTAGTACGTACAGTAGTACTAGTATGTCTTACTACTGTTCTTCTTGTAGTTGGTACTACTACTTGTATCTTCGCGTTCCTACTGCACTTAATACGTACTAGTAGTATAATTTGGGTCAGTCGATTTGTGAAAGAAGTTCGATGGAGTGAAGGAAGAAGACGGCAGAGAAGCTACCCCAGTATCTATATTAGGGTGGCAGGGTGCCCATGATCTATCTTATGAGTGTTGGGTGTGGAATGCAGTTCGCCAGAAAAATGGATCGTGTCCGGGGTTAAACGGATCGCGGGGGTGGGGGGAGCATGGCGGTGGCAGGCAGTTCAGGGGAGGGCGGGTCGGCGGCGGCAGGCGGTTAGGCCTGTGGCAGGCTGGCGGCTCGATGCCTGAGAGAGAAGATGAACAGTGCATCATTTTCGGAGGTTGAAGAAGCTCTTCTGGCCGCCCATGTTGCATCCAACGGCTCACAAGTGTTGACTGACCCAAATTGTTCCTTCAGATTGCAGGATCCACGTGGCATTCAAGGTCTCGAAGGTAGATTCCACGTCCGCACCCGGTTTGGGGGCTCGGCGCGGGCGCGACCAGCTTCTGCCGCGATAGCCACCATGCGGGACTCCTCCGTGCGGGCGGAGACGACAATGACACGCTAGCTCCTCCTCGCCGGCGTGCTGGAGCATGCGCTCATCTTCCTCTTTGTACGCTGCGGGCATAGACGCAGCTCCACATGCTCGCGTGCTTGGCAGTGCAGCGGCATCGCAAGGAGGGACTGCAGACGACGTGAGCGGGCGAGCCTTCGGCTTCATGGCACAAGGATGGCGGGGACACGACGGTGATGGGCAAGAAATGGTCGACCGGAGCAGGCGGGCACCGACATGTGCAAAGGCGGCGGTATATTGATCAATGCGTGTATGGGAGCTTAGTTTAATTTTATATAGAGTTGGTCAAACTTAATAGAACACCGTACTAGTACACGTAAACATTAGACTAAGGTAGCGCTTATACTACCACATGAGTTAGCACATCATCGATACGGAATCCTGTGCAAGCACGTGCACCGCAGCCGCGTGGTCGATCGAACGGTG
The DNA here is from genome assembly GCA_011799875.1 of Thinopyrum elongatum. NCBI lineage: Eukaryota > Viridiplantae > Streptophyta > Magnoliopsida > Poales > Poaceae > Thinopyrum > Thinopyrum elongatum. The sequence continues at coordinate 257,536,083 of CM022297.1, forward strand.
TGTCACCGTGTCGCGCTCGAAGGACATCCACCAAACATTTTTGTGTGTGTGAAAACAATCCCCGAATATTACTCTACTTTTTTTCCTGGAAAAGATCTTCACGCTACAATATTTCCATATATTTGAATTTAGCTTCAGTTCATGCTTATTTGGATTTGGACGTTTTAGGTGCGCCCTAGAAATTTTTTAATACTGATTCTGTGTGTGTGACTGAGAGAGAACGCGTGTATGTGTCTATATGTGTGTTGTGGCGGAAGGGCAATGTGGAGACGGTGTGCGTGTGATAGAGACATTGAGAGGTGTGAATGTGCAAATGATCATGCATGAGTGAGACATAGAGAGATGCCGATATGTTGTGTATACATGAGAGAACGGTCTTCTATTTGTACTTGTGTGTGTGCAAGAGAGAGAGAGAGAGAGAGAGAGAGAGGAGCATCCGTAACACAACAACCATCTCTCTTGATTCGTCCGTCCCTCGCATGATCGCATGTAACACATGCATCAACGCACACATTTTGACACCCTCACCCGGCGCCTGCCCGCATCAAGGCTTGCACATCACTCTCTATCTCGCACGCACAATCTCTTCGTGAAAACCCTATTTAGCATGTAGCTTTCCGCCACATACACATGCATTCTCTCCATAGGTTTGATTTCTCTCAATATCTGACACACACACACACACTCCCCCCTCCCCCGAGCACACAATTTATCTCCATCCAAGGTTATATGGAGACCACTCTCGCTTGTGCTTCTCTGCGCCCCAGCATGCACACCACCTCAATCTTCAAAGAGGGCATCGAGGAGATCGAAGATGGCGACCAGACTGCACTAGAGAATGTGGGGCCATTTGGAAGCAGGATGATGTGACGACGGCTGACTGACTCCTCCCCCCTCTCTCTCCCGCACAAAATTATCAATCCCTCAACCCACGAGATCCGTCCCCTCTCGTCCATGTTTTTCCAGCTCTCTCATCAAACCCGTTGTCTCTTCTCCTTCCACATGTACAAAATCCGGATGTACACGCATCTCACATATATTACATGTCTCCATCTTTCTCACAGACCTAACTTCTTCCTCTCTCTCTCTCTCTCTCTGTCTCGTGAGGTTTGTCTCCTACTCTCTCGCCCACATACATACAATCTTTCCCGCCCTATTTCTCTTTCTTACATGGGGTGTATATCTTGTGTGTTCAGCGCACATATCTCTCTCCCGCCATTTCTCCATCTTCACAAGCTCTCTCTACATGTTTCATTCACACATTGGGATGTGTTCAAAATGTTGCTTTATAAAGGATCATGTAGAGTTACGGTTGGTTTTGTTGCATCCTACAAAGTAATAACTATGAAATGCATTTAGATTTTCATTTGATTGGGATTATGTGAGTTTGAGCATATTGTGATGTACTATAGACCTGGTATACATCTTGGAATTCAACAATGATTCTAACTATTGAATTGCATAAACCATTACATTCGAAGTCAGTAGCTTAATATATTTATTTCACGATTACAACAAATGATTAATTCCACTACAAACTAAGAAAACAAATGTGTACTCCCTCCATTTTTATTTAATTCCGTGTATTAGCATTGGTCAAAGTCAAGTTTTGTAAACTCTCACAAAGTTTATAACAAAAAATATTAACATATACAATAACAAATAAATACCATTAGATTCATTATTGAATGTACTTTCACATCATACATATTTGTTATGGTAAATGTTTATATTCTTCTATAAACTTGGTCAAACTTTAGGAAGTTTGACTTCGGTCAAACCTAATATGCAGAGTTAATAAAAATGGAGGGAGTACTGGTAGTTACTAGTACTACTCGCTAGTTGCTTAGCCCAATCACCCAACACGCCAGACGGGGAGTTCAGTGTTACAAAATTTTCAGGTCCGCGGGAAAATCTCCCGCGACCCTGATTCAAGCAGTGCGAAGTTACCATCATAACCTTCATAACAGGCCTATGGATGCTGGTGGGTAGGGGGCTATTTTGGTAACTTCAGGTTCACCCTACCCAGCAAACCCCACCCCGGCACCCAGAGTAGTACACCTGAATACTCCGCATTTTATATCCCCACCGCAAAATAGACGTCTCCACGGCACCGTAGCCTTCATGCTCCTCCCCATCTTCATCGTCGCACTCGTCCACCACAGCACATCTGCCTCATCGATGATGTCGTACGCCACACTGGAGCAGCTCCACCGTCGTCGTCGTACACGGAGCCTCTTCCCCGGCACCATCTTCCATGGTCTCGGATCTGCTTCTCGGAAGCCGATGCCAACCGCAGAAGCTGACTCCCATTGCCGACCATGATGCACAGACGCCGTCGCGACCAACGTACTCCTCCTCGATTGGTAATGTGTATATTAAATCTCTTAGCAGTACATGTGTAGTTCCAATTTTGTTCATACCTACCCTTCAAATTTCCTGGTTGTTATTGTTCCGGTAAAAGTAATTGCTTATAGCTTGCATTGTCCAACAGAATATCACCCTGTAATTGTGCGTCGCTCCTGTATTGCGCTGTGCTTGGGTAGGTTCTTCTGCAACCAATAGTGTGGCAAATGATGGAAAGTTTTTTAGAACTAGCAAGATGCCCATGCGTTGCACGGAACATCAAGATGCATTTGTATCAGTAGTTTATCTTGTGGGAGAAAAGGATGAACGAGGGAAGGCCTTATTTGCAAATGTGGAGAGGGGTGTGGGTATCTTTTTGCAAAATTGCCATAGTTTCCTTCCTATCCGTCAGATATAAATCGGACGGCCTATATTGCAGGATGGCAGGCACACCATCATCACAAACTCTGTTTTTTATAAGAAAAATAGAGAGTAGAGATAGCAGGGACGTCGGGAAAGGATCGCGCGCGCGAGGGAAAAACGGCCGAGCGCGCGCTAGTTTTGGCACACGGCGTCCGGCGCGCTTTATAAAATCCAACACCCTCCCACCGCTCTGTGCGTCGCCACCACTCTCTCCCCGCACTGTGCCTTGCTACCGCTCTGTCCCTGCTTTTTCTCGCCTCACCGCCACCGCGCCACCATGCCGCCGCGCCACCGGGAAACTTGGGGCTACCGCGGCGTCCGCGCGCGCCCCTCCGGCGCCTTCTCCGCCGAGATCCGGTTTGGCGAGATGTGCCTCGGCCTCGGCACTTTCGACACCGCCTACGAGGCCACCCGCGCATACGACGCGGTGGCGTGGCGCCTCCGGCGGCCTCATAGGGACATGAACTTCCCCAACTTGCCAATGCAGGAGTGGGCGCAGGAGCTCGCGCCTCCCCCACGGCTTATCACCGATGAGGATCGTCGCGACAACTGGAGGCGGGAGCACCGTCTTGGCATCGCCGAGATGGACGAGGAAGCCATGTCACTGTGGCGCCAACGCTTCCTGCAGGACATCATCAACGAGCATGAGTTCTACGCGCAAAGGAGGGCGGAGAGGGAGAAGAGGAGGGCGGAGCGAGCCGCCTATCATGAGGACAGGCGTACGTGAAAGGTGGCCGCTCAATTCAACATCAAGCTAGGAGCAGCGTTGCCCTGGGACTCCGACGACGATCGGTATCTTGACGCCTTCATTGAGACGTCGGAGGAGGACATCACCGAGGCAGAGTCGGACGACGAGGAGTAGTTGAACTATCCATTTTTTTATCTATCTATGCTATATCTATGCTGAGAACTATCTATGTATCTATCTATGCCAATATCGACTCAGAGTCGAATGTGTATCGAGTCAGAGTAGAAAGGAGAAAAAAATATAGCGTGTCTGCTGGAGCGGCGTGCGCGCGCAATTTTTTGCAGCGGCCACTGGAGCCAGCACTTCGCGGCCCGCAAAAACTGGCTATTCCGGTGCTGTAAACGCTTTTTTAACGTGCCGCGCGTTGCATGCCTGTTGGAGATGCTCTAACATGGCAGGTGATTGCTTTAATGTTGCCCACAGGATGTGTGAGTATTACTATATTTTTCTTGCCATGTTGAGATTTTAAAACTACGAATGCGAACATGCAGAGGAGCAATGAAGACCAAACACGGGATATTGGTTACCTCTTCAAGGAACGTGGCAAGTTAAAGAGGACCTGCACCGAACCTATAAAATGAGCTTTGGTAAGTAACACCCTTTCAATTACTTTCATTTAGCCTCATGTTCTTCGATGTGTATATGTTGTAGTTTCTATTTCTCTTAGCTTCTTGTTCTTCGATGTGTAATAAGAAGAGTCTTAATCGTCCTAATGCTTTCGTTTTTAGCTTGATGTAGGAAGTGGGTGTTCTCACCTTGGAGTCTGTTTTTATATTTCTCCTTTTGAATTCACTTATCCGAGTCCTGTTTATCTGGCTTCTACTTAATGGATCTGGGTAGCTCTGACTATTGATCTAAAAAAGAAGTAACTTCATATCAGGATGCAGTTCCTGCGAGGAGGGAAGTATGGTCAACCTCGAGATCATGTTTCCAAAATGAGGCTGGATATCACACAAGGTGCCCATTCCCTAATGATGCTGGATTAGACACAAGGTGCAAATTCCCAGATGATGTTGGATTACACACAAGCCAGGTGGAGTTGTCAACTGTGCATGTCCTCGTCGCTCTAGTAAAGGCTGAAAGAAAGCGTGCAACAGCCCTTGAGAATGTAGCTGAGTTCCTGAAGAAGCGAAAAGAGCAATCAGATGCTCTCTTCACCCAAGCCAAAGAAGAGATGGAAGAAGCCAAAAAGAAGCTAGCAGAGGCAGAGCAGGCTAGGCGTCTCCTGCTATCTAAAACTGTTGTCAATACAAATTTTCATTCATAATAACTAGGTCCAAGTGTTTATCCAATCAGCATGCCTGTTCTGATGTCCGTGCATCGACTGAGATCTATGTAAGTCTGATGCCGAGATGTGGCACAAAATATATTTTTTTGGGTCATGTAATAACAACCATTACTTTCCGAACAATAACAGACGAACCATTGGACATGGTATAGTTCACACGCAAGCCCAACATTCCAAGTTCAACTTTCACATCAAACTCATGTTCACAGATATCTTCACATTCATAGATAATGTCCACAACCATGATTCACTTCAAAGCAAAAAAATGTGAGAATTAGAAATAAAGAAAAATCTCTAGTTCTTACTACCAACATCAATGCTTCTCCAAAACAACATTTAGTTCAGAGCCAAAACACAAATTCCTTCTGAGAGCATTGATGAAAAAGGAGCATTTTCTACAAGAGTGGAGTAGGGACTTGCGTATAAAATATTGTGGACTTCCACTAAAATTGAGGTACATCCTTGGTTCTCGCTTGCCCGCCTGCAACCTCGCCCATGGCACTGACGGCCTGGGGCGGGGAGGGAGGTGGAGTAGCAAGTTGCCTGACTCGTCGAGGCACCCAGCCGGCTTTTATGCCGGAGAACTCGTCTTCGTGCCCGTCGGATGCTATGGAGAGTGGAGAAAATGGTGCAAGGAGGATATGGGGAGCGGAGGTGTGGTGCGGTTCTTGCCAGGCGTCTGGCCTTGTTTAAATAGCGGGCCGACGAGAGGAACCAACCGGCTCGTGGAAGGACACGTGTTGCCGGCACACGCGTGGATTCAATGGAGGTAAGCGGGGCAGTCTAAAGCCCGTTGAATGCGGCGAGGAGGCGTGTTCAGCCTGGCGTGCAGTGAGTGGGGCTCCCTTGGTCGGCGCGTTGGTTCAATGCATGCGCCAGTGAGAGGTCGTGTTCGCTTTGGCACAGTGTGAGAGCAATTACTCCCTCCGGTCCTTTTTTGTTTCGGTACTACTCGTACTACTCTAGTAGCAAGATGCCCGTGCATTGCACGAAACACCAAGATGCATTTATTTTACAAAATATCTATTGTGATTGACCCATGCAAGAGTAATCTCATGTGTAAAAACTAACGACATCTGCAGGTTTACGTAGCTCAGCGCGTACACCGCTCATGTAGTTCCTCTCCGACACTGACCTCCGCAAGCAGGTCGACGGCGCCGTCCGTGTCCCAACACCTTAGACTGAGCGGAGTGGGGGAGACGAGAAAGAAGAGATATAAGGTGAGGAGGAGTGGGGCATGGTGGTGGTAGGTGGTCGGACTGAGCGGAGGCATGGGGATGGACGACGCTGGCAGTGGCCACCATGCCAGATTGTTACATAGGCTTCCTTTTTTAATTGCTCAACAATGAGGTTGTGGGAGATAAGGATGAACGAGGGAAGGCCTTATATGCAAATGTAGAGAGAGGCGCGGGTATATTTTTGCAAAATTGCCATAGTTTGATTTCTATCCGTCAGATATAGATCGGACGGTCTATATTGCAGGATGGCAGGCACACCATCATCACCAACTCAGTTTTTTAAAGAGACTAGCAAGATGCCCGTGCGTTGCACGTAACATCAACATGCATTTGTATGAGTAGTTTATCTTGTGAGATAAAAGGATGAACAAGGGAAGGCCTTATTTGCAAATGTGGAGAGGGGTGTGGGTATCTTTTTGCAAAATTGCCATAGTTTCCTTCCTATCCGTCAGATATAAATCGAATGGCCTATATTACAGGATGGCAGGCACACCATCATCACCAACTATGTTTTTTATAAGAGTAGAGAACAAAGAAGAGGGAAGATAAGAGAAGAGAAGAGAAGAGAGAAGTAGAGATAAAGAGTAGAGATAAGATAACCTCATTTTGCATTCACATTTTGCAAGTTATATTCATGGACAAACTTTGACCCAAAATACGACGGGGACTAGTAAACTAGGACGGAGGTAGTAGTGATCAATTCCATTTTTCGCTCCATACCAATCCTTCTAAAAAATTGTATAACGCGCCATTGAAAATCGGAATTCTTACCCCCCCTAAAAAAATGATTTTTTAAACATGGCAATTCGATCAGTGGTGACTGGCGAGCCACCGCCTCCAGGTCGTTCACCTGTGGTCCCCGACCATCAATTCCTACGAATTAAATTATCACGCGAGTTGGCTATTCCTACAAAGGTGCGCTCCACCACGTACCCGGTACCCGCGCATGCAGCAATCGTGCACCTAGGGTTTATTTGTTTATGGTGCCTTTACGTAACCCTCATGTGTGCGAGACAGCGAGAGACTGACTGCTTGCATGCGCCTCTTCTCTTCGTATATGTACTCCACTGTTTGTCTAGTGTCCAAAAAATTATACAGTAATAACTAGCAATGTGCCAATGCGTTGCCACATGTTCAAAGTAGATTAATACATATTCACCGATTTGATAGAAAAGAGTCTAGTTTTGAAATACGTATATCACTAAAAATATGTTATGTTTCACTCAAAATATATTCCTTTGGCAGTTTTGATGAGATAAGGGAGGAATGTGGTTGGTTTCAAGATTCGAGAAGTGGTATATTGTTGCAAAAAGCCCATGTGTGTGTGTGTGGTGTGTGTGTGAGAGAGAGGGAGAGAGGAGGAGGACGGAGTGCGTGTGTGACAAAGATGCAAAGAGTGTGTGTGCGAGAGGTATCACCATAAAATGAGGTGATAGTGTGTGTGTGCATGATCGAGAGGGCGTGTCTCAAGAAGTGACGAAAAATCTACATAGATACAAGAAGCGCGAGAGAGACATGTATGAGATAGTGGAAGCAAGAGTGTGCGGATGTATAAACCTATCTGGAGGCTGGTCGATCAATGTTTGTGAGAGAAATACGAGTCGGGGGTGCGAAAGTGAGAGTTTTGTGTGTGTGAGAGAGACGGTAGTCGGGAGGGGGAGTGGAAGCAAGAGTTGTGTGTGAGAGAGAGAGAAAAAGGGGGGGGGGAGAGTTTGTCTGATCGGTAAACAAATGAATAATGTCAATTTTATAACTGAGATGAAGACGGAAAGGAGACCCCAACAAACATTGTGTGTGCGAGAGAGAGTAATTTTAGTGGTAGGAGTCATATCTAGAAAGATACAGGGTGCGTGAGAGAACCCTAGAGAGAAAGACAAAGTGAAAGACGAGTGAGCGTGTGTGGGTGGCGGTGAAAAGAAAGCTTAGGTACCGAGTGATACCGGAGAACGATAGAGACGTGAGATATAATGAAAACCGTGTAATGTATAATGATAGGGAGAGTGTGATACTTCTCAAGGGAGACGGCGAGAGACCATGTTTGCGAAAATAGGAGAAACATGAAGTGAGTGTGCGGGTGAGCTGGAGAAAAGAGAGTGATAGCTACATGAAGGAGCACGTGAGAGAGATGGGCGTGAAAGGAGATTCAAATATTTAGTTGCGTGTATAGAAAATGTCAACATAAAAGGGATTCAAATATTTGAATTCGAGATGATGATGACACATGTAATTCATACTCGAACCAAAATTGATCTATCAAACATGCAAACTCATATGAATTCGCGCGCATCTATGTTATTTAATATCTAGATATTACTGATCCATACATTTGAGTAGAACATAATTTGGTTTAAATTTTTTGAATTCAACCTTATGATTTTGAGATCATTGTATTTGTAAATCATATTATATATATAAAGGAGCAGAATTCATTGTTGTGCTTTTGAAAGTATATATAAAAAATGATGTATATAGAATTTTATTCGAATCGAAAATGGATCCTGCCCGAAAAAAAAGAATACAAAATGGATTGGAATTGAGTTGGCACGGTAAACGTGCAAGCTTTTTCTCAAAAATTTGAACGAAGCGGTGAAACTCGCAGTAACCGCTCGAAACCAAAATATGGGAGATGGAAATTACTGCCTGTCCCTGACATGCAACACATGTCGGCTCGATTTCAATAGGTCTTGATAGGGGCAGGTTTGTAATTTCACTCAAACGTGACATAACCGCCTCTCACCCGGACTCATACACGGTGGGCGCCAAAACACAGTGTCTCCTCGGCCGAAATCGCCTCTCACCCGGATTCATACACGGTGGGCGCCAAAACAAACTCTCCTCTGCCGAAATCTCCGTCGGCAAATATTCGGTGTATGCGAGATTACCGTCCTATCCCCAGCAGCCCAATATTCCTGTGATGTCTGAAATTTTAAACGGGGGATAAGTTGGTAACCTTCCCCGCATTTGAGACAAGCGCGTCCCAAAGACATGGTTCCCCCCTACCTCTCTCCCTCCATTTCCCCATTCATACTCCGTGGGCACCAAAACACCCTCTCCAGCCCAGCCTCCTCCGTCCGCCACCCCATCCACCGCTGTCCTCCTCCACCATGCCGGAGTTGATACCCTGATGCCGTCGTCCATTACAAGAGATCGACCTCTCTCATCCACGACTTCGGACCAGGATCCTTGCATCCAGTCCTCTCGCTTCATCCCCGCCGTCGTCCACCTTGCCGGCGCCTCTCCTACTACCTTCTTGTCCACCGCGTCGGGATATTTCCCCCACTGCCACCGTCTACCCTCCTAGATCTACTTCCACGCCGCCGATAGCCATCACTACTACAACATCGTCAAATTCTCAGCAGATGCATACACGGCGCCGCACCAGAGGCGGTACTCTTTCGTATCTGCTCAACTTATTTATCACAACAAGAAAATAGATCGCCACTGCTTTACTATGATTTCTTATCCATCACTTAGGATCTTACTTGTTATTTGCACCTTCAGATCCGCCATGGCACACTCAACACTATACTCGCAATGCTTATGGTTTTCCCCTTTTATATTCCACACTAGTTAAATGACAGTAGACTAAATTTCAAAATTGGGTCAGTCGATTTTTGAGAGCTCGCCGAAGTTCACTGGAGGGAAGGAAGGGGCTCGGGTGGGGACGGTAGTTGTAGTGGGCGATGGCCTGGCGGTGGTGGGGCCTCGCCGAAGGAAAAAAAAACTCGACGCGGGTGGGGGTGGGGGTGGCGGAGGAACACAGGCGGTGGGGGCGGTTCAGGGGAGGGCGGGGGGGGGGGGTCGGTGCCGGTGGTTCGGTCAGTGGCCCGTGCGGTGTTCTTTAGGGGAAGAATCAAAGACGAGGAAGAAGAAGGGTTTGGAGACGTAGGATCTTCATCCAACTGCCTGAAATGGTCGACTGACCCAAATGACGAAAGTCACACGACTTGCATGCATACATTCCTTTATATTCAGTACCATCATCGTAGCTGCTTAGCACTGCTCCTCAATCCATCAAGCTAAACAACGTGCCACTCATAATTCCAAACTTGTTGCTCAAATACGAATCTGATATGATGCTGATATTACTAAAACAGATAACATTTAATTGGTCAGCTAATGTTCCTACTTTACTTTCGAAAAGCACGTGCACCACATATAGAGAGACAGCAGGGAGTTGCATTCTTAATACGCTCTGGTTCATCATGTGTGGGCACTGCGCAACAAACATTTTATTATCCAAAATCTGCTTGCTCTTCTTTAGCATGTTCCTCTTCTGTTCTTCTTTAATAAGTACTCTCTCCGTTCCTAAATACAAGTTTTTGTATAGATTCCACCATGGACTACATATGGAGCAAAATGAGTGAATCTACACTCTAAAATGTATCTGTATACATCTATATGTGATCCATAGTGGAAATCTCTACAAAGACTTATATTTTGGAACGGAGGGAGTATAATAGTAGTACAATATGTTCCTTATAGTGAAGAGGAGCAGGGACATTTGCAGTGTACATGTCTATTCGATTGGTTGTGATGGACACTTTCAACTCTTCATGCCTCTTTGATTTGTAGGATTTTGTAAACATAGGAATAGGAATTGTAGTGGCCTGCCCAGAAAAGTAAACCGGCCAAACCGTAAAATTACGGTACATAATCGAGCCGTCATGCAAATCTCTATATATGGGCCGCATCATGGGCCCAGTCATCTTGGTCCGTTAACAGGCCTAAATGTAAACTGGCCCACTAGTAGTTTCGGGCGTTTAATAGGCCGAGTAAACCGCCGGCCCTATTTTGACAAGAAAATTCAATGGGCTTTTAGTAGGCTGAAAAGTAGGTTGGGCCTGAAACGTGCCGAATAGCTCACGGGCCGACAGCAGGTCGAAATAGACCCCGGCCATGATTGTGCCAATCACACCACGGGCTGTTAACAGGCCAAAATTGTCTCGGTCCTTGTTTGGCCCAATCAGATTATCGGCTATGAGCAGGCCGGATGCAAAGCGGGCCATAATTAGGCCCAACTATATGATGGGCTTTTAACAGGCCGAAATAAATATAGGACCGAAATGTTAAACGGGCCTTTAACAGACCGAAACTAATATCAGGCCGTGCTATTAAATGGGCCTTTAGCAAACAGAAATCCTAACCGGGCCTCAAGTGGGCGCAAAAGCACATCGTCCAGTTGACGGGCCAAATCTGATATGGGCCATAATTTAGCCCAAAGAATGAAAGGCTCTTAAAGGGCCGAATCTGATATGGGCCGTAATATGGCCCAGAACATGGTAGGCTATTAATGGGCCGGATCTCATATGGGCCCTTATTAGGCCCAGAATGTGGCAGGCTGTTAATGGACCGGATCAAATATGGGTCGGCATTTGGCCCAAAACATGGCAGCTTGTTAACGGGCCGGCCCACTAGTGTCTTCAAAATCTCATGGGCCTTTAGCTGGGCCGGCCCATTATGGTCTGCAAAATCTTGTGGGACTTTAGCTGGGACGACCCATTATGGTCTGCAAAATTTTGTTGGCCTTTAGCTGGGCCGGCCCATTTAATCTTTATGGTCCACTTTTGGGCCGGTCCATGTGTCAACATATCATAGGCGCATCTCGCCCATTGGATGAGTGACATCTCTGCCAACACGGAGCAGACACGTGGTTCCGTCGGCCAATGAGAATTTTATACATGGAAAATCGCCATTGGTCGTGGCTGTTAGCGGTTTATCGTATCCAAAATCGGATCCGATAGCTTAACGGCGACCCGTTATGGTGGATGCCATGTGTCGGTTACCCTTGACGAAAGCACTTCCATGATGTGGCATTTATCGTCATGGAAGTGGACACTTCCATGATGATAATTTTGGTATTATCATGGAACACTTCTATGATAGCACAGGTATGACCATCTTGATTCTGTCATAAAATCGTCATGGATGTACATGCATGATAGAAAACGTGACCTACTATGACAAACACATATCATCATGGAAGTGTATTTTTTTGTAGTGGCACGCTGACCCCCGGGCGCGCCCTGGTGGTGAGTGGGGCCCTCGTGGCTCTTCTGGTCCTCCCACGAAGCTTCATGGGTCTCTTTTGTTCCAAAAAAGTCGTCAAAAAATTTCAGCCCATTCCAAGAACTTTTATTTCTGCACAAAAAATAACACCATGGTAGTTCTGCTGAAAACAACGCCAGTCCGGGTTAGTTCCATTCAAATCATACCAAAACCATATAAAATTGTTGTAAACATGGCATGAATACTTCATAAATTATAGATACGTTGGAGACGTATCAGGATCCCCAAGCTTAATTCCCGCTCGTCCTCGACTAGGTAAATGATAAAAGAAATAATTTATGAAGTGTGAATGCTAGCATAGTGCATAAGTTTGATCAATGATGATGCCAGTCACTTTTCCTAGCATCATAACATCAACTCTTTCTCATAAAATTCATCATGATAAAGTAGCAATCAATTCACATGTTATGGTTCAAACAATGCATTCTCTTGAAACTTAACAACTTATGTTCTTAGTCACCAAACAATTGCAATTCAACTTATCTTCAACAAAATCTAAGTAAGAGCTCCACATACTCAATAATCATCTAGTATTCTATGATTGCTTGTACTCAAAGCATATTTTTAGAACAAATAGCATCCATTGAACACAGAGAAAGATAGGGGCTTAATGTTTCGCCTCCCAACTCATTTACCATAGAGATAATTGTCAACAATAATAATTCATGATCAAATATATTTGAATGGCTATATGTGCCTGGATCTTTCCCCACCACATGATGCTTGCCAACTAGGGAATAATTAAGGTTGAAATGAGAAGGAATACTATTGCCTCTTGCATGAAAGTAAAAACTAAAAAGTAAAATATAGGCCCTTCCCAGAGGAAAGCAGAAGTTGTCATGTGCTTTTGAATTTTTTGGATGTGCAAGCCCTTAATGCCAAGGAACGTCACATTATATTGCCCCTTGTGATAGCAACCTTTATTATGCAGTACGTCACTTTTATTTCTTTACCATCACAAGTTCGTACAACACTTATTTTCCCTTGCAATAAAAGATCATACATATTTTAGAAGCAAATTTTATTGCTTTCTGCACCGATGACAACTTACTAGAAGCATCTTATTCAATCCTTAGGTAGATATGGTGGACACTCATGGCAAGAAACTGGGTTTAAGGGTTTTTGGATGCACAAGTAGTATCTCTACTTAGTACGAATTTTTGGCTAGCAAAAGATCCTAAGCAAGCACCACATGTTGGAGGATCCATAACAATATAACTTCTATGCAAATATACCCAAACATAACTCATTACGTTGTCTTCCTTGTACAACTTCAACTAATTTGCTCAAGGTTAAAAATATTTAATGGGTATTCACAATCATAAAATATGTCCAAGATAATATATTTATATGTGAAAGTTCTCTTCCTTATACTAATCATTCATCGATTGCTTGTATGACCAATATTGTGTTTGTCAAGCTTCAATAGATTTTACTTTCTAACAAATTACTACTAAGCATTATACAAGCATATGAAGCATATATAATTTCAACTTTATGATATTCAATTCATTCAACAATTTACTCTTAGGATATAAGGGAAGAACAAGAGTAAATGACAAACTACTCCAAAAAGGTATAAGTGAAGATCAATGAGTAGTCAAACAATTAAGTAGCTATGTGAGGACTCTCTCATTTAAAAATTTCAGATCTTAAGTATGTTATTCAAAATAGCAAACAAATATAAAAGACATTCAAAGAATCGCACATCTCATGCAAAGAAGCAAAAACATAGGCTCAACCGATACTAGCCGATAATTGATGATGAACAAAGGTGGGATGCCTACCGGGGCATCCCCAAGCTTAGATGCTTGTTACTTATTGGAATAATAATTTGGGATGCCTTTGGCATTCCCAATCTTGAGCTCTTGTGTCTCCTTGATTCCTCTCATATCACGGTTTCCTTAAATCTTAAGAACTTCATCCACACAAAACTCAACAAGAACTCGTGAGATAAGTTAGTGTAAATCAATGTAAACCTTATCATTCTCTACTGTAAAAATTTACTAAAATTATTATTAAACATTGCACACTAAATTTCTCTACATATTTAATACTTCTATCCTCAAATAGAATCATTAAACAAGCAAACATATGCAAACAATGCAATCATAACAACAATCTGTCTAAACAGAACAGTCTGTAAAGGATGAAGCAAGATCCATACTTATTTAATTCAAAAAATTCTGAAAATTTACCACACTGCATAAAATTTATCATATATTATCGTGTCATAATTTCAAGCTTTTTATCACATTCAGACTTTTCTGGGGAATTTAAGCAAGAACGAAAAACTTTCTGTTTTGAAACAGCAACTCATATATATGCAAATTGAGCATGGTAAAGGCTATACTTGAAACTTATATTGAAATAAAAGATACAAAACATTATTCTAAATAACAGCAAGCAAATCTAACCAAAATAAAATGAATCTCCAAGCAAAACACATATCATGTGATGAATAAAAATATTGCTCCAAGTAAGGTTACCGATAATGTTGAAGACAAAAGAGGGGATGCCTTCCAGGGCATCCCAAGCTTAGTTGCTTGGGTATTCCTTGAATATTACCTTGGGGTTCCTTGTGAATCCCCAAGCTTATGTTCTTGCCACTCTTCATTCTACTCATATCGATATCTCATCCAAAACTTGAAAACTTCAATCACACAAAACTTAACGAAACTTCGTGAGATTGGTTAGTATGATAATGGATAAATCATTCACTTTGGTATTGTCAAGACAAGATTCACAATTGTTCTCACATAATTCCTACTTTAATATATCATTTCCAAAATTTATATTGACCAGTATAAGCCATAGAAATTATAAAACAAGCAAACTATGCATTGAAAACAGAGTCTGTAAAAAACAGAACAGTCTGTAATGATCTGAACAATGACCATACTTATGAAACTATAAAATTCTGAAAAATTAGTAAAATGTAGGGAATTTGTATATAAATCATACGTAAAAATTTCAGATCAAAATCATGTTCCAGTAAATTATAGGATTTTCTGCACTGGACGCAAAAGTTTCTGTTTTGCACTGAATCAAGTCAACCACATCCACACTATCCCAAAGGCTTTACTTGGCACTTTATTGAAACAAAAGCTATAAAACATGATTACTAAAGTAGATTAATCATGTGAACACAAAAAAAGTAGGTAGAAAATATTGGGTTGTCTACCAACAAGCGATTTTCTTTAATGCCTTTTTAGCTAGGCATGATGATTTCAATGATGCTCGCATAAAAGTAAAGAATTGAAACATAATGGGTGCATCATGAAACATATGACTAGAACATTTAAGCCTAACACACTTCCTATGCATAGGGATATTGTGAGCAAACAATTCATGGGAACGAGAATCAACTAGCATAGGAAGGCAAAACAAGCATAACTTCAAAACTTTCAACACATACACTGGTACCGTAACGTGCTATACAAACGGTTTTTTACCCCTTTCCGCGATGGCATTCTGAACCGTTGCTAAGTGAGTGTGTGCGATAGGGGGGTCCTTCCCACTCGACCCAAAAACCATAGGGGATAGGCGAGCGGCTGCTGTCGATCGCCATAGAATAAACGTACGAGAAGTCGCCCTAGTCACACACGTTGCGTCTCGATGTTACGTTTCTGATCCGAGAGACATCTGAAAAGATTACGCCGCTATAGTCGTGTGAAAAAGGTGGAAATCAACATTTAATCTACCGATGTGTTTGCTATAGGTACGTTATCGCACATAGTTCAAGAATGTAAAATGTGTGCGGTGCCTCTACTAACGCCAACGTGTTCATTTTCATAACTGTGTGTGATAGGTATTCCTATCACACACGCACACAGGTTTGAAAAGTTTGCCGTATTACCATGAATCACACACGCATATGAGACGAAACCATGTGTGCGTCCGTCGGGCATCGCACATGTTTCACGTCAAAGAACCGTATGTTCTCTATTTTTCATCGCACACGCTGTTTTCTTTCTAACTGTGTGCACATTATTTTATTCGCTGATGTTTAATTTTATTTTTCCCTATAACTTATTATTCGAATTGGAAATTTTGAAATATGAAACGTGGAATTCAAATTCTTAACACAATGGTTCAACAACCAATCCATAAATAAAATTCTCAGTACAATATGTTCAGTAATTACAGGATTAGGCAGCAATTAGCTATGATGAACCACAATATTTAGAGGCGGTAAAGGTGAAGAGACAAGCGTAAATCATTTTGGCTGCCGATGGTGTTGAAGAAGCGGAATGCCCATAATGTGCCCTCCTGCATGCCATAGGCACGAACAACTTTTGTCCAATCCCTTGTGACGATCGCCCGCCCATCCTTCACCGCCTTCAGGAAGACTTCTAGAGCATTATCTTGGTAGCATGAATTATATACTTTAACCTTAGTTGCCTCCACTCCAGTCATGTAGTTTGCAAGGTAATCATAAGTAAATTGCTTTGGAAACCACTGAAAAGAGAAAAATTTCAGATACTCAGGTCTAATAGAGTAACTTGTTGTGGGCAGGGGGAAAAGGCAACACATTACTTACCATCCTAAAGTTCACTGTTGTCTTGGACAAAGTCTAAATAAAGAGCTTAATTCCCATCACCCATTTCACTACTAGGGAAAACCTTAGACACAGGAGCTTACCAATAGCGCTTTTTAAAAGGAAGCGCTGCTGCTAAATATCAGTAGCGCTTGTGAAGAAAGAGCGCTGCTACTATGCACATAGCAGTAGTGCTGTATTTATAAAACACGCTACTACTATAATTGCCAGACCGTTGTAGGCAGGCTAGGTATACTAGTAGCGCTCATGCATAAAAAGCGCTACTATTATTGTACTTTGCAATGCCACGGCGCTACCCTCCCTCTCCCTCGTAGCCATCTTCTTCTCCGTAGTGCTTAGCGAAGCTCTGCCAAGATTTCTCCACCACCACCACCACCACGCCATCGTGCTGCCAGAGGACTCGAGCTACTACTTCATCATCGCTCGCTGGATCAAGGGGGTGAAGGCATCATCAAGCCATACGTGTGTTGAACACGGAGGTGCCGTCAGTTCGGCGCCAGATCGGAGTTCGCGGGACGGATCGTGATTGGATCGCGAAGACGTTCAACTACATCAACCACGTTTCTTAATGCTTCCGCTTAGTGATCTACAAGGGTATGTAGACGCAATCTTTCCTCTCGTAGATGGTCATCTCCTAGATTAGTCTTGGTGAGCGTAGGAAATTTTTTGTTTCCTATGCAATGTTCCCCAAAAGTGGCATCATGAGCTAGGTCTATGCGTAGATGACATCACGAGTAGAACACAAAGGAGTTTGTGGGCGTTAATATTCAGATTGCTTCCTTCCTTGGTATTTTCTTGATTCAGCGGTATTGTGGGATGAAGCGGCCCGGACCAACTTTACATGTCCACGTACATGAGACCGGTTCCATCGACAGACATATGACTTTGTTGCATAAAGATGGCTGGCGGGTGTCTGTCTCTCCACCTTAGTTGAATCGGATTCGACAAAGGCAGTTCTTGTAGAAGGTTAAATAGCAACTTGCATATCACCATTGTGGCTTTGCGTAGGTAAGAATCATTCTTGCTAGATACCCATAGCAGCCACGTAAAACATGCAACAACAATTAGAGGACGTCTAACTTGTTTTTGCAGGGTATGTTGTGATATGATATGGCCAAAGACATGATGAGATATATTTGATGTATGAGATGATCATGTTTGTAATAGTTTATATTGACTTGCTTGTCGATGCATACGGCAACCGGCAGGAGCCATAGGGTTGTCTTTAATTATTGTATGACATGCGTGTCAATCATTAAGCGCTATGTAATGCTTTACTTTATCGCTAGGCGGTAGCAATAGTAGTAGAAGCATGGTTGGCGTGACAACCCCGATGGTGACACGATGATGGAGATCATGATGATGGAGATCATGGTGTCATGCCGGTGACGATGGAGATCATGCCGGTGCTCTGGAGATGGAGATCAAAAGCACAAGTTGATGGCCATATCATGTCACTTATGATTTGCATGTGATGTTAATCCTTTTATGCCTCTTATTATGCTTAGGACGACTGTAGCATTATAAGGTGATCCCTCACTAAAATTTCAAGATAAAATTGTGTTCTCCCCAAGTGTGCACCATTGCAAAAGTTCGTCGTTTCGAAGCACCATGTGATGATCGGGTGTGATAGACTCTACGTTCGCATACAATGGGTGCAAGCCAGTTTTGCACATGCGGAACACTTGGGTTAAACTTGACGAGCTTAGCATGTACAGACATGGCCTCGGAACACAAAAGATCGAAAGGTCGAACATGAGTCATATAGTAGATATGATCAACATGGAGATGTTCACCATTGAAACCACCTCATCTCACGTGATGATCGGACTTGGGTTGGTGAATTTGGATCATGTTACACTCGAACGACTGGAGGGATGTCGATTTGAGTGGGAGTTCTTAAGTAATATGATTAATTGAACTCATTATCATGAACAATAGTCTAAAGTTGCCTTTGCAAATTTATGTTGTAGATCAATGGCTCGCGCAGTAGCTCCCCTGAATTTCAATGCGTTCCTAGAGAAAGCTAAGCTGAAAGATGATGGAAGTAACTTTGTAGACTGAGCCCGTAATCTGAGGATTACCCTCACGGCTTCCCATAAGTCTTATGTCCTTGATGCACCGCTTGGTGCGCCACCCCCTCAAGCGACTGTGGACGTTGTGAACGCCTGGCAGTCGCGTGTTGATGACTACTCAATAGTTCAGTGCGCCATGCTGTATGGCTTAGAGCTAGGACTTCAAAGGCATTTTGAACGTCATGGAGCATATGAGATCTTCCAGGAGATGAAGTTCATCTTTGAGAAGAATGCCCGGATTGAGAGGTATGAGACCTCTGATAAGTTCTATGCCTGCAAGATGGAGGAGAATGGGTCTGTCAGTGAGCACATACTCAGAATGTCTGGGTACTACAACCGTCTGGCTGAGTTGGGAGTTGAGCTCCCGCCAGAGGCTGTCACTGACAGAGTTCTTCAATCGCTACCACATAGCTACAGGAGTTTTGTGTTGAACTATAACATGCAAGGGATGAACAAGTCAGTCACCGAGCTATTTGCGATGCTAAAAGTCGCTGAGTCAGACATCCAGAAGGAGCATCAAGTGTTGATGGTGAATAAAACCACTAGTTTCAAGAAAGGCAAGGGAAAGAAGGGAAACTTCAAGAAAGGTGGCAAAGCAGTTGCTCCTCCCATGAAGAAACCCAAGGCTGGACCCAAGCTGGAGACAGAGTGCTTCTATTGCAAGGGAACTGGCCACTAGAAGCGGAACTGCCCCAAGTATCTGGCCGACAAGAAGGGGGCCAACGTCAACAAAGGTATATATGATATCAATGTTATTGATGTGTACCTTACCAACTCTCGTTGTAGTGCCTGGGTATTTGATACCGGTTCGGTTGCTCACATTTGCAACTCAAAGCAGGAACTACGGAATAGACGGAGGCTGGCGAAGGACGAAGTGACGATGCATGTGGGAAATGGTTCCAAGGTTGATGTGATCGCCGTCGGCACGCTCGCTCTTCGATTACCATCGGGATTAGTGATGAACCTGAATAATTGTTATTTAGTGCCTGCATTGAGCATGAACATTATATCTGGATCTTGTTTAATGCGAGATGGTTACTCATTTAAATCAGAGAATAATGGTTGTTCTATTTATACGGGTACTATCTTTTATGGTCATGCACCCATTATGAGGCATCTATTCTTATTGAATCTCGATAGTGATGATACACATGTTCATAACATTGATGCCAAAAGATGTAGAGTTGATAATGATAGTACCACATTCTTGTGGCACTGCCGCTTAGGTCATATTGGTGTAAAGCGCATGAAGAAACTCCATGCTGATGGACTTTTGGAGTCACTTGATTTTGAATCACTTGACACATGCGAACCATGCCTCATGGGCAAGATGACTAAAACCCCATTTTCCGGAACAATGGAATGGGCAACTGACTTGTTGGAAATCATACATACTGATGTGTGCGTTCTGATGAGCGTTGACGCGCGCGGTGGATATCGTTACTTTCTCACCTTCACCGATGACTTGAGTAGATATGGGTATATTTACTTAATGAAGCAAAAGTCCGAAACATTTGAAAAGTTCAAGCAATTTTAGAGTGAAGTTGAGAATCATCATAACAAGAAGATCAAATTCTTATGATCCGATCGAGGGGGAGAATATCTGAGTTATGAGTTTGGAAATCACTTAAGACAATGTGGAATTGTTTCACAGTTGACGTCACCAGGAACACCACAGCGTAATGGTGTGTTTGAACGTCGTAATCGTACCTTATTGGATATGGTGCATTCTATGATGTCTCTTGCCGATCTGCCACTATCATTTTGGGGTTATGCGTTAGAGACAGTTGCATTCACTTTAAATAGGGAACCATCTAAGTCCGTGGAGATGACACCGTATGAACTATGGTTTGGCAAGAAACCTAAGTTGTCGTTTCTTAAGGTTTGGGGATGCGATGCTTATGTCAAAAGGCTTCAGCCGAAAAAGCTCGAACCCAAAGCGGACAAATATGTCTTCATAGGATACCCAAAAGAGACAGTTGGGTATACCTTCTATCTCAGATCCAAAGGCAAAGTGTTTGTCGCTAAGAACGGGTCCTTTCTCGAGAAAAAGTTTCTCTCAAAAGAATTGAGTGGGAGGAAGATAGAACTTGATGAGTTTGTTGAACCTTTACTTCAACCAGAGAGTAGCGCAGCACAGAAAGATGTTTCTGTGGCACCTACATCAGTTGAAGAAGAAGCTAATGATGATGATCATGAAGCTTCGGATCAAGTTACTATCGAACCTCGTAGGTCGACAAGGGTATGTACAGCTCCTGAGTGGTACGGTAACCCTGTCTTAGAGGTCATGTTGTTAGACAACGGTGAACCTACGAGCTATGGAGAAGCGATGGTGGGCCCGGATTCCGACAAATGGTTAGAGGCCATGAAATCCGAGATGGGATCCATGTATGAAAACCAAGTATGGACTTTGGAAGTATTACCCGAAGGGCGAAAGGCCATTCAGAATAAATGGATCTTCAAGAAAAAGACGGACACGGACGGTAATGTCACCGTCTATAAAGCTCGACTTGTGGCAAAGGGGTTTTCACAAGTTCAAGGAGTTGACTACGATGAGACTTTCTCACCCGTAGCGATGCTTAAGTCCGTCAGAATCATGTTAGCAATAGCTGCATTTTTCGATTATGAAATCTGGCAGATGGATGTCAAAACAGCGTTCCTTAACGGGTTCCTTAAGGAAGAGTTGTATATGATGCTACCGGAAGGTTTTGTCGATCCAGAGAATGCTGACAAAGTGTGCAAACTCCAGCGATCCATTTATGGACTGGTGCAAGCATCTCGGAGTTGGAATATTCGCTTTGATGAGGTGATCAAGGCGTTTGGGTTTGGAGAATCTTGTATTTACAAGAAAGTGAGTGGGAGTTCTATAGCGTTTCTAATATTATATGTGGATAACATATTGCTGATTGGAAACAATATAGAACTTTTGGAAGACATGAAGGAATATTTGAACAAGAGTTTTTCAATGAAGGACCTAGGAGAAGCTGCTTTCATATTAGGCATCAAGATCTATAGAGATAGATCGAGACGCTTAATAGGACTTTCACAAAGCACATATTGTTGAGGTTTTATTTTTCGTTTGTTTTATTTCATAGTCTTTTTTTTGTTTGTTTTATTTCACAGTCCTTTTGAGGTTTATTTGATAAGGATTATAATGTTTTATGATCATAATTCATCCGGTGTTTATTCACCCGGCCTGGCTTTTGACTATAAGTCGCCAGTATGAGATAAGATAATATCTGGTGTTTATTAACCCGGCCTGGTTTTGTTCATAAGCCAAGCAATCTATGATAATTACCAGTGCTCAAAGTTTGGGTTCTCCCCCTTACTACACCGGTTTGGTAAACCAACAGTGTGATCAAATATCACAGGTATGATATATTTCAAATTTGGTTATTCTTAAAGTCCAGCCTTGGGTATAAACTATGTTAGTTTCCATGGTTTTATATTGGGCGTTATGACCCGTCCAGCGGTAAACCGCCAGGACACTTTTAATCCGTTGCATGAAGGAGCAGATTCCAGTGTTTATATTATAAGCATAAGTGGCATATCTTAACATGGTGGATTAGCAGTGTCATGCAAAGTAAATATGCACAATGGCATAGCAGAACGAGAGTTTAAGCTAGCCTATTACAAGGCGTTTGGGGCCCAAAACAATAATTTTTTTAACAAGTCTTAAAGAAAGCAGCTGCTAAACTGGCCCCTGGCTTACGAGTCCTGGCCTGGCTGACTTGAAGGTTGCGGATCGTCCAGCGCCGGTTCATCTTCCTCCTCTCTACCCAGTGGCTGGAAGTCAATGGTGATCCAATCAATCCCAGTTAAGGCCTTGAATACAACTTCATCACTTATAAGTGTGGAGGGGTCAACATCAGGGGCATAGGTATGCTTAGGGATTGGAGGAATAAGGTTTGGAGCATCATAAGTTGGCGCGTTAACTCTCTTGTTGTTGGCATCATAAATCGACTGATAATGTGAAAGGTCGGTTTCTTTAGCCAATTGGCTAGCCAATGGGCGCATTTCCCTCGTCAAGGCTCTGAGGCATCATTATTAAACTCTGACCCGTCCTCCTTTATGCTCGGGTAGCCGTTTCCCACATCGGCCGGATCAAGATCAGATATCCAAGCTTTGGCCCGAGTAAGTGCAGTAAGAGCACCCGCCCTGGCAGCTGACTTCTTTAGCTCTTCAAACCGTGCAGGCATCATCACCAGCCTTTCCAATGTCTCCTTGATCAAGGTTGGGGGCGGTTTATTATGGGAAGCTGTGCAGATAACCCGTTGTACACCGGTATATAATTGCTCTATAAGTGTATAGGCGGCTTTCAGTTTTTGCCGCATATCTGAGCCAAGATGAGCAATGCGAGTTCCTGCATCATCAAAAATATCAGTAAACCGGCAGTCTCTTACATAATACATGTTCAAAGCTTATGAAGAAGTTATTTACCAAATACGGCAGCGGTCATGGCATTTATTTGCTGTTTCAAGCCAGTCAGCTCCTCAGCTACCGGATTAAGGGCAGGCTCAGCATCCTCAGCCCTCTCCAGCAGAGTTGACTTTTCTGTATCCCAACCTGCCCGCTCGTTCTTAAAGCTCTCCTTCAGTTTTTCCATTGTTGTTAAGGCACTGGTCAGTTCTTCCTTGGCTTTGGAGGTCTCGGCTTGTTGCGACTTGATGGTTTCTTGAAAGTCGGCGATTTGAGATTCCTTCTTGTTAAGATCAGCCTGCAAGAGATAGGTAATTAATTAGATAGTAGTGCATATTCAAAGTCCCAAGCACATAACAAGTAATATACTTGGCACTTGGGGGCTAATGTCTATTGCTTCTTGTCAAAAAAAAATTACAAAGTACCAAGCACATAACAACTATCAGCTTGATGGTCAACCGGATTATAAAGGTCCTAAGTAAGAATTTTGAGCTTTACAGCAGAATTAGTCTCAACTTAACATATTTGTTAAGTCGACCCTTGGGGGCTACACATGCGAAGTTGAAGAGTTATTATTCTAAAGTCCCGGTTCATATTGACATTATAAACCGGCCCTTGCGGGCTAGTGGAGTTGATCTATATAGTTCTTGAAAGTTTGCAGAACATTCTATTCTTTTATGTCCAGTAAACTTGGCGGCTAAGGGAAAAATATTTATGCAGAGTTAACAACGTTTACCTCATATCGCTCCTTCATCATGTTCAGTAAACCGGCTTCATAATCACGGCTTGTGTGCAAATGGTTTAGAAACCCAGAATGAATATCTTGGGCGCTGAGGTGGGTATAGCTTTCCAAGTCCATCTTCCACTTGCCCTTGTCAACAGCAGAAAATTCTTCTTTGGCACTATGTTTTGACAGAACAGTGGGGTTGCCTGGGGCTGTACACCCGACACCGGTAACTACAACATCGTCGGCTTTATCATCAGCAACCTTAGTTGGGCTTGGCGGTTTATCAGCCTGACCCATCGGATCAATTTCCGTCTATTCAATAAAGGTTTCATGATCTTGCGGTGGCGGATCATCAAGAATAGCTTCAGTATTTGGTTCAAACTGTTCTGGGTTCTTTTCCGGATCAGTTGGCGTGCTGTCATCAGCCGGTTTGTTCAGTTTGGCCTTTTTACTGGGTCTGGCCTTGGCTCTGACAGAGACGCAAATAACAGGTTAGTATAATGATCAAGCATAAGGTATAAGGGGTTAGTTAAAAATGCTCACCCAGGAATAGTTTTGAGGGTTGGGATTTGTGTCCCTGTGGACTCGCCAGAGGATGAATGGGAAGTTCCCTGATAGTTTGAATCAGACGGATCAAGTGGTTGTCGGAAATAACCCGCCTTGGGATACGATGTGTCAGAAATAGAAGAGACCTCTGGGCGGCGTTTACGAACTGGCGAGTTCGGTAAACCGGAAGAAGTGACCACATGGCCGCTATGCCGGGTTGTGCGGCGAGCTTCGTGTTGCTGCTTCTTCAAAAGAAAGTTTGGATCCAAGTAAGCTAGGGGGTGAGAAAATCTTATTTTCCGGCTTGCTTGTCGGGTTTTCTGTGTGGGCAGAGGTTCTGAACCGGATGAGAGAATAGTTACCTCTATGTCGTTTGCGCAGCTAGCTTCTGCGTCGTCCTGATAAAAATCATCGTCAATGAGATGTATGAAAAAAGAGCCAAGTGAATCAAGTTCTACCTCTGACTCTGGATTATCATCGTCAATGTTTAACTCGGTAGGCTCGGTGTTTTTCTTCTTAGCGGGCTTCTTGTTGACTTTGGTCTCCACATGAAGTGTTTTGGCCAGTTTATCCTGCGGTTTCTTCTTCCAGAACGGATCATCACCCTGTTTAAAGATTGAAAAGATCATAAAGGAGTGTTAAGAATATGGATTAAAGGACTAAGTCCTGTTTTGCTACAGTCGGTCACCGGTTCATCCAACATCTTCTTGACGGATTCAGTAATTTCAGTATCAGTCAGCTGAATATCAGTGTGGCATTAAGGGTCTTTCACATCCCCTGTGTACTCACACATTAAACCGGGGCGACGGCTTAAAGGCAAAATGCTCCAAGATACCCAGCAACGGACAAAATCAATGCCTGTCAAACCGTTTGCCATAAAGGCTCTAAGCTT
Source organism: Thinopyrum elongatum (assembly GCA_011799875.1). Lineage (NCBI taxonomy): Eukaryota > Viridiplantae > Streptophyta > Magnoliopsida > Poales > Poaceae > Thinopyrum > Thinopyrum elongatum. Next base: position 257,561,415 of record CM022297.1, read on the forward strand.
TGAAAGCTGTGGTGCATATTTGGACCGTTCCTTTGCATTGAGTCTTTGGGGGAATGGATGTGCATCGGTAAGCCGGTGAGCACGGTAACCCGGCAGAGGATTCTCGCCAGCTGGAGATGTATCTTGGCAATAGAACCAAGTTTGATTCCAATCTTTGGGATGGCTATGATGCCTAGCGTGAGGGAAGCTGACGTCTTTTCTCTTCTGAATTGAAACCCCGCCAAGTTCAGTATTGGGCCCATCCGTAAATTTAGTACGGCGGTTTAAATAGAAGAAATCTCTGAACAGGTCGACTGTGGGCTCTTCTTGCAGGTAGGCTTCACAAAACACTTGAAAATTGCAAATATTGGACATGGAGTTAGGCCCAATATCTTGAGGGTGAAGTTGGAAGAAGTGAAGCACATCACGGAAAATTTTTGATCCGGGAGGGCTGAACCCTCGACTCAGATGATCAACAAAAATGATCACTTCCCCATCCTTGGGCTCAGGAGGATTTTCTGGACCGGGGGCTCTCCAGTGGATGTCTTCCTTTTTCGCTAAAGCGCCGGTTGCAACGCACCCGTTCAGTTCTTCTTCTGTAACCCGGGATGGAACCCAGTTACAGGAATAAAAGGATTTGGCCATTTCTACGATAACCTGGAAAAGATTTGTGCCGGTTTAAGGTTCATGGTTAACAGGCAGAAAGTGTTGAAGCATGCATAAATGTTAAACCAGACTGTGATGTTATCAAATCACAAAGACGAGCACTTGGTGGTTTAAAAGGGGACTAATGGTACCTGGCAGGTTATTACTTTCTGAGGTTAAACCGCCTACACGGATATTGAAAGTATAGATCTGAAGTTGGAAAATGGCTAAGTGGTGAAAAACAGGTTTCACAGATTGGTGTTATAATTTTGGATCTAAAGCAGTTAAGATAATGAAGAAAAATTCTAACCTAAAGTAGCGGCAGCAGGACAGTTCACGTGCTCAGATGAGATCTCCTATGGAGGGGAGGCGTTCAGATATTAAAAATGAGTGCTAAACTGCTATCACACAAGATTGGTACTGTACTTAGATCAAAAACTACATGGTCTATGGAGGAACAAAGATGAGCCGAGATGAACTCCGATGAACTCGTGGAAACCCTAATGGGATCTAGGGGAAAAGGAAGGAAGAGGACCTACCAGGGCTGTTGAGTAGCGGAGGCATGCGGACGAACTCTGGTCGATTCAGGTTGATGCAGCGGCCGTTGTTGAGGCAGTGGCAAAGGTCGACGATGGCGGCAGAGCTCGGGCGCTGAGGCGATGCGAGGTGGAACACAGAGATGAGGAGGCAAGGGGGGAAAGTGAAAAGGGCCCCTGGCCCTATTTATAAGGTGAATGGATAGATGGCATGAGCGGGAATCAAGGAGGCTGAGATTTGGGCCTCGTGCGATATTAATGCAAGATGATGTCATGGCGGGTTAGCACAATGCTGTGAGCAGACGTCGTGGCGGGTTATAAATTTTCATAAGGGCTGATGATGAAGGATTTTTTCTAAGTCAAGTATTGAAGATTGATATGAACAATTTCACATCAACCTGGGGCCTAATGTTGGGGATATAACTATTGAATATAAGCCGCCCAGGAGGGGCCAGGTTATGCTCATAGTGGTTTACCTGTATTGAAGCCCATGAAGACATAGAAGATGGCGACTTACGAAGGAGACTGAATAAGAAGGCCCAAAGCCCAAAGGCGAGTTAGGGCCCATAGATGTAAACCGCCATAAGTATATGACTTGTATTGTAAGATAGGAAAGAGTGGATACCGAGCCGGACATGTTTATGAGCCGGCCGGGATTCTGTGAACCGCCGGGCGTCGACCTGTGGATATAAAGGGATGACCCGGCGGCGGTTTAGGGACAGGTAACAAACAATCGGGAACTAGGTCAAGCGTATTCCCTCCCTGGTAATCGAAACCCTAGCAATACAACACAAAGCAGGAGTAGGCTTTTACCTTATTGAGAGGGGCCAAACCTGGGTAAACTCTCTGTGTCCTTTGTCCCGTTTAAACCCCTTCAAGATTAACCTAGTTGCGATGGCTCCACGACTAAGTCCTTCCGCTAGGACATCCGCCGTGTCAAGTCCACGACACATACCTTGCTAAGATTTTGAAGAAGTTCAAAATGGATCAGTCCAAGAAGGGGTTCTTGCCTGTTTTGCAAGGTGTGAAGTTGAGTCAGACTCAATGCCCATCGACTACAGAGGATAGAGAAAAGATGAGTGTCATCCCCTATGCTTCTGCCATAGGCTCTATCATGTATGCGATGTTGTGCACAAGACCGGATGTCAGCCTTGCCATAAGTATGGCCGAAAGGTTTCAAAGTAATCCAGGAGTGGATCACTGGACAACGGTGAAGAATATCCTTAAGTACCTGAAAATGACTAAGGAAATGTTTCTCGTTTATGGAGGTGATCAAGAGCTCATCGTAAAGGGTTACGTCGATGCAAGCTTTGACACTGATCCGGATGACTCTAAGTCTCAAACCGGATACGTATACGTTCTGAACGGTGGAGCAGTAAGCTGGTGCAGTTGTAAGCAGAGCGTGGTAGCTGATTCTACATGTGAAGCGGAGTACATAGCTGCCTCGGAGGCAGCAAAGGAAGGTGTTTGGATGAAGCAGTTCATGATAGATCTTGGAGCTGTGCCCAGTGCATTGGACCCAATGACTCTGTTCTGTGACAACACTGGTGCCATTGCTCTAGCCAAGGAACCAAGGTTTCACAAGAGGACCGGACACATAAAGTGACACTTCAATTCCATACGCGATTACGTCAAGGAGGAAGACATAAACATTTGCAAGATACATACGGATTTGAATGTTGCAGATCCGTTGACTAAACCTCTTCCACGGGCAAAGCATGATCAACACCAGAACTCTATGGGTGTTAGATTCATTACCATGTAATGCTAGATTATTGACTCTATTGCAAGTGGGAGACTATTGGAAATATGCCCTAGAGGCAATAATAAAGTGGTTATTATTATAATTCCTTGTTCATGATAATCGTTTATTATCCATGCTATACATGTGTGGATACATAGACAACAACGTGTCCCTAGTAAGCCTCTACCGGACTAGCTCATTGATCAAAGATGGCTATGGTTTCCTAGCCATAGACATGAGTTGTCATTTGATAACGGGATCCCATCATTAGGAGAATGATGTGATGGACAAGACCCAAACTATAAACGTAGCATATGATCATGTCAAGTTTATTGCTATCGTTTGCTGCATGTCAAGTATATGTTCCTATGACCATGAGATCATGCCACTCACTAAATACCTTGTGTGTACCAAACGTCACAACGTAACTGGGTGACTATAAAGGTGCTCTACAGGTATCTCCGAGGGTGTCTGTTGAGTTGGCATGGATCAAGACTGGGATTTGTCACTCCGTATGACGGAGAGGTATCTTAGGGCCCACTCGGTAATACAACATCACAGTAAGCTTGCAAGCAATGTGACTAATAAGTTAGCCATGAGATCTTGTATTACGGAATGAGTAAAGAGACTTGCCGGTAACGAGATTGAACTAGGTATGGGAATACCGACGATCGAATCTCGGGCAAGTAACATACCGATAGACAAAGGGAACTACATACGGGATTAGCAGAATCCTTGACATTGAGGTTTGACCGATAAGATCTTCGTAGAATATGTAGGAACCAATATGGGCATCCAGGTCCCGCTATTTGTTATTGACCGTAGAGGTGTCTCGGCCATGTCTGCATAGTTCTCGAACCCACAGGGTCTACACACTTAACGTTTGGTGATGATATAAGTATAATTCAGTCATTATGGTGGTTACCGAAGGTTGTTCGGAGTCCCGGATGAGATCGCAGACGTGACGAGGAACTTCGGAATGGTCTGGAGGTGAAGATTGATATATTGGACGAAGGGTATTGGAGTCTGGAATTGTTCCGGGGGTACCAGGTGATGACCAGCATCACCGAAAGGGGTTTCGGGGAGCTCCCGGCAAGTGTTGGGCGGCCCCATGGGCCAAGGGGAGGGGCAAACCAACCCACTAAGGGTCTGTGCACCCCCCTCACCCTTTCCCACATAACTAGAAGGGGTGGGGGCGCTCCCCTAGGGCAGCCACCCCCTTTGCCTTGGGGGCCAAGGCTCCCGGGGGGAGGCGCACCAAAACCCATCTAGGGTTTCCCCCTGGTGGCCGCCGGCCCCCCCTAGGGAACCCTAGGGCGCCCCTCCTCCTCCCTTCCCCCTATATATAGAGGGGTAGAGGGAGGGTAGTCACACCCATCTACGCCACGGCGCTGCCCTCCCTCTCCTTCGTAGCCATCTTCTTCTCCGTAGTGCTTAGCGAAGCTCTGCCGAGATTTCTCCACCACCACCGCCACCACGCCGTCGTGCTGCCGGAGGACTCGATCTACTACTTCACCAACGCTCGCTGGATCGAGGAGTTGAAGGCGTCATAAAGCCGTATGTGTGTTGAACGTGGAGGTGTCGTCCGTTCGGCGCTAGATCCGAGTTCGCAGGACGGATCGTGATTGGGTCGCGAAGACGTTCAAATACATCAACCGTGTTTCTTAATGCTTCTGCTTAGCGATCTACAAGGGTATGTAGATGCAATCTCTCCTCTCGTAGATGGCATCTCCTAGATTGATCTTGGTGAGCGTAGGAAATTTTTTGTTTCCCATGCAACGTTCCCCAAAATTAACAACATTCTAAGTCATGTTTTGTAAGTTTGTATCCATTGAATTACAACTGTTAAAAAATGGATACAACTGTTAATTGCAACAGGCTTAATAGCCATTGAAACTGGTACTAATAAAAATGCAATTGGCAGAGTTAAACTTCGCAAGGCAGGTGCTGCCAGAGTAGAGAATGGCCTAGTTGTCTATAAAAAGGTAGGGAAAATAGCTAAAACGTGTTAGGCATGTTTACTACAACATGCTTAATACATCAACCGTACAAAACATAGCCATTGCAACTGCTATTGGTAAGATTGAACTGGCGAGTTCATACTTGGTAAGTCCTGAGAGGTAGTTGCTGGGGCACTTCATCTTGGCGAGAGCCCGCCCAAAGTCAGCGGCGGCGGAGGCGAGCTATTCCTAACAGGGCGAAGCGTGGATCAGTGCCGCTGACATGTGTACCTACAGGCAACCAGTAAATGTTAGAAGTTAAACTGCAATTGCATAAATGATGTAAAATACCGTAAGACATGGGATGCAGCTAACCTCGACGGCAAACAACAGCATCGCCCGTTATTGCCCTGCGTAAGTACATGGACAGGAATGTTAACTACAACAGGGTTAGCATCAACCCAAAATAGCAAATGGGCAGCATCTCTAGTGATATCCCAAGTCATGTATTGTAAGTTTGTTGCTCGTATTGGTGAAATTGAGCTAGACAGTTAATACTTGAACATCACACAGTGTGCAGTACTGAAATAAACAAGGCACGAACATGCTTAATACATCAACCGTACAAAACATAGCCATTGCAAGTGGTATTGGTAAGATTGAGCTGGTCAGATCATACCTGGTAAGTCCTGGGGGGTAGTCGCTGGGGCACTTCATCTAGGTCAGAGCCTGCACCAAGTCGGCGGCGGCGGAGGCGAGGTGTTCCTCCGGGTCAACACGCACAGCGGCCATCGCGCCATCGACCGCCATCAGCTCCTCGACCTCCACATGATATGTGGTTGGGCTTGCACGGCGATGCTCTGGAGGTAGGGTGGTGGGGATTTGGAGGATGTTTTGCAGGCACCATTTAAGCAATCAGGCCGGGGCCATGATAGAGATTGGTGCTCGGGCAGAACATAGATGTGGTTGAAGCTGTGGTTGCGGCGGCGGCGGTTTGAGCTGCCGGGAGGGGGAGATACTGCGGAATTTTGATGGGTGGGGATGTGATGGGAGGAATAAATTCTGAAATCATGCGCCTAATGAAAATTTCGCTGCGAAACTTGAAACTTGGCGGGGGAAACACACAACACAGATGAAGCGCGTAAAATACTCGTGTGCGAGAAAAGAGATAATTGGCAGATCCCGTCTCCAAAAATTGTACACGTGTAGTTGATTTTTTTCGGTCAATGGTACGCTTGCTTTATTAGGAAACATCGCACAGGTAACTGGCTTATGGATCATTAACGCAAAAAAATGCACACGGTTACGCCATAGAAACCGTGTGTTTTGTGAACTTCTAATAATTCTTATATCTATCAGCATCTCCAGCCACACCTAATTTCAAAAATCTCTTTCATTGTATCAGGATTATTTAATGTACATGAACGAGGCAAGGTGACACCCGATAAACAATCATCGGTTTATGAAATGCAATCAAGTGCCAACCTGCCTCGCTCGCATAGCCAGATTTGATCCTATGCAACAAGAGAGAAGCTTACTGCCATCCGCCGGTGCGGCAATTTAAGCCGGTGTGCGGCCAACTCGCGTGGCGGGGTGGGACTAAAAACCAGCTGGGGCCAGCTCTAGTCTTCGGTGGCTTCCGGTGGCTGCGGGCGGACATTTTGGGAGTATTTAGGGCCGGGGTGCGGCTACAAAACTTTAGTGAACACATGCAAATCAATGCTCAAAGCCCTCAAAGGATGCGCTTACCGACATTGTACGTTAATAATAGATAGTACCAACTTAAAGTACTACTAGTAATTTGCTCTAAAACTAGTACATATGTAGTACTGGTAGATGCTCATAATTAATTATACAAACTTACGGGTGACACACGCACTAACTACTTCTCACATGCTGGCATCGGGGCATGCTGGCCAGACGACGTCGTTCTCCTTCCCGGCCTTGTCGACGGCAGCCCACCGTGCTTCGATCTCCGCCAGGATATAAAAAAGCAAGGTAGCAAGTGATAAAACGGAGCAAAAATGATATTGCAATGCTTGAAAACAAGGCCTAGGGTTCATACTTTCACTAGTGCAAGCTCTCAACGGTGCTAACATAATTGAATCATATAACAATTCCTCAATGTGCGATAAAGGGTCACTCCTAAGTTCTTATATAGCGAAGAACATAAGAAGAAATTGTTTGTAGGGTACGAAACCACCTCAAAGTTATCTTTTCCGATCAATCTATTGAGTCATTCCTATAAGTGTCACGAACAGCCCTAGAGTTCGTACTAAAATAACACCATATGATACGCATCAACCAACTCTAATGTCACCTAGATACTCCAATGTCACCACAAGTATCTGTGAGTCAATTATACGATACGCATCAAACAACTTCAGATTCATATTCAATCCAACACAAAGAACTTCAAAGAGTGCCCCAGGATTTCTACCGGAGAAAGTAGGACAGAAACGTGCATCAACCCCTATGCATAAATTACCCCAATGTCACCGCGGGAATCCGCAAGTTGATTGCCAAAACATATATCAAGTGAATCAATAGAACACCCCATTGTCACCAAGGGTATCCACATGCAAGACATGCATCAAGTGTTCTTAAATCCATAAAAGTATTTAATCCGATAATAGTGAAACACCTCAGTCCCCTACCTGGTGCGCCAAATATCGGTTTCTAAGAACCTACATATGAGTTGTGAGCAACAACCCTTTGAGAGTATGGCCAGGGACTGAACACATCTAGCAATCCTGAGTCACAGATGAAATGTGGTGGATGAACTATAGATGAACACAAAGAACTACCCAATTTTGGGCCACCTTCTTGGTGTAATACCCTACTCCTGCTTTGTTTTGTATTGCAATGATAGAGATCTACAATGAGTGTGTCACAAGGTGAAAAGATCGGCCCATTGTGAGGTCTCGATCTCCCCTATTTATAGTGCTGAGGGAGGACCTCCCGGAGGCCTCTATGGGTTGAATATACAATGGTATAGGCTGATCTAGCTTGTACCATGGTGGCATGGTTGCCCATGGCACGCTTGTATGTGTGATGATAACGTCCTCCCGGGGGCAAGGTGTTACCCCTTGGATACTTACCTGCCTTCTTCGGTAAACATCGGGCGGTAGGGAGGTACCGCCACTGTAGCGGTGTAAGCAGTAGGTGAATCTTACTATAGTCGTTGTGGATGACTTGGTCCGCACGGGTCCTTCTAGAGCGCATGTGCAAAGACTAGTCATTCGACCTTCGTTCCCCCTCCTGACGCAGGCAACAGTGTTTCTTGGTACGGGCTGTTGTGCAGCCTCCGAAGTCAAGACCCACCCCTCCCGAACGGGTAGGTGGGGCATCAATACGGCCTCTCGAGAAGGCCCGCGAAGGGCTCCCTTGAGGCGGTCTATCTTCATGTCTTGTATCCTGATGCGGTTGCTTCAGGGTCTTCACAAACTATTCACATGGACAGAGAAATATCCATGCCTTCGTCGCCAAGGCTCCTCTTACCGGTTTAGTAATACCCTGGTTTTACTGATGTTGATAGCTATCACTATCATAGTATTCGCTAAGTTCACGGGCTTGAGATAAGTTGACTAGAACTGTTGACATCTGCCACATGGTAAACCACCGCCTCTCAAGACTCCTGGCATTTTAAAAATATGCAACGACATTTTAAAATAAGCAATATCACTATTTGGCATTGCTACCTAGTACTATCTACACTAGTTAGTCATCGACGCCGTCTAGTCATTGTCCTCCTCCTTGTCCTCATTGCCGAGTTCCTCATCCTCCTCCATGAGATTGTTGAGGTAGGCGTAGGCGTCGAGCGAGCTGATGTCTACTACACAACTTGTTCTTGTAGACTTGTGTTGGGACTCCAAGCGCAGAGTTTTGTTAGACAGTAGCAATTTTCCCTCAAGTGGATGACCTAAGGTTTATCAATCCATGGGAGGTGTAGGATGAAGATGGTTTCTCTCAAACAACCCTGCAACCAAATAACAAAAAGTCTCTTGTGTCCCCAACACACCAAATACAATGGTAATTTGTATAGGTGCACTAGTTCGGCGAAGAGATGGTAATGAAAGCATAGTAATGATACTAGATATTGATTTTTGTAATAGGAACAATAAAAAACAGCAAGGTAGCAAGTAACAAAAGTGAGCACAAACGGTATTGCAATGCTTGAAAATGAGGCCTAGGGTCCGTACTTTCGCTAGTGCAATCTCTCAACAATGATAATCTAATTGGATCATATAACCATCCCTCAACATGCGATGAAGAATCACTCCAAAGTTCTTATCTAGCAGAGAACATAAGAAGAAATTGTTTGTAGCTATTCTTTCCGATCGATCTATCCAAGAGTTCGTACTAAAATAACACCAAGTTATTCTTTCCGATCGATTTATCAAGAGTTCGTACTAAAATATCACTAAGTTATTCTTTCCGATCGATCTATCAAGAGTTCGTACTAAAATAACATCAAAGCAAATTCAGATTCATAATACTCAATCCAACACAAAGAACCTCAAAGAGTGCCCCAAGATTTCTACCGGAGAAACAAAAGACGAGAACGTGCATCAACCCCTATGCATAGATTACCCCAATGTCACCTCGGGAATCCACGAGTTGAGTACCAAAACATATCTCAAGTGAATCAATATAATACCCCATTGTCACCACGGGTATTCATATGCAAGATATATATCAAGTGCTCTCAAATCCATAAAAGTATTCAATCCGATAAAACGAAATCTCAAAGGGAAAACTCAATTCATCACAACAAGATAGAGAGGGAGAAACACCATATGATCCAACTATATTAACAAAGCCCGCGATACATCAAGATCGTGCCATCTCAAGAACACGAGAGAGATTAAACACATAGCTACTGGTACAAACCCTCAGTCCCGAGGGTGGACTACTCCCTCCTCATCATGGTGGCCGCCGGGATGATGAAGATGGCCACGGGTGATGATTTCCCCCTCCGGCAGAGTGCCGGAACGGGGTCTAGATTGGTTTTTCGTGGCTACAGAGGCTTGCGGTGGCGGAACTTCTGATCTAGGGTTACCCCTGATGGTTTCTCTATTTATAGGAATTTTTGGCGTAGGTTTTACGCTAAGGGGCCTCGAGGTGAGCACAACCCACCGGGGCACGGGCAAGGGCCCAGGCGCGCCCCGGTGTCTTGTTCCCTACTCCTTCACCTTCTAGTCCTTCCACGAAGCTTCGGGGGTCTCTTTTGTTCCAAAAAAATCGTCAAAAAGTTTCAGCTCATTTGGATAACTTTCATTTCTGCACAAAAAACAACACCACGGTAATTCTGCTGAAAACAGCATCAGTCCGGGTTAGTTCCATGCAAATCATACCAAAACAATATAAAATTGTTGTAAACATGGCATGAATACTTCATAAATTATAGATATGTTGGAGACGTATCAGCATACCCAAGCTTAATTTCTACTCGTCCTCGTGTAGGTAAATGAAAAAAGAAATAATTTATGAAGTGTGAATGCTAGCAAAGTGCACAAGTTTGATGAATGATAATTTTAATCACTTTTCCTAGCATCATAACAGCAACTCTTTCTCATAAAACTCATCATGACAAAGTAGCAATCAATTCACATGTTAAGGTTCAAACAATGAATTCTCTTGAAACTCAACAACCTATATTCTTAGTCACCAAACAATTGCAATTCAACTTATTCAATAGAGTCTAAGTAAGAGCTCCACATACTCAATCATCATATAGTCTTCCATGATTGCTACTACTCAAAGCATATTCTTAGAACAAATGGCATCCATCGAACACAGAGAAAGATAGGGGCTTAATGTTTCGCCTCCCAACTCATTTATCATAGAGATAATTGTCAACAATAATAAATCATGATCAAATATATTTGACTGGTCATATGTGCCTAGATCTTTCCCCACCACATGATGCTTGCCAACTAGAGAATAATTGAGGTTGAATGAGGATGTAAAATATTGACTCTTTGCATAAAAGTAAATACTGAAAAGTAAAAGATAGGCCCTTTCGCAGAGGGAAGCAGAGGTTGTCATGCGCTTTTTATTGTTGGATGCCCAAGCTCTTAATGCAAAGGAATGTCACGTTATATTGCCCCTTATGATAGCAACCTTTATTATGCAGTCCGTCGCTTTTATTACTTTGCCATCACAAGTTCGTACAACGCTCAATTTTCCCTTACAATAAAAGATCAAACATATTTAGGAGCAATTTTTATTGCTTTATGCACCGATGACAACTTACTTGACGGATCTTATTCAATCCATAGGTAGGTATGGTGGGCACTCATGGCAAGAAACTGGGTTTAAGGGTTTTTGGATGCACAAGCAGTATCTCTACTTAGTACGAATTTTTGGCTAGCAAAAGATCCTAGGCAAACACCACATGTTGGAGGATCCATGACAATATAACTTCTATGCAAATATACACAACCATAACTCATTACGTTGTCTTCCTTGTCCAACTTCAACTAATTTGCTCAAGTTTGAAAATAATTAATGGGTATTCACAATCATAGAAGATTTCCAAGATAATATATTTGCATGTGAAAGTTCTCTTCCTTATAGTAATCATTCATGAATTGCTTGTATGACCAATATTGTGATTGTCAAACTTCAAAAGATTTCAATTTCTAAACCCAATGTGAAGCTACTACTAGGCATGATATAAACATATAATTTAAACTTCATGATATTCAATTCATTCAACAATTTACTCATAGGATATAAGTGAAGCACAAGAGTGAACAACAAACTACTCCAAAAAGATATAAGTGAAGATCAAGCGAGTAGTTAAGTAAATGCGTAGCTATTTGAGGACTCTCTCTTATTTAAAAGTTTCAGATCTAAGTATTTTATTAAAAAATCAAGAAAAACAAAATGAAATGAAATTCTAAGAATGGCACACATCATGTGAAGAAGCAAAAACTTAGGCTCAACCGAGGATAACCGATAATTGTTGATGAAGAAAGGTGGGATGCCCCGGTGGGCATCCCCAAGCTTAGATGCTTGAGACTTCTTGGAATATTAACTTGGGATGCCTTGGGCATCCCCAAGCTTGAGCTCTTGTGTCTTCTTCATTCTTCTCATAACAAGGTTTCCCTAATTCTTAAAAACTTCATCCACACAAAACTCAACAAGAACTCGTGAGATACGTTAGTATAAATCAATGCAACACCTTATCATTCTCTACTGTAGTAAATCACTAAAATTATAATTTAACATTGCATAATAAATGCCTCTGCATATTTAATACTCCTATCCTCAAATAGAATCATTAAACAAGCAAACATATGCAAACAATGCAAACATAACAGCAATCTGTCTAAACAGAACATTCTGTAAAGAGTGCAATATTCCTCATACTTCCCTAACTCCAAAAATTCTGAAAAATTACCACACTGTAGAAAATTTATTATAGCTTACTATGAAAAAAAAATGCAACCTTTTATCACATTCTGACTTTCCTAGAGAATTTTTGCAACAGCGATAAACTTTCTGTTTTGAAACAGCAACTCATAGACTTGCAAAATAAGCATGGTAAAGACTATCATTGACATTTTTATTGAAATGAAAGATGCAAAACATTATTATAAATAGCATAAAGCAAATACAAATAAAATAAATTTACGCTCCAAGCAAAACACATATCATGTGACGAATAAAATTATAGCTCCAAGTGAGGTTACCGATAATGTCGGAGACGAAAGAGGGGATGCCTTCCGGGGCATCCCCAGGCTTAGTTGCTTGGATATTCCTTGAATATTACCTTGGGGGTACCTTGGGCATCCCCAATCTTAGGGTCTTGTCACTCCTTATTCTCCTCATATTGATATCTCACCCAAAACTTGAAAACTTCAATCACACAAAACTTAAATGAACTTCGTGAGATGGGTTAGTATGATAAAGACAAATCATTCACTTTGGTACTGTCAAGACAAGATTCATAATTATTCTCACACAATTTACTTCTACTCTACAATTTCCACAATTTATATTAAGCAATATAAGCCATAGAAACCATAAAACAAGCAAACTATGCATTGCAAACAGAATCTGTAAAAAACAGAAATGTACGTAAAGATCTGAATTAATGTCATACTTCTTACGTTAAAAAATTCTGAAAAATTAGGAAAACGTATAAAATTTGTTTACCCATCAAATGTAAAAAAATCAGAATTTTTTCACATTCCAGTAAAAGGCAGGAATTTCTGCACTGGACGCAAAGTTTCTGTTTTTGCACAGAATCAAGTCAACTATCATCTACACTATCCCAAAGGCTTTACTTGGCACTTTATTGAAACAAAAGCTAGAAAACAAGATCATTGCAGTAGCCTAACCATGTGAACACACAAAAACAGTAGGTAAAAGTGTTGGGTTGTCTCCCAACAGGCGCTTTTCTTTAATGCCTTTTAGCTAGGCATGATGATTTCAATGATGCTCGCATAAAAGATAAGAATTCAAGCACAAAGAGAGCATCATGAAGCATATGACTAGCACATTTAAGTCTAACCCACTTCCTATGCATAGGGATTTTGTGAGCAAATAATTTATGGGAGCAAGAATCAACTAGCATAGGAAAGCAAAACAAGCAAAACTTCAAGATTTTCAACATAAAGAGGGGAAACTTGATATTATTGAAATATGTAAAAGCATATGTCCCTCTCTAATAATAATTTTAAGTAGCATAATGAATGAATTAAACAATATAGCTATCACATAAAGCACTCTTTCCATGATGCATAAGCATAGAAATTTTGCTACTCTTCACATAAGAAAATTTATTCTCATGAATAGTGGTGGGAGCAAACTCAACAAAATAACTATCATGAGACACTTGATTGGCATGATCAATTTGAGCATTAAAATCATGATGACAAGTTTCATGGTTATCATTATTCTCTATAGCATACATGTCATCATCATAATCATCAAAAATAGGAGGCATGCTACCATTATAACAAATTTTCACATCAAATCTTGGGGGACTAAAAATATCATCTTCATCAAACATAGCATCCCCAAGCTTATGGCTTTACATATCATTAGCATCATGGATATTCAAAGAGTTCATACCAACAACATTACAATCATCATTCAAAGATTTTTCATCAAACATTTTATAGAATTCCTCCTCTATCAATTGAGCACAATTTTCCTTTCCATCATTTTCACGAAAGACATTATAAAGATGAATAACATGAGACCACCTCAAATCCATTTTTTTTGTAGTTTTATTTTTATAAACCAAACTAGTGATAAAACAAGAAACTAAAAGATTTAATTGCAAGATCTAAAGATATACCTTCAAGCACTCACCTCCCCGGCAACGGCGCCAGAAAAGAGCTTGATGTCTACTACACAACTTGTTCTTGTAGACTTGTGTTGGGACTCCAAGCGCAGAGTTTTGTAGGACAGTAGCAATTTTCCCTCAAGTGGATGACCTAAGGTTTATCAATCTGTGGGAGGTGTAGGATGAAGATGGTTTCTCTCAAACAACCCTGCAACCAAATAACAAAAAGTCTCTTGTGTCCCCAACACACCAAATGCAATGGTAATTTGTATAGGTGCACTAGTTGGGCGAAGAGATGGTAATAAAACGTAGTAATGATAATAGATATTGATTTTTGTAATAGGAACAATAAAAAATAGCAAGGTAGAAATTCATAAAACGGAGCACAAATGGTATTGCAATGCTTGAAAATGAGGCCTAGGGTCCATACTTTCTCTAGTGCAATCTCTCAACAATGCTAATATAATGAGGCCTAGGTGGTATTGCAATGCTTGAAAATGAGGCCTAGGGTCCATACTTTCTCTAGTGCAATCTCTCAACAATTTGTATAGGTGCACTAGTTCGGCGAAGAGATGGTAATGAAAGCATAGTAATGATACTAGATATTGATTTTTGTAATAGGAACAATAAAAAACAGCAAGGTAGCAAGTAACAAAAGTGAGCACAAACGGTATTGCAATGCTTGAAAATGAGGCCTAGGGTCCGTACTTTCGCTAGAGCAATCTCTCAACAATGATAATCTAATTGGATCATATAACCATCCCTCAATATGCGATGAAGAATCACTCCAAAGTTCTTATCTAGCGGAGAACATAAGAAGAAATTGTTTGTAGCTATTCTTTCCGATCGATTTATCCAAGTGTTTGTACTAAAATAACACCAAGTTATTCTTTCCGATCGATCTATCAAGAGTTCGTACTAAAATAACACTAAGTTATTCTTTCCGATCGATCTATCAAGAGTTCGTACTAAAATAACATCAAAGCAAATTCAGATTCATAATACTCAATCCAACACAAAGAACCTCAAAGAGTGCCCCAAGATTTCTACCGGAGAAACAAAAGACGAGAATGTGCATCAACCCCTATGCATAGATTACCCCAATGTCACCTCGGGAATCCACGAGTTGAGTACCAAAACATATATCAAGTGAATCAATATAATACCCCATTGTCATCACGGGTATTCATATGCAAGACATATATCAAGTGCTCTCAAATCCATAAAAGTATTCAATCCAATAAAATGAAATCTCAAAGGGAAAACTCAATTCATCACAACAAGATAGAGAGGGAGAAACACCATATGATCCAACTATATTAACAAAGCCCGCGATACATCAAGATCGTGCCATCTCAAGAACACAAGAGAGAGAGAGAGAGATTAAACACATAGCTACTGGTACAAACCCTCAGCCCCAAGGGTGGACTACTCCCTCCTCATCATGGTGGATGCCGGGATGATGAAGATGGCCACGGGTGATGATTTCCCCCTCCGGCAGAGTGCCGGAACGGGGTCTAGATTGGTTTTTCATGGCTACAGAGGCTTGCGGCGGCGGAACTTCTGATCTAGGGTTACCCCTGATGGTTTCTCTATTTATAGGAATTTTTGGCGTTGGTTTCACGCTAAGATGGGTCTCGAGGTGAGCACAACCCACCGGGGCACGGGCAAGGGCCTAGGCGCGCCTCCGTGTCTTGTGCCCTACTCCTTCACCTTTTGGTCCTTCCATGAAGCTTCGGGGTCTCTTTTGTTCCAAAAAAATTGTCAAAATGTTTCAGCTCATTTGGAGAACTTTCACTTCTGCACAAAAAACAACACCACGGTAGTTCTGCTGAAAACAGCGTAAGTCCGGGTTAGTTCCATGCAAATCATACCAAAACCATATAAAATTGTTGTAAACATGGCATGAATACTTCATAAATTATAGATACGTTGGAGACATATCACGAGCCCATGAGGTCATTTTTCCAGTATTGTTGATAGCAAAGTTCACAAAAGATCAGGCATAACAAGTTTAATTTACAACTATACATAGCATATCATGTTCACAAAAGATCGTACATAAAAAATTCATTGAAGCACTACGATGGATAAAATACAAAGCGAGGAGGAGGCATACTTCACCACTTCCTCGTTGGTCCCTTCTCCTTAGGATCTCCGGAGAGGCGGTAGTACTCCTCGGCATAGGTGTCGGTGGCCGCAGGGGCGTCATCATAGGTGGTGTTGATACCATTGTCGGAGGAGGAAGAGGACATGGAGGGGAGGTCAGCCAGCCATCGGGCGGCTCGGGCCTGCTCCTTACCAAGGCGTTGATACTTTGCTGCATGATACGTCTCCAACGCATCTATAATTTTTTATTGTTCCATGCTATTATATTATCCATCTTGGATGTTTTATATGATATTTTATATTATTTTTGGGACTAACCTATTAACCTAGAGCCCAGTGCCAGTTTCTATTTTTTCCTTGTTTTTGAGTTTTACAGAAAAGGAATATCAAACGGAGTCCAAACGAGCTGAAAATTTATGATAATTCTTTATGGACTAGAAGAAGCCCACGGAGCATCGGAGTTGGGCCAGAAGAGTCCTGAGGTGACGGCAAGGGTGGAGGGCGCGCCCCCTGTCTTGCCGCTGCCTCGTGGACCCCCTCACGTGAGACCGACGCCAAAAACTCCTATAAATATAGAAACCCCCGAAAAGAAACCTAGATCGGGAGTTTCGCCGCTGTAAGCCTCTGTAGCCACGAAAAACCAATCGGGAGCTTGTTTTGGCACCCTGCCGGAGGGGGAAACAATCACCAGAGGCCATCTTCATCATCCCGTTGGTCTCCATGACAAGGAGGGAGTAGTTCACCCTCGGGGCTGAGGGTATGTACCAGTAGCTATGTGTTTGATCTCTCTCTCTCTCTCTCGTGTTCTTGATTTGGCACGATCTTGATGTACCGCGAGCTTTGTTACTATAGTTGGATCATATGGTGTTTCTCCCCCTCTACCTTCTTGTGATGAATTGAGTCTTGCTCTTTGAGGTTTCGTTATGTTGGATTGAGTATTGGATTTGAGAACACTTGATGTATGTCTTGCGATGGGATATCTGTGGTGCAATGGGATATTCTATTGATTCACTTGATGTATGTTTTGGCACTCAACTCGCGGATTCTCGAGGTGACATCGTACCCTACAAACAATTTCATCTTATGTTCTTCGCTATATAAGAACTTAGGAGTGATCCTTTATCGCACATTGAGGGATTGTTATATGATTCAATTATGTTAGCACCGTTGAGAGCTTGCACTAGTGAAAGTATGAACCCTAGGCCTTGTTTCCAAGCATTGCAATACCGTTTTTGCTCACTGTTGTTACTAGTTACCTTGCTGTTTTTATATTTTCAGATTACAAAAACCTATATCTACCATCCATATTACACTTGTATCACCATCTCTTCGCCGAACTAGTGCACCTATACAATTTACCATTGTATTGGGTGTGTTGGGGACACAAGAGACTCTTTGTTATTTGGTTGCAGGGTTGTTTGAGAGAGACCATATTCATCCTATGCCTCCCACGGATTGATAAACCTTAGGTCATCCACTTGAGGGAAGTTTTCTACTGTCCTACAAAACTCTGCGCTTGGAGGCCCAACACGAGTCTACAAGAAGAAGGTTGCGTAGTAGACATCAAGCTCTTTTCTGGCGCCGTTGCCGGGGAGGTTAGTGCTTGAAGGTATATCTTTAGATCTTGTAATTGAATATTTTAGTTTCTTGTTTTATCACTAGTTTAGTCTATAAAAGAAAACTACAAAAAAATGGAATTGAGGTTGCCTCATATGCTTCATCTTTTTAATGTCTTTCGTGAAAATGATGGAAAGGAAAATTGTGCCCAAGTGTTAGAAGAAGAAGTCTATAAATTGTTTGGCACTAAATCTTTGAATGATAAACATAATTGCAATGTTGTTAGTTTGCTTGCTATGAATATTCATGATACTAATGATGATTGCACTAGTCATGATAAAAATGTTTCTTATAAGCATGTCAATTTTTGTGGAGTGAATAGAATTTGTGAAGACATGCCTTATAGGGATGATAGATTTTGTAAGAAGCATAAACATGATGAAACCAATCGGTGGCTTAAGGTGATAGATAAATTTGCTACAAAATTATGCTCTCTTCATCCCATTACTTGTGAACTTTGCAATAGAGTTGGTCATCTTAATTTTCAATGCATACTTTTTCATGATCGAATCATGACCAAATATTGCAATAACTTCATCACCCTTGAACTTTATAATGAACTTTGTTTATTTTTGGGGTGTGAAGAATTGTCACATAAAAATAGTTGGTTTGAAGCGTTCATATTCACCGACCATGCTGAAACTACTCTTAAAGAAATCTATATGTTTTGCATGGTAAATTGCAATGAGAATGCTTATATTGCCAACTATAGAAAGATGGGAAAACCATTAGAATATAAAAGAAATACTAATGAAAGGGTCAAGCTCTCCACTTTCCCTCCTGTTGTCGCTCGTGAAACAGGTTACGAGAATGAGCTTCCTATGCAACCAATCTCATCAATAAGGAGCTCCAAAAAGTTGATTAAACCCACACATGATGGGGAGAAGAAAAAGAAAAGATGGAGAAGCAAAGGTAAAAAGGTATCCCTCCCAAATGATGTTGCTCCTATTATTGTTATGCCTTATGAGAATGAATCAAAAATAAATGTGGAAGATGATATACTTGATGATGATATTGATTCTTTGTCTTATGGTACAATGTCCGAAGAAACTATTGAGGATGATTTTGTTATGCCTATTACTCATTGTGATGATTATGATTGTGAAAATAATGATACTTCTTATAATCTTGAAAATCTTTTTGGCGCCAACTTAGAAAATTGTGATGATAATAATTGCTATACTATTGGTGCTATTCATACTATTAATGATGAGAGTGATTATGCTTATGATATGCAAAGCCACAAGCTTGGGGATGCTATGTTTGATGAGAATGACATGTTTGAGAATTTATTTGCTGCAATTAATGTTTGTCCCAAGCTTGGGGATGCTATGCTTAATGAAGATGATATTTTTAGTCCCCCAAGTTTTGATGTGCAAATTTATTATGATGATAGCATGCCTCCTATTTATGATGAGTGCAATATTTATGAAAGTGGGTTTGTAAGAGTGTCAACTTTAGATAATAATTATCCCACTATTTTGGAGGGTGTTGAATCTTATTATAATGATAAAACTGGATTTGGAGAGGTCATGACTTTATTTAGTAATGATTCCACTATTTCGGAAGAGGTTTCAATTGACTATGATGAGAACAAAGTTGCTACTCATGATGATTATTGTGATGATACTTATGTTATAAAAAATAGTGATAATTATTGTCATAAGTTTGAATATACTTTTACTTAACATTACTCTTTTAATGTGGAAACAATTATAGTATTCAAGTTTCATATGATGCTCCCACTACTATTCATGAGAATACATTTGCTTATGTGGAGAGTAATAAAAATTCTATGCTTATGGATCACGAAAAGAATACTGTATGTGATAGTTATATTGTTGAATTCATTCATGATGCTACTGAAAATTACTATGAGAGAGGAACATACGCTTTTACATATTGCAATAATATCAAGTTTTCTCTCTATGTGTTGAAAGTTTTGAAGTCATGCTTGTTTTGCCTTCCTATGCTAGTTGATTCTTGTTCCCAAAAGTTTTTTGCTCACAAAATCCCTATTCATAGGAAGTGGGTTAGACTTAAATGTGCTAGTCATATGCTTCATGATGCTCCCATTATGTTTCAATTCTTATCTTTTATGTGAGCATCATTGAAATCATCATGCCTAGCTAAAAAGACATTAAAGAAAAGCGCTTGTTGGGAGACAACCCAATATTTACCCCTAATATTTTTGTGTGTTCACATGATTAAGCTACTGTAGTAATAATGTTTTATAGCTTTTGTTTCAATAAAGTGCCAAGTAAAGCCTTTGGGATAGTGTGGATGATAGTTGACATGATTCTGTGCAAAAATAGAAACTTTTGCGTCCAGTACAGAAATTCCTATCTTTTACTAGAACGTGGAAAAACTCTGAATTTTTTACATAGGATTGATATACAAATTTTATACGTTGTTAAAAAATTTCAGAATTTTTGGAGTTACATAAAGATGACCTTAATTCAGATCTTTACAGACTGTTCTGTTTTTGACAGATTCTGTTTTGAATGCATAGTTTGCTTGTTTTCTAGTTTCTATGGCTTATATTGCTCAATATAAATTGTAGAAATGATAATTTACAGTAGGCATTGTGTTATAACAATTATGAATCTTGTCTTTGACAGTACCCAAGTGAATGATTTGTTTTATTATACTAACGGATCTTACGAGTTTTCTATTGAGTTTTGTGTTGTGAAGTTTTCAAGTTTTGGGTAAAGATTTGATGGACTATGGAATAAGGAGTGGCAAGAGCCTAAGCTTGGGGATGCCCAAGGCACCCCAAGTAATATTCAAGGACAACCAAGCATCTAAGCTTGGGGATGCCCCGGATGGCATCCCCTCTTTCGTCTTCAATCCATCGGTAAATTTACTTGAGGCTATATTTTTATTCACCACATGATATGTGTTTTGCTTGGAGCGTCTTGTATGATATGATTCTTTGCTTTTTAGTTTGACACAATCATCCTTGCTGGACACACCTTTTGAGAGGGTCATGCATGAATCAGGAATTTATTAGAATACTCTATGTGCTTCGCTTATATCTTTTGAGCTAGGCAATATGCTCTAGTGCTTCACTTATATCTTTTTAGAGCACGGCGGTAGTTTTATTTTGAAGAATTTGATGAACTCTCATGCTTCACTTATATTATTTTGAGAGTCTATAAACATCATGGTAATTTGCTTAGGTTATGAATTTAGTCCTAATATGATGGGCATCCAAGAGGGATATAATAAAAACTTTCATATAAAGAGCATTGAATAAGATGAGAAGTTTGATTCCATGCATTTGTTTTGAGATATAAAGATGGTGATATTAGAGTCATGCTAGTGAGTAATTGTGGATTGGTAGAAATACTTGTGTTAAAGTTTGTGATTCCCGTAGCATGCACGTATGGTGAACCGTTATGTGATGAAGTCGGAGCATGATTTATTTCTTGATTGTCTTCCTTATGAGTGGCGGTCGGGGACGAGCGATGGTCTTTTCCTACCAATCTATCCCCCTAGGAGCATGCGTCTAATACTTTGTTTTGATAGCTAATAGACTTTTGCAATAAGTATGTGAGTTCTTTATGACTAATGTTGAGTCCATGGATTATACGCACTCTTACCCTTCCCACCATTGCTAGCCTCTCTAGTACCGCGCAACTTTCGCCAGTGCATTACACCCACCATATACCTTCCTCAAAACAGCAACCATATCTACCTATTATGGCATTTCCATAGCCATTCCGAGATATATTGCCATGCAACTTCCACTGTTCTGTTTATTATGACACGCTTCATCATTGTCATATTGCTTTGCATGATCATGTAGTTGACATCGTATTTGTGGCAAGGCCACCATTCATATTTTTTATACATGTCACTCTTGAGTCATTGCACATCCCGGTATACCACCGGAGGCATTCATATAGAGTCATATTTTGTTCTAAGTATCGAGTTGTAATTCTTGAGTTGTAAGTAAATAAAAGTGTGATGATCATCATTTTTAGAGCATTATCCCATGTGAGGAAAGGATGATGGAGGCTATGATTCCCCCACAAGTCGGGATGAGACTCCGGACGAAAAATAAAATTAAAAAAAGGAAAAAAAAGGCCAAAGAGCCCAAAATAAAAAAAATGAGAGAAAAGAGAGAAGGGGCAATGTTACTATCCTTTTTCAACACTTGTGCTTCAAAGTAGCACCATGATCTTCATGATAGAGAGTCTCCTATGTTGTCACTTTCATATACTAGTGGGAAATTTTCATTATAGAACTTGGCTTGTATATTCCAATGATGGGCTTCCTCAAATTGCCCTAGGTCTTCGTGAGCAAGCGAGTTGGATGCACACCCACTTAGTTTCTTTTTGAGCTTTCATACACTTATAGCTCTAGTGCATCCGTTGCATGGCAATCCCTACTCACTCACATTGATATCTATTGATGGGCATCTCCATAGCCCGTTGATACGCCTAGTTGATGTGAGACTATCTCCTTCTGTTTGTCTTCTCCACAACCACCATATTCTATTCCATCTATAGTGCTATATCCATGGCTCATGCTCATGTATTGCGTGAAAGTTGAAAAAGTTTGAGAACATCAAAAGTATGAAACAATTGCTTGGCTTGTCATCGGGGTTGTGCATGATTTAATACTTTGTGTGATGAAGATGGAGCATAGCCAGACTATATGATTTTGTAGGGATAACTTTCTTTGGCCATGTTATTTTGAGAAGACATGATTACTTTATTTAGTATGCTTGAAGTATTATTGTTTTTATGTCAATATTAAACTTTTGTTTTGAATCTTATGGATCTGAACATTCATGCCACAATTACATGGATAAATATGTTAGGTAGCATTCCACATCAAAAATTATGTTTTTATCATTTACCTACTCGGGGACGAGCAGGAATTAAGCTTGGGGATGCTTGATACGTCTCCAACGTATCTATAATTTTTTATTGTTCCATGCTATTATATTATCCATCTTGGATGTTTTATATGCATTTATATGCTATTTTATATTATTTTTGGGACTAACCTATTAACCTAGAGCCCAGTGCCAGTTTCTGTTTTTTTCCTTGTTTTTGAGTTTTACAGAAAAGGAATATCAAACGGAGTCCAAACGAGCTGAAAATTTACGGTGATTTTTTATGGACCAGAAGAAGCCCACAGAGCATCAGAGTTGGGCCAGAAGAGTCCCGAGGTGACGGCAAGGGTGGAGGGCGTGCCCCCACCTAGGGCGTGCCCCCTATCTTGCCGCTGCCTCGTGGACCCCCCTGACATGAGACCAACGCCAAAAACTCCTATAAATACAAAAAACCCCGAAAAGAAACCTAGATCGGGAGTTCCGCTATTGTAAGCCTCTGTAGCCACGAAAAACCAATCGGGAGCCCGTTTCGGCACCCTGCCGGAGGGGGAAACCATCACCGGAGGCCATCTTCATCATTCCGACGGTCTCCATGACGAGGAGGGAGTAGTTCACCCTCGAGGCTGAGGGTATGTACCAGTAGCTATGTTTTTTATCTCTCTCTCTCTCTCATGTTCTTGTTTTGGCACGATCTTGATGTACCGCGACCTTTGTTACTATAGTTGGATCATATGGTGTTTCTTCCCCTCTACCTTCTTGTGATGAATTGAGTCTTGCTGTTTGAGGTTTCGTTATGTTGGATTGAGTATTGGATTTGAGAACACTTGATGTATGTCTTGCGATGGGATATCTGTGGTGACAATGGGATGTTCTATTGATGCACTTGATGTATGTTTTGGCACTCAACTCGCGGATTCCCAAGGTGACATTGGGGTAATCTATGCATAGGGGTTGATGCATGTTTTTGTCCTACGTTCTCCGATAGAAACTTTGGGGTGATTCTTTGTTGCACGTTGAGAGATTGTTATATGATCCAATTATGTTAGCATTGTTGAGAGAACTTGCTCTAGTGAAAGTATGAACCCTAGGCCTTGTTTCCAAGCATTGCAATACCGTTTTTGCTCACTTTTGTTACTAGTTACCTTGCTATTTTTATATTTTCAGATTACAAAAACCTATATCTACCATCCATATTACACTTGTATCACCATCTCTTCGCCGAACTAGTGCACCGATACAATTTACCATTGTATTGGGTTGTTGGGGACACAAGAGACTCTTTGTTATTTGGTTGCAGGGTTGTTTGAGAGAGACCATCTTCATCCTATGCCTCCCACGGATTGATAAACCTTAGGTCATCCACTTGAGGGAAATTTGCTACTGTCCTACAAAACTCTGCGCTTGGAGGCCCAACACGAGTCTACAAGAAGAAGGTTGCGTAGTAGACATCACCGCACTAGCTACCCTCTGTCGCGCGTGCCACTCGAACTCCTTGATGCCTAGCCACTATCCCTTGACAATTTTGTGGAGGTGGTGGTGGGTGCCCGTCTTTGCTAAGATCAAGGACATGAGAAATGGTGTTGCAGAGGAGGTTGTCGTGTGAGTCGGCGGGCGGAAGTGGCTTGGGTGTGTATCTACACGAGTTGCAGTTAGCCCAGCTGGATCCATCCTGCTTCGCCCTCTGCCTCACTCAGTGATTAGCTATGCCCCTGACTCAGATAGCAGGGGGTGCAGGCTCGGTTGTGCGGGCACGATCACCCAACAACATTTGGGAGGAACAAGGGCTAAAGGTTTGAGGCAACACTGCTCACCCTGCCGCCTCACTTGGAAGAGCGCAAAAATGCGGGTAGGCGCGGAGCTGGAGCTTCCCCTCTGAGCCACCAAGGAGGGTGTGTTGCTTGATCTCCCGCCCCTGTCCATCTGCTCCCGATGGAGGGTGATGTGAAGGGTGAGCTTCTCATCGATTGGGGTAAAGCTCGAACCCGACATGGCAGCGAGCTCATCCCAGTCAATGGGGTTGATTTCACGACCGAATCCGCTGCCAAAGCCAACCATAGTGGGGTGGGTGGGGAACAAACTGGGGGAGCAGAGAGGAGTGTGGAAGCGGAGCGGACGTGAAAGGCTAGGGTTTGGTCCGCGTGAGGATGGTGTGGTGTTTATATGGGGTCATGGTGGGCCAGCATGCGTCAGTCTGACATGGAGGCCACGTCTGGATCTCCTCATATCCACGCCCACGTATGGGATGGGTTTGAGGGGTGTCGGACAACTCAAACGTTTGGGTTAGGTATGAGGGGTTGTTGGCTACAATAGCCTTTGTTGGGTTCTCCAGTGTAGAAGTTTGTAGTAAGGAGTAAGCCTTTCCTAAGTGAGAAATCATGGTATCTTTTTGGAGGTACCGGTATCTGCAACAGTTGAATGCTCTGCAACACAAATAAAACTCCACTTGTGTCCGCAACAGTGCTAACAAGGGTGTCAACCTTACTAGTCTTGCTAGTTGTAGTAGACAGCTAAAGGATAAAGTACTAGATAATATTTTTGTTTTGTAGTAAAACAAAATTGAAAATAAAGTATGTGTAAAAGTTATTGGAAGGTGATTCTTATGCTAAAAACTGGACAAGTGTTCATAGGTTCACCAAGTGTAAATGTCCAATACATAAATAGGCGATAAGTAACATAATCATGTTAAAAATACATAATAAAATATTTCATGTTCATTTCAAACATATGAATGTGTTTATTCTACATAGCAGTACGTCTGTAATACTATTAGACCGACATACCCTCTGCATATTATAGCTAAATAACCCATCCATAGATCAATATCCTTATCCATCATCTAGACATTAAGTGCGAACACAAATTGCTTAGAGTAAGATGACCAAGATGACATACTTTTGTTTATGGGATTCTAATGAACCATCTAATAAACCTTAACCATTAGTTACAACAATTCAATACAACCCTTTTTCACTTTATGTCACTGTGGTTGTTACTCGCAAGATTGAACACAACTAACACACCAATCCCACTACTAATTACATATTTAAACTGACCAAGAGTGAACAAGTAACCGGAGAGAAACATACATCTATAGGTCAAACAAGATGGAATCCATAAATCTGAACATAAAAATAACAATTCATCACATGATAAACACTACGGCTACGAATACATAAGATTAACCATAATCATGTAGGAAATCTCATATGGCTATTATATTGATCATCTAAACACATCAAGAGGAGATATTACAACTCGGCTACTCCCATGAACCTGTAGTCCAGGGAGTGGACTACTCGCAATTCATATTGAAGCATGAGGATTGATGTTGGTGATGATGATCAACGCTGAAAGAGAAGATCAGCTTGGAAACATGATGTGGCGGAAGAAATAAATGCTCGATAATTCTTTGGAAGTCTCAACGAATATATAGATCATCGGACATCGGAGCCACCTAGGAGACCCCTACATGCCATAGGCGCCTCCTAGGGGCATCTAGCCTAGGCCCCATGGGCCCCTCCAGGGGTTGGGCCTTGCCCCCCTCCTCTTCAGGCACAAAAACTTCTCCACCTATTTTTATTTATTTTTTCTAGGACACTTTGTGTGATGATTTTCAAAAATTCTAAAATAGCAAAAACAAGAACTGACATTGGGTACTTAACTAATATGTTAGTCTAATAAAATTGATAAAAAAATGTCCAAAATATATGTAATTGATATCAATATAACATTACCATACGAAAATATGTTTAAGATGTATCAAGAGTCTGGTTGGGTGCGGTTTTTCAGTCCAGCAGCGTCTGGTTTGTTCGCCCGGAAAAATAAGGGGGAGTAGAGAGTCTAGTTGTGGATGCTCTAAGGAAGGGAATCACTATCACTAAAGACCTAAAGTTCGTTAGTTATCATGGTCCATTAAGTTATTGTGTTTGTTTAGTTGGATCAAATGACTGAAACTACAAATTTGAGACAAATGAAAAGTAGAACAAATAAAAGAAAAAATGATAGCCACCGTTTAGTGAGTTTGTGTTGACACATAAACTCATGAAACTTCATCAAAATATTATGAAGTACACGCTTTCATATAATGGATAGCGATTTTCGTTTTGGCGACCGATAGAGTTGCTCTAATATTTTGGCCAGACTGTGGGTAGCACTTATTTTTGTCCTAAGGGCATCTCTAAGGCGGAACCTCGAACGTCCACTATATGTCCGGATCACTTTTGCTATCCAACGGGGACCTGTATATGTCCTCTTAGCAGTCCGGACGTACGGATTCCGGTATCCAAGAGACAAACATGGGGGGATTTACCGGAGTCCAGACATGCACTTGAGCAATCACATGCATGATCCCCCTCTTCTCTCTCTCCTCCCAACCGCACATGCATGGCCCCCCTCTCCTCTCTCTCCTCCCAGTCGGACACTAAACAACAAATATCCCACCACATGCATGATCCCCACCTACTTTTTCCCTCCCAACCGGATACATTGTAATTACCATTGGATGGCTCCCTACCGCATCATGTCCGCGGACCACGTGCAGACATAAAAATGGACATATACCGGAGAAATTTATGGTTCAGTGCTGGAGATGCCCTAACTCCCGTCTTTATTATATACAGTGTTGCCATGCAAATTCCTTGTCATACGTGGGTCATGCATGACATTTCCTCTATTGCTCCTACAAACTACTTCCATGCTACAACTTATGTTATTGAATCTGGTCTTCATTCGTATGTGTTCTTGTCTCTTCAGGTTGGATCCTTCTGATCGACACATCTCTTCATCAGCGGCGGTTGTTGTTTTGGTGCACTGGTCCAATTGGGTCTTAGCACAACGATTTCCAAATGGAATACTACAATAAGGTTTGCCCAGTTTCGGTGAGAGAGGCTTGATGACGGTAGCGCGCCATCTGCTCGCTCTAGTGCTTGTAGTTGTTGCTAGGTGACCTATGAACCTGAAAATAATTTTTTATTTCTAGTGTTCTTTGTACTGCCTTGATAAATAAAAACTATTCAGAGGAGTTCTATAACACATACAACGAACTATTGGGCACACGTATCATACCAGGGATCATTCCATAGACCTAAAGTTTCTCCAAGTAGCCCCCTTGGACATGCACGAGCTGGACATTATCTTTACTAAGCAGGAGGTCTGGACGGTAATCAAAGAGATGCCCGTTGAACGCGCTCCAGGACCGGATGGCTTTATTGGACTATTTTTTCACAGAGCATGGTATGTCATCAAGGGTGATATCATGGCTGCAATTCACAAGTTATAGTTGGGAAACAACAAAGGTTTCGGTAGACTAAATTAGGTTGTCATCACACTCATACCTAAAAAAAACAAGATGCCTGCCAGATTGGGGATTTCTGGCAGATCAATCTACTCCATAGTATTCCTAAGATCAATTCAAAATTGATGGCATCTAGGCTTTGTCTGCGAATGGGAGAATTGGTAAAGGTGGATCAGTCTGCATACATCCGTGGAAGGAACATACATGATAACATCATGTTGGTTAGGCAGGTTGCTCGAAGTCTGCACAAGAGGAAAGCCAAAGGTGTTATGATATTGGTCATTCCTGTTTGAGGTGCTACGGGCAAAAGGTTTCTCGGAGCTCTGGTGTTCGAGGCTGGCGATCCTTCTGACCATGGCTAGCTCACATTTCCTTGTCAATGGTTGTTAGGGAAGGAAGTTCAGACATGCCAAAGGGCTGCATCAAGGCGACCCTATTTCCCTCCTACTATTCATCATCGCTATGGATGCTCTCTCTTCTATGATGATTAAGGCGCAATAGATGAGCGCAATTAGTGTCATGCTAGGATGCACTCCTCTACAAAGGTTGTCGATTTATGCGTACGACATCATCCTCTTCATCAGGCCCATGATCAGTGACTTCTGCTTTATCAGGGAGGCCTTGCAAATGTTTGGCATGGCGTCAGGGCTACATGTCAACTTCTCCAAATCCGTTGCTATTATGATTTAATCGGATGAGGCAGACAAGATGTGAGTTTCATAGGCATTGTCGTGGCATCTTGAATCCTTCCCCTGTAGGTATCTCGATGATGTCATAATGCAGTTAACTGGATTTTCTTAAGATAAATCTGAAAATTCCAAAAAATAGTAAAACTTCTAAAAATCATACAAATTCAACCGTAACTCCAAATAAAATAATTTATATATGAAAAATAATCAAAAAAAATATGAAGAATCTGTTTATGCCATGCTCATGATGTTTGAGCAAGTTAACCTCACTGTTTAGGATAAAACATGGTTAGGGAAAATTTGATAATAAGTTTGGAGTTGGAATTCGATGTAGGTTTGAATTCCACTTCAATTAAAATGACTTGCTGTTGCATTAGCTCAATTCAGCACCTTAATATGTCATATCATTCATTTGATTGTGCATTGCATTGAATGTATTCTTTCTTGTTTGCCGGTGTTTGTTCCTTCTCGATAGAAGACGATTTCGAAGCAGTGATCATTGACACTGATGAAGAGCTAATATCTATACTATCTTTAGAAGTGCCAGGCAAGCAACCCCCCCCCCCCTGATCACTCTGGTACAATCCCACTCTCTCCTCTTGCTCTATTTTACTACATTAGGACAACAATGATTCAACCATTAAATGTTGCAGTAGTTGAACCCATTCGGCTGCATGACCTGTCTTTGCCACAGTAAATAGTTAAGATCTTCTAGCATGAGTAGGAATTGCTTGAGCCATGTTGTGACTACTCATCCATGCTTGCTTGTTATGCCTGTTATTCTTAGAGTTGTGTCAGGTCTAATCCATCTGGGCGATGATTTGGAATGGTTGTGTTCACGTCCTACTGTGTGTGAGCTAAGTGTGTGAACATGATTTGGTAAAGGTAGCGACTAGAGCCCATGTAGGAGTACATGGTGGGTTGTCTCATTGGGACCATCCTCGGGAACTGAGTTCCGTATTTGTGATCCAAGACAGTTACTACCACACATTGGGTCCGAAACAAATGGACCCTCTCGGCTTATTAATCACACTGATCTCTGTCCAGGAGTCGCAACTAGTTTCCGGAGCTTGTAGGATATGTGTTGGAGGCTGTGCATAGTGCTGACCTTAGGGGTGGGCTATGATGCGGTATAGACACCGTGGCATGGTGTCCCAAGCATAGTTCCATCTGTCGTGGTTGGCTTCGGAACCCTGCACACTTCGTTTGAGGCCGTAATGGAAACTTCGGCCGGACTTTTGTTGCGGGTCAGTTCTCAAATAGGCGATAAACCTGGACTAGAGTCTTGCGTGGTTAGTCAGGTTGTGGCCGATGATACGTCTCCAACATATCTATAATTTATGAAGTATTCATGCCATGTTTACAACAATTTTATATGGTTTTGGTATGATTTGGATGGAACTAACCCAGACTAACGTTGTTTTCAGCAGAACTACCGTGGTGTTGTTTTTTGTGCAGAAATAAAAGTTCTCCAAATGCAATGAAACTTTTTGACAATTTTTTTGGAACAAAAGAGGCACTAGAAGCTTTGTGGGAGGACCAAAAGGTGAAGGAGGTGAGCATAAGACACCTGGGCGCGCTAGGAGGCCCAGGCGCACCCAGGTGGGTTGTGCCCACCTCGAGGCCCATCTTCGCGTGATTCCAACGCCAAGAAATTCCTATAAATAGAGAAACCATCAGAAATAACCCTAGATCAGAAGTTCCACCGCCGCAAGCCTCTGTAGCCATGAAAAACCAATCTAGACCCGTTTCGGCATCCTGTCGGAGGGGGAAATCATCACCGGTGGCCATCTTCATCATCCCGGCGCCCACCATGATGACGAGGGAGTAGTCCACCCTCGGGGCTGAGGGTTTGTACCAGTAGCTATGTGTTTAATCTCTCTCTCGTGTTCTTGAGATGTCATGATCTTGATGTATCATGGGCTTTGTTAATATAGTTGGATCATATGGTGTTTCCCCCTCTCTATCTTGTTGTGAATTGAGTTTTCCCTTTGAGATTTCGTTCTTATCGGATTGAATACTTTTATGGATTTGAGAACACTTTATGTATGTCTTGCTATGAATACCCATGGTGACAATGGGGTATCATATTGATTCACTTGATATATGTTTTGGCACTCAACTCATGGATTCCCGAGGTGACATTGGGGTAATCTATGCATAGGGGTTGATGCATGTTCTTGTCTTTGTTTCTCCGGTAGAAATCTTGGGGCACTCTTTGATGTTCTTTGTGTTGGATTGAGTATTATGAATCTGAAATTATTTGGTTTTATCTTAGTATGAACTCTTGATAGATTGATTGGAAAGGATAACTTGGTGTTATTTTAGTATGAACTCTTGATAGATCGATCGGGAAGGATAACTTGGTGTTATTTTAGTACGAACTCTTGGATAGATCAATCGGAAAGAATAGCTTCGAGGTGATTTCGTACCCTACCAACAATTTCGTCTTATGTTCTCTGCTAGATAGGAACTTTGGAGTGATTCTTCATCGCACGTTGAGGGATGGTTATATGATCCAATTATATTAGCATTGTTGAGAGATTGCACTAGAGAAAGTATGGACCCTAGGCCTCATTTTCAAGCATTGCAATACCATTTGTGCTCCGTTTTATGAATTTCTACCTTGCTATTTTTTATTGTTCCTATTACAAAAATCAATATCTATTATCATTACTACGCTTTTATTACCATCTCTTCACCCAACTAGTGCACCTATACAAATTACCATTGTATTTGGTGTGTTGGGGACACAAGAGACTTTTTGTTATTTGGTTGCAGGGTTGTTTGAGAGAGACCATCTTCATCCTACGCCTCCCACAGATTGTTAAACCTTAGGTTATCCACTTGAGGGAAATTTGCTACTGTCCTACAAAACTCTGCGCTTGGAGGCCCAACACGAGTCTACAAGAACAAGTTGTGTAGTAGAAATGAAGCTCTTTTCTGGTGCCGTTGCCGGGGAGGTGAGTGCATGAAGGTATATCTTTAGATCTTGCAATTGAATCTTTTAGTTTCTTGTTTTATCACTAGTTTGGTTTATAAAAATAAAACTACAAAAAAATGGAATTGAGGTGGCCTCATATTGTTCATCTTTATCATGTCTTTCTTGAAAATGATGGAAAGGAAAATTGTGCTCAATTGATAGAAGAAGAATTCAATAAAATGTTTGGCATAAATGATGAGCATGATTGCAATGTTGTTAGTATGAATTCTTTGAATATCCATGATGCTAATGATACGCAAATCCATAAGCTTGGGGATGCTATGTTTGATAAAGATGATATTTTTAGTCCCCCAAGTTTTGATGAGAATATTTATTATGATGAAAGCATGCCTCCTATCTATGATGACTATGGTGATGACACGTATGCTATAAAGACTAATGATAACCATGAAACTTGTCATCATGATTTTAACTTTCAATTGAATTATGTCAACCAAGTATCTCATGATAGTTATTTTCTTGAGTTTGCTCCCACCACTATGAATGATAATGAATTTGCTTATGTGGAGAGTAATAAAATTTCTATGCTTGTGGATCATGAAAAGAATGCTTTATGGGATAGCTATATTGTTGAATTCATTCATGATGCTACTGAAAATTATTATGAGAGAGGAACATATGCTTCTACATATCTCAATAATATCAAGTTTCCTCTCTTTATGTTGAAAGTTTTGATGTCATGCTTGTTTTCCCTTCCTATGATAGTTGATTTTTGTTCCCATAATTTGTTTGCTCACAAAATCCCTATGCATAGGAAGTGGGTTAGGCTTAAATGTGCTAGTCATATGCTTCATGATTGTCGGCGTTCTGGGAACGGGGGTACCCAGACTTGCCTGCCTGCGGCCCACGGCGTGGCTCCATCGACGGCCTGGTATGGCCCAGCTTCAGCGACAACAACTCAAGACCCTCATGAGGGGCCAAGCCTCGCGAGGCGGACGACACCAAGACCTCCACGAGGAGCGGCCTCCTCAGGCTGGCTCCCGAGGAGTGGAGATCTCTATGCAAGCCTCACCTCGTGAGGTCCGGATGACGTGAGCCATGACGACCAAGGCCAGGCGGGCGCCAGCGGGTGTAGTGTACCAGTTTCCTCTTTGGTGCTAAAGAGGCAAGCGCAGGCGCGGAGTCCTGAGGAATCAGCCAAAGGTTTCCATTCCCATGCAACAAGACCAAGACCGCCAGGACGGCAGGACGGAGGTCATCACCGAGCCCACCACGGCGTCACGGCCAGAGGCTTTTGTAGGCGAAGACTACTTTTGTTAGGATAGCATGTACTAGTTGTCTCCCTTCGAATTTGGCCATTGTGCGATCCCTTCCCGCCTTTCATTTGGGAAGAGGACCAAGGCCACTATAAATAGGACTTAGCCACCACCGTAGAGAGGGATGGGAAGAGAGTTCACATCAGACCCCCACTCCATCAGCTCACTCGAGCTCAAGAACACCTCTGCTCCTGAGGCTATTCGCCACTGTACTAGTTCATCCTCAGCCCCCCAAGGCTAATCCACCACAAAGCAGGAGTAGGGTTTTACACCGCAAGGTGGCCCGAACCTGGGTAAACTGCTGTGTCTCTTTTCCTTACAGTTCGTCGAGCTAGGCTGTGAGATTAGCGAGTAGGCAGACTGGGGAGGACGAGTTCTTCGCACGCACCCCAAAGTTCGAACCTCTCAAGGGTTTGCGGAACCCGAAATCCAACATTTGGCATGCCAGGTAGGGGTGCGTCGGAGCCTCTCCCCCGCCGGTCGATCCACCACCGCTCCACTGCTTCCATGGCTGACGCTCGTCGAGCTCACGCTGAGCGCCGGGCCGCCCTCGCTGCCCGCGTCGCTCAGACAGTGCCTGCGGGAGACGGCTGCCCTCGCCGTCTCCCGTCTCTAGTGGCGAACGCCGCCACCGGCCCCGCGGGGCATGAGCAGCAAGCTTCGTCGCTGCATCCTTCCGTGCGGTGGGATGGGCGCACCACCACCACGTCGCTGACTCTGGCTGGTTCATCGTCTCATGCTCGTCGCGGGCCAGCGAACGCGCAGGCTACGTTGCTCATGGCGCGCGAGCTCCTGCGCTACCGCCCCATCGACGACCTCTATGAAGACTGGCTGGACCGCATCGCCGAGCTTGTCAGCGCCGTCGGGGACTCTCCTGCACCATCACCTTTAGCCCATCCGATTAGCTCAAATGCGCGGCAACTGCCGTTGCTCTCCCGATGCTCTGCTCGCCTACCATCAGCAATGTGCTCGTCACCAAGACTCTCATCGATGGTGGTGCTCGGCTTACCGTTCTCTCCATTGAGACATTCGACCAACTCCAGGTGCCCTACGACCAGCTACAGCCTACCAAGCCTTTCTCAAGAGTGACCGACGGCTCCACCACCCTGATAAGGCAGATCCGCCTCCTTGTCACCTTCGGCAAGCGCGACAACTATCGCACCAAGCTCGTCGACTTCGACGTTGCCCACATTCGCCTTCCATACAATGCCATCCTTGGGTATCCGACCCTGGCCAAGTTCATGGCGGTGACTCATCATGGTTACAATGTCCTCAAGATGCCAGGGAGCTGCGGCGTCATCACGGTCGCCTGCGAGGAGAAGGACGCGGTGTGCTCTCTCGAGCACGCCTACCAGGCTGCGGCGGTCGAGAACCCAGACGATGAAGGCGCCGTCTACCCTCCTGAGGCTATCCCCAGGAAGAAGAAGCAGCTGCTCCACCAAGGACCTCAGGAGAGTGGGGTGTCCAGCGGCATCACCTCAGGCCCTGCACCCACTGACGGGGCGCCTCCCTCTCTCGCATAGGAAGGCGCGCCCGGCGCCCCTCTCAGGCTGGGCTCGGGGGATCTCCTCTGGAGGGCCTCTGACCTGGCCAACGTCACGAGGGAGGCACTCGGGCACCATGTGGAGGCGTGCTTCAGCGCGTGCTTCCGCCAGGAGGGTACAAGGCGCGAGGTGCCAGGTGCTCAGGAGTTCATCACCAAAGCAATCAAGGAGCTTCAGGAGGCAAGAGCTATGCGAGGCGACCATCGCCCAGCACCCGGCGTGGCTCCTTGTCCCGGCGAGGACAGCGAGCTGCGCGTCTGCGTCAACATCCCAGGGCTCAACAGGGCCGCATCTCAGGAGCGCTTCTGGCCGTCCCGCGCTAGCCGATGCAAGGGTCCCCCTCACAGCTATGTTCGCATGCCTTTGGGCTTGTCGAGCGCAGCTGCTGCATTCCAGCGCCACATGCGGGGCGTCCTGGCGGCTCATGAGGCCAGAAGCCAGGCGATCATGTCAGAGGAGGAGATGGATCCTCGCGAGCCCCCCGAGCCCCCAGAGCCTCCCGAGGTTCAGGGCCTGGGCGGCTCATGAGGAGCGACTTCTGCATCACGCGTCTTCAGCTACTCCAACATCTCTTCAGCAATGGTGCCAGGTGACATTTTCTGGTTTGTTCAGTTGGGGGCACCCCTCGGGTTGCATTATCCCCAAGCCGTGTGGGTCCGTCCCTGCGGCATGTATCGTTTTGCATCTATCAGAACTAGCTCTACCCTATCCATGAGTTTATTTATGATTATCACTTGACTGTCCGGTGCTTCGTCACCACGAACGTCGTACGCCCTTGCAAGCCCACCCACGACCGCCTCATGATTAAGGACTGGCACGGCGTCTGTGCTTGGGTCCGTCCCTGCAGCGTCGCTAAACCCAAGTGGCTGAGCTCTGGCTCGCGGGCCAGCTCCCGTGCACGTCACCTCCCACGGTCCTTGGTGCCTTGTTCTCGCATGAGCTAGTCGGGGGCGGGTAAGTTAGGGCGCGCGACCCGGTGCCTCGCCACCGCGGGAGCCGCGCGCCGGTTGTCTTTCTTCAGGACATTCACATGAGAAGACTGGGCACGGCATCTGTGCTCGGGTCCGTCCCTGCAGCATCGACAAACCCAACGGCTGAGCTCTGTCTGGCGGGCCGGACCCGTTCACGTCACCTCCTGGGGTCGTTGGTGTTTGGCCTTCTCATGCGATAACCTCAGGAGATTCACTCGGCGTAGGTTGCCTAACAATCTCGCAGGACTATCACAAGTGTTATGAACCGAATTCAGGCGCAACCCACCTTGAGGTAGGGCCTCGTGAGTCCCGCGCTGGATCACGAGTGCCCATACACACCTCCTCTAGCCCTGCCGTGCAAGCCACGTGTCAGGGCGGGGCTGTACACGCCCCGGGGTCTCCCCTCAGAGGGAGCCCCCACCCACGTACCAGTGGAAGCACCATGCTCCGCGCTGGTAGTCGACACGGTCGAGGAGCAGCTATGCCCATGCAATAGCGGTAGCGCCATGCTCCGCGCTGGTGATAAACAACTGGGGGCAGCCTAACGGCTGCACTAACCTCAGGAGAGCCACCAGGCTCGGTGTTCAGCCTCACCGAGCTGCTTTCCCCTTGGGAGAGTAGCGCGAGGGGGCTGGGCACAGGGGCTACGCTCAGGTCATGCCTGGCGTACTCCACCATGCCAGGTCCCTCGGACCTGGTCTTCGCGCATCCCTCCCGAGCGAAAGCCCGGCGAGGACAGGTATAGGGTTTTTGTTCGCACGTCAAGGGGGACTCCTGAACATCGTGACTCAGGAGCCTAACTGGCCACGTAGCCCCTCACCCCTTGGTCACGTCCTGGCGATCCGGATGACCCAACGGCGGCTGAGGTATGTGCGGGGCCGGGCCCTGCCAACGCAGAACATCAAAGCAAACGGAAATGAAACCGCAAAACCTTAGCAAATTATTACAAAATATACTGTCTCTTAAAGTTCCAAAGCATAAGTTCTTACGCCTCCACGAGGCACGATACATGTTGCAGGAATAAAACAAGGGGAAAGTGCCGCCATCTCCTTCAGCCTTGGACGCCACCATTGCCCTCTTGGGGAGTCCCGTCACCGACGACGTCACCGCCGTCCTTGCCGTCAGCCGTAGGCATGGGGTCGACGGCGAGGAACTTCCGCAGCAGGGCCTCCACTTGACCCTTCATGGCCTCGGCAGCAGCGTCTTGGAGCTCAGGGTCCACAGGCTCGAGCAGGGCACCAAAGTCGAACCCGGAGTCCCAAAGATGGAGGTGGCTGAAGACGCGCGTTGCGGCCGAGGACGAAAGCGCGCGGACTTCTCCTTCCACCATGGGGCCCACTCCGACGACGATGCCCTCGAGCGCCGCGACAAGCTTGGGGAGCAGCCCGGCGGGGCCTTCCTCCGGAGTCACCAGCGGCTCCTTGTACCCGCTCCCGTAGAGATCCTGCAGTGCCTTGCGGGACCTCTGCTCAAGGGAGTCGAAGGCGGCACGCCCCACGGTGGCCGCCTCCTCAGTCTTGGCAAGGAGTTTCTCCCTGGCCTCCAGCCGAGCCTTCTCATCGGAGACAAGCTGGGCGTGGGATGCCTGGGCCGCCTCCACCTCCTCCTTCAGCTTCTCCAGGCGGCCGTGCTCCGTGGCCTTCTCCCGAGATGCCTGCTCCAGCTCGGCGTCACGACCGGCGACCGCAGACTCCCGCTCCTTCAGCTTTTCCTCCTGCTCCTCGAGTTGGCGGGTGCGGGTGGCCTGCTCGTCGCGGAGGGCTTTCAGCTCGGCCTCCGCCGCGCGGCAGCGCTCCTCAACGTCCTTCGCGTCCTTCAACGCCACATCACGGGCGGCGGCGGCCACGTCGGCCACCTTTCGGCCCTCCTCTTCAGCAGCGTCGGCCTAGTCACAGGCCGCCCTGACGGACGAGTCA
Organism: Thinopyrum elongatum; assembly: GCA_011799875.1. Taxonomy (NCBI): domain Eukaryota; kingdom Viridiplantae; phylum Streptophyta; class Magnoliopsida; order Poales; family Poaceae; genus Thinopyrum; species Thinopyrum elongatum. Next base: position 257,598,814 of record CM022297.1, read on the forward strand.
ACCTGGAGCCACCCCGAGACCAGATCCAGGCGCCCCGATGCCCGATGCCGGTCGGGGCCCCGAAGATCGTTCCGGAGTTGATCCAACATGGAGAAGGCCTGCTCCAGAGCACCGGGCGTGGTAGAAGAGCCGCGGCCCGCCAGCATGGCGGCTGGAAGAGGAGACGGCGACGGCATCAAGACTGGCAAAGCAGCAGCAGCAGCAAGGATGGCCGGGGGCTCCAGAGCCCTCGGGTCATCAGCAGGCGCGCTGAAGGCAAGTGTCTCTGAAGCCAGCGCAGCCGCAGGGGCATCCTTATCCTGAGGCTGGCCCCCTGAGCCTCGTGAGGGCAACCCTGCGGTAGGAGGACGCGAGCTAGCCTCGTCCGTCTACCCCAGAACCCCTCGTCCGTCCATGGAGTTCAGCCACAGGTGGCCCCGCCGGCCGTCCCTTTTTCACGCAATTCGCTTGCACGTTAAAGGGGGGGGGGGGCCCTGAGCATCACGCCTCAGGAGCTCTTACTGACTCTCCAGCCCTCACCCCCTGGCCTTGACCACGGCATCGCGACCTGGCATACAAGCGGTGGCTGAGCCTCGCTCGAGGGTCGGGACCCGAGGACGTAGAGCACCTAGATGAGCAGGGAGAAGGGGAGGTCAGCGTGAGCCCTACCTGGAAGCATCACTACCAAGGCACAATCAGGCGCTGCGCAAAGGAATCACTTCAGGCCTACTTAGATAAGTCACCCATGCATATCAGAGTGAACCTCATCGTCCGGTATTTTGATTCTCGCAATCTCGCTTCGGCAATGCCACTTCCCTTTTCGGCCTCCGGGGAGCTACTTGCACGCCAAAGGGGACCTCTTGAGCATCGCGCCTCAGAAGCTCTTACCAGACCTCGGGCCGCTCACCTCCTAGCCTTGACCACGGCATCGCGACCTGGCATACCAGCGACGGCTGAAGCCTGCCTGGGGACTGGGACTGCCGGCGTAGAGCACTAAGCTACCGCGAGAACGAAAAGGGGGAACCATGCCGAAGCAAGATGCTTGGCTGCAACATCATACTAGGAATAATAAACATTGGAGCAAAAGCATTACAGTTTTTTACATACCCCCATGGGGTTTGTCACAATTCCGCACACGGAAACAAAAGAAGGAAACGTCAAGGGACCCCGGCTGATGGGCATCACCGACGACGCCGAGCGGACGCCGCTGCTGCGCTCCGGGCACAGCGAGAGCTCGACGGCACGTAGCTGTCGTCACTGGACTCCGGAGAATCGCTGGGCTCGGGAGAGTCGCTGGATTCCCAGGAGTCGTCGCTGCTGCTGGAGGAGCTGCCAGATGCGGGCTCGATGTCCGCAGCTGCGCCACACGGACTGCTTCCCCCGGGGCAACACTCCAGACGCTGGCCCTCCGCATCGAAGCCCTTGAAGAACAACGTAGAGGCGCCATCGTACTCAAAGTGGATGGCGAGGACCCCCTCTGGACGGCAGGCGCGGCCGACCTCGCCCCATCCTCGGGTCATGAAGATGTCGCCCGGGGGGACGACCTCGACCTCCGCCCTCGTGGCTAGGCCGCAGCACCCGGCGTGCTGCAGCCACAGCTCAAGCGGCCCCCTCGGCGGCATCTCCTCGGCGAAGAACCTCGGGAGCCGGATCCACGTGCGCGGCGGCATTGCCGCTCACACCAAAAACTCGCGCGAGGTCCCCTCGCCATGGGTTCGCCGGCCTGCTGGCCGTGCAGCCTCAGTCAGTCCGCCGAGACCCCAGCCCGTGCGGCGCTAGGCATTACCGCCCTGTCCAGAGCCCTGCGCGCGGGCATACAAAGGAAGCGGGAAGCCAGGCAGAGGCCGCTCGTACCAAGGCCACGTCACCTCTTGCCTTTCACCGGCGTTGTGAGGACGGCCGAGCCTCTTCTTCGGCGGAAGTGGCCCCGGCTCCTCCCGAGGGGTTTTTCCCTTCTCCACTGGAGAGAATCTCCTGATCGGCGCCATGGACGCTGCAACAAGACGGCGAAACAAAGAAGAATAAGAAGGAGCGGGCAGCGAGAAGATCGAGATGAGTGAGGGGGGCTCTGCCCCTCCCCTCATTTATAGACGGAGGGAGGCCAACCGCCGGCCTCCATGATCCCACGCAATGATGGTTCTTCTCTGCATGCAGCGGAGTCTCGTCAAGTCGAACGGTTGCCGAGGCAGCATGGGGAAGCGGAGACGCCCACGTCCCATCAATCGCCATGCGTCGACCAAGGCCGCAGGCGGTTAGGGCCCGCGGCGCTCCACACTTGCCCCTTGGCTTCGCCTCAAAGCCAAGTTCGAGCTCGCCTTGGGCCCGGGGGCTACTGTCGGTGTTCTGGGAATGGGGGTACCCAGACTTGCCTGCCTGCGGCCCACGGCGTGGCTCCATCGACGGCCTGGTACGGCCCAGCTTCAGTGACAACAACTCAAGACCCTCGCGAGGGGGCAAGCCTCGCGAGGCGGACGACACCAAGACCTCCACGAGGAGTGGCCTCCTCAAGCTGGCTCCCGAGGAGCAGAGATCTCTATGCAAGCCTCACCTCGTGAGGTCCGGATGACGTGAGCCATGACGACCAAGGCCAGGCGGGCGCTAGGGGGCGCAGCTTACCAGTTTCCTCTTCAGTGCTAAAGAGGCAAGCGCAGGCGCGGAGTCCCGAGGAATCAGCCAAAGGTTTCCATTCCCGTGCGACAAGACCAAGACCGCCAGGACGGCAGGACGGAGGTCATCACCGAGCCCACCACGGCGTCACGGCCAGAGGCTTTTGCAGGCGAAGACTACTTTTGTCAGGATAGCATGTACTAGTTGTCTCCCTTCAAATTTGGCCGTTGTGGGATCCCTTCCCGCCTTTCATTTGGGAAGAGGACCAAGGCCACTATAAATAGGACTTAGCCACCACCGTAGAGAGGGATGGGAAGAGAGTTCACATCGGACCCCCACTCCACCAGCTCACTCGAGCTCAAGAACAACTCCCCTCCTGAGGCTATTCACCACCGTACTAGTTCATCCTCAGCCCCCCAAGGCCAATCCACCACAAAGCAGGAGTAGGGTTTTACACCGCAAGGTGGCCCGAACCTGGGTAACTGTTGTGTCTCTTTTCCTTACAGTTCGTCGAGCTAGGCTGTGAGATTAGCGAGTAGGCAGACTGGGGAGGACGAGTTCTTCGCACGCACCCCAGAGTTCGAACCTCTCAAGGGTTTGCGGAACCCGAAATCTGACAATGATGCTCCCATTATGTTTCAATTCTTATCTTTTATGTGAGCATCATTGAAATCATCATGCCTAGCTAAAAAGGCATTAAAGAAAAGCGCTTGTTGGAGACAACCCAACATTTACCCCTACTGTTTTTGTGTGTTCACATGATTAGGCTACTGTAGTAATCATGTTTTATAGGTTTTGTTTCAATAAAGTGACAAGTAAGCCTTTGGGGTAGTGTGGATGATAGTTGACTTGATTCTGTGCAAAAACAGAAACTTTTGCGTCCAGTACAGATATTCCTATCTTTTACTGGTGCATGGAAAAATTCTGAATTTTTCACAGTTGATGTGTATACAAATTTTATACGTTTTCCTATATTTTTCAGAATTTTGGGAGTAATAAAAGTATGACCTTAATTCATATCTTTACGTATTGTTCTGTTTTTGACAGATTCTGTTTGCAATGCATAGTTTGCTTGTTTTATGGTTTCTATGGCTTATATTGCTTAATATAAATTGTGGAAATTGTAGATTACAGTAGGCATTGTGTGAGAAAAATTATGAATCTTATCTTGACAGTACGAAAGTGAATGATTTGTCTTTATCATACTAACTCATCTCACGAAGTACCATTAAGTTTTGTGTGATTGAAGTTTTCTAGTTTTGGGTGAGATATCGATATGAGGAGAATAAGGAGTGACAAGACCCTAAGCGTGGGGATGCCCAAGGCACCCCAAGGTAATATTCAAGGAAGGTCCAATCAACTAAGCTTGGGGATGCCCCGGAAGGCATCCCCTCTTTCGTCTCCAACATTATCGGTAACCTCACTTGGAGCTACATTTTCATTCGTCACATGATATGTGTTTTGCTTGGAGCATCATTTTATTTTATTAGGATTTGCTTTCTGTTATATGTAATAATTTTGTATATCTTTTATTCAATAAAAGTTTCAAGTATAGCCTTTGCCATGCTTATTTTGCAAGTCTGTCGGTGTTCTGGGAACCAGGGTACCCAGACTTGCCTGCCTGCGGCCCACGGCGTGGCACCTTCGACGGCCTGGTACGGCCCATCTACAAGACTATCAAGACAAGACCCTCGCGAGGGGCCAAGCCTCGCGAGGTGGACGACGCCAAGACCTCTCAAGGGAGCAGCCTCCTCAGGCTGCCTCCTGAGGAGCGGAGATTTCTATGCAGGTACCCAACCTCATGAGGTTGCGATGACGCAAGCCATGACGACCAAGGCCAGGCGGGCGCCAGCGGGCGCAGAGGAGGCAGTTTCCTCTTTGGTGCTAAGGAGGCAAGGACAGACACGGGTTCCCAAGGAGCCTGGCAAAGGTTTCTATTCCAGTGCTACAAGATCAAGACCGCCAGGACGGCAAGAGGATGTCTTCGTCGAGCCCACTGTTGCATCACGACCAGAGGCTTTCCAGGCGAAGACCACCTTTCGTCAGGATAAGATGTACTACTTGTCCCCTTTCAAATTGGCCACTGTGGGATCCCTTCCCGCCTACGATTTGGGGGAAGAGGACTGAGGCCACTATAAATATAGGTTAGCCACCACCATAGAAGGGGTCGACTCATTCTCACCCCCGAGCCCTCGCGAGGTTGTTCATCCACTGTACTAGTTCATCCTCAGCCCCTCGTGAGGCCAATCCACCACAAAGCAGGAGTAGAGTCTTACACCGCAAGGTGGCCCGAACCTGGGTAAACTGTCGTGTTCATCTTCTTCCTTGTTCGTGTGAATCGTGCTAGGCCTTGGGGCGTCGGGCTGGTTGGCTGGTTAGGTCGAGTACTTCGCACATGCCCCAGAGTTCGAACCTTCTTGGGTCTGCGGAGCCCTAAATACGACATTTGGCGCGCCAGGTAGGGGTGTGTCGAAGCCTCTCCTCCACCGTTCGTTCCGCCGCCGTTCTGTCGCTCCTATGGCCGATGCTCGCCGTGTTCGTGCCGAGCGACGGGGCGCTCGCGTCGCCCAGACGGCGCCTGTGGGCAACGGCGCTCCTCGCCGCTCTGCCTCCCCGGCGGCTAACGCCGCCACTGACCCTGCTGCTCACGAACAGCAGGATTCGTCGCTGCCACCGTCTGTGCGGCGTGATGGCCGCACCGCAACTCCATGACCCACTCCGGTCACGGTGTTGTCTTCTCATGTTCGTCGCGGGCTGGCAAACGCGCAGGCTGCGCTGCTCATGGTGCGAGAGCTTCTGCGTTACCGCCCGGCAAACGACCTCTACGACGACTGGCTCGGCCGCATCGCCAAGCTTGTCAATGCCGCCGGTGAGGCCCCTGCACCGTCCCGTTCGCCCCGACTCCTGCCGTCCCTAGCGGGTGATGTGGCTCATGGCGTGCCTCCTCCTCCTCCTCTGCATGGCGCGGACCCCAAGCCCAGGTGAGAGGCACCCCAACGCGACGTGCCACGCAGGGTGCCGGCGTGCAATGTAGAAAGCTACTGGGTGGTGCAGCGGCCCCAAGTAGAAGCGCGCTCGCTTCCAGCTCCGCTGCATCAAGACCGCATGCTGCTGGAGGCGGTGGCGCGTGGGCGCCAAGATCAAGCTCCCTCATATGACCGGCACTTGTGAGTGCGGCAGGCTGCCGTGCTTTCACCCCGGAGCTGTGCCACGTTGTTTGGTCTGGCAAGTTCAAGACAGATCTGCCTCCACGCTACGACGGCACCCCCGACCCCGCTGAGTTCCTCCAGCTCTACGAGCTGAGCATCGAGGCGGCGAACGGTAATGACAAGGTCATGGCGAACAGGTTCCCCATGGCCCTCAAGGATGGCGCGCGTTCTTGGCTCCTAAACCTCCCAGTGGGGTCGATCTCCTCCTAGGATGAGCTACGCGAGCGCTTCATCGTCAACTTCCAGGGCACTCGCGACTGCGCTCCTGCAGCAGGTGACCTGTGGTGCATAAAATAGCAGCCGGGCGAGACCTTGCACAAGTACATACAACGCTTCACGAACGTTTGCCTCAAGATCCCGAAGGTGTCGGACGAGGCCATCATCACGGCGTTCTCTAATGGCATCCGGGACGTCAAGATGAAGGAGGAGGTCACTATCCACGAGGACTTGTGTTCGGCTCTAGAGATGTTCAACATGGCAACCGGATGCGTGAGGGCCGAGGAAGGTCGCCTCTCCCTCCTGGAGCTTCCGAAGGTCAATCCTGAAGACAAGAAGGCCAAGGCTAAGGAAGTGAAGCGTAAGGGCCCCGCCGTGCTGGCCGCGGAGCCCGTGATGAAGTGTGGCCATGACCATGATGAGCCTCCCAGGGGCAACCGCCCGTTCTGCGTCTTCCACAACGTCCACACCCACAACACCAACGACTACCAGGAGCTCAGGGCAATCCGCGATGGGCGCCTTGGCCGCCGCCCCGAGCGCAGCGACCGCGGCTACAGCCGCGGAGGAGGCCACGGTGGAGGCCGCTGGGAGTACCGCAACCCCCGCCAGGACTGGCGCGACCAACCCCGTGAGGACCACTGGCAGGGCCAGCCTCATGAGGGCCCTTGGCGGGACCAGCCTCGTGAGGATCGCCCCCAGGGCAATGCCGGCCTCCCTCCACTGCCGCCACCGCCAAGGAGAAATGACGACAACCGCCAAGATGATGGGGCTGGGGGCTTCCAAGAGCCTCGCGTGATCGCCTGCATCCTGGGTGGCGCTCAGGCTCCCGCCTCTCATCGCATCTTCAAGCAGTTTGCTCGTGAGGTGAACGTGGCCCTCCCCAAGCTCGAGGCGTCGCGCCCCTCAGGTGGTCCAAGCACGCCATCACCTTTGACTCCATGGACCAGCTCAAGTGCTCAATCGCCGCTGGCGTGCTCCCGATGCTCTGCACGCCAACCATCAACAACGTCCTCGTCACCAAAACCCTCATCGATGGCGGCGCGGGGCTCAACGTTCTTTCTGTCGAGACGTTTGAGACACTCCAAGTGCCCTACGACCAGCTTCTGCCTACCAAGCCTTTCTTAGGGGTGACCGATGGCTCCACCATTCTCATAGGGCAGATTCACCTCCCTGTCACATTCGGCAAGCGCGACAACTACCACACCGAGCTCATCGACTTCGATGTCACCCACATCCGCCTCCCGCACAATGCCATCCTTGGGTATCCGGCCCTCGCCAAGTTCATGGCAACAACTCACCATAGCTACAATGTCCTCAAGATGCCAGGGAGTGGCGGCATCATCATGGTCGCCTACAATGAAAAGGATGCGGTGTGCTCCCTCGAGCGTGCCTACCAGGCTGCGACGGTCGAGAACTCAGATGGCGAGGGTGCCATCCTGCCTCCTGAGGCCATCCCCAAGAAGAAGAAGCAGCTCCTCCCAAAGGGCCGTCAGGAGGCTGGGGCGCCTGACGGTCGTGTCTCAGGCCCCGCGCCCTCTGCTGGGGCGTCTTTCTCTCTCGCATAGGGAGGCGCTCCTGGCGCCCCCCTCAGGATGGGCTCGGGGGCTCTCCTCTGGAGGGCCTCTGACCTGACCAGCATGACGAGGGAGACATTTGGGCACCATGTGGATGCGTGCTTCGACGCGCGCCTCCATGAGCAAGGCGTCGGGTGCTCAGGAGTTCATCACCAAGGCAATCGAGGAGCTTCAGGAGGCGCGAGCCATGCGTTGCGAGTGTCACCCCGCACCACCCAGTGCAGCTGCCGCCCCTGACACGGGCGGCGAGCTGCGCGTTTGTGTCAACATCCCAGGCCTCAACAGGGCTGCTTCGCAGGACCTCTTCTGGCCGTCCCGCGTCGGCTGGAGTGGGGGCTACCCCTGCAGCTACGTCCGCATGCCGTTCGGCCTGCTGAACATGGCCGCGTCATACCAACGCCTCATGCAGGAAGCCTTGGTGGCTCACGAGGCCAGGCGCCAGGCAATCCTGACGGAGGAGGTGCCAGACACTCGCGAGCCCCCCGAACCTCCAGAGCCTCCCAGGCCTCAGGAGCTGGTCGACTCGTGGGGAGCGATCCCTACAGTGCGCATCTTCAGCTACTCCAACGCTTCCACAACAATGGTGCCAGGTGACTTTTTGGTTTGTTCAATTGAGGGCGCCCCTCGGGCTGCATCATCCTCAGGCTGTCAAGGACTATTTCCCCCAGTTATGGTACTTCAGTTCATGTACCCTGGATTGGATATGTTCTGCAAGCTATTCTAGCTTTTTGACCTTGCGACTGGTCATACATCACCTCTGGAGTCGCCCCTATGGGCCTCGCGCGTTGGCAGCTCTCCTCTCGAATGTCCCGTGCAAGGGGGCTACCGGCACGGCGCCTATGCTCGGGTCCGTCCCTGCAGCGCTGATAAATCTAAGAGACTGAGCTCTGGCTCACGGGCCAGCCCCGTGCACGTCACCTCACCAGGTCCTTAGTGCCTACGTCTTCTCATGGAACGACCGCGAGCGAATCAGCAAGCGCGCGTCGCCCCTTATGTTTGATGACTAACTAACCTGCAGGGGTTCAGGAGGCAAGGCCTCACGGCCACAGCACGTCAGCTCCGACATCTTGCAGAGGCTAAGTGAAAGTTGCCCTGAATCCCGTGTGACGACGGGTATGGCCTTTACCAAGCACCGCCGCGAGGCAGGCTATTCCTTTTCTATGCAAATCGCTTGCACGTTAAAAGGGGAGCCCCTAAGCATCGCCCCTCAGGAGCTCCTACTGGCTCTCGAGCCCTCACCCCTTGGCCTTGCCCACTGCATCGTGACCTGGCATACCAGCGGCGGCTGAGTTCCGCTCCAGGGCCGGGTCCTAAGGACGTAGAGCATTATGATGAGCAAAGGGAGAGGAATCGCTAGGCTCACGGGGGAATGCAGGGAAAAGTGCCCGACCCGCCGGTGCTAACGCTGGCTCGACCGCTTTCTAGAATATGACAGGCATCAATCCCCACACAAGCTCCTAGCGGGGGCTTATTCTAATCCGATGCAGACCAAGGGACACGCGCAAGGTCGTGATCCCAGGAAAGCTCGCTTCCGCGATGGAGGAATCACCGCGAAATGCAACCCCGCCAAGCTAAGTTATCCTACGCACACCAGCACGAGTTTTTGCAGCTAGCGTTTTATCCTTTCACGACCTTGCTCGGGTAAGGGACCCCCCTCATTTTTAACCTCTCGATAGTCACTTGAGTGTCAAGGGGGGACCCCCTGAGCATCGCGCCTCCACTACAAAAAAAAGACACATCCGTGACATTTTGGGCCGAATGAATTTTTTTCTGTCATGCTTATGACACTTCTATGACGATAATTGTGACAAAAGCACATATCATCATAGATGTGGTGGGCTCCTACTTCTATGACCAAAAATCATGATAGAAAATGGGCTTTTCATCCTGGGCGGGCGGGGGACGCACCTACATGACATTCTTTGGGCCGTCCATGACAGAAAAAATCGTGGTAGAAGCGAGGGCGAGGAAAATATCGGGGAGTTACAATTACAGTGGGTGGTCGGGGCCGAGCGATGCACGGAGGTTTGTGCGTTTCTCTCATAGATGTACGCGCGTGTGTGCGAGGCGTTGGGCTCTAACTGAACCCGAGCGAGGCGTTGGGCTCTAACTAAACCCGAGCGATTGCACTAGCTATGTTACTGAACCCCGATCGATCCCTTGGCTGTTAACTAAACCCGAGTGATTCCTTCGCTACTGCTGCTAACTGAAGCCGATCGAAGTTGCATCTTGATGAACAGTCCCCGGTGGGGGTTGGATGAACAGTTCCCGGTGGGGGTTGGATGAACAGGATCCCGTGGTAGTAGAGGCCGTTGCCGCTGGATGAACAGGACCCCGATCGAGGAGGTGGGGGTGGATGAACAGTAGCCGGTGGAGGGACCCCGTGGAGGGCTGGTTGAACAGGACCCCATGGAGGGCTGGTTGAACAGGACCCCGTGGAGGGCTGGTTGAATAGGAGCCGGTGGAGGCTGGATGAATAGGAGCCGGTGGAGGCTGGATGAACAGGACCTCGTGGATGAACAGTAGCTGGTGGAGGTAGGAGGAAGTCGACGGTGGATGAACAGTAGCCCGTGGAGTCCTGTTTTGCGGTACGCCACACCCCTCCGATGAACAGGACCCCCGTTTCGACCATAGCACTCCAACACAAGTCTATTTCCTCCATTTTGTGGTACGCCACACACCTCCCGATGAACAGGACCCCTGTTTCGACCGTAGCGCTCCAACACAAGTCCGTTCCTCCGTTTTGCGGTACGCCACACCCCTCCCGATCAACAGGATGCCGTTTCGACCCTAGCCGGTCGAACAGAAGGCCGTTTTCTCCGTACTGTGGTACGCCAGACCCCGTTTCGGCTATTCTGTCCAAGCCGGTTGGCTCCCATTGAACAGGACGCATTCTGACCCAGTCAGTTGCCTCCCAATGAACAGGACGCTGTTTCTCCGTTCCGACCCAGCCGGTTAGCTGCCCGATGAACAGGACGTCGTTGCTGCCGTCCGTTGCCTCTCCATGTACATGAGCCCTGGCCGTACGTATGCGCGAGTACGTGTTCGAGACCCCTCCCGTATGTACGTACATGGTCGTATTTTTTGGTATGTGGCTGTACATACGTGTAAACGGTATAGAAGGGACTGCCTGAACTGCTACGTCGGGGGCTCTACTACTACACGTGCCGCTACTTGCTCGGCCACGGTTTATCGTTGCAGAGAGACCGATCGGCCAGTATGTACGTACACGTTCGCGACCAGACAAAAAACGCTACGTATGCCTCGACCGGGTGGGTCCCAGCTGTCAGGGAGGACAAGGACGCACTTCCTTGCGTGCGAAGATATAGCTGGTGGGTCCCAGCTTTCAGGGGGAAGAATCATTTTTTTCCCATAATATGAACGCACTTCCTTGCGTGGGAAGATGTAGCTGGTGGGTCCATCTGTCAGCCTCACCGCATAGAGTCCTCTTCCGATGGCTATCGTTCATTGACCACGCCGCGCGGACAGCACCCAGGCGGTGGACGACGGTGAGGCCTAGGAAGGGAACGATGCGGAGCCAGGGAAGATGAGACAGGTGGATGCCCACGCGGAGGGGAGTACGAGGGTTCACTGGTTCGGCTGCAGTGTGAGGCTGCCGTCGCCGGAGAATAACAGGAGGTGTTGGTGAGTAGAGGAATGGCCTGGACGGCAATGGGAGTAGGGTAGGCCGGTGAGTCCTGCGCGGCAGCACAGCCGGCCACGGGAGGCGGTAGCAGGCGGTACCGCCGGCGGTGGTTTGGGCGGCTGAAGCAAGAATATCCGAGATTGAAGAAGGAGCACGACATCCGTTGGATGGACATCCAACGGCCACTGCTGCTAGAATCGTGTGTTGACTATAAGTTGACAAAGCCTTGCATACGCGTCAACCTAGTAGGCCCACAAGTGTGTGGCAGAGAACATATAGCCCATTTGCGATTTGTAAGAATGTACAACTCATTTTTGAATTCTAATGGAATTTACTACAGCCCATTTACAGTTTGTTAAAATTGCAGCCCATTTTTTAGCTAGGACAACGATTAATAATTTCAACCAAACGCTTAAAACAGAATTGAATAAAATTTCCAACATTTTGATGGGATCTGAAATATTTTTATCCCAAAATTTCAAGTCAGAATAAATATAATTTCAAAATAAATTTGTATAACGTAAAAATCCAACGAAGTATTGCGCGCGCAACAAGTAATGAAATTAAAATCTTCAAAATCCAAAAATCCAAAAATAATATTTTTTTTTAACTAATTACGTGTTTGGTGCTTTTTTTTATTGTTACAGCCCAGTTTTTATAATTACATCCCATTTATTATTTCTTAAAGCCCATTTTCTTGTTAAGCCTAATGCATCCCTCCTAGGAAAGATTTGCAGCCCAGCGGGGCGGAGAATAACAAGTTGACCTGGGCTGGGTATTCCTCAAAAAAAAGTATAGCTGGGCTAGCCATTTTCAGCTTGAAAAAATTTAATATCTAGGCTGGATAATTGGTCAACATAAAATAATAGCCTGGGCTAGATAGGCCACAGCACGCCCAGGTGATCTCCTCTGAACAACAACAAAAACATCGCTCAAGAAAAACTCTGCTCACACCTCAAAAACACAAATACTGCTCGAGCTGCTGGGTCCCAGTTGTCGGCCGCTCCTTGTGCAATTCTCTCGTTTATTGACTATATAGGTTGACAATGGTGTGGGACCGTGATGTCAGGAAACCAGGAGGAAGCAAAAAAAATTATAGTTGTATATAATAAGGAGGCACTTGCGTATGTGCGGCTATGGCCCTGGTGGGTCCCCACTCTCATCCTCTCCAATTAAAGTCATCTCCTGATTCCTCATGTTCGTTGACCATGTTGACAACGCGAGACGGCAGCGCCACGATGAGCGCAACAACTGGAAGGACGGTGGAGAGGGCCTCGCGGGCCCTACGGATGGTCTGATACAACGCCCACTGCTCATTCAGGAAGCCAGGATCATAGGGCCACATGTCCGTGACGGCATTGTCATTCGCTTGTTCGCCGGTGACTCGTCCTTCCGCGAGCCGGTGCTCGTTGAGAAGACGGAGGTTGCAGCACAGGTCCTCCTGTGCTGGTAGCTCTTCCGCCATTAGGGCGTCGAAGTGCGGCCCCACCTCCTCTATGGTGAACACGGCATGAACCAGCTTGGGCGGTGGCGCCGGCTCCTAGTCGGAAGCCACGTCCATCGTCTGATTGTCGTCGCTGAGCTCGGCGAGCTCGCTGGCGAGCCAGCATGTCCGACTGCTGGACCGGACCGCTGCCAAGCACGAGTCTGACCGCCCCAGCCCACCCAGACCCCCTCCCTCGCCCGCGCGTGCTTTCCGCCCGAAACGGTCAGCGTCGCCCACGCCGCTTCCTGGTGCAGGTGATTGCTCCGCATTCAAACGACACAAGTGTCGTCCGTCCATCCATCTGCCGCCCGCATTAATGATACACGGTTGCCGAGGCGGCTACTCCGGCGCCACCCGTCAGTCCCTCTGCCGCCCACCATTGCTATATAAACTGCTGCGCCGGCCATAGCCGCAGTCATCCGCCTCCGTTCCCTTTCTCCTGTCCACACCACTCCCACCATGGCTTCGTCGCTCCAGCGCTCTTCGGGACGGGCGAACGACGGACCAGAAGGAGATGGCAGCCATTGTTGCCGACTGGCTGGCCGGCAGGCAGCCGGAGGACGACGATGTCCCAATGGAGAACGTGGTAGTCGATGATCCGGCGCCAACCCCCTCCTTCGTGCCATCCTCGTCGGTGCATGGCACCATGACCATCGGCGAGGCCCGTGCCCAATACATGGACATGGTGAGGCAGAAACGTGAGGAGCAGTTCCGGGAGGTACAGGCCAACGCCGCCTACGACCACCATGTCCTCCAGGAGCACCTGCAGGCGGAGGAGCAGATCGCCGTGGAGCGGGCGGAGCAGGAGGCGCTGCTCGAGTCGTACCACTTAGCCCGCGAGAGCCGCCTCGCGCGCTGGCGGTACCACATGCGAGTGGCGGAGGTTGCGGCCGCCTACAAAGAGGGCGATGAAGCGGGCGAGGCGCTGTTTGGCGAGACCGACGACGAAGCGGAGGACAATGTAGGCTCCGCCGAGGCTCCGCCCCACCGGCACCGAGGCAAAGGACTTCGTCGGCTTCCGCGAGGCCCTGCTCCACCGAGGCCCCGCCCCGCCAACAATGAGGCAGAGGACATCACCGGCTCCGCCGAGGCCCCGCCCTACCGGCAACGAGGGGGAGGATTTCCCCCACTCCGCCGAGGCGCTGCCCCACCGGCAACAAGACAAAGGATATCGCCGGCTCCGTCGAGGCCCCGCCCCGCAGCCAACAAGGCCGCGCCACACAGAAAACAAGGAAGAGTAGAACACAGTAGGTCGCCGCCTCTCGGGTCCAAGTAAGGCCACTGCTGCTACCCTCCGGTTGAAGCCAAGCTTGGCGGGTTGAACATTGACGGCCGATTAGCTTCTTGGCGGCGACGTGGAGTCGGAGAGCTGAGCTGGAGAAGAAGCTTCTGTTCGGCTCAGCCGGACACGGGAAATGGGCGCCGGAGATCATAGATTAGGTTAATTAATTATGCCTCCAGCGCACCCCTTTTTAGTTGAAGAATGTATGAAATGTAATGATTATGCATCTCAATGATTCACACGTCACAGCCAATATTTACTTCACAACTAAAGAATAAAGAAAAATCGATCGATGCTGCTGACGGCAAAGGGCGTCCCATTCCAAAATATCAAACGCATGTCTTCTTGCTAACATCAATGAGCAAAATTTGAGAAGGTTGTCCATTCCAAAATATCAAATGCGTGTCTTTTTGCGTACATCAATGAGCAAACTTTGACAAGGTTTTCCCATTCCAAAATATCAAATGCCTACGATTGTGGAATGGGTCGGGTTTGCCATCAGTTTGGACATTGACATGTCACCCCGTGCTAAATAAACCAGCTGTTATTTTTGTGCAGTTCCACTAAAATCAACCAACTTCGCGCGTAGCTTGTATGATTTCGCCTTTATATGTTGCAAGGCCTTGAACATATCGGCACCTCCTTTCTTGTAGCTAATTTTGTGGCTAGAGGTGGAAATGAATGATTCGAGAACATTCGATCTATTGTGCATGATGAAGTATAATGGAGGGCACGAAACATCACAACATTTTTTGCAGTTCCCATTGAAATCAAGCTAAGCATCCCTGTTTGCATAAATACAAAAAAGTGATTAGTACAAAGCAAACTGTATGATGAATTTACAGTTTAAACAGGCAACCTACATGATCCATGCAGAGCACACATTTAAAAAAATAGAACTCACTAGAAAGAATCCTAAAACAACATTGTATTGGCCATCACAGCAACAAATATGAAGATCTGTGAGTCCTTCTGAGCTGAAGTTAGTTTGTTGTTGTGGGCAGTAATGTAACCATCCTTCAACTGCTCCTTCTGATAAGAAGAGAAGGGCTTGGCTTCTTCATCCTGGCATATTCTTCTTCAGAGGAGGAGGATCCTATTGTGCAAAGACAAGAGAACAACTAAATGCTAGCATCCCTTTTTGCTCAAAAAGAAGGAAAGGAAATATTTAAAACAACCATTACATTAACAATGGGAGTAACTGATGAAATGTATAGTCACAAAGAGATGCATCCTTATTATCCTCATAGGAAATGATATGATACCAAACACAGCAGCTCAACTTGAACTGTATTATTACTTAATTTTATCAGTGGCTATAACGGTGGCAAACCGGTGCCTCAATTTATTAGCAGCCTTAGATTAACATGAGAAACAATACCACTTTCTCATGACAGTAGCTAAACAGTAGCACAACACGAATAGAGATGACAAAGCTCGATCATATGGATGAAATCCGTGGGCCGGTACTAACCTTTGTTAGGAGGCTTATTGTGTAGAGCATGCAGATGAAGCACCTCTCTGGAACCATCCGTTATTATCTACTGTGGTTGCCATGCTTACTATAAACTCCTCAATTAGTTTAATGTTTCCAACATCTCTTGTGCAGTTCCACTAAAATATATGTTATCTTCAAACAAGATCCTGGTTTGCACAAGTAGAGATAATTACATATTACATTAAGAGTGGCATCAAATCATAGTGGCAAAACAATTGCTCGTTCCAGCCATAGCAATAAATTAAGATGCAAAACTATATCATTACTTGTGTCATCACAGTTCCAGTGCTTCATTACAGCACCGGGAGTTGATTTTTGTTCTTCTTCCGCTTGTTCTTCCCCTTCATCACTTGGGTCAATAACAGACAAGCTTCGCCTTCAATGTAAGATTTGGCATGTCAATTAGGGAGCACAAGTATAGCGCTAAACAACAACATTACTTTTCTGATGACAGTAGCAATATACAGGCCAACAGTTGCGAAATATCATTATCTTACCTCAATGGGATGTTACGGTGCACATACATATTGGAAGTCTGGTCTCCTTTTGTGCAGTTCACTAAAATCAAGCAACATTACCGTATAAGTAGTAAAACATATGAAAGCACACTGCACAATCATGTGGAAGAAGGCCAGTACTGACCTCTCATGACGCGGAATTGAAACAACTCACAAGAAGAAGATCTAAACAAATTTGCCAACACAGATAGGAAGTCAGATCTCCTCTTGTGCAGTTCCACTAAGATCAAGCAATCAAGCAACGTATTCGGTGTGACATTTTGGTTGAACTGCACAAAACACTCTTAAAACAAAAGTGTTTTGTGCAGTGCAACAAAAGGTCGCAATAGCAACGAGGTGAGGTAGATAACCCTGTTTACACAGAGGTGCAAAGGAAACAATTAGTGGTCAATAACGGTGGATGACACAGAAGCCCACAAAAAGAAGCATCTAACTTATCTAAATGGGAAAGAAAGCAAGGCAGTAGCATTTCTCAAACAGTGGCATTGATTCATATTAACAGAGAAAATATATTAACAATAAAATTTGTTAAACATGTAATTTGATTTTAACTGTGGCATTGCTTCAATTTTCCAGCGGCATTATTAGATTAACAACAGCTAAAGAGTTGTATGGGACAGTGGACGTACAAGCACCATGTGAATGTACCGATGTATAAAGGGGTGATGCACAGTCTATTGCAACAAACAACCAAGGAACATATTTGTGTTGGACCTATTTTTGTTATCTTTAGGCACCTTTCCCTATGTGAGGGCAGCAAATCTAGTCCTGCTCAAACTATACAGCCTTGTCCCCCACCCACAGAAAGATGAGTTCCTTACATATGTGTGTACTGCGTTTGTCATTGTTTTCCCTTTTCGACCAACATAGGTGTTGGATAGCCAGTCTGTACTACTTTCCCCCCTTCCTTTCCTCTTTGAACCATGTCCTAGATTCATGCTATACAACTTTCCCCATTACTTTCCTGTTTGATCCAACACCTAGATTCGAGTGCAGAAGCGAAAAAATTCCACATGTAGCTAGAGCAATGCCTGTGGATTAAGAAAATTATACCTTAAGGTTCTCAGCGTGTGGCTCGGTGCGCGGCCGGAGGCCGATCTACCCACACTATGTACGGCGGCGAGGAAGAAGTGGTCGGAGGCCCTCCCGCGCCGCCGCTGGGTGAAAGAGAACAGCGGCGCCGGCAGTGGATTCCCTCCCTCGCCGACGGTGACAGTGTTAAGCCTCCTTACCTTCCCCGACGGATGGGATCCTGTTGGCTCTTTGACCAGCAGTGAGGTGAGAGAAAGAGAGGAGAGGCCAACGCAGTCTTGTTTAGATCTGGATAGGGTTAGAGAGTGTGTAGAGAGCAACTACAAGCGCTGAGGCTCCAGCATGTATATTTATAGTGGAGAGAGAGTGTGAAGAGAGCAAACCCTAGAAAACAAGCGCTGAGGCTGCAGCGTATATAGTTGGTGTGGTTTTCTTTTTCTCTCCATAAAAATCGTTTTAAATTGTGCATGAAACGGAACTCTTTATTTAACGTACTACTAGTGAATAAAAGTACTACTACTAGTAGGGCAAAGCTAATACGACTACGTGAAGAAAATTTAATGCTCCAAGGAGTCAACTCGAAATTAACGCTCCACGCCTCCCGGTCGCACTTACTATCGTTCACGTGTGATATGAAAAGCAACAACAGAACCACACACGGTCAAAATATCGGAAAGGTGGGCTGCACCATCCTCCAATTTTAAATATTTTGGGCACTTGTATTCGGCCTAAGTCAGTGTGCCACCGTATGTACTAAGGGTTACAGTGGGTGCTAAGAAACTAGGGTGTATTGAGAGTAATTGCCATGCCGTTTATTTGTAGGGTCTCTTGCAAACTGTCAAACTCTATTCTCCTCTTATTTAATGGATGAGGCAAATCTTTTACTTCCGTTTCAAAAAAAATGAGAAATTCAATTTTAATTATTTTGTGAATACACTTTGCTCTCTTCCAATAATTTTGGGCACTTGTATTCAGCCTAAGTCAGTGTGCCACCATACCTCGTACTACTCCCTCCGTCTAGGTGTATAAGTCATGTTAGAAGGTGCAGCGGGACCAAGGTGCAAGCAGATTGGAGGAGAAGGAGAAATTTAACCGGTCCTTCCACCAATCAAAGCCCTAATTTCTCTCTCTAAACACAACAATTAATCACAGCAATTAAGAGATGTCGTTTTAGCTACCATGCAGGGCCACGTATTAACTCGCAAGCAAGCCGGATTCGATTCCTTGACTAATCAACGCGTAGTTGCGCTCCATGCATTGGGTTTCTGGGGGAGATAACAAGGCAGAGTAAGTAACGCTCGCTAGCAACCAGGCTAGGAGGGGATTGAGATGCAAAGTTAATGGACGACGCCCAAACATTTTGGGAATATTTGATTTTTGTAAGATGGCTTAACACCTAGACAGAGGGAGTACTACCTCAGTCCAAGTTTTTACGCCACGTCATATATTTTTTGTCAAAGTTTGACCAAAAATTTTAACTACTCACTACTTTCTGGTTAATAGGTCATAAATTTGAAATCTCATCAACCAAGGCAGATGATGAATGGAGAAATGTAGTACTCCATCTCGTAGTTTACAAAATTACTCAAACTTTAATCTGCATTAATTACAATATATTCATGGACGGCCACTAAATGAGTAGGAATGGTTACATGCACTGGTTGGTTTCTTTTAATCCTTGCAAGCATCAATTTAATGCACCTTGGAATGTGAACACATTTATTTTCCAGCACATTTCTTTATTTCATCAACGACATTTTCATACAGGTAAGTACATTCACCAATTGTTTGCTAGGAGAGCAAGACCAAAGAAAACAAGAACCATAATTAGACATTTTAAAAGATATCCAATTTCCATAACTGCTCCCACTAATTGTATTAATATCTTCATTATGTCGTCATTGTTGATCTGTGACTTCTCGAGCTTGCACACTTCTTTCTTCTTCGATTCTAAAGAGCTAGACGTTGCTTCACATCTAATATCATCTCTAGTCTCATCTCTAGCCTCTATTCTAGCAAGGAGTGCATGAGCATCTACCAAATTTCGTGCTATCAATAGATCGATGTATTCTTCTTCCCAAAACCAAAACTTGCATCCATCCTACACATATGTTTGAGTATAAGCTGCCGAACATGCGTCGAATAAGGGAGCACAGCCGAATCAAAAGAAGTACTACGCACCTTATCTTTTTCGCACTTGATGAACATCCATCCGGGATGTTGTGGCGTGGTCAAAACACGGCGCAGGACCTGCCGCGGGCAGCCATCGCACTTTATGAGCGGCAACGGTGAACCGACTAGCCGCTGGGCCAGGGCCGAGCCCAGACGGTGGCCGGCCGTGTCTTTGCCGACGATCCACCGACGGGATAGATCCGAGCGGCTAGAGGCGGATTCAGTACCTGCACGTGACGTGGAGGCATTGCCATTGTTGTGCGACCCGGTACCCGGAGACTCCATGGCAAGGAGCAGTCGCAGGCGGCCGGAATGCTCCAAATCCGGCAGCTGCGTGCGTCAAATACCGCGGCCGCAGATATAACGGCTGACCGCTGGCACCGGGACGAGAGGCACAGATCCGACCGTAGTGTTGTGGTCGGCTGGGCTATAGTGCGAGGCTCCGACGGACGTGCGTGTACCTCTTCTCTTCTTGTACGTACTCCATTTATCTCACTTCCCGTGGCTTCCCACTCCCATGATATTCCTATTCTATGAACCTGTGTGTGCGTGTGTGTGTTAGAGAGAGCGACACATCGACCTACTCCTACAGAGAGATGGTGTGTAGTACTATGATTTAGCCGCGAGAGTCGGTGCATCCTCTCGTTTTAGGGTGTCCGATCGGGACAACTACCACGCCCGCTCTTGACCAGCCTGACCCACCCAAAACCCCTCCATCGCCCGCGCGCGCTTCCTGCCCGAAACGGTCAGTGCCACTCCAGAGAATCGGTGCAGCATTCATGCCCGAGCAGAGTGGGCACGACCTCTCACTGTGTTGAAGGGAGAAGCAGATTCAAGAGTGATGGTTGCTTCATCTGTCCAACTTACTACCGGGTCTATGTGATTTGACGGCTCATTGGTCATTATTACTGAGGTGGTATGACCGTGCTGAGTCTCAGTTGCACTGTACACTTTACTTTGGTGCATGACACGTGCACTGGATGCTGGATGTCCCACGTTTCGGCGAAAGGAGGTAGACCATCTCCACTCTTTACAATTTTCTCCATTCTTACAGTGGAGGAGTGTGAAAGCAGTGAAAACATGCAAGATCAGTGATTACATGGCCCACCTCACACTATCACCATATTTTCTGGACACCGTGTGACACATAACTCTTTAGTACATAGTAGTACGTACTGTAATTTCTCAGCGAGATAAATTTGTAGAATGCTATGAAGCTTCCAGCTTCTGTTTCATGTATCTTGCGTCCAAGGTTGCCCCGTTGCAACATTCCATCAAATACAAAGAAACTAACATGCATGCTATTGCATCTCAATGATTGACAGATCATAGCCAATATGTACTCCCTCCGTTCCAAAATAAGTGTCTCAACTTTATGCAAACTTTAGTACAAAGTTGTACTACTACTAAAGTTGACACTTATTTTGGAACAGAGACAACTAAAGAAAAAAATGATCCATGCAGTCCCTAGGCCTTGAACCCTAAACCCTAACCAGGCTTTAATTTGCTGGCGATGTTGAACCTTTCGAAGAAATAAGGTTTGCAACCCTTTGACAGTCGGATCATTTTGTGCAGTTTCACTAAAATCGAGCTGAGCATCCCTGTGGCAAAGAAATTGAAGAAGCATGATTAGAATAAGACTAGTGGGACTAGTTGATGAGACATAAACTCATCACAAATACAGTAGAAGCCAGTAGAGGCACGTGCGGGGCAAAGAAGTAGAGAAATATCCACATGGGGCGATGTGGGCAGCTGGGGCAGTGGTGCAAGCCGGCTGTAAAGGAAGTTGTACCTGAGGGATGTCGAGATGTAGCTAGCTTAGAGGAGGGCGGCGGGAGGCGGCAACTGCCCACGTCGCGGCAGTGAGCAAGGGACAAAGGCAACCGCACCAGCTTTGTGAGAGAGAATGGTGGGGACCCCTGATTGGGACGCGCCGACAGTGGGTTTTCGCCATCGGTGACGGCAACCACATCTACACAAAGCATCCACCCCTTCCCCCGACGGACGTGATCCGCCCGGATGTTAGAGATGTGGCCACAGTCATTTTGTGCAAGAGAGTGTGAAGAGAGCAACCCTAGCAAGCAACCGTGTAGGCTCGTCCTGGCTATGTATATAGTGGAGCGGTTTCTTTTTCTCTCCATATGAACCTATTTATATTGCGTACGTGCCACTGAAGAAAAAAAAACTTTATTTATAAATGACACGGCACCGTTCATGCGTGGTTCCCGACCCTCCATTAAGTGAGTAACTACTACTAGACGCATCAAATTATCACGTGGGCTGCATCATCATACAGAAATGAGCTCCACCGTGTCACGTGTGTGGTTGGGGAAGATGCAAAAGACGCAAAGAGTGCTACTAGTACTACGTGCATAGGTGCGTGCACCTCTTCTCTTCGAGCATGGTTAAGTATAGCCCACTAGTACTCTACCATGCAGTTATTATATGGGCAAAGAGTATAGGCAGTAATAATGGCTAATAAGCCGTCAAATCACGAGGCCCACCTTTCTCTATGTTTGACCGAGGAAGCAGCCATCATTTCACTCCTCGTTAAATATCCATCCGCTGCTACCTCTGCAAATAAATAAAAATCTGCTTCTACCTCCGTAGCATGGTTAATAATATAGCCATGTCAATCACGATGTAGAAATATCATTCACTGATACAATAGGGCTGGCTCTAAGGCTGGTGATTTTTTTATACTTTGTCTCTTTCTCTTTTTGTCTCATTTACTCATTTTACATAGGAGCATGTGTAGAGGATGGCTATTCCTTTCGATGGGACTTCTTCATGGGGTTTAAGACTAAGCAGCTCCGAATTATTCCCGCTGCCCACCACTCTGAATAGTGCCATCTATGATAGTACTCCCATTGCAACAATGAGGTCCACTAGGTCTAGCACGTCCTGTAAGAAGAGACTGTCATGCAAAACATACATTCTTGTTGTCGTCTTCCTCATACAGTACGTACCACTGGTACAGTACATACTACTAGTACTACTACTACTCGTTCTCCTATAAACCTTGCGATTGGCATCTCAAAAATGTTAACCTTGCGCTTGGCTCTTCGCCTCTTCAGGAAGTCGAGCAATAATGGTACTACAGTATATGGTTCTGGCTATCTGAGACCGAATGAATTGCTGCACATCCACCACGTGGGTGAGGGTCGAGGGTCGAGGGGCGAGGGAGAGTGCGTACTACTACGTCTGTTTCAATATGGACTACATATGGAGCAAAATGAGTGAATCTACACTCTAAAATACGTCTATATACATCTGTGTTTGGAGTATGTACTAGTAGTTCATATTGAAATCTGCTAAAAGACATATATTTCAAACAATATGATAATTTCTCAAACCAAAGTAGGGACGAGGAGTGTATATACGTCTAACGAAGGGAGTAGTAAGATTTTCTCCTCGTCCTACGAGCCACCGCGCGCGTGGGCGAGGGCATAGGCGTAGTAAGTAAAGCTTCTCCTCGTCCTGCGACTCTACGAGCCACCGCGCCCGTGGGTGGGGGAGAGGGCGTACTAAGCAAGCTTCTCCTTGTTCTGAGAGTTGACGGGACACATCAAAAGTAATACAGAGCATCTCCAGTGTATAGAGCCTTGCCTCTAAGGTAGGACCCACATGGTTTGCCTCTTTTTTAAAATAATGCGTCAAGTCACAATTTGTTTGTTCACCCGTGGTACACGATCCTCCATCAAGTGGACAACCAGTACACGTGTCAAATTACCACGTGGGCTGCCTTTTCGTACAGAAATGAGCTCCATCGTGTACCCGCGTGGGTGTGGTTGGGAAAGAGACGGGAGCACGTGCGCCGTGCGTGCACCTCTTCTCTTCGTGCACATCCCCCACCTACGTGGGTGTGTGTGAGAGAGATACAAACCTAGAGAGATGGTGTGCGCGTTCGTGAGTGTTTTTTGTTATGGGGGGTGATTTCGTGAATGTATTTGTGGGAATATGTGTCGATGATATCTCAAACAAAAATTTGACACATGCAATGTGTGTGAAATAGAGGCCTATCTATATCATATATAGAGGGGGCGATCCACGAGAAGAGAGGGAGGGTTCATAGATATCGATAGAGTCGAAGAGAGGATCAAGTGTGTGGTGCGAGATCGATGAAGAGAGCCATCAAAATCGTGTGTGTGCATGTCAAAGATATAGGGCGACTAACCTACCGGAACGTCAGAGGGCATAGGGCAAGTTTCTGTGTGGCAGGGAGACATGACTAGAGCGCTCGATGTATCGGTGTGTGGGGGGGAGGGGGGAGGCAGAGATCTAACTAGAGAGGTAGATCGACTCGTATATGTGTTGAGAAGGAGAGACCTAGCTATGTCTTGAGGGAGATCGGTCGACATCCATACATAAGTGAAGGACGGCGAATATGTTGGGACATAGAGAGAGAGAGGGAGAGAGAGAGAGAGGTAGAGTGCCGGAGGGGTGGTGGAGTTGCTTCTCGGAGATGGTGGGAGAGGCCTACTAGACAAACTGAGGGTACAACTGCAATATTGTCAAGAAGAGTGCGGATGTGTTTCTGTGTGTGCGTGTGCGTGCTGGATGTGTCGGCAGGCATGCATGGATGATGAAGGGGGACCATGTGTTTGGTAAGCAGACCTAACTAGATCGGTAGATCAATTGTTGTGTGTCGGAGGAAGGGAGAGACATAACTAATGAGGTAGATCGATCGGCGCGTGGGGAAAACGAGTTATAAATGACCTAGCTAGCTATATGTATAGCGGGAGATCGGTCGGTGTACATCCATTTGTTAGAGGCAAATAAGGCCCAGAGAGACGGATAGAGAGAGAGATATGGAGCTAGGAGGTGGTGCGAGAGGCCTACTAGCTAGATAGGGGGAGGAGTGTGCGATTGTGAGATCGATGAAAAGAGGGGCGAGAGTTTAAACGTGTGTGGGACCGTATGAGAGACACGAGGCATGGACACGGAAAGGAGGAGATGGAAAGTGTGTGTGTATGTGGTAGGCAGACATCGCTGGAGAGGTTTATTGATCAGTGTGTGTCGGAAAGGAGTTGTGGAGACCGTGGGAGAACGACCTAAAGAAAAAAATGAATGTGCGCGATGGATAGAATGCTGAGGGAGGGGGAGGGCGAGGAGGGCGTGTGCATGCACGAGAGAAAGTTAGTGCTAGCTACAAAGGTTAGAGGATTGTGTGGGTGTAAGAGACTAACAAAGATCATAATTCGATATGAAAGTGGATTCATATATTTGAATAAGAGATCATAGTGTTATAAACCTATGCATGCATGAATATAGCGGTGATACGCGTGGTGTGGTTTTGGACATGTTATACCATAATGTGATAATGCGTGGCGTTTGCAACTCACAGCTAAATATCGAACAATCTAAACCATACTATATATCGAACAATCTCACATTTTATTTGAATTTGTGATATTGTGTGGCGTTTGCAGCTCAAAGCTAAATATCAAACAATCTAAACCATACTATATATCGAACAATCTTACATTTTATTTGAATTTGTGATAATGTGTGGCATTTGCAGCTCACATCTAAATACTTGTAGGCGTAGGGGGCGGGGCACCATACATAATGTAATAAACACATTATACATATGAGACATGGTTTAGACTATGAAGATCTAGCTAGAGCTTGAAATGTACTGTGATTTGAAATCAACATAAAGTGGATTCAAAAAATCGAGTTTGAGTTCATATAGTACAATCATGATTGTAGATCTTATTCAAATAGAGAAACGAATTCAAATTTAGTTCATATTGAAGCAGTAGTATATACGTTTGGAATGCACTAAAACGTTCATTTGAGTAGCAGGTTGCATGCATTATACACGTAACAAAATATTTTAATTGAACATAACATGGATTCAAAGTTTTGAATGGCATTTGTAGTGCAATTTGATTTGGTACAGTACATGGGACTAGACTCTTTTGTGTGGTGTGAATTGATTTCTTTTTGTTTTTTCGTCGAGGGAAGTGCGAATTGATTTGATATAGGGTGTGTTTGGATTGTGGCCAAAGTGCACCTTACCAAAATTTTGGTCATGACCCAAAGATTGGTCTTTGTTTGGATGGTTGCCAATTTTTTGGCATGCCAATGAACTCTAGCCAACTCTAGTTCATTTTTCTTGCCAATGTTGGCTTAATCATGGGCAACCAAAAACTCAACCAAAATTTTGGCTAGCCAATGCTTTGGTGGGGCAACCTTGGGCACAAACCAAACACACCCATAGTATACACGTTAGGCTTGTCCGGAAATGTCAACCCGCGCCTTGTTATCCCAAAATTTTAAGATATCTCTTTGTCTCGTTGTGCTACTAAAATTCCCTCTATCTCAACCCGCGCCTTGCTATCCCAAAATTACAACGCGCGCGAAAACTCCCACCTCCTACCAAATCCCGACACATGAAATTCCCGTGATACCCCTGAACCGAAAGAACCACCTAGTTCAAATCGGTGGGGCTACTTTTGTAACTTACCCCATATTTTGGACAAGCGCGTCCCTAAGCCATGGTTCCCCCCTCCCATCCTTCCGCCCCCCCCCCCATTAGTACACCAAGGCAGCAAAAACCCACGAAGCCCCACACCCTCCTCCGTCCGCCCAGCCAGCTAGAGCCTCTTCCCCGACGACGTAGTGCACAGCAACACCTCGACGTCCCTCATCCACCGCACCGGATGAGGATCCGTCGTCGATCTCATCGTCCCGCCGGTTCAGCCACCCTATCCTCCACCTCCAAGGAGCTGCCCCGACATTCCCCTCGTCTTTCGTGCCACCTCCATTCCCACACTGCCGTCTTCACCTGCACCACCGGAAGAACAGCATTATCACCGATTCCTCGGATGAAGCTGAGGCCTAATCAGCGCCACCAAAGAGGTTCTACACTAATCGCTGCATTTTCTTCTTGATTCGATCTCATGGTGCTGCCGGCGCTCAGTCCCGAGCCGACATGGCACGACTCCATCTATGGCGGCGTCGCCGGCCACTTCCTCCACGGCATCGCTCCCTCGACGGCGACGTCCACATCAATAGGATCTGTTGCTGCATTGGCTCTCACTCGCGCTACTGCTCTGCTCTTGCTCTCGGTCCCCTGCCTGGTCTGCTCTTGCTCTTGCTCGCCTTGCTGCTCTCGCTCTTGCTCTTGCTTGCGCTGCTGTTCTACTCTTGCTCGCGCTGCTGCTGCACGAGCAGCAGATCCTGCTCTCGCTCGACGCCCTCCAGCTACTACCCGAGATGCTGCTAGATGACCAGCTGCCCCGACTCTCGCATGCGCTGCTGCTCCGGGCGCTGCTGCTGCTACTGCTTTTCTGCTACTAGTGCGTTTAGTTTCGACAGTAAAATTCAGTTTCGACAGCAAAATTCAGTTTCGACAGTAAAATTCAATTTTGACAGTTAAATTCAGTTTCGATAGTTAAGTTCAGAGATGAGTGGCTGATGTATTTTACATCTAGTACTTTGTGGTTATGTATTTTACATCATCTATTGGAGATGCTATTAGAATTCCACTAAGGTTAACGTTGTCTCTCTTGTCCTGCTTTAGCCTCGCCGTCGTACAACTCGTCGGAGCTGCTCCAACGACGAAACCCTCCATCACAGCGGAGCAGTACCCTCGGCTCCATCTCCAGGATGCCTAAGATCTTCTTCCCCTCCTCCAACAGCCACATCAGCTGGAGCATCCTCACCGACCAACCAAATCATGCTGAGATCGACATGGCTTTGCCAAAGAGGTTGTACACTTGTTGCATCACTTTTTTACTCTACATGTTATATATATTGTCCACTGAGCACACGTAGTAACGTGAAATATGATTAGTTTCTCCTACTATATGACAAGCAGTGAGGTACTAGGCAACTTAGCTATCCGTGATGGATTCTCTCGAAAGCCATCATTATTTATTTCTGCGCGTTTGAGCTGTGCATGTGTAGATGGGCCTGGGAGTTGAGTTAGTAGGGCAGTGGCCTGGGTCCAAAGTAGTACAAGTATCACAAAAACATTTTTGGAGTGTAGGCTTTTGCCTGTTCAAGCCTGCCTACTAGAATTGCCAGTGGTTGAAAGGAAAAGTGAAGGAAAACATAGGAATTGGAAAGTTTCCTATGGTACTACTATTAATGCATTTGGTTCAAAGGAATGGAGCAAAGAAAAACTTTAGGATATGTTCCTTTAGTGTCTCTTTCAAAGAAAACCCGTAGGAATTTTAATATCCACTTGGCCCTCCTTTTCAAATTCCTATTCATGAAGAACAAGACTAAGTGATAGTAGCATAATAGCATTATAACTATACATTTTCTTGTGGTTTGACTTAATTTGACCATGCTTCTTTGCATTCCTGTGACCTTCCAATTCCAGTGAACCAAACACCCAGATTGACAGAAATCCTGTGATTTTAAATTCTTTGCACATGCATTCCTATCCTATTACTGTGTATTTCCTATCCCTGCGTTGTTAGAATCCTCCAATTCAAATGAGCCCTTACAGAATTACTTCTCTTATAGATAGTTGTCAAAGAAAACCTTGTGTGGTTTGTCCCGCTCCTGCTGCACCATCGTCCACCCCAGCTCAACTGCTCCAACGACAGAAGGGCCCACCACAGCAGGGATCCGCCCTCCAGACTGTCTTTCGCCGCCTCCGATCTTCTTCCCCGCCGCCGGCAGCCACGACAACTGCATTACCATCATCAACTGAGCAGATGACCTCGAGGACTACACGGGTCCGCAAGAGAGGTCGCACTCTTTTGTGTCTGCTTACGTTATGCATCGCTTAATATTACATGCTACTTTATTGTCCTGTTCATCGATTAGACTCTGAGTCAGCTCCAAACTAATGCTCAAACTTGAGTTTTTAAATGGTTGTGGGGTACATATCGGGGCCGCAATCAATAGTATTTGTCTACTATCTGGTTAATCCCTGGTGTCTACTATGAGTTTCATGTTGGGTGGGAAACAAACAGTAAAGAAGCCATTATCTGTATTTTTTAACTGAAGCCATTATCTACCTGCTATCATTGGTTTTGGGTCTATTCACAGGTTGCTACCATCACTCTGGATTTCTGCATGCACTCCTTATATAATCTCACTATGTTTTATTCCTATGCATGTCAGTTATTGTACATAATGGAACTGAACATGTAGAGTAAAAGAGACGAGCCTTGCGTGGCAATAAAATTTCATGCAGACATCGCTCCATGGTGGGCGCAAAGGCAGCCCCCCTCCACCCATTTCACATTGTAATCAAGAGGAAGATAACTGTTTTGAGGGGGATTTAGAAGGAGAAGACCACTCCTATTTACCCCCTGAGGTCTTTGCTCTAACTTGGCATGCTGATGTTGGTCATATCATGCATATGGTGCCTTGCATTGCTTACTTTATACATCAAATATGTCATCTGCTTAGTTTAGACATGCTTTGTGTGAATGCCATCTGTTTAGTTTCTTTATCGTATATGTGAATTATGCAACGCCATCTTGTTTAGCCAGGCATCATATATGTGAATTTTGCAATGCCATCCTACTTAGCCAGTCATCTTATATGTGAATTATATCATGCCATCCTTTTTTTCATTACGTATTACATTTGTCAACAATGTTAGTACATTCAACTACTCTTTGTGTGCATCAGCCATTTGACACGGTGATGGAAAATTCTGGAGTGAAAACAAGGTCTTTCGACATACTATGCATATGACGAAGCGCATATCTCGCTGGTTACAGATAGCTCCTGAAAGGAGGATTCAGAGACAGATGACCAGTCCTATTCCCCCCCCCCCCGAGGTCTATGCTCTAACTTGGTAGGGTTATGTTGCTCATATCATGTGTATGGTGTCTGCATTGCTTGTCATTTGCTTAGTTTAGACATGCTTTGTGTGAATGCCACCTGTTTAGTGTCTATTACCATATATGTGAATTATGCAATGCCATCTTGTTGCAAGACATTATATATGTGAATTATGCAATGCTATCTTGTTGCAAGGCATTATATATGTGAATTATGCAATGCCATGCTGTTTAGCCAATCATCATATATGTGAATTATATCATGCTATCCTTTTTTTTGTATTACGTATTCCATTTGTCGACAGCGTTTGTATATTCAACTACTCTTCCTGTGCATTAGCCATTTGAAGCGGTGATGGAAGTATCTAGAGTGAAAACAAGGTCTTCAGAGCAGACAATGCTACCTGCTGAAGCAGACATCTTGCTGGTTACAGATAGCTCCTCAGAGGAGGATTCAGAGACAGATGACCGGTCCTATTTCCCGGCTGAGGTCTATGCTCAAACTTGGCAGGGTTATATTACTCATATCATGCATATGTTGTCTTGCATTGCTTAGTTTTCACATCATATATGCGATTGCCATCTGCTTACTTGCTTAGTATATAAATCATATAATTTATATCATGCCATCATGTTTACATAGACAGCATCTATCTGAATTATGGCATGCCAACCCATTTAATAAAGACATCATATAGTTATATCATCTCATCCTATTTAGTGTTTACAGTCATCATATTTTGAATTATGTCATTCTATCCGTGAATTATATCATGCTATCATGTTTCCATAGGCGGCATGTATGTGAATTATGGCATGCTAACCTATTTAATAAACACATTATATAGTTATATCATGTCATCCTGTTTACATAGTCATCATATTTTGATCTATGTCTTTCCATCCTGTTTAGTTAGCCATCATATATGTGAAATTGTGTCATGCTATCCTGTTTAGTTAGCCATCATATATGTGAAATTGTGTCATGCTATCCTGTTTGGTTAGACAACATAAATGTGAATTATTTCATGCCCTCTTTTATTCCCCACTATCCATTGCACCTGTCTATCATACAATGTTTGTACATTCAATTACTTTTCTTGTTTATCAGCCATTTGAATTGGAGAGGGTGATGACAGTATCTAAGGGAGTAACAACACGGTCTTCAAAAAACATAGTGCTACCAGTCGATGCAGATAGAACCACGGTTGTACTTGCCCAAGAACCAGCCCCACCACACATAACCCAGACTCTCGCAGATTGTACCCCTACCCAGTTGGACAGAGAACCAGCTACACCCCTTCTAACCCCAACCCCAGCAGATAGTAACCCAGTTCCAGTTGAAACATCACCGTCTCCACCATAGAGCACCCAAACACGAGCAGTTAGTAAGGCAACTGCAATGCCCAAAGCACGAGGACCACCACTCTGAACCCCAACTCAACGCTTAAAGTAGAAGAAGAATTGTTCTCAGGTCAAGTTCTGTAGCTATGGTTCATACTCCTTTGCTCTTGCATCACCGTATTTACTCATACCAACTATTTTCAAATTTGAAGGATGGAATTGAAACTCCAATGGTGAAACAGGTATGTTTTAAACCTGTTTCTTTAACTGGTTTGCTGTTGTAACTTGCTCTATGTTGATTTCAGTTTCAATTGAATAAACAGTTATGTTCTCATGTCATGCACATTACAAGTGTTGTTATTGCTTTGTAGTTTCCCACACTTATATTTTTTCTATGCTGCTTTGTCTTAAACTGATATTATTTGAACTGTGTCTCTATCTTGATTTGGAAACAAAAACTAGAATGATATAGACCATACAGTGACCATGGTACCTAGATATATGTTTGTTTCATGTTGTTATCCTGTCCACTTTACTACTGAACTGATTTACCAATATGAGTTTCATATACAACATGGTGAACCTGTGATGTGTCCGCTTGTTTCTCTTTTAGAATGCGGACAAAATATTGGAGAAGAGTACCCCGTTACGCAATGGTAAAGGAAGTAATGCAGATAAGGTTCAAGATAGTGAGACATCCCTGTTGGTCTCCAAGAAAGCTGATAAAAACTATCTTGACAACAGCGAGACAACCCAAAAGTCCTGTCTTGATGTAGTGTTCGAGTTACTGGCCACTACTGCTGGCACAAGCTCTTCGAACTTGCTGCCTGAATCAGTTCATCTTCTTGAGTCTCAACTTCAAGTTGAAAGACATCGATCAGATGTGCTGCGACACGAAGTCGAAGGACTGAGGAAGTCCCTGCAGAATTCAGATGCATACTTTCTGGTGCAACAGCAAGCGCTGGAGGATTTAAGCGCAAAACAAGAGAAAGTTAATAACCTTGCTAAGCATCTTGCCAGCATGCTGGGTACCCAGGATATTGTTTCTTGAGCTCCTCTGAAGTGGTTTCAGTTCTGGACTTGTTTTGCTG
The DNA here is from genome assembly GCA_011799875.1 of Thinopyrum elongatum. Classification (NCBI taxonomy): domain Eukaryota; kingdom Viridiplantae; phylum Streptophyta; class Magnoliopsida; order Poales; family Poaceae; genus Thinopyrum; species Thinopyrum elongatum. The sequence goes on from CM022297.1 coordinate 257,630,232, forward strand.
CGGCGTTTATTTGCACTGGTCGCCAACTTTGACAACCAGTGTATGTGATGTGCTGCTTTGTTCCCTATATTTGCACTGGTGGTGAACTTTGATACCCAGTGGATGTAATATGGGTAATAGCCTTAATAGCCTAGCGTTAGCTGCTTGCTTATTTATTCTCTTATTGTCTTGTTTAGTTGTTTGCTTGTAGTCACTGCAGTTCTTTTTTCGCGTTTTTCTAGTGGCCACAATAACCTATTTTTTATAACTAGGCCACAATAACCATGGGCAACTGTCGGATTTGGGGTTCCGCAGACCCTTGAGAAGTTTGAACTCTGGGGTGCGTGCGAAGAACTCTCTCTCCCCAGTCTGCCTGCTCAACGATTCGGTAGCCTAGCTCGGCAAACCCAAGGAACAAGAGACACAACAGTTTATCCTGGTTTGGGCCACCTTGCGGTGTAATACCCTACTCCAGCTTTGTGGTGGATTGCCTCGGAGGGCTGAGGATGAACTAGTACAGAGGTGGAACGACCTCAGGAGGTGAGGTGTTCTTGAGCTCGATGAGCTGGTGAGGTGATGAGGGTGGAATGGATCCGGTCCAGCCCCGGTTGCTCCCCCTCTCTATGGTGGTGACTAAGTCCTATTTATAGTGGCCTTGGTCCTCTTCCCAAATGTAGGCGGGAAGGGATCCCACAACGGCCAAATTCGAAGGGAGACAACTAGTACAAGTTATCCTGACAAAAGTAGTCTTCGCCTACAAAAGCCTCTGGTGGTGACGCTGCAGTGGGCTCCTCGATGACCTCCGTCCTGCCATCCTAGCAGTCCTGGTCTTGTTGCACCGATATGGAAACCTTTGCTTGATTCCTCGGGACTCCGCGCCTGCGCTTGCCCCCTTTGCACCAAAGAGGAAACTGGTACACTGCGCCCACTGGCACCCGCCTGGCCCTGGTCATCATGGTTCACGTCAGGTGAACCTCGCGAGGTGCAGCTTACATTGATATCTCCGCTCCTCGGGAGCCAGCCTGGGGAGGCCGCCCCTCGTGGAGGTTTTGGTGTCGTCCGCCTCGCGAGGCCTGGCCCCCTCGCGAGGGTCTTGAGTTGTCGTTGCTGAAGCTGGGCCGTACTAGGCCATCGATGGAGCCACGCCACGGGCCGCAGGCAGGCAAGTCTAGGCACCCCCAGTCCCAGGACGCCGACAGTAGCCCCCGGGCCCAAGGCGTGCTCAAACTTGGCTTCGAGGCGAAGCCAAAGGGCAAGTGCGGAGCGCCGCGGGCCCTAACCGCCTACGGCCTTGGTTACCGAGTGGTGATTGATGGGACGTGGGCGCCTCCGCTTCCCCACGCTACCTCGGCAACTGCTTCGACTTGACGAGACCCTGCTGCATGCCGAGAAAAATCATCATTACGCGCGATCGTGGAGGCCGGCGATCGGCCTTCCCTTGGCTATAAATGAGGAGAGGGGCGAAGCCCCCTTTGCTCGTCTTCGTCTTCTCGCCACCCACTCCTTCTTCTTCCTTCTTGCCTCGCCGTCTTGCCGTGGTGTTCATGGCGTTGATGAGGAAGTTTTCTGCCGCCAAGAAGGGGAAGGCCCCTAAGGAGGGGCCCGGCTTGCCGCCGCCCAAGAGGGGACGAGGTCGCCCCCGCAAGCATGCGGCGGCCCCTGTGGTGGCTCCTTGTGGACGCGGGCGCGCCTCGAGTGGTCGTGGCGGCGCCTCTTCTCGCAGTGAGAGCCGCCAGGGGCGAGGCAGCCCCCGTGATGGAGGGAGGAACGCCGTGGTCGCCCGGCCTCCTCGGCCGCGCTTCCACTCGGCGGAAGTGCTCCCAGAGTTTGTCGTGTGGTCAGAGGGGCCGACCGGCACCTGGCTCCCACTCCCCCGCTTCTTCGCGGGCGAGTTGCCGGTTGCTAGTCTTAACGGCCTCTGGCTACAAGCTGACGGCTGCTGCAGCAAGGCTTCATGGGTCGGGGTTGAGGTTTCCGCCGCCGGGAACATGGCCCTGACCCGCGGCTATCAGATGTTCGCCCGCGTGTGTGGCCTGAGCGGGAGGTGCACCCTCCACTTCAGGTACGACGGCGTTGCGACCCTCTACGTGAGGGTGTTTGGGGAAGATGGCCACCGCGCAGGGTGCTGCCCCGAAGATGGCGGCGGCGACGATGAGCTTGGCCTCGGTGACGGCTACGGCTCGTTCAGCGGCGGCGGCTCTTCCTTCGGCGAGAGCACAAGCAGCGGCGGTTACGACCAGCCGCCCCGCCGCCGGGCTCGCTTCGAGGGAGGTGGCGGATCTTCTTGCCGCCGTGCCCTGGTGAAGCGGGAGGAGGGCTCAGGCTGAGCCCGGAGAACCTCCGGAGCCGAGCCTCAGGAACTGCTGCAGTCACGCGGGCCGCCTTTGTTTAACCTTTCCTTTCTTCTGCATTTTGAAAAAAGTAGAGAGCCTTGCTAGGGCGTGTAATGAACCATGGTACTTATGCAGCTATGCTATGTTTATTGTTCTAGTGTTATGCTATGGTGTTCATGTCCCGAGCAGGTGTGGTAGGATAACTTAGCTTGGTACACCCGCGGTAGCTTCCCTCCTCATGAGGGCTCGTCCTTCAGCATCTGGAGAGGCCCCCCTTGCTGCCGACCTAGGAGCCGCCGGCCTCGGGAGGCACCATAAAACTGTAGGGTTTGTTAGAAAACCTTTCGGAGGCCTTGTTCTTCCTTGCGTGAGCCCTCAGTCATGACTAGCCGTGGCTAAGTTCACCGCGTCGCGGTACCCAGGGGGCACGGACTTAAGAGGGTGCGCAAATCACGAGCTCAATCGAGGGCGCCTCACGAAGATCAAGGAAGCCGAAGCCCTGGGGCAACAGGGCTTTGGTGAGGTGTGTCCGTGGGGTGGGCTAGCCCAACGCACGCACACACCTGCCCAGCCCCCGTGGGAGGCGCTCGAGGGAGAGCGACGGGCAACTGCCGTTCTCCCTGACCCAGAAAAAGGAAAGCAAGTGAGGCAAGAAGAGAAAACCAACTAGGCAATCGAGAAACACTAGAGCTCCAAATTCCATTAAAAGGTTGCAAACCAGCTGCAGAAAGCAAGCAAATGAATAGCCGTGTCCGGCACCTAGTCTAGTCTTCTCACCAGCGCGGAGCTAAGTGCTTCCACTAGGAGGTGGGAGGGAGCCCCCAAGGCCGGAGGGCGGCATACTAGAGACTCCGGGGCGTGTACAGCCCCACTCATTATTACGTGAGAGTGTCACGAGCGGAGACCTTCACAGGCACTGGGCCTTGCTTCATGGGTAGAACTTCCGGAGGTGCTGGATGTTCCAGGCGTTCTGGATGGGGATCCCGTCCTGCGTCTCTAGGCGCACGACGCCAGGCCTGGAGACGCGGGCAATCCTAAACGGGCCCTCCCACATGGGGGAGAGCTTATGCAGCCCTTCCCTGGAGAGCACCCGCCTCAGGACGAGATCGCCCACCTCGAGCGTCTTGGAGCGGACACTGCGACAGTGATACCGCCGCAGTGCCTGCTGGTACCTTGCCGCCCGGAGCGAGGCTTGACGGCGGCGTTCCTCCCCCAGCATGAGGTCCATCCTCTGCGAGGCGTCCTAGCGTGCCTCGTCGAACGCCAGGACCCGCGTGGAGCGATGCTTGACCTCGTGTGGGAGAACCGCTTCGGCTCCGTAGACGAGGAAGAATGGAGTCTCGCCCGTCGGCTTGGTGGCGGTGGTGCGGATGGACCACAGCACGGACTAGAGCTCCTCGATCCAGCCCCTGCCGCAGGCCTCGAGCTTTTTCTTGAAGGTTCTTGTTTTGAGGCCTCTCAGGACCTCCGCGTTGGCGCGCTCAACTTGGCCATTTATCCTGGGGTGCGCCACTGAAGCGTATCATATATGCGTTCCAAGGTTAGCACAATATGTTTTGAAGAGATTGCTAGTGAACTGCGAGCCGTTGTCGGTGATGATACGATTAGGGACCCCGAAGCGGCTCACGAGGCCCTTGATGAACTTGACCGCCGAACCGGCTGGGATGGTGTGGACAGCTTCCACTTCCGCCCACTTGGTGAACTTGTCGATGGCAACGTAGAGGTAGCGGTAGCCCGTGGGCGCCCGTGGGAATGGTCCCAAGATGTCCAGCCCCCAGACCATGAATGGCCACGTGAGCGGAATGGTTTGGAGGCCCTGAGCGGGCTGGTGGGTCTGCTTGGCGTGGAACTGGCAAGCTTCGCAGGACTTGACCAACTCTGCAGCGTCGTTGAGCGCCGTTGGCCACGAGGGTGCGTGATGAAGAATGGTGCCCGCAGTCCCCGCCATGTATATCCGTCAGCAGGTCGCGCCCCTGCTCCTTGGAAATGCATCGTAGAGAGATATCGTTTGGACGCCTCCGATAAAGCTCACCATCCCGAATGCAGTATGCTGTAGCTTGGCGTGCCACCCACTCTTCGTCTTCCTCCTTCTTCGGCAGGGTTCCCTGGAGCAGATACGCCCTGAACTCTTCAGTCCAGCATCCCTCCTGAGGCTCGAGCGCGAGGAGCAGGCGCACCCCTGAGGTCGGGCCACAGGCTGGGGCTCCTGAGGTTGGTGCTGGGGGGGAGCTCCTCCTGAGGCAGCGTTGCCTCTGCAGCGGGTGGGGCTGCCTAGGGCTTGAAGAGCCGCTCCTCGAAGACGCCGGGCTCCTGAGGCAGGCGCCGGGACGCCCTCTTGGCGATGTCGTCGGCTTCCTTGTTTGTGCCGCGCGGCACGTGCTGTAGTTCCAAGCCCAAGAATTGTTTCTCAATTTTGCGTACCTCTACGAGATATGCCTCCATGTGCTCGTCCTTCGGCTCGTATACTTTGTTGGAGAAGTTGATGAGGAGCTGGGAGTCGCCCTTGATGGTGAGGCGCTTCACTCCCAAGACTGCCGCAACCTTGAGACCGGCGATTAAGCCTTTGTACTCCGTGATGTTATTGGAGACCTTTTCGCCCCGCTGGAAGCAGAGCTACACGGCGTAGTAGAGCTTGTCCTGGGTGGGCGAGATGAGCACGGCTCCAGCCCCCGCACCCTGACGCGCGAAGGCGCCGTCAAAGTACATGACCCATCCGTCTGGCGCCTCGCTTCCTGGTGAGAGTGGGCGGTCCTCACCTTCTTCAAGGCTGGGAACGTCAGCCCATTCCGCCACGAAGTCGGCAAGCACGGCACCCTTGATGACTCGGGTGGTGCTGAACTCCAACTGGAATGCCTGCAACTCGATGTTCCATTCCGCGACTCTCCCCGCAGCATTGGGGCTCCGGAGCACCCTCTCCAGTGGGTAAGCTGAGACGACCTTGATGGGGTGACCTTGGAAGTAGTGGCGCAGCTTGCGGGAGGCGACAAGGAGCGCGAGCAGGAGCTTCTGCGGCATGGGATAGCGCGCCCATGCATCATGCAATGCCGTGCTGACGAAGTACACCGGGTGCTCGATGAGGGCCGGAGTGCTGGTGATGTCTTGTTCCTCGCGAGGCTGGGGGTCCTCGAGGGCTCGGCTGTTTGCAAGGGCCGCCATGCTCCCAGGAGCGCCGTCCTGGGGGGCCTGGTCATCTGCTGATGCCGCCGGGACTTCAGGAGCATGGTCCCGAAGCTGCGTCGTCTTGTCCTGGCGTGTGGTGCTGCCCGGCGAGTTCCCGGCCTGGCGCTCTTCCCGGACCGCCACTAGTGCCACACTGGCAGAGTGTGGCGTGGCGGCCAGGTAAAGCACCAAGGGCTCGAGAGGTCGCGGCGCCACCATCACTGGTGGGCTGGTGAGGTATCTCTTGAGGTCTTGAAACGCTGCGTCGGCCTCCGGAGTCCATTCGAATGGCCCTTTCTTCTTCATTAGCTTGAAGAACGGGTGGGCGCGCTCCCCAAGCTTGGAGATGAAGCGCCCTAGCGAGGTCACGCAGCCCGCCAGCGTTTGCATTTCCTTGAGAGCCTGCGGCGGGCTCATCCTTTCTATCGCCTTGATCTTCTCGGGGTTTGCCTCGATTCCCCTGTGCGACACCAAAAAGCCCAACAGCTTGCCGGAGGGGACGCCAAACACACACTTCTCCGGGTTGAGCCGCAGGTCCACCTTGCGCAGACTGGTGAATGTTTCTTCCAGGTCCTTGATGAGGGTCCTTGCCTCCCGAGACTTCACCACTATGTTGTCGACGTAAGCCTCGGCGTTCCTCCCAAGCTGCTAGCCCAGAGCGATGTGCATCAGCCGTTGGAAGGTTGCTCCGGCGTTACGCAGCTCGAAGGGCATGCAAGTGTAGCAATACACCCCGCACGGGGTCAAGAAAGCCGTCTTCTCAACATCTTGCACCGCCATCTTGATTTGGTGATATCCTGAGAATGCGTCCAAGAAGCACAGCAGGTCGCACTCGGCGGTAGAGTTGATGATCTGGTCGATGCGCGGGAGCGGGAAGGGATCTTGAGGGCAAGCCTTGTTGAGGTTGGTGAAGTCGACGCACATGCGTTCCTTCCCGCCTTTCTTGGGGACAATGACTGGGTTAGCCAGCCATTCTGGGTACCGCACCTCCCGAATGACACCAGCGTCTTGCAGCTTGCGGGTTTCTTGGACGATGAACGTCTACTTCTCCGTGGACTGCTGTCGCGCCCTCTGCTTCACCGGGCGCACATTGGGGCACACCTTTAGGTGATGCTCGATTACCTCCCTCGGGACTCCGACCAAATCTTTGGGCTCCCATGCAAACACCTCCTTGTTTGCGCGCAATAAGCCGACCAGTGCCTTTTCTTGGTCTGGAGCGAGGTTGGCTCCTATGGTGAAGGTAGCTCCTGATGCTCCATCCTCGTCAACCGGCACCTGCTTCATCTCGGCCCGATCTTGGGAGAACAGCTGCTTCTTCTTCGTCGGTGCAACCCTGGGGCCTCAGGGGCTCCCCCACCTGCTGGGCGTGCTGCTGCCGTGGCCCTGAAAGTGAGCTTGAGGGCCGTTAGGGCCTCCTTGGTGTCCCCGGCCACGGTGAGGACGCCGCAGCTCCCCGGCATCTTCATGAGGCTGTAGGCAAGATGAGTCGCTGCCATAAACTTGGCCAAGGCTGGGTACCCGAGGATAGCGTTGTACGGGAGGCTGATGTGGGCGATATCGAAGTCGATAAGCTCGGTGCGGTAGTTGTCGCGGGTGCCAAAGGTGACGGGGAGGCGGATCTGCCCCAGGGGGCTGGTGGAACCGTCGACGACCCCGGAGAAGGGCTTGGTGGGGCGGAGCCGGCCATGCGGCACATGGTGCAAGCCGAAAGCCTCCATAGAGAGCACATTGAGGCCAGCCCCGCCGTCGATGAGGGTCTTGGTAACCGCCATGTTGCAGATGGTGGGGTTGCAGAGCATCGGGAGCGCGCCCGCGCCCGCGGTGGTTGCTGGGTGATCTCTCGAGTCGAAGGTGAGGTCGGTCTTGGGCGCCGCCCATCCCGGAGCAGCTCCCCTGCTGCACGTGCGCGACACCTACTTGGCGGAAGAACTGCTTGACGTGACGGTCCGAGGGCGGCGCCTGCGAACCACCGAGGAGGGCCGCGACGGCGTGGGGTGCCGGTGCCGCGAAGCGCGCGATGAAGAGACCGCGTAGCTCCTCCCAGGAGGCCACAGAAGGTTCCGGCAGGTTGAGCAGCCAGGCGCGTGGCTCGCCAGCGAGGGCCATGGGAAAACAGTTGGCCATGACCTTGTCGTCGCCACCGACCACCCAAACGGCCTCCTCATACGCCTGGAGAAACACCGCTGGGCCTACCGCACCGTTGTAGCGAGGCGGCATCTCCGGCTTGAACTTGGGTGGCCACCGCACATGCCGTAAGGCGGGGGTGGAGGCCCGGAGGCCCATGGCGCCTCCATGCGCGCACGTCGATCCGGCTAGTGGAGCGGCGCCCGCCATGGAAGCTAAACGGAGGAGCAAAGCGGACGAAGAGGTGAAACTCCGACGCACCCCTACCTGGCGCGCCAAATTTCGGATTCGGGGTTCCACAGACCCTTGAGAGGTTCGAACTCTAGGGTGCGTGCGAAGAACTCTCTCTCCCCAGTCTGCCTGCTCAATGATTCTGCAGCCTAGCTCGGCGAACCCAAGGAACAAGAGACACAGCAGTTTATCCTGGTTCGGGCCACCTTGCGGTGTAATACCCTACTCCAGCTTTGTGGTGGATTGCCTCGGAGGGCTGAGGATGAACTAGTACAGAGGTGGAACGACCTCAGGAGGTGAGGTGTTCTTAAGCTCGATGAGCTGGTGAGGTGGTGAGGGTGGAATGGATCTAGTCCAGCCCCGGTTGCTCCCCCTCTCTATGGTGGTGGCTAAGTCCTATTTATAGTGGCCTTGGTCCTCTTCCCAAATGTAGGCAGGAAGGGATCCCACAACGGCCAAATTCAAAGGGAGACAACTAGTACAAGTTATCATGACATAAGTAGTCTTCGCCTGCAAAAGCCTCTGGTGGTGACGCTGTAGTGGGCTCCTCGATAACCTCCGTCCTGCCGTCCTGGCGGTCCTGGTCTTGTTGCACCGATATGGAAACCTTTGCTTGATTCCTCGGGAATCCGCACCTGCGCTTGCCCCCTTTGCACCAAAGAGGAAACTGGTACACTGCGCCCGCTGGCGCCCGCCTGGCCCTGGTCGTCATGGCTCACGTCAGGTGAACCTCGCGAGGTGCAGCTTACATTGATATCTCCGCTCCTCGGGAGCCAGCCTGGGGAGGTCGCCCCACATGGAGGTCTTGGTGTCGTCCGCCTCGCGAGGCCTGGCCCCCTCGCGAGGGTCTTGAGTTGTCGTTGCTGAAGCTGGGCCGTACCAGGCCGTCGATGGAGCCATGCCACGGGCCGCAGGCAGGCAAATCTGGGCACCCCCGGTCCCAGGACGCCGACAGCAACATACGGACCGTTGTAACCATGGTCCTGCTACCTGCTGTAGTGACCATGGGCCTCCTATGAGCCATAGGATCCATGGGCCCTCGACGGGCTGTATATTCCATGGGCCTTATACGGGCCGTATTATTCATGGACCAATGACGGTCCGCAAAATGGGCCATAAATGGGCTAGAGTGGAAATCGTGTGTTTATGGCCCGACCATAATGGGCCGTTAATAGGCCAAAATGTATAATGGGCTTAATTCTATCGACAGGCATCACGGGTCATTAATGGGCCGTATTTGATGACGCTATGAAAACAGCCAAACGGGTTAACGGGCCGACTGTAACCACGGGCTAAATTTGGCCCACAAGCAGAACAGGCCAGTAACGGGCCGTAAGTAACGAAATGCTGGAAATGAGCCCAAGAATAAATGGGCCCTTAGAAGGCTGAAAGGTAACACGGGCTGGAAACGGCCCAACAGAATAATGGGCCGTTAATGGGTTTAAAGCGTTACACTGTTCATTATGGGCCAGTTTCACCACGGGCCTTTAAAGGGCCAAGAGTTACAAAGGACCTCGTATGGGCCGAAAGACGTCATGGGCCATACATGCGCCGGAAGTTACAACGGGCTGGAATCATATTGGACGGCCCAGATAACGCTACTAGGCCCAATTCGGATAGGCCATAACGGGCCGTGAGTTAGCGGGCTGTAAATGGGCTATATGCGAACAGGCCGTTAACAGGCTTTTCGTGGGCCGGCCCGCTACCTTTTGACCAAGTCAAACGGGCCGGCCTTTTCACCTAAATGGGCCTCTATTGGGCCGTCCCACGTGTCGACATATCATCGGCGCCTCCCATCCAATGAGTGGATGACATCTGTCCCAACGCTGAGCCGACACGTGGTTCGTCTGGCCATTGAGGATTTTACACGTGGAAAATCCCCATTGGTTCAGGCTGTTAACGGGTTATCGGATCCAAACTGGAACCCGATAGCTTAACGGCGACCCGTTATGGTGGATGCCACGTGTCGGTTACCCTTGACGAAAGCACTTCCATGACGCGCCATTTATCGTCATGGAAGTGGACACTTCCGTGATGATAATTTTGGTAATGTCATGGAACACTTCTATGACAGCACAGGTATGACTATCTTGATTCTGTCATAAAATCATCATGGATGTACATGCATGACAGAAAACGTGACCTACTGTGACAAACACGTATCATCACAGAAGTGTATTTTTTTTGTAGTGCTCGGGGGCTCTTACCGAACCTCGGGTCGCTCACCTCCTGGCCTTGCACACGGCATCGCGACCTGGCATACCAGCGACGGCTGAAGCCCACCCGGGGACTGGGTCCTATCGACGCAGAGCAACACACTGTCGCGAGATCAAAAAGAGGGACCAATGCCCAATTGGGAAACATGAGCGCGGACAAGAGCATAAACCGGGAGCATTAAAATAAAGGCGCGAGCGCCATGGTTCTTACACACCCCCACGGGGCCCCTTCATGTTTTCTGCGCAGGAATGAAACAAAAGGAAAGGACTTCCTGAGGATCACGACCCGGGCAACATCACCTACGACGCCTGGCCGACACAATTCCTCCCCTAAGCCCGAGTGCGGCGACGCGGTGGCTCGTAGCATTCATCGTCGCTCGAGCCTGATCTGGAGGAAGCGCCGCTGCTGCTGGAGGAGTCGCGGACAAGGCCAAGGGCAAGTTCATCGTCGGGGGCCTCATCGCCTCGCCAGCCAGAAGGAGGGTCGCCATCTCGATCGCCTCCCCTGGGGCAGCACTCCAGACGTTAGCCATCCTCCCCGAAGACCTTGAAGAAGAGCGTCAACGCCTCGTCGTACATGAAGTGGATGGCATGCCTCCCATCCGAGCGACAGGCGCGGGCGATCGCGCCCCATCCCTGGGTCATGAAGACATCGCCGGAGTAGACTGCCTCAACCTTCGCCTCTGAAGCTTGGCCGCAGCAGCCGTCGTGCTACAGCCACAACTCGACGGGCCCCCTCGGCGGTATCTCCCCTACGAAGGACCGCGGGAGCTGAATCCATGTGCGAGGCGGCATTGCCGCCCACACCATGATCTTGTGGGCCGTGCCGCTGGAATGTGCCTGCGGGTGAGGTGGTCGTGCGGCAGTCGCTCGCCCTTCCCCCAGGCTTCGTCCACCGCGGCCCCCGCGGCTGCTCCCGAGGTCGAAGCCCTGTGTGTGAATGCTTGCGCTAACGGGGAAACCCGGCGGAGTGCGTTCGCACCAGGTTTGGGTAGCTGTGGGCGAAGGGGAGGTCCTGCGCGGGCGGCTGCATCTCTTCTTCGGCGGGAGCAGGTCTGGTCCCTCCTTGGGGGCCTTTCCCTTCTCGGCGGCCGAGAACCTCCTCACTGGCACCATGGATGCTTCGGCAAGATGGCGCGATGATAGAGACGAATAAGGAACAAGCAGCAAGAAGATGAAGATGGGTTGGGGGCTCCGCCCCCCTTCCCCCATTTATAGCCGGAGGAAGGCTAACCGGCGGCCTCTCACGTTCCAAGCCATGATGGCCCCGTTGCATGCGTCAGGCAGTTGTCAAGTCGGACAGTTGCTGAGGCGACGTGGGGAAGCAGAGGCGCCCACGTCCCATCAAGCGCCATGCGTCAGCCTGGCCCGCAGGCGATTGGGGCCCGCGGCGCTTCGCCCTTGCCCTTAGGCTTCGCCTCGAAGCCAAGTCCGAGCGCGCCTTGGGCCCGGGGGCTACTGTCGGTGTTCTGGGAACCAGGGTACCCAGACTTGCCTGCCTGCGGCCCATGGCGTGGCACCTTCGACGGCCTGGTACGGCCTATCTACAAGACTATCAAGACAAGACCCTCGCGAGGGGCCAAGCCTCGCGAGGCGGACGACGCCAAGACCTCCCGAGGGAGCGGCCTCCTCAGGCTGCCTCCTGAGGAGCGGAGATTTCTATGTAGGTACCCAACCCCATGAGGTTGCGATGATGCAAGCCATGACGACCAAGGCCAGGCGGGCGCCAGTGGGCGCAGAGGAGGCAGTTTCCTCTTTGGTGCTAAGGAGGCAAGGACAGACGCGGGTTCCCAAGGAGCCTGGCAAAGGTTTCCATTCCAGTGCTACAAGACCAAGACCGCCAGGAGGTAGGACAGATGTCATCGTCAAGCCCACTGTTGCGTCACGACCAAAGGCTTTGCAGGAGAAAAAGACACCTTTCGTCAGGATAAGATGTACTACTTGTCCCCTTTCAAATTGGCCACTATGGGATCCCTTCCTGCCTACGATTTGGGGGAAGAGGACCGAGGCCACTATAAATATAGGTTAGCCACCACCATAGAAGGGGTCGACTCATTCTCACCCCCGAGCCCTCATGAGGTTGTTCATCCACTGTACTAGTTCACCCTCATCCCCTCGTGAGGCCAATCCACCACAAAGCAGGAGTAGGGTCTTACACCGCAAGGTGGCCCGAACCTGGGTAAACTGCCGTGTTCATCTTCTTCCTTGTTCGTGTGAGTCGAGCTAGGCCTTGGGGCGATAGGCTGGTTGGTTGGTTAGGTCGAGTTCTTCGCACACACCCCAAAGTTCGAACCTTCTTGGGTCTGCGGAGCCCTGAATCCGACAAAGTCTATGTGTTGTTGTTTGAAAACAGAAAGTTGCACGCTAGTGCGTGAATTCTTCAGAAAAGTCAGAATGTGATAAAATGTTGAATTTTTTTTGCACAATAATATATGATAAATTTTCTACAGTGTGATAAATTTTCAGAAGTTTTGGAGTTAGGGAAGTATGAGTAAAATTGCACTCTTTACAGACTGTCCTGTTTTGGCAGATTGCTGTTATGTTTGCATTGTTTGCATATGTTTGCTTGTTTAATGATTCTATTTGAGGATATGAGTATTAAATATGCAGAGGCATTTAGTATGCAATGTTGAATAATAATTTTAGTGATTTGCTACAGTAGAGAATGATAAGGTTATTGCATTCATTTATACTAACTTATCTCACGAGTTCTTGTTGAGTTTTGTGTGGATGAAGTTTTTTGAGATTTAGGGAAACCGTGATATAGAAGGAATTAAGGAGACACAAAAGCTCAAGATTGGGGATGACCAAGGCATCCCAAGATAATATCCCAAGAAGTCTGAAGCATCTAAGCTCGGGGATGCCCCGGTAGGCATCCCACCTTTCTTCATCAACAACTATCGGTTAGCCTCAGTTTTTGCTTCTTCACATGATGTGTGCTATTCATGGAATACCATTTTATTTTTGTTTTTCTTGCTTTTTTAATAAAATACTTATATCTGAAAGTTTTGAATAAGATAGAGTCCTCAAATAGCTAGCCATTTACTTAACTACTCACTTGATCTTCACTTATATCTTTTTGGAGTAGTTTGTTATTTACTCTTGTGCTTCACTCATATTATTTTGAGAGTTGATACTAGTGATGACAATTTGCACAAGCTTTGAAATTGGTCCTAATATGATGAATATCCAAGAAGGATGTAATAAAAACTTTCATGTAGATCATTGGACATGATGAGTTTGATTCCTCGCAATAGTTTTGCGATATGGAGATAATAATATGTGCGTCATGTTGGTGAGTAATTATGCTTTAGTAAGAATATTGGTGTTAAGGTTTGTGATTCCCTATGAAAGCACGAGATTCAGTAGTTATGCAATGAAATTACATCCTACTTGTGGTGCATTATTCGGTGTTAGTTATGCTCAATGCTCGTTTATGTGGATTTTTGTTTCTTGGTTGGTTGTTTCTCAATCTATTTGCTAACCTCCTTTTGTACTAAGTGGGAATACTACTTGTGCATCCAAAATCCTTAAACCTAGTTTTGCCATATGAGTCCACCATACCTACCTATATGCGGTATTTTCGTGCCGTTATAAGTAAATTTCTATGTGCCAACTCTAATTTTCAAAATGAATTCCCTTTTTGTGTGCTCGTACTGCTCATGAAGTGGCAGGGGTGGCCAATATTTTCCATGCTAGATGTGTTATTCTCAAGATGAGTGTTTATTCACTTGTCATTGCACGAGAGTGCGGCGGTAATAGGGATGCCCAGTCCCGAAATGAAAAAGAAATTTACTTTATGTTGTCAAATAATAAATTCCTTGGAAAGTGTTGGTATGGACGGCACCCGTGGATACGGCTAGTCGTGGAGTGTGAAAGTATTGTGGAAAAAGGAATAATCTTTATTTTATGTTTGAGAACCGCCTATGATATATCTAGCATGGAAAGTGTTGGTAATTACTCGGTCGTTTTCGTTGACGGGAAAAGTATGCCTCCCAAAATATTTTTTATCTCTCAATTTAAGCTTTGAGCTCTGGCACCTTACAAATCTCTGCTTCCCTCTGCGAAGGGCCTATCTATTTACTTTTATGCAAATTTTTATTTTTATTTTGAGTCTCCATCTTCTCTTATAAAGCACCAACTAGGGAGCACTATGATCATACTTGTGCATTGGATGTAGCTAATATTCGAGTGTGTTTTGCGAATGGATCAATGATTGAGCATGATGGGCTAGGGATAACTTTCCTTAGTGTTAATATTTTGCAAGACATGGTTGCTTGTTGATATGCTTGAGTATTGATGTCTTCATGTCAAATTATAGACTATTGCTTTGAATCATTCAAGTCCAAATGTCCATGCTACAAAAGAAAGAGTATATGATGAATATGATAGGTAGCATTCCACAACAAAAATTCCATTATCAATTGCTACTTTATCATGATGAGTTTTATGAGGAAGAGTTGTTGTTATGATGCTAGGAAAAGTGATTGAAATTATCATTGATCAAACTTATCCACTATGCTAGCATTCACACTTCATAAATTATTTCTTTTATCATTTACCTACTCGAGGACGAGTAGGAATTAAGCTTGGGGATGCTGATACGTCTCCAACGTATCTATAATTTATGAATTATTCATGCCATGTTTACAACAATTTTATATGGTTTTGGTATGATTTGGATGGAACTAACCCGGACTAACGCTATTTTCAGCAGTACTACCATGGTGTTGTTTTTGGTGCAGAAATAAAAGTTCTCCAAATGCAACGAAACTTTTTGACAATTTTTTTTGGAACAAAAGAGGCACTAGAAGCTTTGTGGGAGGACCAGAAGGTGAAGGATGTGATCACAAGACACCTGGTCGCGCCAGGAGGCCCAGGCGCGCCTAGGTGGGTTGTGCCCACCTCGAGGCCCATCTTCGCGTGATTCCAATGCCAAAAAAATCCTATAAATAGAGAAACCATCAGAAATAACCCTAGATCAGAAGTTCCGCCGCCGCAAGCCTCTGTAGCCATGAAAAACCAATCTAGACCCCATTCTGGCACCCTGCCGGAGGGGGAAATCATCACCGGTGGCCATCTTCATCATCCCGACGCCCTCCATGATGAGGAGGGAGTAGTCCACCCTCGGGGCTGAGGGTTTGTACTAGTAGCTATGTGTTTAATCTCTCTCTCTCTCTCATGTTCTTGAGATGTCACGATCTTGATGTATCGCGGGCTTTGTTAATATAGTTGGATCATATGGTGTTTTCCCCTCTCTATCTTGTTGTGAATTGAGTTTTCCCTTTGAGACTTCGTTCTTATCGGATTGAATGCTTTTATGGATTTGAGAACACATTATGTATGTCTTGCTATGAATACCCATGGTGACAATGGGGTCTCATATTGATTCACTTGATATATATTTTGGCACTCAACTCGCGGATTCCCGAGGTGACATTGGGGTAATCTATGCATAGGGGTTGATGCACGTTCTTGTCTTTGTTTCTCTGGTAGAAATCTTGGGGCACTCTTTGAGGTTCTTTGTGTTGGATTGAGTATTATGAATCTGAAATTATTTGTTGTTATCTTAGTACAAACTCTTGATAGATCGATCAGAAAGGACAACTTGGTGTTATTTTAGTACAAACCCTTGATAGATCGATCGGGAAGGATAACTTGGTTTTATTTTAGTACGAACTCTTGGATAGATCAATCGGAAAGAATAGCTTCGAGGTGGTTTCGTACCCTACCAACAATTTCGTCTTATGTTCTCCGTTGGATAGGAACTTCGGAGTGATTCTTCATCGCACGTTGAGGGATGGTTATATGATCCAATTATATTAGCATTGTTGAGAGATTGCACTAGCGAAAGTACGGACCCTAGGCCTCATTTTCAAGCATTGCAATACCGTTTGTGATCTGTTTTATGAATTGCTACCTTGCTGTTTTTTATTGTTCCTATTACAAAAATCAATATCTACTATCATTACTACGCTTTTATTACCATCTCTTCGCCGAACTAGTGCACCTATACAAATTACCATTGTATTTGGTGTGTTGGGGACACAAGAGACATTTTGTTATTTGGTTGCAGGGTTGTTTGAGAGAGACCATCTTCATCCTACGCCTCCCACGGATTGATAAACCTTAGGTCATCCACTTGAGGGAAATTTGCTACTGTCCTACAAAACTCCACGCTTGGAGGCCCAACACGAGTCTACAAGAACAAGTTGTGTAGTAGACATCAGCCAACTCCCACGCCAGGATTCCGCTTGAAGGTTGCTGAGATACATGACGTGTATATGGTGGTAAGTGGTGAAAGCGTGTGTGAAGAAGTACACCCCCGCAGGGTCAATGATCTATTCGAATAGCTGCGTTCTTGGATATGGACTACTTAGAAAGCTTACATTGTTCATAGATAACTTGAAGTGGATACTCTAAAATGCGCAAGATAAGTGTGAGTGCTATGGATGGCCTTCCCGTAGGGAGACGGGAGAGGGTCCATACTGGTGTATTGATGTGGTGACTAAGTAGACTCGTGTGCGCTTTCTCACATCAAAGAAAATATTGATAGTCGTAGTACATGGTAGCCACTGAGTCAAAGCTGGCTCGCTGCAGTTAAACTCCACAACCCCTTTGTTCATACTGATGCATATGTAGATAGTTCTGATGTAAGTCTTGTTGAGTACCTTTGTACTCACGGTTGCTTAATTTATGTTTTTGCAGAGGAGACTTCAGTCTCACTTTTGGTTTCTACGATGAGTTCGATGTTGACCGATTAGCTTGGGAATCCCAGACAGAGGTCTGGCTCCTATGGAGGGTCTTGTAGATAGACAGGCTTTTAGCCTTCCTTCTTCTCAGCTGTCTGTACTCAGATAGATTTATGCTTCCGCTTGTTGCTAGTATGACTTGAATGTTGGGTCATGAGGCCCATGTCTGTAATACCATGCTATGTATGGCTCCTCTGTGCCTTTTAACTAAATACTTTGAGTCGTAGAGTTATGTTGTGATGCCATGTTGTATTAGCACATATCGTGTGTATTGTGTGTATGTTTGAAATGCACTGGTATGTGTGGGATTCGACACCAAGTTATCTGCCTTGGTAGCCTCCCCTACAGGGAAATGCCTCCTAGTGCTTTCACTGAGCCATGGTAGTTCGCTACTGCTCCGGAACACATGGATTGACCGGCATGTATCCTTCTTTGCTCCTGTGTCTATCCCCGATACGTCTCCATTATATCTACTTTTCCAAACTCTTTTGCCCTTGTTTTGGACTCTAATTTGCATGATTTCGATGAAACTAACCCGGACTGACGCTGTTTTCAATAGAATTATCGTGGTGTTTTTTTGTGCAGAAATCAAAGTTCTCGGATTGACATGAAAATTTACGAAGATTTTTTGTGGAATAAATAAAAAATACTGGCGGAAAAATATACCAGAGGGGGGCCACCCAGGAGCCACAAGCCCTGAGGGTGCGCCTACCCTGTCTAGGCGCGCCCTGCAGGCTTGTGGGCCCCCTGGGGCTCCGGTAACCCTAACTCCAACTCCATATATTCCTATTCACAGAGAAAAAATCAGAGAGAAGGATTCATCGTGTTTCACGATATGGATCTGCCGTCACCTCCTGTTCTCCATCGGGAGGGTTGATCTGGAGTCCGTTCGGGGCTCCGGAGAGGGGAAATCGACGCCATCGTCATCATCAACCTTCCTCCATCACCAATTTCATGATGCTCACCGCCGGGAGTGAGTAATTCCTTCATAGGCTTGCTGGACGGTGATGGGTTGGATGAGATTTATCATGTAATCAAGTTAGTTTTGATAGGGCTTGATGCCTAGTATCCACTATGTTCTGAGATTGATGTTGCTATGACTTTGCTATGCTTAATGCTTGTCACTAGGGCCTGAGTGCCATGATTTCAGATCTAAACCTATTATGTTTTCATGAATATATATGTGTTCTTGATCCGATCTTGCAAGTTGTAGACACCTATTACGAGTTATGATCCGCATACCCCAAGGTGACAATAATTGGGATTCTTTCCGCTGACTACCGTAGTTTGAGGAGTTCATGTATTCACTAAGTGCTAATGCTTTGTTCCGGTTCTCTATTAAAAGGAGGCCTTAATATCCCTTAGTTCCCTTATGGACCCCGCTGCCACGGGAGGGTAGGACAAAAGATGCCATGCAAGTTCTTTTCCATAAGCACGTATGACTATATACGGAATACATGCCTACATTACATTGATGAATTGGAGCTAGTTCTGTGTCGCCCTAGGTTATAACTGTTGCATGATGAATGCCATCCGACATAATTATCCATCATTGATCCAATGCCTACAAGCTTTTCACATATTGATCTTTGCTAAGTTACTTTTGCCGTGCTGCTGTTACAATTACTACAAACTTGCTATTATTACTGTTACCACCGTTACCGTTACTTCCATACTAATTTGCTACTAAAAACTTTGCTACAGATATTAAGTCTTTCAGGTGTGGTTGAATTGACAACTCAACTGCTAATACTCATGAATATTCTTTGGCTCCCCTTGTGTCGAATCAATAAATTTGGGTTGAATACTCTACCCTCGAAAACTGTTGTGATCCCCTATACTTGTGTGTTATCAAGACCTTTTTCTTGCGCCGTTGCTGGGGATCTTAGCTCTATTTGCTGAGTCACTTGGGATTTATATCTGTTGATCACTATGAAGAATTTGAAAGATAACAAAACCAAGATCGTTCCCTCTAGAACGAGGGGGGGGGGTAAGGAACTGCCATCACACTCTGCACTTGATTCACCTTCTATTTTGAGTAAGCTTGCGACACCACCACCTGCTAGTAATCCTGATATGTCGCAAGTAATTTATGATGCTACTTCTGCAATGAATGATACTTATGATGATGCTAGTACTTTGCTTGCTAAGACTGTGCCACTAGGTGGATTTCTTGATGAACAACTTGAATGGGATTACTGAAACTGGTGAAATTATTGAAACTGAAGATTATGATTCTGCTCCTAGATATGAATTGCCTAATATACTTGAAGGTTATGTTATGGATGGAGAGGTAGCTAGGGACTTTCTTGCTTGTAAGGATAGAGAGGATCTTAAGAAATTACTAGTCAAGTTGAAAGAAAAATCTTTGAATGCTAGAATGAAATATGATCCTAAGTTTGCTACTTCACCTATCTTTGTTACTGCTGAGGATTATGAATTCTCTATTGATCCTGGGTTAATTACTTTGGTTGAATCTGATCCTTTCCATGGTTATGAATCTAAAACTGTTGTGGCGCATCTTAGTAAACTGAATGATATAGCCACCCTATTTGCTCATGAGGAAAAAATTCGCTACTATTATATTCTTAAATTGTTTCCTTTCTCTTTAAAGGGTGACGCTAAGATATGGTTTAATTCTCTTGCTCCTGGTTGTGTGCATAGTCCCCAGGATATGATTTATTACTTCTCTGAAAAATATTTCCCTGCTCATAAGAAACAAGCTGCTTTACGGGAAATATTTAACTTTGTGCAAATTGAAGAAGAGAGTCTCCCACAAGCTTGGGGGAGGCTTCGCCAATTACTTAATGCTTTGCCTGAACATCCTCTCAAGAAAAATGAAATACTTGGTATCTTTTATAATGGACTAACTGATGCTTCTAGGGACCACCTAGATAGTTGTGTTGGTTATGTTTTCAGGGAACGAACTGTTGAACAACCTGAAGAATTACTGAATAATATATTGAGAAATGATAATGATTGGACTCTTCCTAAACCACCACCTAAGCCAACTCCTAATAAGAGAGGTATTCTATTTCTCAGTCCTGAAGATATGCAAGAGGCAAAGAAATTATGAAAGAAAAAGGTATTAAAGCTGAAGATGTTAAGAATTTACCACCTATTGAAGAAATACATGGTCTTAATACCCCGACACAGGTAGTAGAGGTAAATTCTCTTTATAGATTTGATGAAGGTGATATTCCTTATACTAAATCTTCTAGTCAATGCTTGGATGAATTTGATAACTTTATTGTTAAACAAGAAAACTTCAAGGCATATGTTAGTAGACAATTGAAACGTAATGCTTATATGATTGAATGCTTGAGTGACTATATGTTTAGAACTATTAATGATCTCAAGGTTGTTAGTAAACATGCTTCCATGGTAAAAACTCAAGTAGAACAAGTCCTCAAAGCACAAAATGATTTGCTTAATGAGATGAATAATAAAATGAATGATCATGCTATTAGAGTTGTGACTAAGGGAGGTAGAATGACTCAGGAACCTTTGTATCCTGAAGGCCACCCTAAGATAATTGAGCAAGATTCTCAAATAATTAATACTGATGCACCTAGTTCATTTAAGAAGAAAAAGAAAGATGATAGGACTTTGCATGCTTCTACTGAACCTACTATAGACACACCTGAGAATCCAAATGATATTTCTATTTTTGATACTCAGACACAATCTGGTGATGAACATGAACCTAGTAATAATGATAATGATGATGTTCATGTTGATGCTCAACCTAGTAATGATAATGATGTGGAGATAGAATCTGCTGTTGATCTTGATAACCCACAACCTAAGAATAAAAGATATGATAAGAGAGACTTCATTGCTAGGAAACATGGTAAAGAAAGAGAACCATGGGTTTAGAAACCCATGCCCTTTCCTCCTAAACCATCCAACAAAAAGGATGATGAAGAATTTGAGCACTTTGTTGAAATGCTTAGACCTTTCTTTTTGCGCTTATGTTTGACTGATATTCTGAAAATGTCTCCTTATGCTAAGTATATGAAAGATATTTTTACTAATAAAAGAAAGATACGGGAAGCTGAAATTTCCACCATGCTTGCTAATTACACATTTAAGGGTGGAATACCAAAGAAACTAGGAGATCCTGGAATACCAACTATACCTTGCTCCATTAAAAGAAACTATGTTAAAACTGCTTTATGTGATCTTGGAGCTGGTGTTAGTGTTATGCCTTTCTCTTTGTACCGAAGACTTGATTTGAATAAGTTCACACCAACTGAAATCTCTTGCAAATGGCCGATAAATCAACTACCATACCCATCGGTGTTTGTGAGGATGTGCCTGTCGTAGTTGCAAATGTTACTATCTTAACGGACTTTGTTATTCTTGATATACCCGAGGACGAGAGTATGTCGATCATCCTTGGTAGACCCTTTTTGAATACTGCAGGGGCTGTTATTGATTGCAATAAAGGCAATGTCACTTTTCATGTTAATGGTAATGAGCATACGGTACATTTTTCGAAGAAACAACCAAAGTGAATAGTATCAACTCTATCGGAGAAATTTCAACAATTGTTATTGGAGGTTTTAAATTCCCTATTCCTACTGTCAAAAAGAAATATGATATTCTTATTGTTGGGGATATGCATATCCCCGTTGAGGTAACCTAGTGTTATTCGAAAATTCTCCGGTTTCATGTCAGTGAGAAGAAGTTTGTTAATAAGACTTGATCAACCTTATTAATGGATTCCTTTTGATGAGCATGTGATGGATGAATTTAGGAGACACAACTTTCTGTACCCACCTTTTACTTTCTATTATTTAGAATTAATAAAGTAGAAATTCCATTATTTTATTATTTTCTAAATTATCTATGCAATAAAAAAATGATCAGAAAATAAAAGTTCTCCAAATGCCGTGAAAAATTAGTATGATTTTTTATGCAATATTAGAAAAAAATTGGCACTGAACACACCCCATGGGGGTGCACCTGTGAGCCACAAGCTCACAGGGCGCGCCCACCCCCCTGGGCGCGCCTAGCAGGCTTGTGGGGCCCACGTAGGCCCCCTCACTTATTCCAGCTGCCCATGCACTTCGTCTTCCTCCAGAAAAAATCACACCATTGCTCAAACCCGTGTTCTAGCTCATCTTGCTGCCATTTTCGATCTCCTTGCTTGTAGCTCCATTTAAAAAACTGTTTTGGGGGATTGCTCATCGGTATGTGACTCCTCCAATGGTCCAATTAGTTTTTGTTGTAGTGCTTTATATATTGCCAATTTTTGCTGCGGTGGTGACCATGTTCTTGATCTTGCATGTCAAATTTATATGGTCCAAAGTAGTTCTGTTGCATGATATAGCCTCTAGACACTTGTGGGAGTAGTTGCTATCAATTTGGTTGAGTTTTGTTCACTTTTATTTTGAGTCACTACAAATTTCAGAAATTTTCAGAGGAAGAAAAATGTTTAGGGAGATGTTCCAAGGTGGTTCCTTGAAGAAGAAATCCGCAAGGCTCGCGATACGGGAGCCGGACCTTGAAGCACCGTGGGAAGCTCTAGTGCAACCTTGCGAATGGCCGTCGGATCACTTCATGACTCGTGCAGGTTTCAAAGGAGAGTTTGATATGTACGTGAACAACGCCGGCCTGACAGACTTCGTGTCAGATAAGTGCTTGCAGTATTACAACCTTATTGATTCCTTTGTGCGAAGATTTGAGTATCCAGTTCATCGCAATACACATTCTGTTTTATTTTATCTATATGATAAATCATTTCGCATGGACCTTGAAGAATTTAATGATGCATGCAAAATTCCACAATGGGGCACTTACACTGAACCTCGTAGATCTGATTGCGTTGAGTTCCTTGCTAGTATTATTATGGGCGAAACTAGAACCATAACACAAGCTACTATAGGGAGTATCCACTTTCCTGCTTTACATTATTTTGCTCTCTTTATAGGAAGATGCATCAATGGTAAACATGATCATAGCCACCTTTGTTCTCCTGATCTGAGTGTCCTCAAGAGCGCGGTAATGAATGATAGACAATTTAATTTGGGGGATATCATTGCACGTCGGCTACATAATAATGCTCTAGAGGGAGATTTCTTTGGTGGAATTTATGCTACTCATTTAGCTAATTATCTTGGGGTCCCCATAAGAGAAAATGATACTCAGTTGCCACCTGCTTTTCTTGATCATGATGCTATGGAGCATTTCCAGTTTCTTGAGAGGGGCAACTTGCCTTTCCAGTACAGACTAATCTTTGACAAGAGTCGCGTCATCCATGTTACACTTCTCGCTCCTTCTTTCTTTGACTTTCAGGAAAAACGGAGATATTTCATACTTAGGGAGGAGGCAGATGAGTATGAGAGGGCGAGGGAGACCACCCACCTCCATGAGGCAGCCCGCCAAGCAGTGGCAGCTGCACTTGAGTACAACCCCAACTACAACTCTGGATATTATCCGGGCCAGCTGTGGCCATAGACCAACTTAGGCCAAAAGCCTAAGCTTGGGGGAGTACGTATTTCTCACCGACATTACATTCATGCATCACACATTCATTCCAGTTGTCGGTGTTCATCCTTTTTCATTGTATAATCCATGTTAGTTTATTTTTCTTGCTTTATTCTTGTGTGTTTGAAAAACTTTGATAAAAACCAAAAATATTTCTCGCTTCTTTTCAGTTTTTATTGGTTGTAGTATTAAAAGAAAACCCAAAAAGATTTCTCGTTCTTCTTATACTTGTTGGGAGCTTTCCCGTGTAAATAGTTTTTCTTGTTTTTGTTTTCTTTTCGTTAATTTGCTTTCTTCAGAAAAATAAAAACTCCAAAAATATTTCAGTGTGTTTCTTTGAATTTCTTTTCTTTTCTTTGGGTCATAAGGAGAAGACTACGATGAAAATGTTGAGTGGCTCTTATATGCATTATGGTTGATCTAATGAAGAGCCCATATTACTTTGTCTTCTCCTTTGAATAAATGTTTGCAGATTCCAGCTTAGTCCAATGTACGTGCACTCATATTATTATTCACATCGTTCGGTCATGCAAGTGAAAGGCAATAATGACGAAATTTGATGAAATGATTGAGATGAAGAAAAGATGGTATGAAATCGACCTATTTTGTTTTTGTAAATATGATTAGCTCATCGTTCTTGATTCAGCCTATTATGAATGAAACATGTTTGCAATGATAATTAGAGATTATAGTTACTCATGCCATGCTTAATTAGCTAGGAGTGTATAATGGTTTATCTTGCGTGTCAACATGCATTTTAAAATGGTTATGATGTAGTATGGTAGGATGGTATCCTCCTCTGAATGATTCAAGTGGCTTGACTTGGCACATGTTCACGCATGTAGTTGAATCAAAACCAACATAGCCTCCACGATATTTATGTTCATGGTGATTTATATCCTACTCATGCTTGTATTCAAAGTTGATTAACCTCAATGCATGTTTATGACCGTTGTCGCTCTCTAGTTGGTCGCTTCTCAATCTATTTGCTAGCCTTCACTTGTACTAAGAGGGAATACTGCTTGTGCATCCACTTCCTTAAACCCAGAGTTGTTCCATATGAGTCCACCATACCTACCTATATGCGGTATTTACATGCCGTTCCAAGTAAATTTGTATGTGCACAAATCTAAACCTTCAAATAATAATTTGTTGTGTATGCCCGAATTGCTCATGTAGCGACTAGGGGCTGTCAGTATCTTCCATGCTAGGTGGGTTATTCTCACGATACATGTTTATTCACTTGTCATTCACGATAGAGTGGCTGGTAATTGGGATGCCCAGTCCTATGATCAAAATCAAAATATAATAATGAAACAAAACTCCCTCGGATTGTTATTGGTATGGACGGCACCCGTGGATTCGGCTAGCCGTGGAGTGTGTTTGTTGGTGGAGGGGGAGTAAAAACTTTACCATTTTGTTTGGGAACCGCCTATAATGTGTCTAGCATGGAAGATAGTGAGATCTCTTGGTTGTTATGTTGACAATGAAAGCATACTCTCTCAAAATTATATTCATCTCTGTTTTAAAAGCTTCGAGCTCTGGCACCACTACAGATCCCTACTTCCCTCTGCCAAGGGCCTATCTATTTACTTTTATTGTTGAGTCATCGTCTTCTCATTAAAGCACCAGCTGGAGAGCACTATTGTCATTTATATGCTTTGTTTTTAGTTGATGTTGAGTATGAGTGTGACCGGATCTCTTTTTCCATGAATTACAATGTCTAGTCAGTGCTTGAACTTCAGAGGTTCTCTACATTTATGTTTTGCAGTCTCAGAAAAGGCTAGCAAGATACCATTATGTCATATTATATCATGATTGTCTTGAAAAAAGTGTTGTCATCTGAGATATCTTATTATTGCTCGCTAGTTGATTATGCCATTGATATGAGTAAATGTGAGACCTAAATGTTATTGTGAATATGGTTAGTTCATAATCTTTGCTGAAAACCTGAACATCAGTTAGACATATTTGCAACAACAAGATCAAACAGAGTTTGTAAAAGTTTTTATTTGTCACTTTCAGTTTGTCAACTGAATTGCTTGTGGACAAGCAATGGGTTAAGCTTGTGGCAGTTGATACATCTCCATCGTATCTACTTTTCCAAACTCTTTTGCCCTTGTTTTGAACTCTAATTTGCATGATTTGAATGAAACTAACCCAGACTGAAGCTGTTTTCAGCAGAATTGCCATGGTGTTATTTTTGTGTAGAAGTCAAAGTTCTCGGATTGACCTGAAAATTTACGGAGAATTTTTGTGGAATAAATAAAAAATACTGGCAGAAAAATATACCAGAGGGGGGCCACCCAGGAGCCACAAGCCCTGGGGGCGCGCCTACCCCTTGGGCGGCAACCCTAACTCCAACTCCATATATTCCTATTCATGGAGAAAAAAATCAGAGAGAAGGATTCATCATGTTTCACGATAAGGAGCCGCCGCCACCTCCTGTTCTTCATCGGGAGGGCTGATCTGGAGTCCGTTCGGGGCTCCGGAGAGGGGAAATCAACGTCGTCGTCATCATCAACCTTCCTCCATCACCAATTTCATGATGCTCACCACCAGGAGTGATTAATTCCTTCGTAAGCTTGCTGGATGGTGATGGGTTGGATGAGATTTATCATGTAATCAAGTTAGTTTTGTTAGGGCTTGATGCCTAGTACCCACTATGTTCTGAGATTGATGTTGCTATGACTTTGCTATGCTTAATGCTTGTCACTAGGGCCCGAGGGCCATGATTTCAGATCTGAACCTATTATGTTTTCATGAATATATATGTGTTCTTGATCTAATCTTGCAAGTTGTAGACACCTATTACGAGTTATGATCCACATACCCCAAGGTGACAATAATTGGGATTCTTTTCGGTGATTACTGTAGTTTGAGGAGTTCGTGTATTCACTAAGTGCTAATGCTTTGTTTCGGTTCTCTATTAAAAGGAGGCCTTAATATCCCTTAGTTTCCTTATGGACCCCGCTGCCACGGGAGGGACGGACAAAAGATGTCATGCAAGTTCTTTTCCATAAGCACGTATGACTATATACGGAATACATGCCTACATTACCTTGATGAATTGGAGTTAGTTCTGTGTCGCCCTAGGTTATAACTATTGCATGATGAATGCCATCCGACATAAATATCCATCATTGATCCAATGCCTATGAGCTTTTCACATATTGATCTTTGCTAAGTTACTTTTGCCGTGCTGCTGTTACAATCACTACAAACTTGCTATTGTTACTGTTACCACTGTTACCGTTACTTCCAAACTACTTTGCTACTAAAAACTTTGTTGCAGATATTGTTGTTGAATTGACAACTCAACTGCTAATACCCATGAATATTCTTTGGCTCCCCTTGTGTCGAATCAACAAATTTGGGTTGAATACTCTACCCTCAAAAACTGTTGCGATCCCCTATACTTGTGGGTTATCAGTCCCTATGGGGAAATGTCGTGCGGTGTTTACTAAAGTCCTTGTAGCTTTGCTACGACTTGGTTACACTCGCTATTGACCGACACGTGCATTGCCGTGTTACGTATGCCTGTCCCTGTACGTTTGTGCCACCTTGGTTTATGACTAGTCATGTCGGCCCGGGTTCTCTATCATATGGATGCTAGCATCACAATCATATACGTGAGCGAAAAGACGCAAACGGTCCTGGCCAAGGTAAAGGTGGCAGCCGTGGGTTACCGTGTGTGAGGCCGCAAAGTGATATGATGTGTCTAATGCTAGATCGATGTGACTTAGGATCGGGGTCCTGCCACTCGGTCTGCAATTTTTGATCAAACAACTCACGAGGGCGAAATGGTAGCCGATTGTGGATCAGGTGCTCAACTTCCTATCGGGCTGGCAAAGGGGGATGCTCACGAGGCCAGGGAGACTGATCCTTGTGAATAACGTGATTGGTGCATGACCAGCGCATCACCTAATGGTGGCAGATGCTGCAAAGTGGGCTCTAAATTGTGTGGACAAGGGCTGTCGCGCCTTCTTTTGGGCCGGTTCGGATAGACCCACGGTGGTATGTGCTTCGTTTCTTGGCAGAGAGTTTGCCGCCCAAACACCTCGGAGGGCCTGGGATTTTAGATCTCAATAATCACGGTCTAGCCCTTAGGATGCACTCGGAGTGGTTGAAGCAAACATATAATGGAAGGCCGTGGTAGGGTCTTTTGCTTGTGAAGCATGACCAGAAACAGGTGGCATTCACCAGCCTGGTGCGATGGAACATGGGAGAAGGGCGAAGAGTATTGTTTTGGAAAGATAGATGGTTCAATGGGTCTACCTGGCTGAGCCCGCGCCCATTGTCCGTGCACAAGTGCGCACGCAAGTGGCTAACAGAAGGACAATATCGGAGGCGCTGCACTAACACCGCTCGGCTAACGATGTGATTGGGAACCTGTCGGCGGATGGCCTTGTGCAAATCGTACGTCTTTGGGAGATTATGATCACCATTCAGCTGGATCCAACACAATCCGACACCCCAATATGCAAATGGAACAATCTAGGCCCATATTCATCGGCATCTACTTATGCTATGCTATGGGAAGGGAGTTGTCAGCCCAGTGGGAACCAAGGTACCACGAGCCACCTGCCAACGGCCCAGGACGGGGCCGTTGGGCCCAACTCATCAGATAGCCCATCTACGGGCGCCACGAGCCAGCAGCCTCGCGAAGGGCTTCCCCGACGAAGGACTTCACCAGATCCACTGCCACTACAGGCCGCCTCATGAGGCCCCCCTCGTGACGCGCCCCCTCCCGAGGCCTCCCGGGGAGCAATGCGAGGCGGGTGCCGCCCGGCATATGGGTGACATTGGCAGAGCAGGTGCCAGCATGCGCGGCAGGACAGTTTCCTCTTTGGTGCTAAGGGAGCAGTTGTGCCAACCTGCCCCCAAAGCTAGTCCCAAGGGTTTCCCCTTTGGTGATAGAAGACCAAGACGGTGGCACAGCAGGACGGAGATCACCATGGAGGCCCTGACGCATCATGGATAAGTCCTTTTGCAGGCGAATACCACCTTTATTCAGAGGAGCACCGGCGCCTGTCCCCTTTCGAATATGCCGCCCTGTGGAAGCCCTTCCCGCTCATATTTTCAGGGAGAGGCCCAAGGCATCTATATAAGGGGCAGTGCGGCCACCGTAGAGGGCATCGGCTAATCACCTATGCCTAAACTCTAGCACCATTGCTAGCACTCTCGAGCTCAAGTCATCTTGTAGCTCCAAGAGGACTTTCCTCAAGCCAATACAACCAAGCAGGAGTAGGGTATTACACCGCGAGGTGGCCCGAACTTGGGTAATCGCCCGTGTCGTCACCGAAACTAGCTCGTAGCCTCGTAGTCGCAAAGCTAGGCCCCCAGAGCTCGAACCAGGGTTTTGGAGGATTTCCCGTAGCTCAAAATCAGTCCCCCGACATTTGGCGCGCCAGGTAGGGGGCTTAGTTTTTTGCGCCTCAAGCTTCAGCTCCGCCATGGCCGATGACCGGGCACGCCGCACCCAGTGCTGCGCCAAGTGCGTCCAGACGGAGCCCGTCATCGTCCCTCTTGTCCACCGCACCCGTGCAGTCACCATGGGCGTGGCGCCAGAGGAGGGGTCCTCCTTCGAGCATCCTTTGGTCGGCCAGCACCAGTAGCAGCACTATCAGCCACCGCCGGACCGCACGGCCACGGCAACCTCGCTCGCCCGCCGCGAACATCTGGCCCCACAGGCTACACTCCTCATGGCGTAGGAGCTGCTGTGCTACCGCCCCACCAACGATGGCTACGACACCTGGCTCGCCCGCGTCACCGAGCTCGTCAACGTCACCGGCAACGCCCCGGCGCCCTCTCTCTCCCTACTGCCTCTGCCGTCGCGTGACGCACGGGCACGCCAGGGCGCACCTCCTGCACCTCCTCCGCGCAACGATGGCATGCCACGCCACCATCTGGAGCGCTCGCCTGAGCCCTCCCACAGTTCCTCTCCGCCGCATGACGAAGGCCCGTGCTGCCAAATCATCCAGCGTGCGTGCCCCGACGCACGGGTGCTCCTCGAGAAGCAGCGCGAGCGCTAGAACCGCACCATCTAGGAGATCTCGGCCGTCGTGCGCCAGAACCATGCTGCTCTTGCCGGCAACATCGCCTCCATCGTCGGGGGCTGCATGGCCTTCACGCGCGAGCTCTGCCGTGTGGTGTGGCCCACGAAGTTCAAGCCGGAGCTGCCTCGCCGCTTCGATCGCACCACCAACCCCATGGAGTTCATGTCGCTCTACTCCTTGAGCATCAAGGCTGCTGAGGGGGATGACAAGGTCATAGCGAATTGGTTTCCCATGGCCCTCAAGGGCGCAGCACGCACATGGCTGATGAACCTCCCCGAGGGCTCCATCTCCTCGTGGGAGGACATGTGCCAGCAGTTCGTTGCTAACTTCAAGGAGACGTCCGACCGCCCTCTCGTGCTTAGCAGCCTGCGCGCCGTCCACCAGCGCCCTGACGAGACCCTCCGCAAGTACATGTAGCGCTTCAGCTAGGTGCGCAACAGGATCCCGCGAGCCTCCAACGCCGTAGTCATCGCAGCCTTCTCCGCAGGGGTCATGGATGTCATGATGCTTGAGAAGCTCGCCATCCACGATGAGCTCAACACTCTGGTCGAGCTCTTCGACCTCGCCGACAAGTGCGCCAAGGCTAAGGAAGGCCGCCTCTTCGCCCACAACGACCTTGGCACCGCCAAGCCCAGGGGCAAGGACACCAAGCACAAGGGCCCTGCCGTGCTTGCGGCGGAGCCCGAGTGAAAGCGCGGCCGTGACCGCGACGAAGCCCCAAAGGATGATCTCCCCTTCTGTGCCTATCACAACATGCACTCCCACGCCACCGAAGACTACCACGAGCTCAAGCTGCTTCGCGACAAGCGGTAGGAGAAGTGCGGCGACCGCACCTCGGGCCGCAGCGGTAGCCACAAGGGAGGATGCTGGAAGGACCGCGACAATGACGATATCAATTCTTGCCAGGGCTGGCGGGACCGCTCTCGGTAGGCCAGCCCTCGCGAGGTCTACCCCCCCCCCCCCGCAGGCTAATGCGGCCCTGCAGCGCGCCAACCGAAACAACAACAACAATGGCGACCCTCCTGAAGAGGATGCCGGGGGCTACCATGAGCCTCGCGCGGTGGCCTGCATCCTTGGTGGAGCTCAAGCCCCCCTCCAACCGCCACTTCAAGCAGTTCTCTCGCGAGGTAAACGCAGCCCTCCCGAGGCCTGCGGACGCCAAGCCCCTCAACTAGTCGCAGTACGGGATCTCCTTTGACCACACCGACCACCCCATGTCCACAAAGTCTGTGGGAACCATCCTGCTGCTGTGCACGCCCACCATCAACAACATGGCAGTTGATGGCTCGTGTCCGCGTCAGTATTTCCCCGAAGAGGAAGGGATGATGCAGCATAGCTACGGTACATATTTCCCTCAGTTATGAAACCAAGGTTATCGAACCAGTAGGAGAACCAAGCAATACTATGTAAACGGTACCTGCACACAAAGAACAAATACTTGCAACCCGACGCGTAAGAGGGGTTGTCAATCCCTCTCAGGTAAAAGATAGATTTGTTTGTATGATTTTGGATAAATAGATCTTGCGATAAAACAAAATAAAATAAATAACAAAAAATTGCAGCAAGGTATTTTTGGGTTTTTGGAATAATAGAACTGGAAACAAAAGCAAATAAAAATAGATCTCAAAGCAAATATGATAAATAATAGACCCGGGGGCCGTAGATTTCACTAGTGGCTTCTCTCGAGAAAAATAGCATACGGCGGGTAAACAAATTACTGTTGGGCAATTGATAGAACTTCAAATAATTATGACGATATCCAGGCAATGATCATTATATAGGCATCACGTCCAAGATTAGTAGACCGACTCCTGCATGCATCTACTACTATTACTCCACACATCGGCCGCTATCCAGCATGCATCTAGTGTATTAAGTTCATGGAGAAACGGAGTAATGCACTAAGAACGATGACATGATGTAGACAAGATCTATTCATGTAGGAATAGACCCCATCTTGTTATCCTTAATAGCAACGATATATACGTGTCTTGCTGCCCCTTCTGTCACTGGGAATGAACACCGCACGATCGAACCCATCACAAAGCACCTCTTCCCATGGCAAGAAAAATCAATCTAGTTGGCCTAACTAAACCAAAGATTCGAAGAAGAGATACAAGGCTATAAGTAATCATGCATATAAGAGATCAAAACTCAAATAACTTTCATGGATAAAATAGATCTGATCATAAACTCAAAGTTCATCGAATCCCAACAAACACACCGCAAAAAGAGTTACATCAAATAGATCTCCAAGAGACCATTGTATTGAGAATCAAAAGAGAGAGAGGGGAAGCAATCTAGCTACTGCCCACGGACCCGTAGGTCTACAATGAACTACTCATGCATCATCAGAGAGGCACCAATGAGGATGATGAACCCCTCTATGATGGTGTCTAGATTGGATCTGGTGATTTTGGAACTTGCGGCGGCTGGAATTGTGTTTCGTCGACTCCCCTAGGGTTTTTGGATTTTTGGGGTATTTATAGAGTAAAGAGGTGGTGCGGGAAGCGACCGAGGTGGGCACAACCCACCAGGGCGCGCCTGGGCCCCCAGGCGCGCCCAGGTGGGTTGTGCTCCCAACGGGCCTCCCCTCTGGTACTTTCTTGGCCCACTAGCTGTCTTCTGGTCTAGAAAAAATCTCCAAAAAGTTTCTCTGTGTTTGGATTCTGTTTGGTACTGATATTCTGTGAAGTAAAAAACAAGCAAAAAATAGCAACTGGCACTGGGCACTATGTCAATAGGTTAGTCCCAAAAAATGATATAAAGTTGCTATAAAATGATGGTAAAACATCCAAGAATGATAATATAACAGCATGGAACAATAAAAAATTATAGATACGTTGGAGACGTATCAGCATCTCCAAGCTTAATTCCTACTCATCCTCGAGTAGGTAAATGAGAAAAACAGAATTTTTGATGTGGAATGCTGCCTAACATGTTCATCACATATTTTTTTCTTTTGTAGCATGGACATTTGGACTTTTATATGGTTCAAAGCAATAGTCTAGTTTTGACATGAAGATTTAAAAACTCAAGCATATCAACAAGCAAACATGTCTTTCAAAATATCAACACTAAAGAAAGTTATCCCTAGCCCATCATGCTCATCATTGATCCATTCATGAAACACACTCGCATATTAGCTACATCCAATGCTCAAGTATGATCATAGTGCCCCTTAGTTGGTGCTTTATAAGAGAAGATGGAGAATCAAATAAAAAATTGCATAAATTAAATAGAAAGGCCCTTCGCAGAGGGAAGTAGGGATTTGTAGAGGTGCCAGAGCTCAAAGCGAAAAAATAGAGATAAAACATTTTGGGTGGCATGCTTTTTCTGTCAACGAAAACGATCGAGTAGTTCCCACTACTTTCCATGCTAGATATATCATGGGCGATTCCCAAACAGAAAATAAAGTTTATTTCTTTTTCCACCATACTTTCACATTCCACGGTTGTCGTCCATACCAACACTTTCCAAGGAATTTATTATTTGACAACATAAAGTAAATTTCTTTTTCATTTCGGGACTGAGCATCCCTAATAGCTTTGTCGTACTCTCGTGCAATGACAAGTGAATAAACACTCATCTTGAGAATAACACATCTAGCATGGAAAAATATCAGCCACCCCCTACCGTTTCGTGAGCGGTACAAACACACAAAAAGGAAATTATTTTGAAAATTAGAGATGGCACATACAAATTTGCTTAGAACGGCACGGGAATACCGCATATAGGTAGGTATGGTGGACTCATATGGCAAAACTGGGTTTAAGGATTTTGGATGCACAAGTAGTATTCCTACTTAGTACAAGTGAAGGCTAGCAAAAAGATTGAGAAGCATCCAACCAAGAAACAAAAAATCACATAAGCGAGCATTAAGCATAACTAACACCGAATAATGCACCACAAGTAGGATGTAATTTCATTGCACAACTATTGACTTTCGTGCTTGCATAGGGAATCACAAACCTTAACAACAATATTCTTACTAAAGCATAATTACTCACCAACATGACTCACATATCACTATCATCGTATCGCAAAACTATTACAAAGAATCAAGTTTATTTTGTCCAATGATCTTCATGAAACTTTTTATTATATCCCTCTTGAATATCTATCACTTTGGGACTAATTTCGTATGTTGATTTTGATAGCTCAAACAAATCTAAGTGAAGAACATGAGCATAAAAATTTTCGTCTCTCAAAATACTATAAGTGAAGCATAAGAGAATTTCTTCAAAAATTTGTAACTCTCAAATAAATCTAAGTGAAGCATGAGAGCATTTCTTCAAAAACATTAAAGCACACCGTGCTCAAAAAGATGTAAGTGAAGCACTAGAGCAATTTCCATAGCTCAAAAAAAATTAAGTGAAGCATAAAGAGCAATTCTAACAAATCATAGCATAATTTTGGCTCTCTCAAATAGGTGTGTCCAGCTAGGATAGATGACTCAAACTAAAAAGCAAAACAAACAAAGAATCATATAATACAAGACGCTCCAAGCAAAGCTCATGATATGTGACGAATAAAAATATAGCTCCAAGTAAAATACTGATGGTCGTTAGAAGAAAGAGGGGATGCCTTCCGGGGCATCCCCAAGCTTAGTTGCTTGTTTCTCTTTGGATAACAACTAGGGGATGCCTTCCGGGGCATCCCCAAGCTTAGTTGCTTGTTTCTCTTTGGATAACAACTTGGGGTGCCATGGGGCATCCCCAAGCTTATGCTCTTCTTACTCCTTATTCCTTCATCCATCGTGATCTCACCCAAAACATGAAAACTTCAATCACACAAAACTCAACAAAACCTTCGTGAGATCCGTTAGTATAAGAAAACCAATCTTTACTATAAGTACTGTTGAAAACCCATTCAATTTTTGTTTTTGCATTATATCTACTGTATTCTAACTTTGCCATGGCTTATACCCCCCGATAAAGTCCATAGATTCATCAAAATAAGCACACGACGCAAAGAAAACAGAATCTGTCAAAAACAGAACAGTCTGTAAAGATGTGAATTGTTCTCATACTTCGGTAACCCCAAAAAATCAGAAAAATTAGGAAAATATAGGAAATTTGTATATAAATCTTGTGTAAACAATTTATATTTTTTTGTCATTTCTGTGATTTTTAAGAATTGTTTTACTGGATGCAAAAGTTTCTGTTTTCCAACAAGATCAAATCAACTATCACCCAACATGATCCCAAAGGCTTTACTTGGCACAAACACTAATTAAAATATGAAAAACACAATCATAACAGTAGAATAATTGTGCAAACACTCAAGAACAGAAAGAAAAAGGCAAAAATAAATTTTATTCATTGGGTTGCCTCCCAACAAGCGCTATCGTTTTATGCCCCTAGCTAGGCATAATGCATAGATTCAAGTCTTGTCATCTTTAGTTCTAGATCCATAGGATGCCCTCATGATTTATTCATATGGTGGCCTAATTCTTGTTCTAGGGAAGTGTTCCATACCCTTACTTAGTGGAAATTGAAATTTAATACTTCCTTCTTTCATATCAATCACGGCACCTATAGTGCGTAAAAACGGTCTACCAAGTATAATTGGACAAGAAGGATTGCAATCAATATCAAGAACAATAAAATCTATGGGCACATAATTCCTATTTGCAAGAATAACAACATCATTAATTCTTC
The DNA here is from genome assembly GCA_011799875.1 of Thinopyrum elongatum. Lineage (NCBI taxonomy): Eukaryota > Viridiplantae > Streptophyta > Magnoliopsida > Poales > Poaceae > Thinopyrum > Thinopyrum elongatum. Next base: position 257,665,243 of record CM022297.1, read on the forward strand.
CCATAGGCTTTTTAATAGTAGAATCCGCCAAGTGCAAATTAAAGAACATTCTTCAATATTAGTAAGACCAAGCACATCATAAAGAGATTTTGGAATTGTGGAAACACTAGCACCCAAATCACACAAGGAAAAACACTCATAATTTTAATCTTAATTTTGATAGTAGGTTCCCATTCATCATATAATTTTCTAGGAATTGAGATCTCTAATTCCAACTTTTCTTCCAAAGCTTCCATCATGGCATCTACGGTATGTTTAGTAAGAGCTTTATTTTGTTCATAAGCATGGGGTGAATATATCGTGGATTGCAACAAAGAAATACAATCAATCAAAGAGCAATTATCATAATTAAAGTCTTTGTAATACAAAAGAGTGGGCACATCACTAGTTAAAGTTTTGACCTCTTCAAACCCACTTTTATCAGATTTTTCATCAAGATTTTCACCCACCGAATTATCAGGACACCTTCTAGCTAAAGTTGACTCTTCTTCAGTCCCTTTATCATCAATTTAATTTTGCTAAACGAAGAATCAATAGAAGAAACACAAATCACTTTAAGATCGTCATCATTTTTGTGAAAGCAATCGGTAGAAAATGCTCTTTCTAAAAATTCTCTTTTCGCTCTAAGCATAGCGGTTCTTTTCTTACTTTCATCCATAGAAACATATAAAGCTTTAATTGATTCTTCAACCTTAGGCACAAAAAATTTCAACTTGAGATTTTCTACGTCGTGAGAAATTCTATCAATGCTTCTAGACATATCATCAATATTATTCAACTTTTCTTCTATCGTATTGTTGAAAACTTTTTGAGCATTGATAAATTCTTTAATATTATTTTCAAGATCAGAGGGGTTCCTATTATTATTGTAAGAAGAATTTCCATAGGAATTACCATAATTATTAGAGGAATTTCCAGGAAAAGGCCTAGGATTAAAATTACCTCTATAAGCATTGTTATTAAAATTATTTCGCAAGATAAAATTCACATCTACGGCATCACTATTTTTCTCAATCAAAGTAGACAAAGGCACATCATTAAGATCAATAGGAGAACTTTTATTAGCAACCAATTTCATAAGAGCATCAACCTTTTCACTCAAAGAATTTATTTCTTCAACCGAACTAACTTTTTTACTAGTAGGTGCTCTTTCGGTATGCCATTGTGAATAATTTGCCATAATATTATATAGCAATTTAGTAGCTTCACCCAAAGTAATTTCCATAAAAGTACCACCCGCGGCGGAATCTAAAAGATTTCTAGAAACAAAATTCAATCCCGCATAAATTTTTTGTATGATCATCCAAAGATTTAAACCATGAGTAGGACAATTTCTTAGCATCAATTTCATTCTTTCCCAAGATTGTGCAACATGTTCATGCCAAAGTTGCTTAAAATTCATGATTTGAGTTCTAAGGGAAATAATTTTTGCGGGCGGAAAATACTTAGTAATAAAAGCATCTTTGCACTTATCCCAAGAATCGATACTATTGCGAGGCAAAGAAGAAAACCAAATTTTTGCACGATCTCGCAAAGAGAACGGAAATAATTTCAACTTCACAATATCATTGTCCACATCTTTTTTCTTTTGCATATCGCATAATTCTACGAGTGAGTTAAGATGGGATGTGGCACCTCATTAGGATTACCGAAAAATTGATCTTTCATGACAAGATTCAACAAAGCGGCATTAATATCACAAGACTCCGCCCCTAGTGGCAGGAGGAGCAATAGGAGTGCTAATAAAATCACTATTATTGGTATTGGAAAAATCACACAATTTGGTATTTTCTTGAGACATCGCAACTACGCAAACAGGAATGCAAACAAAAACAGATCTGGCGAGAAAACGGCGAACGAAAAAGAGGGCGAATAAAATGGCAAATTTTTTTGAAGTGGGGGAGATGAAAATGAGAGGAAAATGGCAAATAATGTAAATTGCAAGGAGATGATATTTGTGATTAGGAACCTGATAGATGTTGATGATGTCTCCCCGGCAACGGCGCCAGAAATCCTTTCTTGATGGCTCGTGTCCGCGTCAGTATTTCCCCGAAGAGGAAGGGATGATGCAGCACAGCTACGGTAGGTATTTCCCTTAGTTATGAAACCAAGGTTATCGAACCAGTAGGAGAACCAAGCAACAGTATGTAAACGGTACCTGCACACAAAGAACAAATACTTCCAACCCGACGCGAAAGAGGGGTTGTCAATCCCTCTCGGGTAAAAGATAGATTGGTTTGTATGATTTTGGATAAATAGATCTTGCGATAAAACAAAATAAAATAAATAAGAAAAAATTGCAGCAAGTTATTTTTGGGTTTTTGGAATAATAGATCTCAAAACAAAAGCAAATAAAAATAGATCTCAAAGCAAATATGATAAAAAAATAGACCCGGGGGCCGTAGATTTCACTAGTGGCTTCTCTCGAGAAAAATAGCATACGGCGGGTAAACAAATTACTGTTGGGCAATTGATAGAACTTCAAATAATTATGATGATATCCAGGAAATGATCATTATATAGGCATCACGTCCAAGATTAGTAGACCGGCTCCTGCCTGCATCTACTACTATTACTCCACACATCGACCGCTATCCAGCATGCATCTAGTGTATTAAGTTCATGGAGAAACGGAGTAATGCAGTAAGAATGATGACATGATGTAGACAAGATCTATTCATGTAGGAATAGACCCCATCTTGTTATCCTTAATAGCAACGATACATACGTTTCTTGCTGCCCCTTCTGTCACTGAGAAAGAACACCGCACGATCGAACCCATCACAAAGCACCTCTTCCCATGGCAAGAAAAATTGACCTAGTTGGCCTAACTAAACCAAAGATTCGAAGAAGAAATACGAGGCTATAAGTAATCATGCATATAAGAGATCAAAACTAAAATAACTTTCATGGATAAAATAGATCTAATCATAAACTCAAAGTTCACCGGATCCCAACAAACACACCGCAAAAAGAGTTACATCAGATAGATCTCCAAGAGACCATTGTATTGAGAATCAAAAGAGAGAGAGGAAGCCATCTAGCTACTGCCTATGGACCCGTACCTCTACAATGAACTACTCATGCATCATCGGAGAGGCACCAATGAGGATGATGAACCCCTCCGTGATGGTGTCTAGATTGGATCTGGTTGTTCTGGAACTTGCGGCGGCTGGAATTGTGTTTCGTTGACTCCCCTAGGGTTTTTGGATTTTTGGGGTATTTATAGAGCAAAGAGGCGGTGCGGGAGGCTGCTGAGGTGGGCACAACCCACCAGGGCGCGCCTGGGCCCCCAGGCGCGCCCAGGTGGGTTGTGCTCCCCTCGGAGCCCCCCTCTAGTACTTCTTTGGCCCAACAGGCGTCTTCTGGTCTAGAAAAATTCTCCAAAAAAGTTTTGCTGCATTTGGACTCCGTTTGGTACTGATATTCTGTGAAGTAAAAAACAAGCAAAAAAACAGCAACTGGCACTGGGCACTATGTCAATAGGTTAGTCCCAAAAAATGATATAGAGTTGCTATAAAATGATTGTAAAACATCCAAGAATGATAATATAACAGCATGGAACAAGCAAAAATTATAGATACGTTGGAGACGTATTAGCAGTCACCAAGACGCTCATCGACGAAGGCGCCGGCCTGAACGTGATCTCAGTGGACACCTTCAAGCTGCTCTAGGCGCCCTATGAGCGCTTGATGCCCACTGGGCCCTTCTCCGGTGTAACCGATGGCTCCACGACGCCCCTCGGGTAGGTGCGCCTTGCTGTCACCTTCGGCTGCTACAAGAACTACCACACTGAACTCATCGATTTCGACATGGCACATATTGGCCTGCCCTACAATGTCATCTTGGGCTACCCTGCGCTCTCCAAGTTCATGGCCGTTTCTCATCACACCTACAACATTGTAAAGATGTCGGGCTACAGCAGGACCATCACCGTTCGCTGCTACGAGAAGGACGCGATGCGCACCCTCAAGCATGCCTACAAGGCCGCTGCCACCGCATACCTGGCAGACGAAGACGAGGCGGGTCCTCCCAGGCTGCCCCCTGAAGAAGAAGCCCTAACTCTCTCAGGCCTGCGCGGAGACCAAGAAGATGTCACTGAGTGGCGCCTCCTCGGACCCCTCCCTCGCCCTTGGTGCCGGCCTCCCTCCCAAATAGGAAGGTGTGCTCATCGCCTTCCTCCGGGAAAATGTTGATATGCCCGCTTGGACAGCAGCAGATACGTCCGGGGTACCGAGGGAGGTGATCGAGCGCCACTCAACCGTGTGTCCCAACGCGCGCCCCGTGAAGCAGAAGGCGCGTCGCCAGGCAATCGAGAAGCAAGAGTTCATCTTTCAAAAGGACGAGAAGCTACAAGAGGCGGGCATCATTCGTGACACGCTCCACCCCCAGTGGATCGTCAACCCCATTATCGTCCCCAGGGCCAATGGCAGCTAGCGCATGTGTGTCGACTTTGTCAACCTCAACAGGACCTGCCCCGAGGACCCTTTCCTCCCGCCGCGGACCGGTAGGGCCTTGGGCATGCTCTGTCACCCGCGCATGCCTTTCGGCCTGGAGAACGCGGGAGCCACCTTCGCCAGGCTGATGCGCCTAAGCCTGGAGACCAAAGCTGAAGGGAATGCCGAGATGAGCATCGACGACGCACAGGGCGTCGAGCCCTGAAATCAAGAACTTCATGGATGAGTACACCTTTTTGTGCATCAGTAAAACTTTGTTTCCTAAATATTTACAAGTGCTTATCATGAAGTGCCTCCAGGTGATGCGCGCTCACGATCTTCCTTCTGCATACCACGCGAGCAGGGGCTGGACCCGATGCCTATGCTCGGGTCAGACTCAGCAGCGCCACAAACCCAAGTGACCGAGCTCTGGCTAGCGGGCCTACTCCCGTGCGCGTCACCTCACGAAGGTCCTCGGTACTTGTGTCCTCGCATGGTACCCACAAGCAACTTGGAGAGCGCGCACCGCCTCATTATTCGCAAAGTTTGGTAGCACTCACTAATGTAGGGCATCAAAGGCCTTACGCGCCTCCACTTCTCGGGCGGCTTCACTCATGGGTGTCCCTGGCGAGCCGTGCCCTGCAGAGGGCATTGCGCTACGTTGCGCGATGAAAAGCTAAGTCTAGTGCACCTCAAGGGGGGCTAGTCGCGACACATCCTAAATTCTTCGCGCTTCCCCGACCTCGCGGGGCGCTAATTTTTCTCCTCATGCAAGCCGCTTGCACGTCAAGGGGGGCTCTCTCCTGAGCATCCTGCCTCGGAAACCTCGACCACCACATGGAGCACTACACCCTATGGCCTTGTTTAGGCATGCCTCCTAACATACCAGCAGCGGCCGTAGCTCGCTCGGGGGCTGGACCCTAACGACGTAGAGCACTAGGGCAGGCAGGGAAAGAAAAATCGGTCGCGCGAGGGACGCGATGTCCAACAGTAATGTCGAGCGCTTAAGTAAATGTTTTGTTGAGACACCATTTTTCACGCTCCCATGGGGACAGGAACGGGGAGCTCACCTCCTGGGCGCGGGACTCCAGCGCGTCCAACGCAACGCCCGCAGCTCCTCCTGAGGCCATCATCATGAGGGCACGAGAAGCCTCATGGGCGCCCCGCATTAGGCGACTCCAGGGGCGCCGCTTCGCGAGGCGGGCGCAGTTTCGCGAGCGCCCCATTGCGACATCGCTACCAATAAGCTAAGTCCAGTACACCATGAAGGCTGCTCTCGACATCACCTAAAATTCTGCCCCGTTACCTCGCCAAGCGCCGATCTTTCTTCTCACGCATTCCACTTGCACGTCAAAGGGGGGCTTCATGATCATCGCGCCTTGGGAGCCCCTACCACACCGTGGAGTCCTACGCCCTCTGGCCTTGTCTAGGCGCACGCCCTAACATACCCGCGACGGTTGTAGCACGCCCGGTGGCTAGGCCCAAGGACGCAGAGCACCAGGGCATGCTGGAAGAAAAATAGGCCTAATGAGGAGTGCACCTAGAAGTGAAATGTTAAGTACTCAATAGCAATTCCATAAAAGCGTCGTCTTTACGCCCCCGCGGGGCTACATTGGTCTTGCAGGAACAAAGGAAAGAGCCGTTGTCAAGGGCCCGGCCCAGGCGCCGCAAGCGCTTAGTGGGAGTCGCCGTCCTCGCTCTTGACGCTCTGGGAGCTCTTGTCGCTTCCGCTGGAGGAGTCGGTGTTGCTTCCGTTCTCGCTTTATGCGCAACACTCCATGCGGCCGCTGGAGATTCCGAAGAACTTCACGAAGAGGGTGGCCGCTCTGTCGTACCTGAACTGCAGGACTTGCCCGCGCTTCAGGTCATGGGAGCGGGCGAATGATTTCCACCCCCGTGCCAAGAACGTGAAGCCGGCGGGGGAGAATTCCACCACCGTCCAGAAGGGGTTGTTGCAGCAACCGTCCGCCTACAGCCACATGCCCAGGGGCTCGTCGTCCTCCATTGCCCTCGCGAAGGAGTCCAGAAGCCGGAGCCGGCTGCAAGGCCGACGGTGCATTCCTACGACGAATGCATGCGCCACCTCCTCCATATGGGCTTCCGCCCGGGGCGCGCACTCCGCCGTGCCCCCCACGACCACGGACGCCGCGCCTCCCTCGGCCGCGGGTCGCAACCTCTCCACGGGCGCTGGAGCCAGCCTCCATGGCTGCGACCACAGAGCGCGTCCGGCCCCGAGTGGGAACCCTCATTGCAGCAGCAAGAGCGCAGGCGCGGCCCCTGCCCTTCGCCAATACTGGCTTGGGCAGGGGCACGTCCTCCAGCGGCATCTTGCCCTTCGTAGTGGTGGAGAGCTTCCTCTTGGGGGCCATGGCGGCGGCGGCGACAGCGGAGATCAAAAGCAAGGGAGCTATGCGCAGTAAGGCGGGGAAGGAGATGAGGAGCAATGATGTGCCCACATCCAGCGTGGGCAGTGTTTATACCCAAGACGGTGGTTACAGAGGCGTCAAGGGGAGCGAGGGCATCCCCGTCCCATCGTACTGCCACGCGTCCCTGCCTGGGCCCGGCAGTCTTAGGCCTCGTGTCATTTCGTCCCTCCACTCCTCAACGGGCGGAATGTGCGCGCCGCGGGCCCGGGGGCTACTATCGGCCCAGTGGGAACCAGGGTACCATGGGCCACCTGCCTACGGCCTAGGACGGGGCCGCTGGGCACAACTCATAAGGCAGGCCATCTACGGGCGCCACGAGCCAGCAGCCTCGTGAGGGCCCTGCCTCGCGAGGGGCTTCCCTGACGAAGGACTTCACCGGATCCATCACCACTACACGCGGCCTCGTGAGGTCCCCCTCATGAGGCGCCCCCTCTCGAGGCCTCCGGAGGAGCAATACGAGGCGGGTGCTGCCCGGCACATGGGTGACATCGGCAAAGCAGGTGCCAGCCTGCGCGGCAGGACAGTTTCCTCTTTGGTGCTAAGGGAGCAGTTGTGCCAACCTGCCCCCAAAGCCAGTCCCAAGGGTTTCCCCTTTGGTGATAGAAGACCAAGACGGCGGCGCGGCAGGACGGAGATCACCATGGAGCCCCTGATGCATCATGGATAAGACCTTTTGCAGGCGAAGACCACCTTTCGTCAGAGGAGCATCGGCGCCTGCCCTCTTTCTAATATGTTGCCCTGTGGAAGCCCTTCCCACTCATATTTTCGAGGAGAGGCCCAAGGCATCTATATAAGGGCCAGTTCGGCCACCGTAGAGGGCATCGGCTAATCACCTCCGCCTAAACCCTAGCGCCATTGCTAGCACTCTCGAGCTCAAGTCATCTTGTAGCTCCAAGAGGACTTTCCTCAAGCCAATACAACCAAGCAGGAATAGGGTATTACACCGCGAGGTGGCCCGAGGTCGCCCGTGTCGTCGCCGTGCCTAGCTCATAGCCTCGTAGTCGCAAAGCCAGGCCCCCAGAGCTCTAACCAGGGTTTTGGAGGATTTCCCGTAGCTGAGAATCAATCCCCCGACAGGAGTATGCGTTTTGCTCTGTTATTGGCGATCTGGAAGTGTTGGGCTCCTCTATCCTGCAAGTTGTTCATGTGGCTCACCATGCAGTATCGACTATGGACAATTGAACATAGGTTCAGACATGGGCTACAGGCCCAACGATCACCATGCTATATTTGTGTGCAAGAGGAGGATACGGTGGATCACATCCTAATTAGGTGTGTGTTTGCTCGTCAAGTTTGGCACAACTGTTTTCAACAGGCTAGAGTGGACATCCCAATGGTTCCTACGACGGACGATACAATTGGATCCTGGTGGATTGCAAGTCACACACGAATGCCAGCAGGGCAAAGGAAGGGCTTCGACTCATTCGTTATGTTGATTTGCTCGCAGCTTTGGAAGCATCGAAATGGGATCGTGTTGGGCCCTAGGTCATCGATTGCCACGGTGCCACATTTCACTTTGCAGGTCTTTGACGAACTTCGTTCATGGATGTTAGCGGGAGGCCGTGGAGTTAGTGTTTTTTGTGAGTAGTAGTGTTTAGATTGAGGAGGGGACCTAGTCTTTGTTTGTAACATTCTTTATTTCTTTGCATGGTAACACGTGTCTCATTCATATCATAAAGATAAAAATACAAGTCACGTAAGGACCGATATGGCAAAACAGAAAAGATAACAGAACATTTCTGAGTTTGACACCAACACCCGTCACCTGCCTCCGGCACCACCACAGCAGCCACCGAAGAAAAGAATGATAGATCATCTTCTCACCCGAGCTCGACGCGGCTCCATCGCTGATATGCAGCTTTGCGGACCTCCAAGGTGGCTCACCAAAAGTGAAGATTTTGCCTTTGAACGAATCAAACCGGGGCAACACTCCGGACACGCCATCGAACTCCAGATCTGGCACCCCATCACGACTAAGACGCCGAAGGAGGAAACCAAACCTGCCATCCACGAACCACGAACCCAGCACATGTTCCGTCTTCTAGATGTCGTCGATGCAGACCACAATCTGCATCCGCTCCTGCATTACCTCCCAAGCTCCGCGCCGACGCTGGAGCAAACGCCGTTGCAACGGCGGAGCCCGAGGACACAGGTCCATCAGAAGGATGCCACCGCCGCCACACCATCCTTACTTGAACAGACTAGTTTTCAAACCCATCCTCAACCATAGGACCGATGGCCTCGTCAGGGAAGGATCCGAAGAATTTTTATTCAGTGTCGTCATCGTGGTCGCCGAAGCCAAGACGATGAACAGTCTAAAAACCCAGACTACGAGGAAGTAAAAATGATCCACACGCATGGATCCGGCGACCCCCTCACCACCGACGACCGAGGTCACCGGCGGAGGGGAGCCGCTGGAGGACGGCGCTGGAAGATTGGCCTCTGCTGGCGGGGGCTAGACTTCTGGCCGCTAGGGACGAGAGGAAAACGATCTCTGTTTGTAATATTCTTGTACACACTTCTGCTCTCTATAAAGCTAAGGTACGCGATTGCGTACTCCAGAAAAAACAAACAAAAACTATAAAAGAAGAAGTATACAAGATTACGTAGCTTGGAATGATTTAAAGTGCAAACCCATACACAGCCACGTAAGCGACTGCGTATTTTCAAGACTGACTGCGTGCAGCACGCAAGTTCATATAGCCGTCATGTAGCACACCTCACCATCGACAAGCACGTAGTATGATTCAATCGAAATTTGCCATGGCTTCCAAAATTCGGTTGCAAGACATTGACCATCATGTCATCCATCTGTCATGACATCTTTTTCTTTGGTCCCTTATATGTAAACGTCGCTGTGGCCGTGTGGCGGCTTGTCCGCGAAAAATAAGTGAGGCTGCTAAGGTATTTGACTTCTCTGCCGCCTTATTGGATGGCATGCATACTGTATTCAGTTGTCAACGCTGCATATACATAGGTTATTGTTAGACTATATATTGTATAGAGCTTCTGTACGTAACCGTATATTGTATCTGTGTACAAGTTGTATCTTTTTTTTTTCATAGTAATACGTGTCTCATTTATATCATAAAGATCAAATTACAAGTCACGTAAAGACCGACATAACAAAACTGAAAAGATAGCAGAACATCCCTAAGCTTGACACCAACGTCCGTCACCTGCCTCTGGCACCACCACAGCAGCAACCAAAGAAAAAAATGACGGATCACCTCCTCACCCGAGCTCGACGCGGCTCCATCGCTGATATGCAGCTTTGCGGACCTCCAAGGTGGCTCACCAAAGATGAAACCATTGACGTGTACAAGTTGTATCCCTATATATATATATATAAAGAGACACACCCGTATTGGGATGTCATGCAGTTTCTCAAAATACTACATTTTACATGGTATCAGTTTAGATCTTTGATCGATGACTTCTGCCTTTGTTCCGATCGGGACAATCGCATCTGGCGCCGCCGCCGCCGCCGGACCGGTCGTCGATGAATCCGTCTCCTCTGCCCCGCTGCATGCAACGCCATGCATGCCCCAGCCTGGCTACGGGCCGCACGCTGCTGCACCGTTAGCACATGGCTACGGGCTGCATGCTGCTGCACCTGTTAACGTATATTCTCTGTATATTCTAGTGTATATCCTACCTCTGTATCTTTTCTATTATTGGGTTGTAGATTGATACGAGGAGGATTTTCCTTGGCTTCCAAGGCGTTGTAATCTGGCACATATATACATGAGCTGATCGCCCCATTGAGAGGCGTCTTCCCTCAAAAACTCTTTCTCGTTTATATGGTATCAGCTTTTTCGGTCTAGACCAAGCTTCCGCCGCCGCCATGACCTCACCAACCAGCTCTTCCTCTGCCATGACATCCAGCGCCCTCTCCATCGTTGTGGTTCCGGCCGCATCACCGGCCTCCCTCGCCGTCAACGTCGCCAGTGTGAAAACACACGTTCCCGTCGTCCTTGACCTCCAGAAATCAAACTTCTCCAAGTGGCGCATGCTAATCAGTGTCCTTGGCAAGTACAAGCTCACCAACCACGTCTCCGTCGACACTCCCACCGCCGACCGCACCACTCAGTGGTCACGCCTGGACTACGTCGTCCGCTCATGGCTCTACGGCTCCATCAGCGACGACATCCTCAACATCATCATGGCTCAAGATCAGACCGGGTATGAGGCCTACGCGCTCATCCGCAACCTCTTTCTTGACAATCAGCTCACTCGGGCCGTCTACCTCGAGGCGGAGTTCCGTGCCCTCGTCCAAGGCGACCTCACCATCTCCGCGTACTGCCACAAGCTCAAGTCCCTCTCCGATGCGCTTGCTGACGTTGGCCAGCCAGTGTCGGATCAGACCTTGGTCCTCAACTGCCTCCGTGGCTTGAATCCTCGCTTCTCCGACATCACGACGCTGGTCACCATGCAGGTTCCGGCTCCGACGTTCCTGCAGACCCGCTCTCTCCTTCTCCTTCACGAGAACTAGCTCGCCCAGCACCTCCCGCCATCACCCTCTTCCCAGATCGCCCTCTACGGCCACACCGCCGGCTCTGGCTCCACTTCCGGCAATGGAGGTAGCAGTGGAGGCGGCAACGGGCGCTGGCAGAAGAAGAAGAAGAAGAAGAAGAAGAACGGAGGGGGTGGCAGTGCACCTGCTGGCAACTCGCCCGCCTCACCTGGCCCATGGGTCTGCTTCAACCCCTACACCGGTCAGGCGCAGCAGATGCAGCCCAACTGGCGCCCAGCTGGCGGCCCGAGCCTCCCTCCCGGCGGACCAGGCCTGCTTGGGCCCCGTCCCACCGGACCGCCGCCTCGCCAGGCCACTTGGGTCCCTCCGGGCCAGCAGGCCTACACGACCCAGCTCGCGCCGCTCCACGGCCAGGCGTTCGGCTTCAACCCATCCACCCTGTGTACGCACCATTCCATCCTAGCTTGCATGCACCATCCCAGCCAAGCTTGCATGCATCCTCCACACGCTCTTGCACAACATCGCCTGGCGCGTCCGCGCCCCCCTCCCCGCCTCGCGCACTGTCGCCCGCGGCCAGCCCGCCTGGATCCCCTTCCAATGCTACGTCATCGCCGCCACCGCCTCGACCCCCTCCTCCCCCTCCTACTCGTCGTAGCGCCGTCCCGGCCGTTAACACACACACTATGGTCACACGTCTCAAGCACGGCATTGTCCAGCCGATTGATAAACTCAATCTCTTGGCTATCCACACTTTAGTGTCCCCCATTCCAAAAACATACCGGGGTGCTCTCCAGGATCCGCACTGACGTGCTGCTATGACTGACGAGTATGATGCTCTCATCCACAACCGCACATGGTCGCTTGTTCCTCGTCCGGTTGGTGCTAATGTTGTTTCAGGAAAGTGGATCTTCAAGCACAAATTTGGCTCTGACAGCGCGCTTGCCCGCTACAAGGCACGCTGGGTTGTTCGTGGGTTCTCTCAACAACCGGGAGTTGACTTCGATGAGACTTTCAGTCCCGTCGTCAAGCCGGCCACAATCCAGGTCGTACTCAGCGTCGCTGTCTCCTGTGTCTGGCCGATCAATCAGCTCAACGTCAAGAATGCCTTTCTCCACGGCAATCTCGACGAGGTGGTCTACTGCAAGCAACCACCTGGCTTCATTGACACTGTTCATCATCAACATGTTTGTAGACTTCACAAGTCCCTCTACGGCATCAAGCAGGCTCCGCGTGCCTAGTACCAGCGCTTCGCTCACTACACGCATCGACTTGGGTTTGTTGCGCCCGCTTGTGACGTCTCCCTGTTCGTTCTTCGCCGAGGTGACGAGCTGGCCTACCTACTCTTATATGTGGACGACATCATCCTTACTGCCTCCAGCACCGGTTTGCTTCAGTACATCACGGCCCAGCTTAATCGCGAGTTCTCTATGACGGACCTTGGGGACCTCTCATACTTCCTCGGTATTTCCGTCACTCGCTCTCCCTCAGGGATGTTGCTATCCCAGCGTCAGTATGCCATCGACCTTCTTCAGCGAGCCGACATGATTGACTGCAACGACTGTGCTACCCCCATCGACACTCGTTGCAAGCTCTCCGCCGACGATGGCCCTCTTCTTGATGATCCTACTGAGTACCGCAGCTTTGCTGGTGCCCTTCAGTACCTGACTCTGACGTGCCCTGACATTGCGCATGCTGTACAATAGGCTTGCCTCTACATGCATGCTCCGCGAGAACCTCACCTCAACCTGGTCAAGCGGATCCTCCGGTATGTCAAGGGTACTTTGGACCTGGGACTTCGACTACACTCCACACCGGCCACCTCGCTCACGGCGTACTCGGATGCTGATTGGGCAGGTTGCCCTGACACTCGCCGTTCTACTTCCGGTTATTGTGTCTACCTCGGTGATAACCTTGTGTCCTGGTCCTCCAAACGCCAGGCAACAGTTTCTCGCTCCAGTGCCGAGGCCGAGTATCATGCCGTGGCTCACGCCGTGGCTGAGTGTTGTTGGCTTCGTCGGCTTCTTCAAGAGCTTCAGCGTCCTCTCCGCTCCGCGACCGTCGTCTTCTGTGACAATGTCAGTGCTGTCTACATGGCCTCCAACCCGGTTCAACATCGTCGCACTAAGCACATCGAGATTGACATCCATTTTGTTCGTGAGAAGGTGTCTCTCGGTCAGATTCGGGTTCTACACGTGCCATCCTCGCATCAGTTTGCCAACATTATGACGAAGGGTCTACCGTCCCAACTGTTCTTGGACTTTCGGTACAGTCTTTGCGTTCGACCACTCGACACATTGACTGCGGGAGGATGTTAACGTATATTCTAGTGTATATCCTACCTCTGTATCTTTCCTATTATTGGGTTGTAGATTGATACGAGGAGGATTTTCCTTGGCTTCCAAGGCGTTGTAATCTGGCATATATATACATGAGCTGATCGCCCCATTGAGAGGCGTCTTCCCTCAAAAACTCTTTCTCGTTTATAGCACCGTTCCCGATGGCTGGCTTTACCCCGCCGCCGGCGCATGGCTACGGGCCACACGTCTACGGTGCCATGCAACACGGCGTGTCGCCCGCGGGAGCCGCATCCGGGCACTACGCTGCGTCATCTACGGGGCACTACGCGGATGCGCCTGTGGCTTCGTCCAATACGTCGTCCGCGGCTCCCTGCAACACACCTGTGGCGCCATATAGTGCACCGGCGATCTACGACGGGTACCAGCCGGCTCCTCCGATCGCACCGTACTACGATGCGCCTGCTCCGTCCTATGGTGTTTTCCAGGCACCGTATCCTTTGCCGGTTGGATTTTTTTTCAAAACTATGACCTATTTTATAGCAAATTTCAAAACTAAAGGGCTGAACGAAAAAAACCCAGAAATATGACCCCGTCGGCCTCTGGCTGGCCGAAGAGGGGCCTCTCGGCCTGCAGTTGGCCGAAGCGAGGCTGGTCAGCCACAAGTGGGCCGATGAGCAGCCCATCAGCTCTCACGTGACCGAAAGCTGGCTTGTCAGCCACCAGGCGACCGAGGAGGGCCCGTCGGCCTCCAGGAGACCGAAGAGCTCCTGGATAAGGCCGACGCCGCTCCTTTCTTCTTCCTCTGCTCGTTTTCACCTCCTCTCTCTCTCTCGTTGCTCTCTGTACTATCCACCCCCGTGCCGATCTCTTCCCTCGTCCACCCATTTTCCTATCCAACCCGCACAAACAATAGATCATAGCATTCTCCGCCGGCCTACGGTATTTTTTTTTGCTATGGGGTAGTTTTTTGTGCGTGAGGAGTAGCCATGGTGGGGTGGAGGAGGTGTGGCTGGTGAGGAGGTGGTGGGGTGGAGGAGGTGCGGATGTGGAGGCAGTGGTGGTGAGGAGGAGGTGGTGGTGAGGAGGAGGAGGTGGTGGTGAGGAGGAGTTCCGGTGGTGTTGTCCGGTGGTGCAAGGAGTCCGCGAGGTGGCCGGTGCCGCTGAGTTGAAGAGAGGAGGAAGAAGAAGGGGACACACGCGTCGAAGGTATAACAATGTCGTCACAAATTTTCTATGAGTTGTACAGTTTATTTAGTGTACATAGTCATTTTAGCAGATAGTTAGTGTAGCCGGTAATAATTATGTTCGTTGCGATTAATGAGAAGGTGGCAATGTCTGACAGGTGAAAATGTCTGAATCAGTACATTTGACTGTTTACTACGGCCCTGGTAATGTTCGATATAATGAGTCGGGGGTTGATCTTAGCGAGTTTAAAAATGGTGTCATGACACTTTCAGACCCGGACAGACTGGACATTAGACAGTTGAAGCACTGGTTGACTACTAGTTTTGGGCTGGATCCTGAAGTATGTTCCGTCAGTATTCATGCATTGTGGACCAAATCCTGTAAAAATGTCAAGTGGGAGTTGATGCCGATAGATAGGAGCCATCATTGGTTGACCCTGTTAAGTCGTTGCCGAGACCGAAGAATCCACCCATATGCCCTAGTGCAACCAGTGGCGAAGGAGGAGAATACCGTACAACTCCACGTGGGGTATGAACCTGGCCAGGGTAGTCAAGTGGCTAATGAGATTTATTTATCCGGGTCACAGCCACAGGATGTGGATGCTAGCCAAGAGTCAGACTATGTGCCACACAATGTTTGTGGTCATGATACTGGGCAGAGTCAGTCGATAATATTAGCTGGTTCTGGTGTTGCTGATGGGGATGAGGAAGGCGATGAAATGCAGAGGGTGATGGAGGAAGAGGACGAGGATGGATTTGCGGAGGATCTGGATTCTGAAAATTCCGAGGATGAAGTGGAGGTACCAATTCCTTTTGCATGGGATCAGGACATATCCACCGGTCTTACTGTCAACGATGGCCATGAGACTCCATGGCAATATAATCTGAATCAAGTCCAGATGGGGCTATGTTTGATACAAAGAAAAAATTGAAGTATGCGGTGATAAAGTGGGCTATGTCTACGCAGAGGGTTTTCCGGACACACATATCAAGTCCAACAAACTATACCGTGAAGTGTGTTGAAACAGGTTGTCCTGCGAAGGTGCATGGGCACGTGCCGAAGTATAACATCCACTGGGTTGTCACCAATGTGGTCCCACATAATTGTGTGAGGAAAAACCTGTTGGTTCGTCATCCAAACCTGACTTCAAGTCTCATTGCGCAACTCATGTATACTGATATAGTGGAGAAGAAAGATATGGAAGCAAAACACATCCAGACAGTAGTGAAGGTCAGATGGAATTATGACATTCCTTATGGGAAGGCTTGGAGGGCTAAGCAGAAGGCTATGGAGGAAAGGTTTGGGACGTTCTTCGACTCATATGATAATGTTGTACATCTCCTTGACATACTAAAGGAGAGGAATCCCGACACTTATGTTAACATACAACACACGAGGTTGGAGAGTATACCAGATTTCAAGGTGTTGAAATGAGTATTCTTCTCTTTCGCTATGTGCATCGAAGCTTTTTGGCATTGTCCTCATGTGATGTTTGTGGATGGTACATTCCTGACTGGTCAGTACAAAGGGCAAATCCTTACTGGTATTGGTGTGGACGGGAACAATCAAATCATCCCACTTGCCATGGCATTTGTGGAGGGTGAGAACTTTCCGAGCTGGGTATGGTTCTTCCGGCAAGTTAAAATTGCGATCGTGAAGGACCGACCAAACGTGTGTGTCATTCATGACAGACATGCTGGTATATTGAATGCCGTGAAGACACTAAGGAATCCAACAGCTGATGAACCAACACCTTGGAAGGACTTGCAGAGCCGGTGGTGCATGCGCCATCTTGGGGCTAATTTTTTCTCACAGTTTAAGAACAAATGGTTGATGAACTTGTTCAAAAAATTATGCAACCAGAACCAGCAGCGCAAATACGAATTTATTTGGTCAAAACTAGATGAGTTTACTAAGAAGCAGGTCTGTGCGAGGAAGAAAATGGAAAAAGATCAGGTTAAATTAGCAGCACTCATCGCGGAGCTAGAGGAGCCAGTAGGTCTTTGTGACTTGCCAGCAATCGACCCTCCTAATACTCAGAGAAAGAAGGGCAAGGCAATAAAGAATTTTTCTAAGTGGATAGAGAAAGAGCCTCCGGTGAATTGGTCTTTGCTGCATGACACCCATGGAGCTAGGTATGGCCACATGACAACCAATCTTGCAGAGGTGTATAACTTTGTACTCAGAGGGAATAGAGCATTGCCACTCACAGCTATTGTAGAGGCTGTATTCCATGGCACTTTGAGATATTTCAGAGAAAGGCACGAGTTAGCAAAGAAGCATATTGCAGATAACCAGAACACACCTTATTGTAGCTGTGTCATGGAGTACATGGCAAAGAAGATAGAGAAAGCAAAGAAGCACACTGTCAGACTCATAGGTAATCAGGAAAGGAGGTATGAGGTTCAGCTTCCTACGGATGGTTTTGATTCTGCAAATGAGGTGAAGACGCACGAGGTAAAAAATGGAACGGAATTTTATCCAACTTGTGAGTGTACATGCAACAAACTGAAGTTGTTGCACCTGCCTTGCTCACATGTGTTGGCTGCCTGTGGCCAGATTGAGTTGGACGCTATCTCCTTCGTGTCCCCATACTATTTAAAAGATGCAGTACTCAATGTCTGGACAGGTGAGATGACAGGGTTTAGAGTCGTCGGCAATTTCAACAAGGTAAACGATGGGAAGAGTGGGTTGAACATCCGCAATTGGATGAGACAGGTGAACCAATGCAGTTACACAAGAGGCAAGTGAAATGTTTCTCTTACGACAAGTCACTCCTTACCTGCTTAGTAGATAGATGGAGACCAGAGACACATACGTTTCACTTTCCCTGGGGAGAGATGGCGCCTACTTTCCAGGATGTGTCTTACTTGCTGGGATTACCTCTGGCCGGTGCTGCCATAGGTCCTTTAGAGGCAGAACCTGGTTGGCTAGCATCGATGCAGGCCCATTTTTTGGCTGCGGTGCCAACTACTACGGGCCTAGACAACGATCCTCACGGGCCTTGTTTTAAGTGGTTGAGCCAGTTTCAGGTAACCTTCACGGCAAGTTTAAATTTTTTTGTTTTTACTGTTGTCCTCATTGCATAGTTTATACAATCGTTTGGTTTCTATGTAGATTGTCTCCTTAGGATATCCCGATGTTCAGTTGTCAAAGGCACAGATTGACCGATCCCTAGAGGCATATATTATGTGGTTGTTCGGCAAGACGATGTTCACGGAGAACCACGTGACCACTGTCGATGCACGACTCATCGATATTGCACGGGAGATAGCTGACGCATGTTGCCCTGGGGACATTCTGCAGAGGAGTTTTGGTTCTGCTATGTTAGGTGCTACGTACAGAGGCCTGTGCAAAGCTTGCTTGTTGAAGTCTAGAAAATCAGGTCTTGTTGGATGTCCACTATTGTTGTAGCTCTGGTCATATGAGAGATTCCCTATTGGTCGACCCTATGTCTGCGTTGATAAACCTTTTTGTTTGGAGGACATGGCTGGGACTTACGTGCCTTCTATCGGCGACTTGCCTACTATGGGATCTGTTTGGACACGGAGAGAGGTATTTTCATATTAAGTAACAATATGAATTATTAATGTTTATTTCTTGCCATTCAATAGTATTACTAATGCTTATTTGTTGTCATGCACAGAGACAGTTTGCGCATAGCCAGGTGAGGGGCTGCTACCCCTCCTTCATGACGCAGTTTGATAGTTTGCACGAGGATCAAGTTATCTGGGAGCCATACTCCCATCAAGCTATATTATCCAGGTGCCCAGTTGGGATTTCTGGATTGTGCACTAGATATCGGCACTATTGGATGACCAAGGCCAGGTTGGTGTTCGACGTGACGGTTGAGGAGATGGCTCTTCATAGGGTGATGAGACAGTTTGGTCTATGCCAAGAGCCTGACCCTCCATTTATTCCACACTTACCAGATCACGTGCACAAGTAAGTAATATCATTTTAGTTCTCAGGTCTGCATTCAGAATATAACTAATCATGTAACGCGCATGTCAATCTCAGGTACAGTCACGGAGGAGGAAACAAGTCCCTGCATTCTTGGCTTCAAGACATTAGCCCTTATGTGGATGAATGGACTACTGCGCCGACAAATATCTGGGATGAGATTCGGCCCTTTGACTGGGACAAGTTCGGGTTCTATCTGCAGCATTACCGGCATAGCACGAGGATCTACTTGGTTCCATCAGCAGCTCCTGATCAGATCGAAGCCCCTCTCACCAGCGATCTATTCCCAACTGCCTCTGTTGTGGGAACCAGACACCACACGGTACGTGCTATGGTTCTCACATGTTAAGTTTTTTCTTAACCAGAACATATACAATTGGTTCACTATTTGTGTTGTCTGCCATACAATGATGATCTAATTGGTTAACTCTCCGTGTACAGGGTGACTTGACATGCGAGGCGCTAGAGGAGGTTTCCGCTTTAATGCAACGCTTTGAGAGGGGAGATAATATTCCACCGCGAGAGAACGTCTCATGGTTGAGGGGACTTGATGAGAAGCTACGCGGGATTTACGCAGCTGTTACATGTAGACGATCTTCGGATGTTGCTATTCCCCGTCCAGCACATCGTCCGCCACGCCCCTCTCTGCAGCGTTCAGAACCTCGACCCTCTGTGCACCGTTCAGAACCACGACCCTCTGTGCAGCGTTCAGAACCACAACCTTCACAACCAGGGAGCTCTTCCTGGCAGCAAACACCTCCTTCACAACCAGGGAGCTCTTCCTGGCAGCAGACACCTCCTTCACAACCAAGGAGCTATTTCTGCCAGCAGCCACCTCTGTGCACCGTTCAGAACCACGACCCTCTGTGCAGCGTTCAGAACCACAACCTTCACAACCAGGGAGCTCTTCCTGGCAGCAGACACCTCCTTCACAACCAAGGAGCTATTTCTGCCAGCAGCCACCTCCTTCACAACCAGGGGGCTCTTCCTGGCATAATCAGATGGACCTAGGTAACACTACTTTGTACATTCTTTTAAACATTGTAGGTTCGCAAATCAATTTTACATGTTTTACTTTACCGCAGGCGGCAGCCAGTCGCAACCGTTCATGCATTCAATCCATTCACCAATACGTAGTGGTGCTGGTTCATTCTTAGACGGCGATGACGACGACGATGACCGAGCTGCAAACACCTATGAGTTCTCGCAAATAGTTCTTCACACTCCACCACCACCATGGACGCAGGAGACACAGACATTGACAGACCAGGTTGTCTATGGTCGTGGTCATCATGAGACTCATCCACCGACTGAGCGCTTATCGCCTTCCGGTCCTCGTCCGAGGAAGCCCAAGATTCGTCGTCGTCCTCAGCAGTGATATGGTTATCTATGTATGAGTCATTATCTATGTATGAGACATGCTTGATGTATGTGTTACTATCGCTCTTGCTTCTATCAGAGTTGGAGACATATATCGACCTATGTATCCGAGAAACATATTACTATTAATTCGCATTGTCATTCCAGTTACATTTCCAAAGAGACTGCAATAGTTCATTCAGATACAGGTACATCTGAATTAAACGGTAGGGCTAAACTTAAAAAAATGAAGCTTACAGACTACATGAAGGCATCATCGTCATCCTCCGTCGATGCAGCACGCTAGCCCTTCGATGATGCGGCACTCTTTCCCTTCGATGATTTGGCACTCTTTCCCTTCGACGATGCGGTACTCTTGCCCTTCGACGATGCAGTACTCTTGCCCTTCGACGATGCGGTACTCTTGCCCTTCGACGATGCGATACTCTTGCCCTTGGTGCTCGGCATGAAGATATCGTATTCGTCTTCGCTGTCGGCAGTCCATAAATATGTATGCTCTGCTGCAATCCTTAAGAAAGTTTCACTCTTCGTCTGCACTACCTTCTTCCACCTTCCATGCAACCTAAGAAGTTCTTTACGTACCTCCTCATAGGTCCTTCTAGGCCACCCAGACCTACGTAATGCGTGAGCCAACTCATTCAGTATGGTGTCACTACCGATGAGTTCGTCCCATGGAACTATCCTATTGTCCATCCTGAAATTGGTGGCAAGTCTCAGAAGACATTTGCTCATCTCAGGGTGAAAACTACGATCAAAAGGATAGTCGGACATCTCGAGTACACTACACTGCACTGCTTACCCACCTTACTGTCAAGGGGGGTTTATAGGTAGAGAGTAGAAAATGGCGGGAAAGGATGGCGGGAAAGGGATGGCGGGAAAATATTCTGGGAAAGGGATGCCGGGAAAATATGGCGGGAAAGGGATGCCGGGAAAATATGGAGGGAAAGAGTTGCGCAGAAGCATAAATAATATTTTTACAATGTTTATAAGACGGGCAATCGTTGTACATCATTAAAGTCAAAATTCAAAAAAAAACATTTCGGCCTACCAGAGGCCGACAGGCCCCCCCGGCCGCCTGGTGGCCGACAGGCCACCCCTCGGCCAGCCAGAGGCCGACAGGCCTCTCTTCGGCCAGCCAGAGGCCGACAGGCCCCTCTTCGGCTTCCCGTAGGCCGACAGGCACCTCTTCGGCCCACCGCAGGCCGACGGGGTTATAGTTTTGATTTTTTGGTGTTCAACCCTATAGATTTCATATTTGCTATAAATCCCATCATAGTTTTGAAAAAAAATCTACCGGTTGTGGCTCCTTCGACGGAGCTAGTCCACGTCTCGCCGACGCCTGGTGGTGGTCCGCATCAGGGCTACTACACGCCGCCTCTGCCGGATCATGTCGCCGTTGCTGCACCGTTATACTTCGCGCACCTCATCCCGGTGAAACTCACGACGGATAACTATCTGTCGTGGCATGCGCAGGTGTTGCCGCTTCTCCGCAATCGCTATTTGGAGGGTTATGTTGACGGCACACTGTCGTGCCCTCCTCCATATCATCCGGCACATCATGCTTGGGTGGCTCAGGATCAAGCCATTCTCTCTGCTATCCAGTCCTCTCTCACGGAGGGAGTCTCGTCACTGGTCATCTTCGCCGCTACGTCTCGGGATGCGTGGACAGCCCTTCATACTAGTTTTGCTTCGCAGTCTCAGGCGCGGGCTCACGCCATCCGCACTGCGCTTGGGGAGGTGAAGCTTCATGATCTCACTGTCACCGACTACTTCAACAAAGTGATGGGTATGGCTGACACACTTGCTTCCATTGGCAAGGCGCTTGGTCAGGAGGAGTTCACCTCTTATGTGCTCAACGGACTGAGTGACGACTATGATAATTTGGTGGAGAATATCAATGGTCGTGACACTCCCATCCAGCCGCGTGAGTTGCTCCTCGCTACGGAACAACGCATCCAGGCTCGCCGCTCTACGCCAAGCTTCCCTTCCGCCAATGCTGCAACGCGTGGGAAGGGGAAGCCCTACAAGCCACCAACTGGTGGCAAACCTCCGCCGACCGCGCCTACTTTGCGGAACACCACTACCTCCACGGGAGGTCGGGTCCGTGCCTGCTGCCCTTCATGTGGTGCTTAGGTCCCCTGCCAGCTGTGTGGACTTGATGGTCACCTTGCCTCCCGTTGTCATTGTCGCTTCAAGCAGGATTTCTTGGGGATCGGGAACAATGGCAAGGGTAATGAGAAGCAGGTTGCCCTGGCGAGTCATGAGCAGGGGCATACTCCTTCCTATCCAGTTGATGCATCTTGGTACATGGATACAGGAGCTACCAATCACCTGACGAGTGAGATGGGTAAGCTCTCTACACAGGAGCCGTACCGTGGACACGCTCAGGTTCGCACTGCTAATGGGGAAGGTATGCACATCTCACATATTGGTTAGGCATCACTTCTTACACGTCGATCCACACAATTACGCCTTCTTAATGTCCTTCGTGTTCCCTCTGTTTCACGTAGTTTGCTTTCAGTTCCTAAACTTACTCGTGATAATAATGTTCTTGCTGAATTTCATCCTTTTCATTTTTTTGTTAAGGACCGGGACACGAGGGACATACTCCTTAGAGGTCGACTGCGCAATAATGGTCTCTATGCACTTGATGTGCCACCAGCTCCTAGTGCTTTTAGCGGTGTTCATGTGTCTCCATCACATTGGCATGCGTGCCTTGGTCATCCTGCCACTCCCATCGTTCGCCATGTACTTCATCGTCATGAGCTTCCAGTAGTATCAAATAAACATGTTGATGCAGTTTGTGATGCCTGTCAGCAAGGCAAGAGTCATCAGCTTCCTTTTTCTAAGTCGAGTCGTGTAGTCAATAAACCGCTTGAACTTGTGTTTTCGGATGTATGGGGCCATGCCCAAACCTCTGTTAGTGGTCATAATTGCTATGTCAGTTTCATTGATGCTTACAGTCGGTTCACTTGGATTTATCTTCTTAAATGCAAGTCTGATGTGTTTAATGTTTTCTTGCAATTCCAAGCGCATGTTGAGCGTTTGCTCAGTCATAAAATCATTCATGTCCAATCCGATTGGGGGGTGAGTATCACAACCTCAATGCATTCTTTAATAAGCTTGGAATTACACATCGTGTGTCTTGTCCTCATACACATCAGCAAAACGGTGTAGCTGAGCGTAAGCATCGTCATATAGTTGAGACTGGTCTTGCTTTGCTTGCCCATGCCTCCGTCCCTTTCCGATTTTGGAGTGATGCATTTTCCACCACATGCTTTCTCATTAATAGACTCCCTACACGACTCCGTCAGATGAAAACACCACTTGAGCTCTTGCTGAATGAAGTTCCTGATTATACGTTTCTCAAGGTCTTTGGTTGCGCGTGTTGGCCACATCTTCGTCCATATAACCAACGCAAGTTGGAGTTTCGGTCTAAACAGTGCGTATTTCTTGGTTATAGTTCTCTTCATAAAGGGTACAAGTATCTTCATGTTCCCTCTAACCGCGTCTACATCTCACGTGATGTGGTGTTTGATGAGAATGTTTTTCCTTTTTTCCGCACTTTCGGATACCTCCACCACTCCCACTGCACCTGAGAAATCTGCTTTACCTTTGCTTGGTCAATTTGTTGATGCTGCATATACCCCTTGTTCCTACCTAACCATGGTGCAGGTACTGGGCGCGGAGCATGCCTCGAGCTTCTAGATGAGTAGCCTCCCGCGTCCCCTCGGATGTCCGCCGAGCCCGCTCGCGACGTCCCGCCGTCACCTGGCCTGCCGACGGGGCTGGCCGAGCCGGGCACTACTGGGCTTCCCGACGCGCCGACCAAGTCAGCGTCCTCGCCCGAGCCGGCATCCTCGCCTGAGCCGGCGCCCTTGCACGAGCCGGCGTCCTCGCTCGAGCCGGCGTCCCCGCTCGTGTCAGCCCAGCGGGCGTCCACTCCTTCCTCGCTCGGTCGGTCGCCTGGTGTGACTGGTTCTGTGTCTGGGGAGCAGTCTGCATCATCATCGTCATCTTCATCGACCCCGTCTCCACCGCCACCTCTGCCGCCTACTGCTGTTCTGCGTCCATGTACGCGCAGTCAGAGTGGTATTGTTCGGCCGAAGGAGTGCACTGACGGCACGGTTGCGTGGATTGCGGCGTGTATGGCACAGACAGATGCTGACCCCACTGCTGAGCCTCGGCATTTTCAGGCAGCTCTTCGGATTCCTCATTGGTGCAGTGCCATGGAGCAGGAGTTTCAGGCACTACAGAGGAATGATACTTGGCGCCTGGTTCCTCCTGTGTCTAGTGTCAACATCATTGACTCCAAGTGGGTGTTTAAGGTAAATAAGCATGTTGATGGATCTATTGAGCAGTACAAGGCACGGTTGGTGGCTAAAGGGTTTAAACAATGGTATGGTCTTGATTATGAGGATACCTTCAGTCCAGTTGTCAAACCCACCACCATTCGTCTACTTACGTCCTTGGCGGTTGCCAAAGGGTGGTCTCTGCGTCAGCTTGATGTTCAGAATGCTTTTCTCCATGGGGTCTTGGAGGAAGAGGTTTACATGCGGCAACCTCCAGGTTTTGTTGATCCTGCTCATCCGCATCATTTGTGTCGTCTTGTTAAGGCGCTTTATGGACTTAAGCAGGCTCCCCGTGCGTGGCATGCCCGACTTGGCTTGGTTCTTCGATGTCTTGGATTTGCTCCGTCCACTGCTGACACATCTCTGTTCATCTTCCATCGTCCTGAGGTTACTATGTACCTGCTGGTTTATGTTGATGACATTATTCTTATCAGCTCCTTAGTGACTATTGCTGATCGTTTGTTGTCTGCTCTGAGTGGTCATTTTGCTGTCAAGGATCTGGGTGCTCTCCATTACTTCCTTGGTCTGGAGGTTTCACGGTCTCCTGCTGGCCTGACTCTCACTCAGCATAAGTATTCCTTGGACTTGTTGCGACGTGCTGGTATGTTGCAATGCAAGCATGCTACCACCCCTATGTCTGCGACTGATCAGTTATCAGCCTTGGATGGTGCATTGCTTCCTTCAGATGATGCTACAGAGTACCGCATTATTGTTGGTGGGTTGCAGTACTTGACTATCACACGGCCGGACATCTCCTATGCGGTAAACCGTGTGTGCCTGTATCTTCATGCTCCTCAGACTTCACACTGGTCAGCTGTGAAGCGCATACTGCGTTATCTCTCTCATACTGTCTCCTATGGTTTGCATCTTCGGTATACCTCCTCGAGTGCTCTCTCGGCATTATCTGATGCTGATTGGGCTGGGAGCCTGGATGACCGGCGACCAACGGGGGGCTATGCTATCTTCTTTGGTCGCAACTTGATCGCGTGAAGTGCGCGCAAGCAGGCCACAGTCTCTCGGAGTAGCACTGAAGCAGAGTATAAGGCGGTTGCCAATGCCACGGCTGAGCTTATTTGGGTACAGTCTCTCTTGAGAGAGTTGGGAGTCTCCCAAGAGCAGCCACCGGTTCTTTGGTGTGATAATATTGGTGCGACGTATCTTTCATCTAATCCAGTTTTCCATGCTCGTACCAAGCACATCGAAGTTGACTATTACTTTGTGAGGGAACGTGTTGCACAGAAGCTTCTTCATATCAAGTTTATCTCCTCCAAAGATCAACTTGCTGACATATTCACGAAGCCACTTCCACAACCTCAGTTTGAAGGTTGTAGGCGCAATCTTAACTTGATTTGTACTTCAGGGCACAGTTAAGATTGAGGGAGGGTGTTAGACTATATATTGTATAGAGCTTCTGTACGTAACCGTATATTGTATCTGTGTACAAGTTGTATCCCTATATATATAAAGAGACAAACCCGTATTGGGGTGTCGTGCAGTTTCCCAAAATACTACGTTTTACAGTTATTACTTGGCCGGCCGAGACATGCTCATATACTGTACTAAATCGATTAGGCCATCAGGAATGCAACGTGATAGCGTCTTGTGAACGGATTGATTAGCGTTTTCAGGGCAAACGGGGCAAAATCTTGCAAGAAGTCGTCCTTGGTGGGGCCTCAAGGGGTATAAGTCCAACTCCAACGCACGACCCCAAACGGACGTCCGTTTTGCCTGGATTCTGTCCGTTTGGGTAGGGCAATGGGGTCGTGTCCGAGCCTTTGCTGGGATGCGCCAGCCGTGCGCCCAACGCACGGCCGCAATTCGGCCACGCCCCGTCCGCATACATTTTTCTTTTCAAGCACATATTTTTTATTTTCATCATTGATTTTTGATACATGAAAGCACATCATCAAATTTTGACTAGAAAAGTAAGACCAAAGAAAACAAGAACCACAAGAAGACATTTTAGAAGATAACCAACTTCCATAACTGCTCCCGTAAGTTGGATTAGGGCCTTCTCGATGCAGTCATTGTTGATCTGCGGAGGCTCGATTTTGTGTGCTTCTTTCTTCTTAGAGTCTATAGAAGTAGACGTTGCTTCCTCGCATCTAGTCACATCTCTAGCCTCTATTCTAGCAACAAGTGTAGTAGTCTCATCTCTAGCCTCTGTTCTAGCTAAAAGTGCACGAATATCTACTAAATTGCGGTCTATCAATATATCGATGTATTCTTCTTCCCAATACCAAAAGTTGCATCCATTCTATACAACAAAAATTTAAGTTAGCACAACTAGTCAAATCAGAGAGCACAACCGATGCTAAAGTAGCACATACCCCATCGTTTGAGCTCTAGATGAACACTCATCCGGGATGTTCCGGCGTTGTAGACACGCAGCGCAAGACCTTCCTTGGGCAGTCATCACACTTAATGAGTGGCAACGGTGCACCGACGAGCCTTTGGGCCAGCACTGAGCCCGGCCTACGGCCGTTCGTGTATCTGCCGTCGAACCGCCGACGGTGTAGATCCGAGCGGCTAGAGGCGGACTCAGCACCTGCATGCGGCCTTGCCGGGGCCTTCCGGCCCGGTGCCCGGCCAGTCCTTGGCACGGCGCGGCCTCCCACAGCCAGGCGAGCTCAAGCCCGGCCGGATCTGCTCCAAATTCGACCACCGGGTGCGCAAATCAAGTGGCCGTGGTTGGGTAGCTCGGGGGCATCGAGGGAAAGGGGGCTAGGCGAGCGCGCATCCGAGCTGCACAGCGGCAATGGCAGCAGCGGCGGCGGTGAGGGACGAGAGTGGCGGGGGTGCGGCTCGAGCGCTCGGTGGAGGGGGGAGGGGGCGGATAGAAAAAGGGAGGACTGTGCCACCGACGGGCGGGCCAGGGGAGGACAAGCGCACGCGTCCCGCCCGTCCGCGCGCTGTCCGTTTCACCTCAAAGGCGGCCCATACTTGGCCCGGGGATGGGTCGAAAGTGGACAGAAAATGGACAAAAGTCCGTTTGCGTCCGCGCGCTGGGCCGTTTGGTATGTCCGTTTTGCCCCCAAACGGACGCACCCAGACAGGATGGGGTCGCGCGCTGGAGTTGGCCTAATGGAAGCGGAAGGCATGCTTGTGCCATGAGCGAGGAAGGCATGGAATGGAAGCGGAGGTCCCAGGAAAGCGACACCAGGGCCGTACAAGCCATCCCCATCTATTCCATGTCCGTCTTTAAAATTCCTATAAAAAAATACAAAGGAATTATTGATATGATGTCGCAATTTTGGTGAGGTGATGAGGACAATCAGAAGAGGATGCATTGGATTGCATGGTGAAAAATGTGTATTCCAAAAGATCAAGGAGGTATGGGCTTCCGAGATATACATTGTTTCAATCTGGCATTGTTAGCTAAACAAGCGTAGCGTCTTCTTGATAATCTTGATTCTTTATGTGCCACCATATTGAGAGCTAATTATTTCCCTGAGGGCGATTTGATGAATGCAAGTTTAAGGAAGGGATCCTCTTTTACTTGGCAAAGCATTATGGCGGGAGTCAACTCTTTGAGAAATGGCTATATCTGGCGAGTTGGAAATGGACAAAATATCGATATTTGGAGAGATGCATGGATTCCGAATTGTGCGAATAGAAAAATTATTACTCGTAGAAGCGGGCACCTTCTGTCAAAGGTGGCTGATCTTATTGATGCAATTACAAATTGTTGGGATGAAGATTTAGTGAGACAAACGTTCTGGCCAATTGATGTGCAAAGGATCCTCGCGATTCCCCTCCCTATGCATAATATGTGGGATTTCATTGCGTGGAGCTATACAAAAAATGTTGTATTCACTGTTCGATCAGCTTATTTGGAGGAATGGAACCAACAACATGGGAGGAAATTGCAATATACTAATGGTACGGGTCGAATCAATGTCAATCCTATTTGGGGTGAGATTTGGAGATTATCGTGTCCGGCAATGGTAAAAAAAAATTGGCGTACGTTGCATGGAACTCTACCATGTCGTGTTACGCTTGCCAATAGACACATAAAAGTTTCGTCCCTCTACCCATCATGCTCGAATGAGCAAGAAGATACAAAACATGTTTTGTTTCTGTGTCAGAAGGCAAAAGAGATTTGGGGTAATCTAGGAATGTGCGAGGTGATTAAGAAAGCTTGTGTTATTGATCGTGCGGGTGAGGCCGTTCTTGAATTCTTACTTCTTATGCCACACTAAGAACTATCTATATTGGGTTGCTAGAATGCACATGAATTAATTGCGATAAACGCTTGGTATTTATGGTGGGATAGACGCATGTTGGTTTATGAAGGAAAGTCTCAAGATCTAAACCAGATTTCAATGGGGGTTCATGCTATAATGGCAAACTATGTTAATGCACACTCCCCTAGTGCGACTAGTAAAAAAAAAGGATGGAGCATACCTCCTATGAGTTTTGTTAAGCTGAATGTTGATGCTTCCTTTGACCATGATCTGCTCAGGGGTACGGCTGGTGCTGTACTCAGAGATGACAAAGGAAAATTTATTGTTGGCGGAAACAGGAAGATCGACTGGTGTGCTGATGTACTGACAGTAGAAGCGATGGCTCTTAGGTTTGGTTTAGTTCTTGCACAAAAGGTAGGATGCAATCGTCTTGTTATTAGCTCTGATAATATGGAAGTCATTGACACAATGAAGAATGGAGGACAATCTGCGGGAGCGGCGGCGGCAGTCTTCGATGATTGCTACTTCATGGCATGTGATTTTCCTTTGACTAGATTTGAACATTGTAATAGGGTGGCTAATAATGTTGCTCATGAACTTGCTAGGCTAGTGAAATTTTCTGTAACTAGAAATTGGTTTGAGGAGCCTATGAAGAATATTGTCATCTTCTTACATACGATGTAACCATTATTTCCAATTAATAAAGTGAGTGTTTTTTTCAATAAAAAAGACACTAGGACCGTGAGTGCGTGAGACCATCTGTTGGAGCCGTGGAAGATGAGAACATGGGATAGGGGCCGTAAATGAGTCGAGTTCGAGTAAATTGGATAAGATTCAACTCACTTTATGTATGATGAGTTCAAATTGAGCTTCGGTAGAGGTGTAGAAAGTGGCTCATGCTCAGCTCGTAGTCATCTAGAGTCGATCTCGAGCTAGTTTTGAATTAACCAACATGTTTTTTCAGTAATATAAAGGAATTCTTTTGAACAAGATAGGTCACAACATAACATAAGAAACCATTAAAATATTATTCCAATCAAGACAATAATGAGTAAAAAAATAAAGATAGTTTGACTTATTCTCTCGCAACCCAGGCAAGCTCCACTCTTCAGCGCTTCTACCTCTCATTGAGAAGCTGGCTAAGAAGCTATCCACATGGTGGGCGTCTCTGCTCACCCACGGCAAGAGGGTAGCCCTCGTTCTCCATGTGCTCAATGTTATACCGGTCCACCTTCTGCTTGCCAGGCGATCTACCCTTCCATCTGCAAGCAAGCTACACATCTGATCCATCACTTGCTTTGGCACAGGGGGAAGAAGGCCAGAGCCGGCAACTGCCCGGTCAATTGGCAGCGAGTGTGCCGCCCGCTCGAGCTCGACGGGCTTGACGTTCGAAATCTCCACCGAATCGGCATTGCCCTACGCATTCGTCGACTTTGGTTGTAGGCCACTGACCATCAACGGCCTTGGAGCCACCTCCCACTTCCGTGCGAGACCAAGGTTTGCCAAGTTTTTTGTGCCTCTACAATATGGACCTTGGGCGATAGCAAGAGCTGCAAATTCTGGACGGATCATTGGCTCAATGGGCCTTCCATCATGGAGTTGGCGCCCACTCTCACTAAGCATGTGCCTCACCGAATTCAAAGAAGGAACAACCGCCTTGCCTGCAACGCCATCCCGCAAATTCTGGACAGATCATTGGCTCAATGGGGCTTCCATCATGGAGTTGGCGCCCACTCTCACTAAGCACGTGCCTCACCGAATTCGAAGAAGGAACAACCGCCATGCCTACGATGCCACCCCGCAAATTCTAGACAGATCATTGGCTCAATGGGGCTTCCATCATGGTGTTGGCGCCCGCTCTCATTAAGCACGTGTCTCGCCGAATTCGAAGAAGGAACAACTGCCTTGCATGCGATGCCATCCCGCAGTGTGCTTGGATCCTATATGCAACGCCCTCGGGCCGGCGGCTACCATGGAGTATGTTGACATATGGCACCGCCTTCATGACATCTCACTCGAACAGGAGCCCGACACGTTTTGTTGGCGTTGGACTGAGAACAGAGTCCACTGCGCAAAATCCTACTATCTGGCTCTCTTCCAAGGCTCTACTCGAGCACCCTTTTGACAGCTAACATGGAAGAATGGTGCTCCCACAGGCGTCAAGTTGTTCCTATGGCTTGCTGGTTTGGACATATGCTAGACTGGAGCGCGCCTTGCTCGCCACGGACTGCCGCGCTCGCTAGTTTGCATCCTATGCGATCAGGAACAAGAGTCCATGCACCACCTCCTAGTCGGATGTGTCCTCCCTCGCACCGTCTGGCATGATATCATCCACTAGTGCCGCCTCGCCATTGCGCCTCCAGACGACAGCATAAGCTTCTTCGACTAGTGGACCAAGGCTGTCGAGAGCTTGCCTACAGGTCATCGCATAGCCATCAGAATGCTTGCAACTCTCATCTCACGGTCTATTTGGAGACACCGAAACGCATGCATCTTCGATGGTGCCACACCTTCTCATACCCACCTGGTTAGCTATGTCCATGAGGAAGCTCGTGCCTGAGCGAAAGCGGGTGCTCGAGGGCTTAGTGATATCTTACCTGTAATGTAACCATATTCCATCTCAGGGATGAGCAACCCCCTTCTCTCTGCTCCTAAGCATCTTTGCTAGTGTCTAACCGTGTGTGCTACACGAGGACAGGCACCATGTACTCCACCCCCTATCAATGGTATGATATGCATCATGCGTATTCGCGAAAAAACAACAACTAAAGACTAATACTTAATTGATAGAGAACATGAATGAACAAGAAAGAGAATAAACCAAGGTGCTTCTGCTCACAAAGTTTGGCAAAAAAATAATAGGATGTTTAAGAAACGGACCACATTCCATACTAAGGTCTAAATTTTTCCGCGCTTAATTAAGCTTCACATTTGCTAGTACATAAAATGGAGAAAAATCATATACAACATATATGGTACCTCTATTCAAGAATTCGGCCGATTAACCAGTTAACCTGCCGATTAATCCCTACTCATAGGGTCATCGAGTAGCCGATAAACTAATAAATCAGTTGATTAATTGATTAAATGGTCGATTAACTTGCCGATTAGCCTATTAATACTCTACTCGCTAGCCAACTGAGCAGCTACCAGTTAACGATTTTCTTCAACAATGTATGGTACTAATAAATTATTCCATTTACCTTTATAATATATCAGGATTATTTATTATGATCATATTATATCTAAGGTAAAGTCGAGCGAGCCAATGCTAGCTCAAGATCAGTGTGTTTCTGGATCGAGCAACATAAAGTGCTCATACTTAGCTCATTTCCTTTCGAGTCGACCTCACATCGAGCAAAAAGACGAGTTAATATTGAGAAGCTTATGAGGGCATCTCCAAACCCAACCCTCAAAATCGCATGCATGCGTCTAAACTGAGCTCTCCGAACGCACTTTTTCATCCAACGCGGACCCGTATACGTTCACGAACGCGTCTGCGTGTCCTTATCCTGTAAACCGGAAGCAAACTAAGGGGGATTTGCGGGAGTCTGGACCTCCGGCACGTAGGACTTAGACACCCCTGGCCCACCCAAAATCACACCCGAAGCCCAAATCTTGGTCCCTTCCCCCATGCTCTCCTTTGCTTTGTATCCGCATCCTCCCTAGCTAACACTGCCGCTATATGATATGTCTCCAACGTATCTATAATTTTTTATTGTTCCATGTTGTTATATTATCATTCTTGGATGTTTTGTCATCATTTTATAACAACTTTATATCATTTTTTGGGACTAACCTATAGACATAGTGCCTAGTGCCAGTTGTTGTTTTTTGCTTGTTTTTTACTTCGCAGAATATCAGTACCAAACGGAGTCCAAACGCAGCAAAACTTTTTGGAGTTTTTTCTGGGCCGGAAGACACCCAGTGGGCCAAGAAAGTACCAGAGGGGAGGCCCGTGGGGAGCACAACCCACCATGGCACGCCCAGGGGAGTTGTGCCCCCCACGGAGACCTCCTGCACCGCCTCTTCGCCCTATAAATTCCCAATTATTCCAGAAACCCTAGGGAGTCGACGAAACACAATTCCAGCCACCGCAAGTTCGAGAACCACGAGATCCAATCTAACACCATCACGGAGGGGTTCATCATCCTCATTGGCGCCTATTCAATGATGCGTGAGTAGTCCACCATAGACCTACGGGTCCGTAGGCAGTAGCTAGATGGCTTCCTCTCTCTCTCTCTCTCTTTTGATTCTCAATACAATGGTCTCTTGGAGATCTATTTGATGTAACTCTTTTGCGGTGTGTTTGTTGGGATTCGATGAACTTTGAGTTTTTGATCAGATCTATGTCCATGAATATTATTTGAGTCTTCTTTGATCTCTTATATGCATGATTATTTATAGCCTCGTATTTCTTCTTCGAATCTTTGTTTAGTTAGGACAACTAGATCGATTTTTCTTGCCATGGGAAGAGGTGCTTTGTGATGGGTTCGATCTTGTGGTGTTCTTTCCTAGTGATAGAAGGAGCAGCAAGACATGCATGTATCGTTGCTATTAAGGATAACAAGATGGGGTCTATTCCTACATGAATAGATCTTGTGTTGCCATGTGTCTTCTATTTGCTTGCATCTTTGCTTGCTAAAAATCCATTGACATGGATCCTCATCCACTTGCTAATCTTTTCAAAAGATCCAATTATGATAAATCAATTGATAGTGAATTGAGTTCACTAGATTATCTTTATAAAGTTTTGCTTGAGATTCGTGAATCTGAAAATTGTGATGAAGTGTTAAAAGAAGAAATTTATAAAGTGGTTCACGATAGCTCCTTGAATGAAAAGCATGATTGCAATGATGTTATTATAAATTCTATTAACGTCAATTGTGCTAATAATATGCAAAACCCCAAGCTTGGGGATGCTAATTTTTATATGTCTACTACTTATTGCAATGATCATGATTGGGGTAATAATGTTTCTTATGATCTTGAAAATTTATTTAAGCCTCATGATGAATATGATATTGATAAGAATGCTTGCAATAATATTGAAAGTGGGATTGGAAGAGTGTCAACTTTAGGTAAAAATAATCGCACAAATTTGGAGAGTGTTCAATATTATGAAATTTTTGATAAAAGTGGGTTCGGAGAGGTCATGACTTTATTTGATGATAATCCCACTATATTGGAAGAGTGTCAACTTTGCATGCATATGTATCATGAAGAGAAAATTTTATATGATAGCTATATTGTTGAATTTGATTATAATCCTACATGTAATTATTATGAGAGAGGAAAATATGGTTGTAGAAATTTTCATGTTACTAGGTTACCTCTCGTTATGTTGAGATTGTCAATGTTTAATTCTTCTTCCTTGCATATGCTAGTTTTTGCTTGTTTTGATAATTTTTTGCTTATAAAATCCCTATGCATAGGAAGTATGTTAGACTTAAATGTGTTTGTCACATGCTATATGATGCTCTCTTTGTGTTTCAATTCTTGTCTTTCATGCGAGCATCATTAAAATTATCAATGCCTAGCTAGGGGCATAAAACGATAGCGCTTGTTGGGAGGCAACCCAATGAATAAAATTTATTTTTGTATTTTTCTTTCTGTTTTTGAGTGTTTGCACAATTATGCTACTGCTATGATTGTGTTTTTCATGTTTTAATTATATTTTGTGCCAAGTAAAGCCTTTGGGATTATGTTTGGTGATAGTTGATTTGATCTTGTTGGAAAGCAGAAACTTTTACGTCCAGTAAAACAATTATTAAAACTCACAGAAGCGTCAAACAATTATGAATTTTTTACACAAGATTTATATACAAATTGCCTACGTTCTCCTAATGTTTCAGAATTTTTGGAGTTACAGAAGTATGGCTAAAATTCGCATCTTTACAGACTGTTTTGTTTTTGACAGATTCTGTTTTCTTTGCATTGTGTGCTTGTTTTGATGAATCTATGGATTGTATCCGGGGGTATAAGCCATGGTAAATTTAGAATTCAGTAGGTATAATGCAGAAAAAAAATATGAATGGGTTTTCAACAGTGCTTAAAGTAAAGATTAGTTTTATTATACTAATGGATCTCACAAAGGTTTTTGTTAAGTTTTGTGTGATTGAACTTTTCAAGTTTTGGGTGAGATCACGATGGATGAAGGAATAAGGAGTGAAAAGAGCCTAAGCTTGGGGATGCCCAGGGCACCCCAAGTTAATATTCAAGGAGAACCAAGCAACTAAGCTTGGGGATACCCCGGAAGGCATCCCCTCATTCTTTAACAACCATCGGTAATTTTACTTGGAGCTATATTTTTATTCGTCACATATCATGAGTTTTGCTTGGAGCGTCTTGTATTATATGAGTCATTGCTTGTTTTGCCTTTTAGTTTGTCACAAGTTCCTTGCTGGACACACCTATTTGAGAGAGCCAAAATTATGCTATGATTTGTTAGAATTGCTCTTTATGCTTCACTTCAATTTTTTGAGCTACGGAATTTCTCTAGTGCTTCACTAATATCTTTTTGAGCAAGGTGTGCTTTAATGTTTTTGAAGAAATGCTCACATGCTTCACTTAGATTTATTTGAGAGTTAGTAAATTTTTGAAGAAATTCTCTCATGCTTCACTTATATTATTTTGAGAGATGAAAATTTTTATGCTCATGTTCTTCACTTAAATTTGTTCAAGCTTATCAAAAGCAATTGCAACATATGAAATTAGTCCCAAAGTGATAGATATTCAAGAGGGATATAATAAAAACTTTCATGAATATCATTGGACAAAATAAACTTGATTCCTTGTAATAGTTTTGAGAGATGATGATAGTGATATGTGAGTCATGTTGGTGAGTAATTATGCTTTAGTAAGAATATTGGTGTTAAGGTTTGTGATTCCCTATGCAAGCACGAAAGTCAATAGTTATGCAATGAAATTATATGCTACTTGTGATGCATTATTTGGTGTTAGTTATGCTCAATGCTCGCTTATGTGAATTTTCGTTTTCTTGGTTGGATGCTTCTCAATCTATTTGCTAGCCTTCACTTGTACTAAGTAGAAATACTACTTGTGCATCCAAAATCCTTAAAACCAGTTTTGCCATATGAGTCCACCATACCTACCTATATGCGGTATTTTCATGCCGTTCTAAGCAAATTTGTATGTGCCATCTCTAATTTTTCAAAATGAATTTCCTTTTTGTGTGCTCGTACCGCTCATGAAGCGGCAGGGGTGGC
This sequence comes from Thinopyrum elongatum, assembly GCA_011799875.1. NCBI lineage: Eukaryota > Viridiplantae > Streptophyta > Magnoliopsida > Poales > Poaceae > Thinopyrum > Thinopyrum elongatum. The sequence goes on from CM022297.1 coordinate 257,701,175, forward strand.
CAATATTTTTCATGCTAGATGTGTTATTCTCAAGATGAGTGTTTATTCACTTGTCATTGCACGAGAGTACGGCGGTAATAGGGATGCCCAGTCCCGAAATGAAAAAGAAATTTACTTCATGTTGTAAAAGAATAAATTCCTTGGAATGTGTTGGTATGGACGGTACACGTGGATGCGGCTAGCCGTGGAGTGTGAAAGTGTGGTGGAAAAAGGAATAAACTTTATTTTATGTTTGGGAACCGCCTATGATATATCTAGCATGGAAAGTGTTGGGAATTACTCGGTCGTTTTTGTTGACGGGAAAAGTATGCCTCTCAAAAAAAATTATCTCTCAATTTAAGCTTTGAGCTCTGGCACCTCTACAAATCCCTACTTCCCTCTGCGAAGGGCCTATCTATTTACTTTATGCAATTTTTATTTTTATTTTGTGTCTCCATCTTCTCTTATAAAGCACCAACTAGGGAGCACTATGATCATACTTGAGCATTGGATATAGCTAATATGTGAGTGTGTTTCATGAATGGATCAATGATTGAGCATGATGGGCTAGGGATAACTTTCTTTAGTGTTAATATTTTGAAAGACAAGGTTGCTTGTTGATATGCTTGAGTATTGAAATCTTCATGTCAAAACTAGACTATTGCTTTGAACCATATAAAAGTCCAAATGTCCATGCTACAAAAGAAAAAAAATATGTGATGAACATGTTAGGCAGCATTTCACATCAAAAATTCTATTTTTCTCATTTACCTACTCGAGGACGAGCAGGAATTAAGCTTGGGGATGCTGATACATCTCCAACGTATCTATAATTTTTTATTGTTCCATGCTATTACATTATCATTCTTGGATGTTTTACCATCATTTTATAGCAACTTTTATCATTTTTTGGGACTAACCTATTGACATAGTGCCCAGTGCCAGTTGCTGTTTTTTGCTTGTTTTTTACTTCGCAGAATATCAGTACCAAACAGAATCCAAACGAAGAGAAACTTTTTGGAGATTTTTTCTAGACCAGGAGACACCTAGTGGGCCAAGAAAGTACCAGAGGGGAGGCCCGTTGGGAGCACAACCCACCAGGGTGCGCCCATGGGGGTTGTGCCCCCCACGGAGACCTCCTGCACCGCCTCTTCACCCTATAAATTCCCAAATATTCCAGAAACCCTAGGGGAGTCGACGAAACACAATTCCAGCCGCCGCAAGTTTCAGAACCACGAGATCCAATCTAACACCATCACGGAGGGGTTCATCATCCTCATTCACGCCTCTCCAATGCTGCGTGAGTAGTCCACCATAGACCTACGAGTCCGTAGATAGTAGCTAGATGGCTTCCTCTCTCTCTCTTTTGATTCTCAATACAATGGTCCCTTGCAGATCTATTTGATGTAACTCTTTTTGCGGTGTGTTTGTTAGGATTCGATGAACTTTGAGTTTATGATCAGATCTATGTCCATGAATATTATTTGAGTCTTCTTTGATCTCTTATACCCATGATTATTTATAGCCTCGTATTTCTTCTTCGAATCTTTGTTTAGTTAGGCTAACTAGATCGATTTTTCTTGCCATGGGAAGAGGTGCTTTGTGATGGGTTCGATCTTGCGGTGTTCTTTCCCAGTGACAGAAGGGGCAGCAAGACACACATGTATCGTTGCTATTAAGGATAACAAGATGGGGGGCTATTCCTACATGAATAGATCTTGTCTACATCATGTCATCGTTATTATTGCATTACTCTGTTTCTCCATAAACTTAATACACTAGATGCATGCTGGATAGCGGTCGATGTGTGGAGTAATAGTACTAGGTGCAGGTAGGAGTCGGTCTACTAATATTGGACATGATGCCTATATATTGATCATTGCCTTGGATATCGTCATAATTATTCGATCTTCTATCAATTGTCCAATAGTAATTTGTTTACCCACCGTGTGCTATTTCTTGACAGAAGCCACTAGTGAAATCTACAGCCCCTGGGTCTATTGTTTATCATATGTGCTTTCCGATCTATTATTTGCCACTTTTATTTTCAGATCTATTATTCCAAAAACCCAAAAATACCTTGCTACACTTTTTATTTGCATCTTTTATTTCGTGTTTTATTGAGATCTATTTATCCAATCTACCACAAATTTATCTATCTTATAACCATGGAGGGATTGACAACCCCTCTTACGCGTCGGGTTGCAAGTATTTGTTCTTTGTGTGCAGGTACCATTTACATAGTGTTGCTTGGTTCTCCTACTGGATTGATCCTTGGTTTCACAACTAAGGGAAATACCTACCGTAGCTGTACTGCATCATGTTACGCCCCCGGCTCAATCGTGCACTAACCATACACGCAAATGCACACGATCAAGCCTAAGGATTCACGGGAAGATATCACAACACAACTCTAAAAACATAAATAAAGTGATACAAGCTTTATATTACAACCCAGGGGCCTCGAGGGCTCGAATACATAAGCTCGCATACAAGCGTCAGCGGAAGCATCAGATATCTGAGTACAGATATAAAAGAAAACACAGAAAGGCCCTTAAAAGGCGGGACAAAAGAAAACACTATGATCGAAAGGCGCAGGCCTCCTGCCTGGGACCCTCCGAACCTACTCCTGGTCGTCGGCAAGCTTGTAGTAGTATCCACCCTCGGGGTAGTAGTAGCGATCGTCGGAGGGGGCAGCTGTATCCGGGGCTCCGTCATCTGGTTGCATCAAAGGGATATGGGGAGAAAAAGAAAGCAAAGCAACCGTGAGTACTCATCCGAAGTACTCAGCAAGCAAGGATCTACACTACATATGCAACATTATCAAGGGGAGGCTGTATATGTGGACTAGGCTGCAGAAATGCCAGAATAGAGAGAAGGCCTAGTCCTATCGAAGACTAGCATCTTCAGAGGTCTTGCAGCATTAGAAGAGTGTAGATTAGTACCGTATAAAGTAGTAGTATCATTAAGTCTCATCCTCACCCAGAGATCCTTTCTCGACTCCCTGCGAGAAAACAATCCCAGAGCCATACAATCATCAACCTCGTCCAGAGATCCCTTCTCGACTCCCTGCGAGAAGCAATCCCAGAGCCATAGTATCCAATGCTAGTTGTATCGATCGGGATACAACTCCGAGTGTCAGTTACCGAGGATCCGGCTATGCATAGTTTAGTTCTTCCCTGCAGGGGTGCACCAACTTACCCACCACGCTCGCTTAACTCCGGCCGGACACACTTTCTGGGTCATGCCCGGCCTCGGCCAAACGACACACCGCAACCCTACCTAGAGCTCAGAAAAGAGGTCCCCGCCGGTCTACATCCTAAGTGCTCAGGGGTCTTGGGCCATCGCCCTGTGCTCTCCGGGTCGTTGTGAGCAGGGTGGATACCAGCGCCAACGGCATGATCCGACCCGGCCACAATGCTGAACTGGACGTCTGACAGAAATTTCGGCTGATGCCACGATGCAGAGTACCCATATTTATTCCCGCGTGATGGTTAGTGCTATCGGGCCAAAGGCCCACTCAGATCAAATATCCAAATCGAAGTGTGTTGGTAGTGCGGTAACGAGCAGAGACTCACGATCGATGTGACCCCGTCGCCCTGTCTCAAGGACTTGCGGCAAGGGCCAAGAATGCCCGGCCACGCCTCGTATTCATCACTCAGGCACCATCCAGGTCAACCCGTCTTCACATCACATGCGGGTACCCCTCAGGGTCGACCCGCCTTCCAAGTAACAGTGTAAAGTCCAATTATCCGTGTGTCCATAACATCAAGGGAATCCGAGGTATCACCCTCGTTCGATTCCTACTCGATGTATTCGTCAAGGTGAACTCGGAGGAATCACCCTCGATGGGTTCACACTTGAGGTGTTGCACGACAGCGTCGTTATCGGAAGTGGAGAAGGAGGAATCACCCTCGATAACCACGACCGAATAGCTACTCTATAGAGTTAACATCAGAAGTGCTACAAGAGGTTTCACCCTCGGCACTCGATAGTAATGCTGCAGTGTCGTTACAACTAAGGGGGTGATGTGCGGTGCCGGGGCCTGGTCTTCAATCCCGTTGATCGGGTCTTCTGATAATCCAGCGGGGCAATCGGAACAAGTGGGGTCACTGATAGGTCTGTACCCAGCCTATACTAGACAGTTTAGGATAAGCAGGTAAGGTTTCAATAGCAGGTTACAATAAACAGGCTATGCATCAGAATAGGTAAAACAGTAGCAGCAGCAATTCTAATGCAAGCATGAGAGAGAAAGAATAGGCGATATCGGTATGCTCAAGGGGGGGTGCTTGCCTAGTTGCTCTGGCAAAGGCAAGGTTGTCAACGGTGGCGTCGGGCTCCGGAGCTGCGTCGGTACCGGGAACTGCGTCGGGGTCTAACGAGAGAGAAGAGGGGAAGGAAACAGTATAAATACACAGCAAACATGAGCAACACAATGTACGGCATGACAATATGCATTGCCGGGTGTGTCCTAACATATGGTTGCACGCCACCGAGGAAGGGGGAATCCATCCGGGAATGTTTTCCCGGTTCCGGACATTTGTCAGACAGATGACTGGAGGGGAACGATTCCATGTACGGATAGTTAGGGACGTGTGACGGACGAACGGACCGCGCACTCGGATTCGTCTTGAAATTCTGAGCAACTTTCATGTACAAAGTTTTTCGATCTGAGCTACGGATTATTTTCTATGATTTTTCAAAGTTTAAACAATATTCTGAAATTACAGATTTATTATTAATTCGAATTATCCAAAACAGTAAACGGTGACGTCAGCATGACGAAAAGATGACGTCAGCAGTCCACTCTAGCTGACCAGAGTCAAACCTGACAGGTGGGACCCACCTGTCATACTAAGTGGCTAAATATCTGAGTTTAACTAATCTAACTACCTAACTAATTAACAGGGGCCCACTGGTCAGTGACTAATTAGTGATTTAGTTAACTAATTAATAGATTTTATTTATTTTAAAAACGTTTTAAGCGGGTGGGGCCCGCGTGTCAGTGACACGGGTTGCCCAGTCAGCAGCGCTGACTTCAGTCAATGGGGCCAGCTAGGCCCTGGGGGCCACCAAGCAGTGACCCTGGGGGTGGCCCCAGCGGCGCCACATTGGCTCACCGGCGTTCATCGCCGGCGCGCGCTCCGGCGACCACCAGAGACGGCGGCGTCGCGCGGAAACGGCCGTCCGGCCACGGTTCAAAGCGCGGTGCGGCTCATTCGAATGCCCACTCGATCCCGCACTCGATGGTGGCCTCGATTGGACGCGGGGAGGGCTACAGCGTCGACGGCGACCACCATGGCGGATGCCGAAATCGGTCACCATTCGGGTTCGGGCAAAACGGCGACGAGAGGAAGCGCGGCTGCTCACCTTCGACTCCTAGCAGCATACTGCGTGCTCACTTGCTCACGACAGCAACTACAACGACGGTAGCACTAACTGTGGCGGAGCTCAGCTCGGGCTCGACGGCGGCGGCTACAAGAGCTCAAAACAGAGCTCGAACGGAGAGGGAGGGGTAGGGGGAGCTCACGTAGGAGCTCACGGAGGCTCGTCGGGGAGTTTAGGAGCGCAGAGGCGGCAGATCGACGCGGCGGAGCCGGTTGGCCGTAGGGGAAGAAGTAGAAGAGTGCGGCGCCGTGGTGGCCTCCCGATCCCGATCCAGAGGCATCGTCGATGTAGCCGTCCACGGCGGTGCTCCAAGACACAGCAGTGAGGCGGGAGGAACGCGGTGGGCGCGCGATTTACAGGGGCGGCGCCATGGCTGCTTTCGGGCGAGGTGGAGAGAGAGCGAGGGGGAGGGAGTGGTGCGGCTAGGGTTCGCAGGGGGGTGCGGGGCGTTGCTCTTATCCGCGGCGCGGGCGCGGGCGCGCGCTGTCGAGCGAGGGAGGGGGGGCCGGTGCGCTGCGACAGCGAGCGCGCGTGAACAACGCGAGGTAGGAGGCGGGGCTAGATGGGCTGGGCCGGTGCTATAGATAGTATGCCTAAGTGCACAGTAGTTTTAGGCCTTTTCTCTCTTCTCTTTTTCTGTTTTCTTTTCTTTTCTGTCTTGCAAATAGTTTGGCACCCAAATGAATTTTGTAAAATATGTGACCTGGTCCATAAATCACAGTGCAAGATATCCTATCACCAAAAATTAGTTTGGGGTATTTATCATTTCATATGTATATTATATTTAATTAATAGGTTATTAAATATTGTTTTCAGCCACTGTTTGAGGATGTTTAAGTCACTTATCCAATTTCAATAAGGTTGGTTACAATTTTATCATTGCCTCCAAATTATTTGATATTTAATGAACATTTTAGTTTTCAAATTTGAACAACTTTTATTTCCACTTTAAGTTTGAATTTCCATTTGAATTTGAATTTGAAAAGAGATAGGATCCAAATGATGTTTAAGCACTGTTGATCATGTTGACATGGCATTATCAAAAGGGGATTACTGCAGCTAACCACTGAGGGTGTTACACATCATCCCTTCCTCTTTGGGGAAATAACGACGCAGTTTCAAGCGACATCACTATACCACCCTGGCCACCCTCCAAGCCCTTATCGGACCTCCTCCGCTCCACTCTATCACCACGCCGCTTTGCCTACGTCATCGTTCCACCTCTCGTTCGTCCGCCGCATAGGTGCGATCCACCCCTACGGATGCCATCAATGGGGGTCACCATGCGTGACAGGTGTAATGAAATGCCCGTGCAAAAAAATTTATAACTGTTCTACCTTTTTAAGCAGTGGATTCGGACATGGACTACTTGTATGAGAACTACGTTGAGATGTCTAACGACTCGTCCAACAAGGAGGATTATGCATATGAAACAGCGATGATGCAGGCGATCCTTGCATACGTGGAGCGTGCGAAAGAACATGTTCTCAATTTCAAGGAATTGATTAAGGGTCATCGAGTGTTGAATTGAAATAGGACTTCGGGGCATTTCACGCTGATGGACGACTACTTTGCCCCTGATGCCCTATTCACGGACTATTTTAGGCGGCACTTTCGGATGCAAAAAAAATGTGTTCGAACGCCTCTACAATGGTATCTGGCGATGACTACTTCATCTTGAAGAATGATGACGTGCGAAGAATTGGATTCTCTGGTTATCAGAAGTGCACGACTGCGTTGTGGATGCTTGCATATGACACGACCATAGATTCGTGGGACGAGTACCTTCGGATGTCTGAGATCGCATGCGCAATAAACCCCATGATCACATTTGCTACTGTGGTGGTCGAGGTGTTTGGAACTCACTACTTGAGAAGAACCAACTGTCGTAGACACCGTGAAAGCACATTTGTTCCCTTGGTGGTTTTGATAATTCATGTCAACATACATGTTGTTGGACTAATATTTTCCTCAAGTACATTTCAGGAAAAGTTCAACTTAGGCAAGTAGATGGATGGAGATGTGGTCCCCTCAAGCTATAAAGGACAAGCATTGACAAAAGCTTCAAGACTGTACATTTTTTGGTTCAGTGATCACATTGATTCCATAGGAAAGCCAATGCTATTAAAAGGGGAGGAGGTTTTGATCATGAGTCATTTGCTCAAGTGCTTGAAGATATTGCTCCAAAACCCTCAGCCACACTCTCATAATCCAATCTGTCTAAAACCCTAAAGTTCTTTTGGTCCCACCTAAACACTCTCATCCAAACCCACCGAGATACACCAGACAGAACCACAACCTAAACCCTAGAAACTCGGTCTCACCAAGATGGCATTCGGTCCCACCGAAGTGCACTGGCAAACTTTTTGTAGTCCGTCAACTTCATTTTGAAATCTCCGAGTGAACCTGATAAGAATTACCGAGATGTGCAAAGTGCTTAGGTCATCACATATCGGTCCCACTAAGTGGATTCATTCGGTCTCACCGAAACGTCTAACGTTCGAATCTTTTACACTAGTCGGTGCCTCCGAGGTTTTGACCCGGTTCCACCAAGTTTTGTATAAAGGTGTGTAATGGCTAGATTATTGGTGATGGCTATATGTACCCCCCACCCACCACCTATTATCAAAGAGAGCAACCAGGACGAAGCCACTACTTCCCATATCCATTTTCTGAGAGAGAACCACCTACACTTGTGTTGAGATCAAGACATTCCACTCCAACCATTTGATCCTTGATTACTAGCCCCCTCAAGTTGCTTTCCACTCCAATCCTTCTCCCACCACCATGACAAATCTGTGAGGGGTGATTGAGTGTTGATGAAACTATCTTTTGAAGTACAAGAGCAAGGAGTTCATCATCAACAACAACATATATTACCTTTTGGAGAGTGGTGTCTCCTAGATTGGTTAGGTGTCACTTGGGAGCCTGCAAATCATGTGGAGTTCAACCACAAGTTTGTAAGGGCAAGGAGATCGTCTACTTCATGAAGATCTACCCCGAGTGAGGCTAGTCCACCTTCATTCTTGAACAGTTGTATCACCGAAGGATTTACATTTGAACTAGCATTTGAATATATATTTTTCGAGCAACCGCTAGGAGCTCTGCCTTTTCATTAAGAAGAATATAATTGACAAGTTCATTCATGAAACTAGCCGAATATCGATACATCTGCGACAAGTGCACCCACCAGCCCTGAGGCTGGGTACCAACTGAGTTGAAGACACTGCCACCTAAGTGACGATACAACGCCCTACCACCCAACATTGGTTTTCGGAGCCGCCGCTTCGACATCTACACCGACCCCAAGGTCACGCACCAGCCTAGTCAGTTACTATGTCTCCCTAGCAACCACAACCAACACACTCACACAAGAGATCACCAGAGCAGCCACTCCGAGTTCCACACCAGCCCCGACGCCGCAAACCAGCCTAGTCGATGGCATAGCCACCCAAGCGGCCAAAGCAAAACCCACATGTAGGAGACTTCCAGAGCCGCCGTTCTGACTTGAAGACTAGCCTCGAGGCCGCACACTCGCCTAGCCGCCGAGAAGCTAACAAAGTCACAGGAGCCACCAACTGACGAAGGACCGGACCTGCAAGGCATCACCCCCAAAGGGAAGCTACAATGATTGCCGTCAATGCCTGCTACTCCCGCAGGAGTTTTTGGATTTCCTTGAAGAGGAAGGGTGATGTAGCACAGCAGCAGAAAGTATTTCCCTCAATTAAGAACCAAGGTTTAATCGAACCAGTAGGAGTCTACAAGCCAGCAAGATAAACAACACCTGTACACAAACAAAATAAATTCTTGCACCCAACTTGGCAAGGGGGTTGTCAATCCCCTCGTCTTGCTAGTTACAAGGTTAAAAGCAAATAGTGATATGGCAAACGGAAAAATAGTAAAGAGAGTAGTAACACATCAACACAAATAACAATAGAGAATGGACCCTGGGGCCATAGGTTCACATAGACTTCTCTCTCAAAAGTAGGTAGTGGCATGGTAAACAAATTACTGTTGGGCAATTGACAGATAAGTAGCATTCATAACTATGATCATTCATGGCATAATCTCATATAGGCATCACGTCCGTGATAAGTAGACCGTAATCCAACTACATCTACTACTATTACTCCACCCCAAGACCACTATTAGCATGCATCTCAAAGTATTAAGTTTGTAAGAAACAGAGTAACACAATAAGCAAGATGACATGATGTAGGCAGAAAGAAACCTAGCAGTAAGATCAATTCCCATCGTTTTATCCTTAGTAGCAACAACACATCACGTGCCTTCTCCCCATTCTGTCACTGGGATATAGGTCACCGTGAGGTTGAACCTACTACTATGCACCACTCCCTCTGAAGAATTACCCATCTATCTTGGCCACAGAAGACAAATAACTCGGGAAGCATACATAGCTACTCAATCATACAATAAAGAAACTTCAAAAGATTCAATTATATTCAATGAACAATCTGATCACAAATCCACAAACCATCGGATCCCACCAAACACACCACAAAAATTACGTCGGATTGATCTCAGAGGAGATCATTGTATTGAAGATCCAAGAGAGAGAGAGAGAGAGAGAGAGAGAGAGAGAAGAAGAAGCCATCTAGCTGCTACTACAGACCCGTAGGTCCTAAAGAAACTACTCACACATTATCATGGAGGTAGCAAGGTTGATGAAGATGGCCACCCCAATGGTTTCCCCCTTCGGTAGAGCTCTGTAACATGGCTCCAGATGGGATTGCTTCAGAACAGAGGCTTGCGATGGCGATAAAATTGTTTTGTCTGTCTCTTTGAGGGTTCGGGAATATTGGGAATTTATAGGCCAGGAATTAGGTCAAACGGAGCCACAAGGGGCCCACAAGCTTGGATGGCACGACCAGGGGTAGGCCGCGCCCCTGGGCTTGTGGGCCTTGTGTGCATCTTCTGGTCTTCTTCCGAAGCTTCTAGGGTCTCTTATTTTCCATAAAAAATCGTCGTAAAATTTCATCGTGTTTGAAACTTTCTAGATGTGTGTTTTTTTCTACGAAACCATAAACATGCAAAAAATGGAACTGGCATTGGGCACTAAATTAATAAGTTAGTTCAGAAAAATAGTATAAAATGATTTAAAAAAAAGCATACAAAAGTGATACTATAATAACATTTAACAATAAAAAATTATAAATACTTTGGAGACGTATCAACGTCCGCTTCGACCAAGGCTGAAGCATGGGTTTTCACCCGGAGACCGATGTGACAAGGGCGGTGAAGAGGATCCACGACGACGCCTCCAATGCAGGGAAGGCGTCCTAGGACACTGCGAACGTCGGCATCGACTGAGCTCGAGCTAGGTTTTCACCTAGAGCTCACCAAACCCATCGTCACCATAGCCAACCCAGCCAACCACCAACATACCAAGCGCTAGACAGCTCGCCGGCACCAACAACCACCACCACCAATGCCTCTCATGCCGCCATGACAACCCATGTCCCACACACAAGTGCGGCGCCGCCATCCTCCATCCTTGTTGCTATCGAAGACAACGCAACCCACACAACTGCCTCACTAGAGCACCACGCCAGCCGCCACGCAGCCACCCAAACCTCTAGCTCCGCTGCCCCGGACAGGCGAACATCACGTGTCGCCACTCTGCTGCCTGCACGGCCCAGAGCGACTAGCGACCCGCCTCAGCGCAGCACACACCCTCCCGTGAGAAGAAGAGGGACTCCCAAGCCTCTGGTAGCATGCCAGGTCCAGCAAATGCGATGCCACCGCACCGCCGTCCTGACCCGCAGCACACTGCGCTGCCCGGACACGGCTGGCCCAGCGGGATCTGGGCGAGATGAAGCCAAGTCTGCCGGCACTATGTCCCAGCAACGCCCACACAACAACGCCCGGCGAGGAGGGAGCCCACCGCCACGACGCCCCTGGGGTCGCCGCCCTGGCATCCCTTCATTAGCAAACAACCCTTCGTAACACTGTTCGCGGATAAGTCCATGTATCATTGTTCCCAACTAGCCACTGTTCACATTTGGGGGACAAAGTTGGATGACCGGATCTCGTATCACTGTTCGCGGACGAGTCCATGTTCCCTTCCAATGCCAAACAAGCTGACAATAGTGCTCCTTGTGTTGGTGTGCACCTCTTTCAACGCCGTTTTATATAAGCTAAGAGTAAACACCTCCATTATCCACGAAATAACCCTCATCGAAGCATCTTCTCCTTACCTCGCCAAAATCATAGATAATGGGTGTGTCTAAGACTCAATCGACTGAGACTTAACGAAGTCTAAGTTGACTGATGTCATATATAAATTGATCACACGTTTAACTCTGTTCGCTTGCGTGGAGTTCGGTTTTCCTGTTCGTTCCGCGTTGGCCTACGTTGCCTCACCGCGTGGGCTGGCATTGGGTTGTATTGCCATTGTCCATTGTTGTGTCTGTGTTATTTATTTATTTGAGCTTTTTACTGGATTGCTAGAACATTGTTCCGTTAGGCGTATTGCCGCGCAGTACAATGTAGCACTGCTATCGTATGCCACGAGAAACTCCCTAACCAGCACGAATCTTAATACATATTGATCCGGCGGCTGAACATATGACTGGGACTTTGCAAAATCTGGGTCGACTGATATTTAGTAATATCAGGAGGTAAATTATAATAAAGCTCTTCATCTCCCAAAACCAGTGTGCCATTTCTCTTCTTGGACCCTTCTTGGGCCCCTCTCCGCCTCTCAGCTTTTTGACAAGAGCACCCTCCGCTTACAGGAAATCAGAAGCCCCCACCTCCTCACGCTGCTCCACCGCCGTCGCTGCCATGGCCGACCGCCTCGTCCTGCTCGTCCTCGTCGTCGCCGCCGCAGCCCTCACCGTAGCCTCCCCAGTCGCCGCCGCGCGTCCCTGCAACACCCTCTTCATCTCCTCCCACTCGGCCAACGCTAACCCCAGCAACGACCCCGACCACCGCTCCCCCCTCACCACCACGGTCGTCACCGTCTTCCGCATCCGCCGCTTCGGCCCCCACTTCCTCCGCACCCAAGGCCACGCGCATCCCCACCTCAACCACCACCACCACCACCTGCACTCCATCCCCGCCAACATCCAGATCCGCCGCCCCGAGCTCCCAGAGCTTCCTCACTCTGCGACCGGCGTTGCCGCGAGCATCCAGGAGCGCGTCAAGGACATCCTCGTGGTCCTCGTCGGGATCCTCTTCGGTATCGGCTGCGGCGCGCTCACTGCTGCCTCCATGTACCGCGTGTGGTCCGTAATCGCCGGCCCCGGCGCGTCCTCCCACTACGACGAGCTCTACGGCGACGAGGCATCCGACTCCGAGAGCCCCAAGAAGGTCGGCTATGTCATCATCCCCGGCGTCGAGGCCTACGACGGTGGTAAGAACTAGAGTGTAGGGTTTCCCTTTCCCAGGAGTGGCAAGTTCCATGATATGCCTGTGTGCTGCTGTTTGTGTGTTGCGTAATAATCCGTAAAATGCCTCTGTGATGTGTAGTTGGGCCGTAGTAGTGTTGTGCCCTCCATGTGAATACGCTCTTGATGCGCACTTATGCTGTGAAATGTGCTTCGTTTCTAGTAATGAACTTATGGATGAATGTCCTGAAATGTTATGAGTATTCTGAAATTCATGATGTTTGCTCTGTTCCTAATTGTTAATATGACTCTTGGGGATCGTTGGTAATCTGTTTATTAGGTTAAATTGTCAAACATTGTTCTTAAGGGCACGCTTGTTTCTCGCAACCGCGATGGTTGAAACTTTGGTGGTCGTACTGGTCTGGTGCTGTTATAACTCATATAAGCATTTACAAGTGCATACTGCCAACACATGCTAGCCGTTTACTTGTTTTGTCATATTCATCAGTTTGACCTATTCATTGACTTACCCGAAGTGTTGATGACTATAAATGTACAATGTTTGCTTGTTAATCGGACAAGTTTATCTGGTGCTATCGATTGTAGATGCGGCATAAAATTGCTTACCAGTAGCCTTGTACATTTGACAGGAAGGTCAGCTTGTACATTGACAAGTGGTAGATGTTCTTGATGATGAGAGCCTTTGACAAGTTTATCCCATTTTACTGTTCTACTTCCTCCATTTCTAAATATATGATGTTTTGTTAGTTTAATTTGAACTACCAAAACATCATATATTTAGGAACGGAGGGAGTAGAAGCCAAATGCTGATCTAGGTTAAATTTAGTTCTTTGTCTTGGATCTGCTTAACTGTGAATGGTGTATGCATTCAGCATAGTTTTGTAGGTAGGCGGTACTTACCCAACGATATTATATCTTTTTTTTTGGCATAACGATATTATATCTTGGGTAAGGGGAATGTGTTCATGTCGGTTTCAGCAAGGTTCCTTCAAAATTATAATCTCGTCTCTTTCTTTTTTTGAGAGTATGCAAAATGCGTACCATAGCTTTGATAGAAGAGAGAAAGTCAATATACAAGAATTTGTTGCCCCTAGCCACACCTCAGCCAGGGCAACCATAGCTCCTACTCCTGAAAAAGAAACTACTCCTCACAGTCGCTGGCATAATTGATTTGATACACGGGCTAAAAGGCCGCAGAGGAGTACAACGAGGAAAGAACGGGGAAGAATAGGCATCCAGGAGTTCACCAGATTTGTACTCACAGAGATGTGCCGTGAACCATGGTCGCTGAAGCTGTAGCTCCACCTAGATAGACAGACATGGCATTCCATATTAGTCACAGCATGAGCATAGGAGAAGTACATAATACATAATTACATATCATAAATAAAGCTGAAATTAGGGTCTCAGGAAGGAAAATGTTGGGTGAAATACAGGGTCTACAGTAATAATGACATAATGGTAGTACTAGTAACCACCGAGGCAACACTTTCAGTTATGCTAATAGGTAATCCTTGAACTCTTTGTACCAAGAGCTCGATGAATGTGTCAATTTTCTATGCTCAACAACTTTGATTTTGTTATTCTCAAGATTGTCAAAAGTGCAATTCCGTTCTTTTGGGTGCTGTTATAAAGTTAACGTGGTATTTGTTGGGATAAAATTAATAATTGTGCAAATCCTGCGTGCCAGATTTTCTCTTGGCTTAGCGGCGAAGGAATCATAGCTCTCGCTTCTTTGCATACCGTATATAATCTGAACTGTTTGCGATGTAGGGATGCACAAATCCTGCGCGGCAAATTTTTCCCTTGGCTTACTGGGGAAGACCGTAGTTTTCGCTTTGCATACGGGTGTTCTATCTAAAACGTTTGCGACGAAGAACTCCACAAATCTTGTTCGACACATTTTTCCTTGGCTTATTTGGGAAGCTATCGGGTTGCATACGGGTGTTCTATCTTAAACGTTTGCGATGAGTGTTTTAAATTTAAAAATCATTGACATTTTTTTTAAATCGTTTAATAAGTTTGTACATTCAGAGAGGAAAACACAAGTTTGTTTAAACCATATGTTTTATTCAGTCACACTGCAACTTTATATTCATACGATCGAGATACAGTATTAAACCAAAAATAATAATTTCGACGGTGGCGGAGGCGCCACGCCAACGTTGTCGTTGTCATCCTCCGGGACGCCGTTGTTGAAGTCTTCAATGCAGCACAGAATGTTCTTCACTTGGAAATCAAACATCATGTCGTCGCGCAATCGATGGGCGGGGCGTGGGAGGACGTCAACTCGCGGTGCTGCGAGGTAGCGTCGACGGCGGCGTCCCATGACACTGAGGAGGGCGCGCGCACAGGCACGGGCGCAGCGTGTGCAGGCAAACGCACGGGGACCAACGCCGCGGTGGGTGCAGGGGCGTGCACGGGCACGGGCGCTGGCGCTGGCATGTACACGAGCTCGCACGGGTCCGCGGGGACCTTGCTGACGTCCGCGGCTTCCAGCTCTGTGATAGTGCTCGACGACCAGCCCGTCAATACTACGGGGATGGTCGCTGGCGCGGGCGCGGTGATGGGAGCTGGGACGGGCGCGGGGGCAGCAACGGCCGCAGCCAGCTGGTTCAGGGCCATGTCCATGAGGCCCCATTCCTCCTTATTTTCTATCTCGTCCGGCTCGGGGTCGACTTCACCAAACTGGAAGACTAGTGGCAGATGATCCTTCTGCGCCATGGCGTTGGTGGAGGCCCACGGGAGGGGAATGGGAGGCGAACAGTAAGGCCGCCCGTATTAAACAGTGGCTCGGGCGCCATTAATGGAGAGGATGCGAGCAAGGCGGGTGGGAATGGAAGTCAAAGGGCTCGCTTTCCAGTGAGCCTGCACAGCGTACAGCTCGCACGCTTCCTGGTGAGCCTGCGCATTGGGGGACAGCTTACACGCCTCCCGGTCAGCCTGTGACTGCGCTCGCACGCCTCCCGTCTACTCAAGCAGCTGTCCGCACGGCACCTCCTAGCCATTAAAAGTGTGACGCGTGGCGTCACGTGAATGGTTAACAGAACGCCCACGATTTAAATTATACAAACGTTTGAGATGATAAGGTGGCAGCTATTTGTTTCAAAATGCCTTTGTTGGCTGTTGATTCGAGCGCGCCTTCTCTCAAATTGGACACAAAAAATACCACAGCATGTCGGGTGCCATTCCATGGTAGCATGCCAAGTTTCATGAAATTCAGACGAGTTTTGAATTTACTAGAATTTAAAAACAAGGTATCTCAACGTTTTGCCGGCAAGCAACGGTGCCCTGGTGTTTGAAATTCATTCCCATTTCTTGCATGGGACCTAAGCATGCACCCAAGACACACATTTGATTTTTGAACCCATTTTTCTGCATTGGAGCATGTGCATGTAGTTCAAATTTGAATTATGCACATAAAATGGTTAGAAAACTCAGTTAATGTATAAAAATATTCAAACAAACTCTGAAAAATTTCAAGTTTTAACACGACTCCTGTTGCTCTATGTTGCCATTAGGACAAAATTTGAAAGCAAAAGGAGGCAACGAATATCGTTTCATCCACGAAGGAGGCACACTCCCTACCGGAACCATGAGGCTTGTTGTGAGAAGCTCTGGTTTGTGAGAAGCTTATACCCAAACCTGCCCTAAATAGGATAATATTTTTACCACAGCATGTTGTTGTCGTTCCATGATATCATGCCAAGTTTCATGAATTTCAGACGAGTTTTGGATTTACTAGAATTTTAAAACCACGTATATCAATGTTTGCGGCCAAGCGACGATGCCGAGGTGTCTCACATTCATTCTCATTTCTTGCATGGGACCTAAGCATCCAACCAAGGACACACATTTGATTTTTCAATCCATTTATATGCACTGGAGCATGTGCTTGTAGTTCAAATTTGAATTATGCACATAAATGCATAGAAAATTCAGTTAATGTATAAAAATGTCAAAACGAACCTAAAAAAAATCCAAAATTTAACATAACATTTATGTTGTTCTATGTTGACACTAGAAAAAATTGAAAGCAAAAAGAGACAACGAATATCGTTTCGTCCACAAAGGTGCATGAGGCTTGTTGTGAGAAGTTCTGATTTGTGAGAAGCTTATACCCAAACCTGCCCCAAATGGGACAATGTTTTTACCGCAACATGTTGTCATTCCATGGTAGCAAGCCAAGTTTCATGAATTTCAGACGAGTTTTGGATTTACTAGAATTTTAAAACCATGTATCTCAATGTTTGCGGCCAAGAGACGGTGCCGAGGTGTTTTGTCGTGGATTTAACACGGCAGATGTCCTAGTGAAAGGACTTAGGTGTGGAGCCATCACAACTAGGTTAGCTTGAAGGGGTTGAACGGGACAAAGGACACGAAGAATTTACCCAGGTTCGGCCCCTCGAAACGAGGTAAAAGCCTATGTCCTACTTCTAGTTGTATTGCTTGAGTTTCGATTACAAGGGAGCGAATACGCTTGACCTAGTTCTCGGCCTGTTCTTTCTTGAGTTAACCCGCCGCCGGGTCTCGCCTTTATATACAGGTCGATGTCCGGCGGCTTACAAAGTCCCGGCCAGCTCACACAACGTGACCGGCTCGGTTTCTAACCAAACCTGCCTTACAGAGCAGGTTAACCTTGAACAGCTCACACCTTCGGGTCTTGAATCACCTCCGGGTCTTGGGCCTCCAATAAGCTTGCTTTATGAACCGCCATCATTATGTCTTCTTGGACCTCTTGGGCCTTCTTTACAATAAGTCACCAACGGTGTAACCCGGCCCCTCCTGGGCGGGTCACACCTCGGAGTTATATCCCCAACATTAGGCCCCAGGTTGATTTGAACTTGTTCATATCAATCTTCACTCCTTCATTTAACAATCCATGCCGGTGCTAATATCTTATGCAGATCACCATGACCCGCCATGCCATCATGTAAACAGAAACATCATAACCCGCCATGATGTCATGTGCATTAATTCCATACAAGACCCAGCATATCTTCAACGGATCCTTATCTTTAATAGGCTTCCCGAGAATCAAGGCGCTTGCATTGCTTAGCATAATCATTTTACCTCCTCGATCCCCGCGCATGCCATCTTAACATCTCCTTATAAATAGGGACAGGGGGCCTTCCTTTTCATTTTTACCCCGGCCTCTGCCGCTTCTTCTTCCTCGCGACGACCGACGCCTCCGGAGCTCCACCGCCCCCGTCGACTGCATCAATCTTGGCCACTGCATCAACCTGACCTCGACCAGAGAACGGAGGCGCCCCTCCGCTGCTCATCAGCATCTCCAGGTACCCATCTCCTTTTTCCTCATATCTGCATTAGGGTTTCCACCGTTCTTCGGTGTTCGTCGGCGTTCATCACCCTTGTATCTAGTTCATCGACCACATCACCTTAGTAGGACCAAAACGCGATGCTAAAGTCACGCCTTACTCCCCTTTCAAATCCGCCATCAAATACGGATCCACTTGCTGCTGTTGAGATTCATTCCCCACACTTGTGGTTCGTCCCCTGTTTTTAGGGCTAGTAATTTTCTCCTGTTTCTGTATCGGCCGTAGATCCGAAATTGTAAGCAGAATATGTGAAACTTGTTTGTTTAGCACTTAGTGAAAAATTATCCAATCCCCAGATCTTGTGACCATCGGCTCGACCACTGGTGTACGGGCGGCTCAAATAATATTTTGTAACTCGCCAAATAAGTTGTTTAAACTGCCAGTACTTATCCAGACTTGACATTATCCGGCTCGTACCTCGCCGGCTTAACCATACAATTCTCTTTTCTGCAACCATTAGGCGGCTTACCAATCCTTGCATCTGACCAATAGTAGCTTTACTTTGTTCAACCATCGGGCGGCTTATCATCACCAATTTGACCCGCCGTGATCTCCTTTCTAGGTTTTCACCTGATCAAAATGACTAAGACCGTCACCTCCTATGACTGGGTCGTTTCCAAGGTCACAGAGTAGACTCTCCAAGAGTTTGTTGCCATGGGCGTTTTACCACCTAAGGATGTCATCAATTGGCGGGTTCCAGGGGCTGAGGTCCCACCTCAACCAAAGGAAGGAGAAGTTATAGTTTTCTCTGATCATATGCTCCGAGGCTTCTCACCGCCCGGCTCAAAATTCTTCCGTGACGTCTTGAATTTCTATCAGCTTCAACCTCAAGGCATCGGACCCAATTCAGTTTCCAATATTTGCAATTTTCAAGTCTTCTGTGAAGTATATCTGCAAGAGGAGCCCGGCGTTGACCTCTCCAGGGAGTATTACTACTTGAACCGCCAAACAGAGATGACAGACGGGCCCAGCCTTGAACTTGGTGGAATTTCTATCCAAAGGCGAAGAGATGTCGTCTTTCCTGCAGCTGCACCTCCCAGTCACCCCAAAGACTGGAACCAGACTTGGTTTTATTGCCACGACACTTCTCCGGCGGGTGAAAATCCTCTGCCGGGTTTCCATATTCACCGGCTCAACCCCAGACACCCACTTCCAGACCAGATCAGCTCTGCCGAACGAGCCAAATATGGACCCACTTTTACTAAGATAAGAGCCCTGATGGCAAACGGCTTGACCGGTATTGACCTGGTCCGATGCTGGGTTAGCTGGAGAATCATGCCTTTAAGCCGCCGCCCCGGCTTAATGTGCACATACACAGGCGATGTGAATGACCCCTTGCGGTACAACTCCACACCCGTTGAAGAGAAGGACATCAATGAAATGACCAAGTCTTTACTTGGAGAAACTCTAGAAGACTGCAGCAAAACGGGGCTGAGCCCCTTCTATACTCTTAACCCGGCTCCAGATGTAAGTAGTTGAAGCCCTTTTTACTTTATTCATTACTCTCATATGCTGCACTTGCCTTATTATCTTGCTTTCTTCAGGCCGGCTCTCCCTTTTGGAATAAGAAGCTTCAAGATAAGCCGGGGAAAGACCAAAGCTTCCAAGAAACCCGCCAAGAAGAAAGTAGATGCAACAAATCCATTTACACTGGATGATGAATCGGAGGTAGAACTTGACTCCCTTGGCTCCTTTTTTGTACATCTTATTGACGCTGACCCCTCTCAGGATGATGCGGAGACCAGCCAGGCAGATGCCGTAGAGGTAACTATTATTTCCTCCTACTTAGAGCCTTTTCCAAGACAAAAAAGTCGGCACGTGACCCGGAAAGTAAGGTTTTCTCACCCTTTAGCTTACTTGGATCCAAACTTCATTTTGAAGAAACAACAGCATGAAGCTCGACGTACAACCCGGAACAGCGGAGGGGGAGACCTTCATGCCGGCTTACCCAATACACCGGCCCCTCGCAAACGCCGAAAAGAGGTGCCGTAGAATTTGATCCTCTCCTTTCCCAAGGCGGGTCTTATCCGTCAACCACTTAATCTTTTCGATTCAAATTATCAGGGAACCTCTCACTCATCCTCCGACGACTCTACCGGAACTCAGATACCGCTCTTCAAAGTTGCCCCTGGGTGAGAACATTTAACCTCTTTGTTGTTTAATACCTTACCAACTAATATGTTAACATCTTCATATGTCTTACTTTCAGCGGTATAGCCAAACCCAGCAAGAAATTGAAGATGAACAAGCCAGCCGAAGACCCCAAGGTTACTGAGCCGGAGAAACAAACCATATCTGAAGCTTCTCATCAAACCCCTGAGGTTGCTGCTGATGACCCGCCACCAGAGACTCACGACGTCATGGTGGATCCAATGGGTGTTGACCCATCCAGAGCTAAGCCGCCCAGTCCCATAAAACCTGCTGAAGAGCCTCCTTCGCAACAAACTGCTGCGGATGTCATTATTACCGGCACTGGTTATGCTGAACCTGGGAACCCCACCATTCTGGCCAAGCATTCAGCCAAAGAAGAATTAATTGAAAAGAGCAAGGCCAGATTTGACGTTGCCAATTACTCACACTTGGGCGTCGGTGAATTATACTCTGGTTATCTGAGCCAGCTGCATACTTGTCGTGATCTGGAGGCGGATCTAGTCAAGAAATTGTGACAAAAATATGAGGTATGAACATCTGTTTCTCTTGCATATGTAGTCATCCATCCCCCAAGTCTTATCCGTAGGAAAAGATATAGTTGAGTAGGGTTAAGACTTGTCCATATGTCATTGCAACTCTAAAATCATAGCCCTCAAGGGCCGGCTTATCATGATAAAGACGAGCCGGATTGCTTTCATGACTTCAAAAGAAAAGCTCTAGACCATATCCCTGACGGGCCGGCTTATCTTGATAAAGATGAGCCGGATCAGTTCCATTACCTTGAAAGAAAAACTGCAAACCATAGCCCTCATGAGCCGGCTTAACTTGGTAAAGATGAACCGGATCAGTTCCGTTATCTTGAAAGAAAAACTGCAGACCATAGCCCTCATGAGCCGGCTCATGTTGATAAAGATGAGCCGGATCATTAACAATATATACTGCGAAAAAGAGCTTCCGCACACATTAGCCCCCAAATGTCAAGTGCTTTGCTTGCAACGTACTTGAGACTTGTATGTATAGTGTCTCCTGAGAAATATGTTTATAATTGTTTTAACTCGTACTTGCAGGATGCTTTAACTCAGGCTGAATCCCAATTGGTCGATTTAAAGACTAGGCTTGAGCATCAAGAGGCTGAAAGACGCAAGGCTGACTCCAAGACTAAGTTTATTCTGGAAGAGAACGAGAAGCTCAGAGCTGGGTTTTCCACAGAAAGAAATGCCCGGGATAAGGAAAAAGCCGGCTTAGTGCAAAGAGCAGAGACTGCCGAATCTTCCTTGAAAGAGACCACTGCAGAACTGACCGGCTTAAAACACCATATCTCACAGATGACATATGCTATCTTTGGTAAGGAATCCGGGATGCTTTAACCATTTCCAATTTTTATCTTTTAACCCGCCTGGCGACTTATCTGTGCGCTCATTTAACAGGCTCCAGGAGTGCCAACCTTGGCCAGGACATGTTGATGAAGCTGAAGGCGGTTTACACTTTGGTAGAACAATTGTACACAGGTACTCAGCGAACCATAGCGGCCATCTCGCACAGTAAACAACCACCTTCACTCATCAGGGAGGTACTGGACAAACTATCCGTCATGCCCCAAAAATTGAAGAGATTAAGCGATCATCCGCCCGAGCCGGTGCTATCATTGCTTTGAGCCGGGCCAAAGCATGGCAAGCGGAATTAGACCCGGTGGAATTGGCCACCGGTTGTCCAAGCTTTAAAGAAGACGGATCGCCTTTTGATGAAGCAGATTTTACCAAGTGCGTAAAAAAGATGCGTCCCTTGGCGAGCAAATTGGCTGAAGAGACTAATTTGTCCAAATACCAGGCGGCTTACACGATGGAAAACTCCAAAGTGAAAGCGCCAACTTATGAGATTGTGGATCTTATTCCTCCAATACGTAAGCATACTTTTGCTCCTGACATTGATCCGTCCACACTTATAGATGATGAAGCTGTGTTCAAAGCCTTAACTGGCCTCGACTGGACATCACCTCACTTCCAGACGATGGACGAAGAAGAAGAACCGGCGCAGGATAACCCGGAGGCTTCAACTCGCCAGGACCAACAGAACTAATCCAAGGGGCGGCTCTTAGACTGCGGCGTAGAATGTCTTTTGAAAATCTCTTAATCTTGTAGGCTTGGGAAAGCCTTGTAATAGACTAGTTGAAACATTGATCTGTCATGCCATCGTGCATGTGGTATCCTTTGAATGTTTAAACCGCCGAGCTTGATTTTTATCACCCGCCACTTGTGCGTATAATATTATCAGGTATGTGGATCAGATCAAGCATCATCATACTTCATGTACACAAGGAAACATCATATGCCCTGGCGGTTTACGATAGGGCGGGTCACAAATATCTTTGAAAAAACCCTGATATCATAGTCTTGGATAAAAAAGACTAAAGGCTATGGAAACCAAAAATATACACGCGACTTAAAGTCGAGGCCAGGGCGGGTTAGAAAAAACCCTAAAACTCTTATTCAGGTATGAAAAACCATACCTGTAAACTGACATCATAATGATGCTGTAACGATGGTAATCCAGCATGGGTTTTAACCCGTACACATGAAAGATCATGATTTGAATTTATTCCAGGCGAATCATCCTGGCGACTTAAAGTCTGCTTATCATGGCGGGTTATTAACCCAATATGCTCAAGTATGAGTCATAGAAGTAAGGCTACATGGCCTGAATTGCAAAACCATATGTTAATATGGAAAAAAGGATATAAATCCAACTTTTGCAGAAAAAACCAGCAAATTATAAAAACAAGGCTTTCATAGGCCGCCAAGCCTAAAACTCAAGTGCTTTCATGGGCCGCACAGCCACTGAGTTAATTCCTGCACACCTGTAAGCCGGCCCTCACATGACAAACCGCCGTTTTAACTTTAACAAGTTCAGGGTCTTTTTTAAAAGATTGACTGTCAAGAGTACGGCGGGTCATTCCAGGATTACCTGGGCGGAGTAACAACGACATACAGGCCGGATAACCCGGAATTTGGTGTTTACACCTGGCTAGGAAGCCGATCAAGAGGGTAAGCATAGCTATGCTCATTGAGCAGGAAGCCCCCAAGTGACCAATAAGACGATAGTGGCTAGGAAGCCGATCAAGAGGGTAAGCATAGCTATGCTCATTGAGCAGGAAGCCCCCAAGTGATCAATAAGAAGGTGGCTAGGAAGCCGATCAATAGGGTAAGCATAGCTATGCTTATTGAGCAGGAAGCCCCCAAGTGATCAATAAGACGGTGGCTAGGAAGCCGATCAAGAGGGTAAGCATAGCTATGCTCATTGAGCAGGAAGCCCCCAAGTGATCAATAAGACGGTGGCTAGGAAGCCGATCAAGAGGGTAAGCATAGCTATGCTCATTGAGCAAGAAGCCCCCAAGTGACCTTATGAACAAACAATAAACGCTCAGATTCGTAGAAGTGAAACGACAGAGGCCCTGAATTATCAGGGATGCCGGCTTTATTATAACGATCATAATATGTACACTGAAGAAAAGTATATACAGCATAAGAGCCGGTGGCTTAGGTGTAATAAGGCCGAAGATGAGCGATGTTCCACGACCGGCGGGTCTCCTCCTCCGATGTGCGTGAATCCTTGTGTTCTCAAATATCAATGAGGTAGTATGACCCGTTGTTCAGGTTTTTGCTGACCACAAAAGGTCCTTCCCAAGGTGGGGATAACTTGTGCATGTCTGTCTGATCTTGGATTAGCCGGAGCACCAAATCACCTTCTTGAAAGGTCCGGGTCCTAACTCGGCGGCTATGATAGCGATGCAAATCTTGCTGGTATATCGCCGAACGAGCCGCCGCAAGGTCACGCTCTTCATCCAACATATCAAGAGCATCCTGACGTGCTTTTTCATTATCAGCTTCAACATAAGCCGCCACCCGGGGCGAGTCATGATGGATATCACTTGGAAGAACCGCCTCTGCCCCATAGACCATGAAGAAAGGCGTATAGCCCGTTGACCTGTTAGGAGTAGTATTAATGCTCCAAATTACTGAGGGCAACTCCTCAACCCAACAACCCGGCATGCGTTGCAATGGAACCATAAGCCGGGGTTTTATGCCTTTCAAGATTTCCTGATTGGCCCTCTCAGCTTGACCGTTAGACTGCAGATGAGCCACAGACGACACGTCAAGGCGAATATGTTTTCGTTGACAGAACTCTTTCATAGCGCCCTTAGACAGATTAGTGCCATTATCAGTTATGATACTGTGAGGGTAGCCAAAACAGAAGATCACCTTCTTAATGAATTGAACCGCCGTTGCCGCATCACACTTACTGACCGGCTCTGCCTCAACCCACTTGGTAAACTTGTCAACCACCACCAAGAGGTGGGTCTTTTTGTCCTTGGACCTCTTGAAAGGTCCAACCATATCCAGCCCCCAGACTGCAAATAGCCAAGTAATTAGAATCATCCTCAATTCTTGAGCCAGCACATGAGCTCGTCTAGAAAATTTCTGACAGCCATCACACTTGCTAACCAGATCTTCCACATTAGCATGAGCCATCAACCAATAAAACCCATGATGAAAAGCTTTAGCCACAAGAGATTTAGAGCCGGCGTGATGGCCACAATCTCCTTCATGAATCTCCCTTAGGATCGCATGGCCCTCTTCAGGAGAAATACAGCGCTGGAACACGCCTGTGACGCTGCATCGGTGTAACTCGCCATTGACAATAGTCATAGACTTAGACCGCCAGGTTATCTGCCTGGCCAAAGTTTCATCCTCATGTAACTCTCCCCGGGTCATATAAGCCAAATAAGGAACCGTCCAATCAGGGATGGCATGGAGAGCCGCCACCAACTGCACCTCCGGGTCAGGAATAGCAAGATCCTCTTCAGATAGCAACTTAACTGAAGGATTATGTAACACATCAATAAAAACATTAGGGGGCACCGGCTTACGTTGTGACCCAAGTCGGCTCAAAGCATCAGCCGCCTCGTTCTTCCTTCGATCCAGATGCTCCACCTGATAACCTTTGAAGTGACCAGCGACATTATCAACCGCCCGGCGATAAGCCGCCATGAGTGGGTCTTTAGAATCCCAAGTGCCGGAGACCTGCTGAGCCACCAAATCCGAGTCGCCAAAGCACCTGACCCGGTTTAGATTCATATCTTTGGCCACCTTTAGGCCATGAAGCAAGGCTTCATATTCAGCTGCATTGTTAGTACAGGGAAACATCAGCCTTAAGACATAACAAAACTTGTCACCTCGTGGGGAAGTCAAAATAACTCTAGCCCCCGAGCCTTTCAATTGCCTGGATCCATCAAAATGAATAGTCCAATATGTATTATCAGGCTTCTCCTCAGGCATCTGCAACTCTGTCCAGTCGTTAATAAAATCCACAAGAGCTTGGGACTTGATAGCTGTTCTTGGCACATATTTCAAACCATGGGGTCCAAGCTCAATGGCCCACTTGGCCACTCGGCCAGTAGCTTCTCTGTTTTGAATAGTATCGCCTAAGGGAGCAGAACTGACCACAGTAATAGGATGGCCAAGAAAATAATGCTTCAACTTGCGACTGGCCATGAACACCCCATATACTAGCTTCTGCCAATGTGGATATATCTGTTTAGACTCGATTAAGACCTCACTGACATAATAAGCCAGCCTTTGAACAGGATATTCTTTACCCGTCTCTTTCCTTTCCACTACAACCGCCACGCTGACGTCTCTGCTATTAGCAGCCACATATAAAAGCAAGGGCTCCTCAACAGGAGCTGCAAGAACCGACGGCTCAGCTAACTATTTTTTAAGCGCCTCAAACGCCTCATTGGCTGCATCACTCCATACAAAACAATCTGTCTTCTTCATCATCTGATACAGAGGAATAGCCTTCTCTCCCAGGCGGCTTATAAACCGGCTTAAAGCTGCAATACGACCCGCCAAACGCTGGACATCATTAATGCACGCCGGCTTAGCCAATGAAGTAATAGCCTTGGTTTTCTCCGGGTTAGCTTCAATACCTCTCTCAGAGACCAGAAAACCTAAGATCTTGCCTGCAGGCACACCAAAAACACATTTGGTCGGGTTAAGCATCATCTTGTAGACCCGGAGGTTATCGAAGGTCTCCTTCAAATCATCTAGCAGAGTCTCCTTCTTTCTGGATTTTACAACAATGTCATCCACATAAGCATGAACATTTCGTCCTATCTGGTTAAGAAGACAATTCTGAACACAACGTTGATAAGTCGCCTGGGCGCTCTTGAGCCCAAAAAGCATAGACACATAGCAGAAAGCTCCAAAAGGCGTGATGAAAGCCATCTTCTCTTGGTCTTTAACTGCCATCTTGATCTGATGATAACCAGAATAAGCATCCAAGAAACTCAAACGCTCACAATCCGCCATAGCGTCAATGATCTGATCAATGCGGGGAAGGGCGAAAGGATCAGCTGGACAAGCCTTATTAAGGTCCATATAATCCACACACATACGCCAAGTGCCATTCTTCTTAAGTACCAGCACCGGGTTAGCCAACCACTCAGGGTGAAAAACTTCAATGATGAACCCGGCTGCTAAGAGCCGGGCCACCTCTTCTCCAATGGCCTTGCATCTCTCCTCATTAAAACGACAAAGGAATTGCTTGACCAGTTTAAAATTGGGATCGATATTGAGAGTGTGCTCAGCGAGTTCTCTTGGTACACCCGGCATGTCTGAAGGCTTCCATGCAAAGATGTCCCGGTTCTCACGGATGAACTCGATGAGCGCGCTTTCCTATTTCGGATCCATATTAGCACTGATGACGAGCTGCTGAGATGAGTCGCCAGGGATAAAATCAACCTGTTTGGTGTCATCTGCCGACTTAAACTTCAGCAAAGGATCATGTTCTGTGGTTGGTTTCTTCAAAGGGGTCATATCCGCCGGGTTAACATTATCTTTATAAAACTTCAGCTCCTCAGTAGCACAGGCAGACTCAGCATAAGCAGCATCACCTTCTTCACATTCCAAAGCTATTTTTCTGTCCCCATGGACTGTGATGGTACCCTTACGACCCGGCATTTTGAGCTTTAGATATACGTAACAAGGTCGTGCCATAAACTTGGCGTAAGCCGGCCGTCCAAACAAAGCGTGGTAAGGACTTTTGATCTTGACCACTTCAAAGGTTAATGTCTCTGCCCTGTAATCATGTTCATTGCCAAAATCTACTTCCAAAGCAATTTTACCAACTGGATAAGCTGACTTACCGGGCACCACCCCATGAAAGACTATAGAAGACGGCTTAAGATCTTTGTCCGTCAAATTCATACGGCGGAAAGTATCATAATAGAGGATGTTGATGCTGCTGCCTCCGTCCATAAGCACCTTAGCGAACTTGTAACCTCCAACCTGAGGGGCTACCACCAAAGCTAGCTGACCCGGATTATCAACCCGGGGCGGGTGATCTTCACGGCTCCATACGATCGGCTGCTCTGACCATCGTAAGTACTGAGGCACTGTCGACTCAACTGCACTTACCGCTCGTTTAAGAACCTTCTGATCTTGCTTGCACAGGCTTGTAGTGAAAACATGATATTGGCCACTATTAAGCTGCTTTGGATTACTCTGATACCCTAACTGCTGTTGCTGGTTATCCTGACTATGCTGCTGGTTATAATTGCCCTGACTACCCTGACCTTGAAATCCGGAACCTGAGCCGCCACCTCCAAAGCCAGGCCCGTACGAGCCAGATCCTGACCCGCCATGCGGGCCATTATTGTTGTGGTGGTCCTGATGAAAGCCAGAATTCTTATACTCCTTCATGATGAAACAATCTTTCCACATGTGAGTCGACGGTCTATCGGGATGACTATGCTTTGGGCAAGGCTGGTTCAACATCGCCTCAAGGTTGAACTTTGGTCCTCCAACCCAAGGTTGTGGTCTTCCCTTACGGCGCTGGCCGTCATTCTGCGCATTTGTATTGGCCACAAAATCTGACCCGCCGTCATGTTGCTTGCGCTTACCATTGTTGCCTTGGTTCTGCCCCGTCATATTTTGCGGCTGTCCTTTTCCATTGCCGTTCTTCTTCCCCTTGTTGGATTTCTCCTCATCAGACCCCGGGTCTTTAGTATTGTCAGAGTCGGCGTATTTGATGAGAGCCGCCATGAGCTCTCCCATGTCATTGCAGTGACGCTTAAGCCGTCCTAACTTTTGCTTGACAGGGGTGAAACGACAATTTTTCTCCAGAATTAGGACAGCAGAACCGGTGTTGATGCTATCTGATGAATGAATAATAGTGGACACTCGACGGACCCAATGGTGGGCCGACTCATCCTCGCGCTGGACGCAAGCGTCTAAGTCAATGATCGACAGAGGCTGTTTGCACGTGTCTTTGAAATTCTGAATAAAACGCGCTTTCAACTCCGCCCATGAATTGATAGAATTAGGAGGTAATCCCTTCAAGCAGGTTTGAGGCGGCCCGTCCAACATCATGGTGAAGTATTTGGCGCACACAACGTCGTTAACGTCTAACATCTCCATAGCCAGCTCATAGCTCTCAATCCAAGCCTCGGGAGGTTGATCAGCCGTGTAATTGGGCACCTTTCGAGGGCCCTTGAAGTCCTTAGGCAACCGCTCATTGCGAAGAGCCGGCGCTAAACATGGCACACCCACTGTCCTGGAAGTCATCCCGGCTTCTACAGACGCCGAAGGATTACGCTGAAGCTGTTGATGAGCCGCCAACTGAGCTACCAGCTTCGCCTCTTGCCGTGCCCTGGCCTGATCCATCAGGGCCTGAACATTATTATCAACACGTGGTGGGTCATGCCCATGAGGCGGGTTACGACGCCGCTCACTGCTGGAAACCGCCGGCGACTCAACGCGCCAGCTGTAGCTTCGACTGTGGCGCGGAGTTGAATGAATCCGCTCACGGCTGTATGAGTAAGCCGCTTGCTAGGTCATAGCCGTCTTAAGAAGTTCCACGGCGTTCCGGGCCTCTATCGCAGCTGGCGACTCACCTTCAATTGGGAGGGCCACCAACCGTGAGGCTGCAGCAATCATATTATCCAGCGGGTTG
This sequence comes from Thinopyrum elongatum, assembly GCA_011799875.1. Taxonomy (NCBI): domain Eukaryota; kingdom Viridiplantae; phylum Streptophyta; class Magnoliopsida; order Poales; family Poaceae; genus Thinopyrum; species Thinopyrum elongatum. The sequence goes on from CM022297.1 coordinate 257,730,417, forward strand.
GAGTAATGAACCGGGGGTGTTGGCACTTGCTGAAGCGAGGTCAAGTTCACACGAGGCGGGTCTGCTATACGAGGCTGAGCCGCCGCCCCTGTTGCAGGCACTTCAGCAGCCCGGGTCTCACCGGGTGGGTTACTCGGCCATGCTCCGGGTGTGGTAAGAAGATTCCTCCCCTCAAATTGTGGTGGCAAACGGCTCTGGTGCCTCCTCCGCATGACAGCGTTTGATGCGTTCTGATCCAGACTTAAACGAAAAGCCTCGGCCCTTACCCGCCGCGTCTCAGCTTCTAGGGCAGTCCGTTCTGCAGCCATCCTGACGTTCTCTGCCTCAAGATCCCCTTGGGCCTTGGCCACCTCATCTCGCAACTTTGCGACCTCCGCATTATGTTGTGTTTGATTCGCCGGAGTCACTTCTGCGGCTAACAGAGTCGCCAAAGCGTCCAAAAGCTCGGATAAGACTTGAGCCGGCGGGCGCGCAGAGCCGCTTGCCCCAGCCGTTGCAGCAGCCGTTGAACCGGAGGTCATCGCTACAGCGGTTGATGAATTCACCATCTGCTGCATCCCGGCCATGAAGATAGCAGCCCTGCTCGGCGGCTCATAGGGGTCCGGAATACTATCACCATCGGAGTAGCCCCCAAGCCCGCCGTCTTGCAGTTGATAGATTGACTCGGTCTCGCCGGTTGAAGACTCATCACCTGAATAGATGGCCGTCTCTCCACCGGACACAGAGCCTTCCTCAAGATCCGCCCCATGGATAAAAGCCGATGAATGCACACTTCTGGGCGGGTTGGACCTTGGCGGGTCTCGCGCGCCGAGCCGTCTCAATGGCGTCGGCGCAGGCGTCCGGCCCACAATTTGACTCACCGATCTTGCCGATGAAGACTTGAATTCCGCCGAAGGGGACTCGATACCCATACTCGATTGAATCGGCCTCAGGACCCCAGCCAGCATCGTCGATGTAGATCTTGCCACGGCGGCTCTTAGTCATCCGGCCCACGGCGTATCCCTTGATCCCTGAAAAGCTGCCCTTCAAGAACTCAAAACCACCGTGCTCTGGCCCCACGGTGGGCGCCAACTGTCGTGGAGTTAACACGGCTGATGTCCTAGTGAAAGGATTTAGGTGTGGAGCCATCGCAACTAGGTTAGCTTGAAGGTGTTGAATGGGACAAAGGACACAAAGGATTTACCCAGGTTCGGCCCCTCGAAATGAGGTAAAAGCCTACGTCCTGCTTCTAGTTGTATTGCTTGAGTTTCGATTACAAGGGAGCGAATACGCTTGACCTAGTTCTCGACCTGTTCTTTCTTGAGTTAACCCGCCGCCGGGTCTCGCCTTTATATACAGGTCGATGTCCGGCGGCTTACAAAGTCCCGGCCGGCTCACACAACATGACCGGCTCGGTTTCTAAGCAAACCTGCCTTACACAGCAGGTTAACCTTGAACGGCTCACGCCTTCGGGTCTTGAATCACCTCCGGGTCTTGGGCCTCCAATAAGCTTGCTTTATGAACCACCATCATTATGTCTTCTTGGACCTCTTGGGCCTTCTTTACAATAAGTCACCAATGGTGTAACCCGGCCCCTCCTGGGCAGGTCACACCTCGGAGTTATATCCCCAACATGTTTGACATTCATTCTCATTTCTTGCATGGGACCTAAGCATGTAACCAAGGACACATATTTAATTTTTCAACCCATTTTTATGCACTGGAGCATGTGCCTATAGTTCAAATTTGAATTATGCACATAAATGCATAGAAAACTCAGTTAATGTATAAAAATGTCCAAACGAACCCCGAAAAATTCCAAAATTTAACACGACTCTCCTGTTGTTCTATGTTGACACCAAAAAAAATTTGAAAGCAAGAAGAGGCAACAAATATCGTTTCGTCCACAAAGGTGAAATGTTCCCTACCGGAACCATGAGGCTTGTTGTGAGAAGCTCTGATTTGTGAGAAGCTTATACCAAAACCTGCCCCAAATGGGACAAATTTTTTTACCACAGAATGTTGATGCCATACCATGATAGCATGCTAAGTTTCATGAATTTCAGATGAATTTTGGATTTACTAGAATTTTAAAACCATGTATCTCAATATTTGCGGCCAAGCGACGGTGCCGAGGTGTTTGACATTCATTCTCATTTCTTTCATGGGTCCTAAGCATGCAACCAAGGACACACATTTGATTTTTCAACCCATTTTTATGCACTGGAGCATGTGCCTGTAGTTCATAATTGAATTATGCACATAAATGCCTAGAAAACTCAGTTAATATATAAAAATGTCCAAACGAACCCCGAAAAATTCCAAAATTTAACACGACACTCCTGTTGTTCTATGTTGACACCAGAAAAAATTTGAAAGTAAGAAGAGGTAACGAATATCGTTTCGTCCACAAAGGTGACACGTTCTCTATCGGAACCATGAGGCTTATTGTGAGAAGCTCTGGTTTGTGAGAAGCTTATGCCAAAACCTGCCCCAAATGGGACAATTTTTTACCACAGCATGCTGATGCCATTCCATGATAGCATGCCAAGGTTCATGAATTTCAGACGAGTTTTGGATTTACTAGAATTTCAAAACCAAGTATCTCAACATTTGCCGGCGAGCCAGAGTGCCGAGGTGTTTGAAATTCATCACCATTTCTTGCATGGGACATAAGCATCAACCCATGGACACATATATGATTTTACAACCCATTTTGATGCACCGGAGCATGTGCATGTAGTTTAATGTTGAATTGTGCACCTGAAATGCCTAGAAAACCAAGTTAATGTATAAAAATGTCCAAACGAACCCTGAATAATTCCAATTTTTTTGACGACACACCTATAGTTGCATGTTCACTGCAGATAAAAGTTCTAGCAATTCAAACACCCTCCTTTGCCGCTGTGACCCAATTATGTATTTCAAATCAAGACAAAAAATCAAGTAGACTGCACACCGTTTATTATCACCAACCGTGTGAGATGCAGTACAAAATATCTTGGAGCACCGTCGGAGTAGTACGTATATGGCTTACGCGAGAAGGTGCGTCGGCTACAGTCCACAGCCGGCGCGTCAAGGAAACTAACTCACTCCCCAAATATCATTTCATTGTTCAATCGTCGCTGGTGAAAGATGGGTACGTGGACCCGCGTCGTGAGGGCCACTTCGGCGGCCCACTCCGGCGAGAGCGCAGCTGCAGCCGCCATGCACGTCGTATCAAGCTACGTGAGCGCGGCCGCAATCTGTGACCGGGCGACCAAGGCAGCCCAAACGGCCGCTGTTGCTGCTCAGGTGGCGGCAGCAACATCTGCGTCGGGATAGCAACTGGCGAGAGCGGCACAACAGTTGTCCATTCCGCAGCGGTGGCCTTAGCCCTAATGGAGGCCGCCCACGACCATGTCGAGGCCGCCGCCCATGCCTAGCTCATGGCGGTCACCGCACAAATCGAACGAAGCTTCTCCGATAATGGTCGGCAACCCACGACTGAAGAGTTGGCAATCGCCGAGAGCGTTCGAGCAGCCATCCGTTTCTTCGCGGCATACCTAGCCACGACAGAGCCCGTCCAAGCCCAGATCGCGGCCGCCCACGCCCAACTCATGGCGGCCTTTTCCAAAGAGATGGCGGACACGGATGGTGAGATGCTTGCCGAGTATGGTGCGATGGATTCCATGGAACCCCTTCCCCAGGAGATCGTCGGGCGCGAGCTAGACATGGAGGAGACGGCGAAGATCGACGAGCGCCAGCCGGAGTAGTACTCTTTGTTTAATTTAGAGCGCCGGTCTTTAATTTGTCAGAGTAATGTTTAGGTCGGCTAGCTCTGTTTAATTACTAAACTTGCTCGATTAAGAAGTGTGGGTGTGTTGTAGGCTCCTTAGTGTACCCAAATTATGCAATGGCGTGGATGACCACTGTAACCAGGGATATTCGGACCAAAATTTGCACGTTCAAACTCATCACACACGGGGTCAACTATATGAATCGTTTGTGATGTTCACATATCGTACACAGTGCTGAATAAGGGACCATGTCTGATGACACTTTGTGCGCTAGTTTTTTCGCTGCACCGATCCAAAAATTTCGGCTTCCGCGGAAATATCTACCACCCCGCCCCCTCCCCCTTACCAAAAGTCACATTTCCCCTGTTTCCGCCTTCCTTTCTAAGTTCAAACATTCACTCCTTGCTTGCAGCGCCGCCTCCTCGCCAGCGACCCTCCTTCACGCTGCTCGGCCTCGTCGATCCAGGTAGGTAATCCACACCCGACCCCCATCCTCCTCCTCCTTCTACATCCCACATTCCCCGACCACCGGCATGACACCTTCCACCCAAATCACCAACCCCTACCCCAAATAAGCGCCTCCCTAAGCCATGGTGCACGCAGTATAGCCAGGAGCTGAAGGAGCATTTGGCAGCGGAGAAGCAAATCGCGGCCGCACGCGTGGATGAGGTCGCGATGGCTGCCATTCGTGCCGACCCCTAGATCTTGGAGGAGCACCTCGCCGTCGAGGCCACCGTCGACGCCTTGTGCACCAACGCCGCGTCGCGGTTGGCTGCTTTAAACGACAGTTTGTGGCATTTTCTCGAGGCCATCGTCGGTGCCTTCGACGAAGACTACGAGGTGTTTTCTCATCGTGCCCGTGCTTACCTCAACTCAAGAACCAGCAGGTTGGTGCCCGGAGCGGCTCAGGCAACTGAACACTATGAGGAGGGCACCCATGATGTGGAGGCCTCGCCCTCTTCCATGTCCAAGGAGCCAATCATCATCGATATCTCCGATGATGAGGAATAGCTTGTCTTATTAGCTCACTATAAGGACCTATGTTCAGTTAGCTAGCTACGCCGGTTAAGCACGCTCAGTTTACCCGTTGCATGTGCTGCTCCTGCCTTTCCTTGCAAATTCTAGTGAATTGTCATATGTACTTTTACCATGCAATCTGTTCCCCTACTGTATATGTTCTATATGTCGTCTAATGTGGTGCTCACTTATTAACTGTTTGATTAATTTGTTGTCGTGTTCAATTAACTGTTTGGTTCAATTTTGCAATGTGATGTTCAATTCTTCTGGGTGCAATTTTGTATTGTCTTCCATGTGAGAAATAAATCAAATTTGGCTGTACAAAATACATGAGAAACAAATACAATTGCTATATTTCCAAGTTGTCAAGCATGCTTGGTTTGGTTAACTGTCTGATCTTCTATTAGGAGTATGTTATATTGTGCAATGTGGTGCTTAGTTGATATTTGGTTCATTTGTTGTGGTGTTTAGTTAACTGCTTGGTTCAATTCTGCAATGAGATGTCCAATTGTTGTGGATAGAATTTTGTATTGTTATGCATGTGAGGAATAAATTGAATTTGGCTACACTTAATACATGAGAAACATATACAATTGCTATATTTCCTAGTTCTTAATCATGCTTGGTTTGGATAAATGGCTTTTCCATGTGGCTCGAATTAATCTGATGAATCTGCAATGTGTTTATTTTTCATTAACATATTTTACTGATAGCATGCCAACCCTCACTTAACCTGATCACTAACTACCTTATATGTGTTGCAGGGAAACAATGGGAAGCACTGAGGTTTACAATCGAGGTTTGCACATGCATGATCCTTTGCCTAATAGCACATTATTGTGCAATTGCAGGAACCATTCTAATATTTAGGTTTTTAACAATTTGGTCTTGCACATGTAGGTCCTGCTGTCAGAGATTTTGACCCACTGTTTGACCCTTTTTGCATATGAGGAAATGAGTTGTCCATGAATATCAGTGAAGTCAAGAAACCCAGAAAGATTGTTAGGATAAAGAAATTAGCGATAAAAGCAACAAGATCTTTGTTTGCACAATGGAGAAGACACCAGTTCACTACAGGATGGTATTAACTATTATACCTTGTCTTTTTTATTCCTTTGCGCCATTTCAAATCTAGAGAAGATATTTTTGCATATCCTTGTTTTCAGGCCTTTCTGAAGCAGTTCACTGATGATTACCTCTCAAACCACCTATATGGTCAGGTGGCGAGGAAGGTATTCATACAACACCCACGGTTCAATATTGAAGTCTTCCTGAAGAGGACGAAGGATGGACGATCAATCATCCACAGGCACTGGCCTAAAGTTGCAAAGACCTTCAACATCAATGAAGGCTCAATATTCGCCTTCCGCTTCAGCAGTTTTCCAGATGAGATTCATCTGTCTATGTACCGTCTATGATGTTAATTTCGAAAGGTTATAGATGTTGCATGTGAAACTTGGTGCTGGTGCAGTTTTGTAATGGGGTAGCTGAGTGCTGAAGCTATATGATGTTGTACTCTGATGCATTTCAATTGTGAAATCCTGCTTCCTTAATACGAAAATGAAATATATTGTGTGCTTAATATGAAATGTCAATTTGATTAATAAATGAATTATTAATAATAGGACAATTAGCCTGATAATTGGGTTTTTCTATTGCAAACGGTTATTGAGAAAACACCGTGGGCGATGACCTTAGACAACGCACACAGTTTCTTGGAAGAAAACGTGTTGGATCAATGAACAATCACACACGACTTCCTCTTGAAAACTGTTTGCATTAGGCCACCTTACGCAAATAATTTCCACATAAAAAGTGTGTGTGATGGAAAGCCTATGCCACACAGTTTCTTTTACGCACTGTGTGTGATGCATTCAATAATGCAAATGTTTATGTTCGTATATACATTTCTGTTATATTTCATTTAACGGGGACTGTGTGGGATGTATATACGAACGGAAACGTACTTCTTGGATTGACTGTGTGGGATGTACATACGAACGGAAACGTATTCCTTGGATTGACTATGTGGAATGTACACACGAACGGAAACGTTTGTCTGGGACTTACTGCGTGTGATGTACGCACAACCGAAACCGATTGGGCCTGTATAATTGTATTTGATCGCTCGCCCGTCGCACACGAGCTCATTTGGCCTAGCGCGTGTGACCGGAGGGCCTATCCCCGACGGTTTCTGGGTCGTGTGGGAAGGACCCCCCTATCGCCCACACTCACTAGGCGACGGTTCAAAATGCCATCGCGGAAAAAGGTTAAAAACTGTTTGTATAGCAGCTCGCTGTACCAGTGGGTATTCTGATGAGACGAGGGATAGGATCTTCTTCATTGCTGACTCGGTGGTTAGCCGAATGAAGGAAGACTAGGGTGTTTTTGTCCTTGATCTTCTTCATTGCCGACTCGGAAGTCAGCCGAATGAAGGTAGATCATGTCGTCGTTGTCCTCGATCTTGTTCATTGCCGACTCGATGGTCAGCTGAGTGACAGTAGACCAAGGTGTTGTTGTCCTCGATCTTCTTCATCGCCGACTCGGTGGTCAGCTGAGTGATAGTAGATCAAGTTGTTGTTGTCCTCTATCTTCTTCATTGCTGACTCGGAAGTCAGCCGAATGATTTCGAACCCAATGTAATGGGCGTTTATTTTATCCATACCTTCTGACTGGTCAGTTTTTGTGTGGTGCAGAGGGCCTGTGAGCTAGGATCACATTACGCTGACCTGGAGAAGGAAGTGGCGATGCTCCGAGTGGACCTAGAGGTGGAGAAGAACAAGAGTGCCCAACTGGAGAAGGAGAAGAAGACCCTGGGAGGTTAGCTATTTTCCTCCGTTGGTCACTTGCATTCTGTTTTCCATCTTGATCCGAGTCATCCTGCTTGAATCATATGTTCGTAGTGAGAATGCTCAACTCGTAAAGAGGCTCAGGACTTCTATTTCTTTAGATACCATGAAGCATGCCCTGGAAAACAAGGACAAGCAGCTGGCACTAGCCCAGAAGGAAGCCAAGGCCAAGACCAAACTTGCTGAGGAGAAGCTGGCATCAGTCGGCAAGTTGGAGAAGGATATTGAGACCCTCAAAGTTGATGTTTCCATGGCTAAAGGTGAGTTCGCCGAGTGGGAGAAGAAGTGCACGGGTCAAGTCGTCGTCTTCGAGCAGGAAAAGAAGACCTTGGAGGAGAAAGTCGCACAGCTCCTTGAGAAGAAGAACGCGCTTGAGCAGTATATCCATGACTTCCGAGATGACCGATAAGCTTGCCGGTAAATTTTTCATTTGAATGTAGTCCATTAGCTATCGGACTCGTTCAGTCATTGACTTCTGGCGTTGTTTCCTTGTAACATAATACTGCCACGATGTGGAGCTGGAGACGGGGCGGATCGAGCGGGACCTGGACCCCAAAAGGCAACTTGTCACAAGGCCGCCCTCGCTGTTCTCCGACTCGACGAACGTCTCGACAATGCCTTGGGCTACATCACATGCCTGCGCGACGCTTTGGGGAGAATCGACAAGGAGCTGTAGCCCGGCGAGACTATCCAGATGGGTCTGGAGTCCATGATGACGCGAGTAAGGCCCTGTTCGGCAATCCTCGGCTCCTTCAGCGCGGAGTGGCCCTTGAGCGATTTGAACTGGATGCTGCTCCGCTCCAGAGCGGAGTTGGGGCGGGGAGAGAGTCCGAACAGGCTCTAAATGAAATCCCTGCCCGAGTGCAAGCGTGGAAGAAGTCGGCGGCTCGCAGCGGCGCTGATATGGCTCTGTCACTTGTCCGCGTCCATTGCAAGGATGTGGACGAAGAGAAGTTGAAGAACCTCCGAGTGATCAACAAGAAGAAGCTCAAGTTCGAGGACTTCATGGAGACCTTCGCCAAGGCTGCCACACGCAGTGCTGATGGGATCGATCTGGAGACCTTTGTCGAGCCGGCTAGCCCTCAGCCAGCCGCCTAGAAAACTTGCTTGACTTGAATTTGCCCCGGAATGCAGGGTGGTTAATGTAACCGTAAACACCGATGATCTTTGAGCTCGTTTACTTTGCTTTTGCTTGGGACATTCGAACAGATCGAACCTTTTGATTTGAGAACTTTGAGTCCTTAACTATTTTTGCGTTTTGTTAGACTCAGGCAAAAGTTGGTTCGTCGTTAAGCCTCCGAGTGTGGACCGTGTCCTCACTCGGATTACTTTTGTATTTAGGCGAAAACTGGTTCGTGGCTATGTCCCCGAGTGTGGAGCATGTCCTCACTTTGAATGTTTTTGAACTTAGGCGAAACTGGTTCGCGGCCAAGCGTCCGAGTGTGGAGCATGTCCTCACTCGGAATGTTTTTGAACTCAGGCGAAACTGGTTCGCGGCCAAGCCTCTGAGTGTGGAGCATGTCCTCACTGGGGATGTTTTTGAACTTAGGCAAAACTGGTTTGCGGTTAAGCCTCCGCGTGTGGAGCATGTCCTCAATCGGAAGACTACTAGTAGTAGCATGAAACCCTTCCCTTCTATCTTTAAGGCCTCATTCAATTTGAAGGAAACTAAAACGTAGGAATTAAGAGGAGTATAGAAATTTGATAGGATTGCATTTCTCATTCTAAGGAATTGTCTTGCCTCGTTCCTATGTAAAAAATGAGCTTTGAGTGGATGTGTACTTTTCTCTAAAAACACAGAAAATGAATAGTATTTCTACGAAAATCCTATATGTGTTTCCTACGAACCGAATGCATCTATAGAAAAAAAATCAATGTAATCCTTGTCCTATATTTTTCCTATGAAAATCATCCAAACCGAATTAAGATCATGTTCAATGCAGGAGCGCCTTTTTGCTGAAAACGCGGTCTCTTAGAGCCCGATTCATTATAAAAAAGATAGAAGAGAGTTACCTGGTTAATTAACAAAAAACTGGGCGAAAACCATTACAACACACCCCCAACGGAGCACCAACAACACACGGCAACCCCGAGGCCTCGCAACAGGCGAGTCGCCGGCTTCGTCACCCGAGCAACCCGTAGCTGACACCCTACAACCAAAACCGAAGCCGCCGCTCCGGCATCGATGCCGACCCCGAGGCCGCTCACCAGGCGAGCCGCCTGCTTTGCCGCCCAAGCAACCAGAGCCGACACCCTACAACCATATCTGGAGCCGCCGCTCCGACGTACAGACAGAGACCCCATACGCCGACCCTGAGGCCACGCACCAAATGAGCCGTCAACTTCATCACCCGAGCAACCGAAGCTGACACCCAACAACCATATCCAGAGCCGCCACTCCGACATCCACGCCAACCCCAAGGCCGCACACCAGGCTGGCCAACGACACTGTCTCCCACGTGACCAATGTCAGCACCCCTCCATGACGACAAGATTCTGAGTTGTCGGTCCGACTTCCATGCCGGCCCCGAGGCCGTGCACCACCCGAGAAAATGGCTCTCCCAGGCCAAGAGCACTCCAAAACAATGCCTCCAAGAAGGACCGTGACACCGGAGCGCCGCCCTCATTCGCTGCAGGAACCTAGAACATGGGTTTCCTCCGGAGTGCGAGAGAAGAGGTCGTAGGCCCTGTGATGATGCCTCCAAGAAGGTGTGAGATGCCCACAAGCTTCACCGTCGTCGGCTCCGGCCAAGGCGGGAGCAAGGCTTTTGCCTGGAGCAGCCGAAGGAAGCCCTCCCCTCAAACGGCACACGAAAGCCACCGCCTGCCTGAATCACCACCGCCACCAGAGCCCGGAGCCACCGATCAGAACAGCCTCACCGCCGCCACCTGCACTGTGCAGAGCCGCTGACCAGGCCACCCCATCACCACCACAGGAGCTAGAACCGGCCACGTCTAGTCAGATCCGGCGCCCTGCACAATAGCTACAACCAACCCATTGGTCAGCACCAAGCGTCCCTAGCACGACCGAGGGCCGACGCACTGCCGCAAAGTACCAAGGGGGTGCTGTCGTGGTTTTATCACGGCAGATGCCCTTGTGAAAGGACTTAGGTGTGGAGCCATCGCGACGTAGGTTAGCTCGAAGGGGTTGAACGGGACAAAGGACACAAGGTTTACCCAGGTTCGGCCCCTCACAACGAGGTAAAATTCTACTCCTGCTTTTGTTGAGTATAGCTTGAATATCGATTACAAGGGAGCGGAATCACTTGACCTAGCTCTCGATCAATTGTTTCTAAAGTTAACCCGCCGCAGGATCTCGCCTTTATATACACAGGTCGAGGCCCTGGGTTTACAAGAGTCCAAGCCGGATCACACAACGTGACCAACTCGGTTTCTAAGTCGCCCTGCCTTGTTAGACAAGTTGCTATCGTGGCGGCTCACACCCTCCGGGTCACAATTCTACCACCAGGTCTTGGGCCTTCAACAGGCTCAACTTGTAAGCTGCCGCCAGTCTTCATGTTTCATCTTCTTGGACCTACTTGGGCCTTCTTCATGTAGAGTCGCCAACGGTGCAACCCGCCCCCTTCTACTTGAGACGGCTCGACAGAACGCAATTGATGCTTTGGATGAAGAACGTGACCTTGCGGCGGCTCGTTCAGCAATATACCAGCAAGACCTGCGTCGCTATCTTAGCCGCAGAGTCAAGACTCAGGCGTTTCAAGAAGGTGACTTAGTGCTCCGGGCGTTTCAAGAAGGTTACACCGTTGGCGACTACATGAAGAAGGCCCAAGTAGGTCCAAGAAGATGAAACATGAAGACTGGCAGCGGCTTACAAGTTGGGCCTGTTGAAGGCCCAAGACCTGGTGGTAGAATTGTGACCTGGAGGGTGTGAGCCGCCACGATAGCGACTTGTCTAACAAGGCAGGGCGACTTAGAAACCGAGTTGGTCACATTGTGTGATCCGGCTTGGACTCTTGTAAACCCAGGGCCTCGACCTATGTATAAAAAGGTGAGACCCTGTGGCGGGTTAACTTAAGAAACAATTGATCGAGAGCTAGGTCAAGTGATTCCGCTCCCTTGTAATCGATATTCAAGCTATAGTCAACAAAAGCAGGAGTAGGCTTTTACCTTGTTGTGACGGGCCAAACCTGGGTAAACCTTGTGTCCTTTGTCCCGTTCAACCCCTTCGAGCTGACCTACGTCGCGATGGATCCACACCTAAGTCCTTTCACAAGGGCATCTGCCGTGATAAAACCACGACAGTTGGCGCCCACCGTGGGGCCAGAGCATGGTGGTTTCGAGTTCTTGAAGGGCAATTTCCCAGGGATTGAAGGATACGCCGTGGGCCGGATGACTAAGAGTCGCCACGGCAAGCTCTACATCGACGACGCTGGCTTGGGCCCCGAGGCCGACTCAATCGAGTACGGGTACTGGGTCCCCTTTGGTGGAATTCACGTCTTCATCGACAAGATCGGCGAGTCAGAGCGTAAGCCAGACATCTGCACCGACATCGTCGAGACGGCTCGGCGCGCGCGACCCGCCAGGGTTCAACCCGGCCGAAAGCATGTTTTCATTGGCTTTGTTCATAGGGCGGATCTTGAGGAAAAATCTGCATCTGGTGGAGAGACGGCCATTTATTCAGGTGAAGAGTCTTCAACCGGGGAAACAGAGTCAATCTACCAGATTCAGGACGGCGGGCTTGGGGGCTGTTCCGATGGCGACAGTATTCCGGACTCCTATGAGCCGCCGTATAGGGTTGCTGTCTTCATGGCTGACACTACGCCAATTCTCAACTCATCGACAGGTGCAGCTATGACGTCTGGATCAATGGCTACGGCGACAGCTGGGGCTGGCGGCTCAGCTCGGCCGCCGGCTCAAGTTTTATCTGAACTCTTGGGCACTTTGATGACTCTGTTAGCCACAGAGGTTACTGTGGCGAATCAAGCACAGCACAATGCGGAAGTTGCAAAGGTGCGAGATGAGGTGGCCAAAGCCCAGGAGGATTTTAATGCAGAGAACATCAGGATGGCAGAGGAACGAGCCAAGATGGATGCTGAGTCACAACATATCATGGCAGAGGCCTTTCGCTTAAGTTTGGATCAAAACGCCTCTAATGCAGTTCTTCGAAGGAGGTATCAAACCCGTTTGCATGCACAGTATGAGGCGCGGAATCTTTTTAACACGCCTGGTGCGGGGCCAAGTAACCCGCCAGGCACGACCCAGGTAGCTGAAGTCCCAGGGAGCGGGGCGGCGGCTCAGCCCCGATTGCCAGACCCGCCCCATAAGGATCGAACCCCGCCCCGACATTTTTCCACACCATCTGATCATTATTTCAACCCGGTGGATAACATGATAGTAGCGGCTACCCGGCTCAATGCAATCCCTATCACAGATGAGATGCCTTTTGCAGCTGAGGCGCGGAACACAATTGAGCTCTTGCAAACAGCAGTCGCACAGTAGGAGAAATATACACATAGTCGTGAGAGGGTGCATTCGACCCCCCTCCCAAGCCGCAGTTACAGCCGACCCATTGAGTCGCCAGCGGTTTCCAGTAGCGAGCGACGACGTCGACCAAATCAAGATGACCCGCCCCGTGGGAATAACCCGCCCCTTACTCATGCTCAGGCGATTGTGGATGATGCCAGAGCCCGCCGAGAGGCAGAGGCAGCAGCGGCGGCTCAGCCGGGGGCTTATCAGCAGCTTCCGGTGACCCCTTCGACGTCAGTAGGGGCTGGTATAATTTCCAGATCTGTTGGAGTGCCTTGTTTAGTACCAGCTTTACGTAATGTATGTTTGCCTAAGGATTTTAAGGGTCCTTGCAAGGTGGCTAACTATACAGCTGACCTTCCCCCGGAGGCCTGGATTGAGAGTTATGAGTTAGCCATGGAGATGCTGGATGTCAATGATGCTGTGTGTGCTAAGTACTTTACCATGATGTTGGACGGGCAAGCTCGGACCTGGTTAAAAGGATTACCCGCCAACTCCATCAATTCATGGGCAGAGTTGAAAGCATGGTTCATTCAGAATTTTAAAGGAACATGCAAGCAGCCTTTGACGATTATTGATCTTGATAAATATGTGCAGCGTGAGGATGAGTCGGCTCACCATTGGGTCCGGCGGGTCTCAGCTATTATGCACTCTTTAGACAGTATTGCGGCGGGTCAGGCGGTCTCAGCTATTATGCACTCTTCAGACAGTATTGCGGCGGGTCAGGCGGTTCTGGTCTTGGAGAAGAACTGTCATTTTACCCCCCTTAAGCAGAAGCTTGGGCGGCTTAAGCGTCATTGTAATGACATGGGAGAGCTCATGGCGGCTCTCATCAAGTATGCCGACTCTGATACCACCAAAGATCCTGGATCTGATGATGAAAAATCCAACAAGGGAAAGAAGAGTGGCAATGGTAAGGGTCAGCAGCAGAATGTGACAGGGCATAACACCATCAACCAGGGTAACGGTGGTAAGCGCAGACAACCCGATGGCGGGTCAGATCTTGTAGCTAACACCAACACTGGATATAAAAACCAACGCTGTAATGGCAATGGTAAGTAGTCCTTTGGAGGGAAGAACTTTAATATTGAGGCGATGATGAATGAGCCTTGTCCAAAACACAGCCTACCCAATAAGCCGGCGACTCATGCTTGGAAGGACTGTTTCATTATGCGAGAGTACAGGAATTCCAACTTCAATCAGAATCATGGCAACAATAATGACCCGCCTGGCGGGTCAGGATCCGGCTCACAGGGGCCCGGCTTTGGTGGTGGCGGCTTAGGTTCTAGGTATCAAGGACAGGGCGACCGGGGTGGTTATAACCCACAGTCTGGTCAGGGTAACCAACAACATCAGTCAGGATACCAGAGTAATCCAAAGCAGTTTAACAGTGGTCAGTATCATGTTTTCACCACAAGTCTTTGCAAGCAAGATCAGAAGGTTCATAAACGCGCGGTCAGTACAATTGAGCCGGCGGTACCTCAATACTTATGGTGGTCGGAGTATCCAATCACATGGAGTCGAGAGGATCACCCACCCCGGGTTGACAATCCGGGTCAGCTAGTGTTGGTGGTAGCCCCTCAGGTCAGGGGTTACAAATTCACTAAAGTGCTCATGGATGGTGGCAGCAGTATTAATATCCTTTATTATGATACCTTTCGGTGGATGAACTTAACAGACAAAGATCTTAAGCCGCCTTCTACAGTTTTTCATGGGGTGGTACCTGGTAAGTCGGCATATCCTGTTGGAAAGATTGCCCTGGAAGTGGCTTTTGGCGATGACTATGACTACAAAACAGAGACGTTATGGTTTGAAGTGGTCAAGATTAAGAGCCCTTATCATGCCTTGTTTGGACGACCGGCTTATGCCAAATTTATGGCCCGGCCTTGTTATGTTTATTTGCAGCTTAAGTTGCCAAGGCGTAAGGGTACTATTATGGTCCATGGTGATCGGAAAATTGCCTTGGAATGTGAGGAAGGAGATGCTGCTTATGCTGAGTCGGCCTGCGCCACAGAGGAGCTTAAGTTTTATAAGGACAATGTTGACCCGGCTGATATAACCCCTTTGAAGAAGCCCACCACTGAGCAAGACCCTTTGCTGAAGTTTAAGTCAGCTGATGATACTAAGCAGGTTGACTTTGTCCCTAGCGACTCATCTCAGCAGTTCACAGTGGGGGCCAATATGGATCCTAAATAGGAAAGCGCGCTCATCGAGTTCATCCATGAGAATCGGGACATCTTTGCATGGAAAACTTCTGACATGCCGGGTGTACCAAGAGAATTCGCTGAGCACACTCTTAATGTGGATCCTAAATTTAAGCCGGTTAAGCAATTTCTTCGTCGTTTCAATGAAGAACGACGGAAGGCCATTGGAGAAGAGGTGGCCCGGCTCTTAGCAGCTGGGTTTATTGTGGAGGTTTTCCACCCTGAGTGGTTGGCTAACCCGATGCTGGTACTCAAGAAGAACGGCACTTGGCGTATGTGCGTTAACTACATAGATCTTAACAAAGCTTGTCCAGCTGATCTGTTTGCTCTCCCTCATATCGACCAGATTATTGATGCCACGGTGGGTTGTGAGAGTTTATGTTTCCTGGATGCTTATTCTGGTTATCATCAGATCAAGATGGCAGTTAAGGACCAAGAGAAGATGTCTTTTATCACCCCTTTTGGAGCCTTCTATTATGTTTCTATGCCTTCTGGGCTTAAGAGTGCTCAGGCAACTTATCAACGTTGTGTTCAGAATTGCTTTCACAGTCAAATAGGGCGTAATGTGCATGCTTATGTGGATGATATTGTGGTCAAATCCAGAAAGAAGGAGACTCTCCTGGATGATCTAAAGGAGACTTTTGACAATCTCCGGGTCTATAAGATGATGGTTAACCCGGTCAAGTGTGTTTTTGGTGTGCCTGCAGGCAAGCTCTTGGGTTTTTTGGTCTCAGAGAGGGGTATTGAAGCTAACCCGGAGAAGATCAAGACTATCACTTCATTGGCTAAGCCGGCGTGTGTCAATGACGTCCAGCGCCTGGCGGGTCGTGTCGCGGCTCTAAGCCAGTTCATAAGCCGCCTGGGAGAGAAGGCGATTCCTTTATACCAGATGATGAAGAAGACAGATCATTTTGTCTGGAGTGATGCTGCTGATAAGGCGTTTGAGGCGCTCAAAAAACAGTTAGTTGAGCCGCCCGTCCTTGTGGCTCCCATTGAGAAAGAACCTTTACTCCTGTATGTGGCGGCTAATAGTAAGGCTGTCAGTGTGGCGATTGTGGTGGAGCGCAAGGAGGCAGGTAAGGAGTACCTAGTCCAGAGGCCGGCTTATTATGTCAATGAGGTGTTGATTGAGTCCAAGCAACGATATCCACATTGGCAGAAACTGGTGTACGGGGTGTTCATGGCGAGTCGTAAGCTGAAGCATTATTTTCTTGGTCATCCTATTACTATGGTCAGCTCTGCTCCCTTGGGAGACATCGTTCAAAATAGAGAGGCCACAGGCCAGGTTGCTAAGTGGGCAATCGAACTTGGACCTCATGGTTTGAAATATGTGCCAAGAATAGCTATCAAATCTCAGGCTCTGGTGGATTTCATCAATGACTGCACAGAGTTGCAGACGCCTGAGGAGAAGCCTGCTAACACATATTGGATGATTCACTTTGATGGGTCCAGGCAGTTGGAAGGTTCGGGGGCTGGAGTTATTTTGACTTCCCCACGAGGTGACAAATTTTGTTATGTTTTAAGGTTAATGTTTCCTTGTACTAACAATGCAGCCGAATATGAGGCTTTATTCCACGGCCTTCGTATGGCCAAGGAGATGAATTTAAGCCATGTCAGGTGTTTTGGCGACTCAGACCTTGTGGCTCAGCAAGTCTCAGGCACATGGGATTCCAAAGACCCGCTCATGGCGACTTATCGCCGGGCGGTTGACAATATTGCTGGTCACTTCAAGGGCTACCAGGTGGAGCACCTTGACCGCAGGAAGAATGAAGCGGCTGATGCCTTGAGCCGGCTTGGGTCTCAACGTAAGCCGGTGCCTCCTAACGTGTTTCTTGACGTCTTGCATTATCCTTCGGTTAAGTTGCCATCTGAAGAAGACCTTGCTGTCACTGACCCAGAGGCGCAGTTGGTGGCGGCTCTCCATGTTATTCCTGATTGGACGCTTCCCTACTTGGTTTATATGACCCAGGGCGAGTTACCTAAGGATGAACTTTGGCAATACAAATAACCAGGAGGTCTAAGTCTATGACTATTGTCAATGGCGAGTTACACCGATGCAGTGTGACAGGCATATTTCAACGTTGTGTTTCTCCCGAAGAGGGCCATGAGATCTTAAGAGAAATCCATGAAGGTGACTGTGGTCATCATGCCGGCTCTAAATCTTTGGTGGCTAAAGCTTTTCGTCATGGTTTTTATTGGTGGATGGCTCATGCTGATGCAGAAGATATCGTCAGTAAGTGTGATGGATGTCAGAAAATTTCTCGACGAGCTCATGTGCCAGCTCAAGAGTTGAGGATGATTCCAATTACTTGGCCGTTTGCGGTCTGGGGGCTTGATATGGTTGGAGCTTTCAAGAGGTCTAAGAATAAGAAGACCCACCTCTTGGTGGTGGTTGACAAATTTACCAAATGGGTAGAGGCAGAGCCAGTTAGCAAGTGTGATGGAGCAACTGCGGTTCAGTTTGTCAAAAAACTGATCTACCACTTTGGTTATCCTCATAGTATCATCACTGATAATGGCACTAATTTGTCTAGGGGTGCTATGAAGGAGTTCTGTCAAAGAGAGCATATTCGTCTGGATGTTTCTTCTATGGCCCATCGACAGTCTAATGGTCAAGCAGAAAGGGCTAACCAGGAAATTTTGAGAGGCATCAAGCATCGGCTTATGGTTCCTTTGGAACGAACACCGGGTTGTTGGGCTGAGGAGTTACCTTCAGTACTTTGGAGTATCAATACCACCCCTAACAGGTCAACAGGCTATACGCCCTTCTTCATGGTCTATGGTGCAGAGGCGGTTCTCCCAAGTGATATCCATCATGACTCGCCCAGAGTGGCGGCTTATGTTGAAACTGATAATGAGACGGCTCGACAGAACGCAATTGATGCTTTGGATGAAGAACATGACCTTGCGGCGGCTCGTTCAGCAATATACCAGCAAGACCTGCGTTGCTATCATAGCCGCAGAGTCAAGACTTGGGCGTTTCAAGAAGGCGACTTAGTGCTCCAGCTGATTCAAGATCAAATTGACATGCATAAGTTATTTCCACCTTGGGAAGAACCTTTTGTGGTCAGTAAGAACCTCAATAATGGCTCGTATTATCTCATTGATCTACGTGAGCGCAAGAAGTCACACACCTCTGAGCAGGAGACCAACATGCCGTGGAATATTGCTCATCTTCGGCCTTACTATACTTGAGCCACCGGCTCTCCCCATTGTACATACTTCTGATGATGTATATATCTTTTTATGATCAATATAACAAAGCCGGCATCCCTGAAAAATTTAGGGCCTCTGTCGTTTCATTTCTGTGTATCTGAGTCTTTATTAATTGGTCATAAGGTCACTTGGGGGCTTCCAACCCACAGGGTTTAGCTTTCATACCCTCTTGACCAGGCATGAGACGCCAAATTATGAGTTATCCTGCCTGTTTGCAACTTGCTACTCCATCAGGTGACCTGCCGAACTCTTAACAGTCAATCTTTTTAAGACCCTGAACTTGTTAAGGTTAAAACGACGGCTTGTGTCACGTGAGAGCCGGCTTACAGTGAGCTAGGATAAACTCAACGGCTGTGCGGCCTTGAAAGCACAAGGCCTGTGAGCCAACTTGTTTGGTCATGTCTTGGCACACGGCCTGGCAAAGATTTGAGATTTGTTGCATCTCTTTCTTTTTGATTTTTTGATATTTTTATTAAGTTTTTACTTTTGTGCAAATTTTGACTACCCAGGTCGTGAGGCTCCGGGTTATGATTCTCCTGTTTGAGTATTTCGGGTTGTCACCCGCCCTAGTTTTGGACTTTAAGTCACCAGCATGATTGATTTGAGTAGCTGTGGCTATGAGGCTGCAAGTCTTAGGGTTTTCACCCGCCCTAGGTTTTTGGTTTTTAAAATGCCTGCATGATTTGGCTCTCCAGCCATGTTAATCATGTTTTCAACTGATATATGAAACTACGAGTCTTCGGGTTTGGTAACCCACCATGGTTTCTGACTTTAAGTCGCCAGTATGTATAATGATTGGTCTTTTGCAAAATATACAAGACCTCAGGTGCTGAATATAGTCATCAGACGGTTCATATATCTGGTCAGATGAAGTAGGCCACAAAGATCAACTGTTGGACCAAAAGTCAAGATAAAACATGCACGAAGGCATGACACGGCGGCTCAACGTTTTCAACTACCCTATTACAAGGCTTCAACTGAGCCCAAAAAGTTTGTGAATCAAGTGTTTTTGGGGCTGCACCCCATGACCCGGCCTGAGAGCCGCCTGGCTCATCATTTGATATGATCAATCCTCTTCTGGACGCTTTGGCGACTCCGGGTCATCCTGCGCCGGCTCTTCCTCGTCGATCATCTGAAGATCAGCCGTTGTCCAGTCGATGCCGGTTAGAGCTTCGAATTTGGCCTCGTCATTTAGTATAATGGAATGATCAATGTCAGGGGCGAAGATATGCTTACGCCGAGGAGGAATGAGATTGACAACATCATGAACTGGTGGCTTAATCTTCTGGTTGTTGCCGTCATAAGCCGGTGCATAGTTGTTTAAGTTTAGCTCTTCGATGAGCTTGCAGGCCACGGGCCGCATCTCTCGGACGCATTGATTGAAGTCTTTTTCTTCAAAGGCTGACTAGTCATCCTTGAATTCCGGGCACCCGGTGGCTATTTCCTCCGGGTCAAGCTCAGATTACCATGCTTTGGCCCGGCCAAGGGCAACGATGGCTCCAGTTCGGGCGGCTGATAATTTCATTTCTTCAATCTGGCCTGGGAATGTTGACAGATGATCCAGAACAATCTTGATTTGACTCGACGATTTTCTATTCCATCCTAAAGCCACAAGACTTCGGAGAGTGCCACTATATAACTGCTCTGCTAGCGAGTAAATTGCCTTCAGCTTCAATAACATGTCTTGACCAAGGCTTGCACTCCTGGGGCCTATTAAGAAGTCATACAAGAGACGTCGGCGAGTTAGCAATGCATATATGAGAAGCCAGGCGGGTTACAGAATTTGAATGGCATATTACACTTACCGAAGATGGCGGCTATCATTTGAGAGATGTGTTGTTTTAAATCGGATAACTCCTCGGTTACCAGCTTAAGTGCAGCTTCAGCATCTTCATTTTTTTTGTTAGAGCAGCCTTGTCAGTTTCCCAGGCGGCTCTCTCAGCATCAAAACCTGCTTTAAGTTTCTCAATTTCCTCTAATGAGGCCTTCAGATCTGACTTGGCCTTGGAGGTTTCTGTCTGCTGCAGCTTTAAGCTTCTTCTTAAATCGCCAACTTGCGATTCCTTCATGTTCAATTCTGCCTGGAATTAATAAGGCAATGGTTACAGTGCAAGGAGCAAGTTTGTTAAGATACAGTTAATCAAGTTCCAAGCACATTGCAAGCAATACACTTGGCACTTGGGGGCTAATGTAGGTCATTTTAATTTAATTATGACCCGACTCACTTTGTTAAGTTAAGCCGGCCCTTCGGGGCTACATGTTTGGATTTCTTAAGTGACTATAAGTCTCGGCTCACTTTGTTAAGTTAAGCCGGCCCTTGGGGGCTACATGTTTGGATTTCTTAAGTGACTATAAGTCCCGGCTCACTTTGTTAAGTTAAGCCGGCCCTTGGGGGCTACACGTTTGGATTTCTTAAGCGACTATAAGTCCCGGCTCATCTTGTTAAGTTAAGACGGTCCTTAGGGGCTACGTATTTGGATCTTAGAGCTAATTATCAGTATGGCTCATCTTGTTACTATGAATTAATGGTTGAAAAGTTGTACAAGGTTCATTCAAGATTAATATTTGAAGACCCGGCTCATCTTGATGAGATAAGCCGGCCCTGAGAGGCTACAGTTTGGACATTTTCATCAAGTCTACAACATAGTCAATATTTTCCTATACTCTAGACTTGGCGGCTATATAAATGCATATGGAAAGGGGTTAGCAACATACCTCATAGCGTTCCTTCATAAGGTTCACTAAGTCGGCTTCCAGATCACGGCTAGTATGAAGGGGTTCAGATAACCGGCGTCGATATCGCTTAAACTGAGGGCAGCATAGCTTTCCAGATCCAGCTTCACCTTGCCTTTTTCTAAGGAAGGAGATTCTTCCTTAGCGTTGTGCTTGGCTAGCACTTTTGAAGCCCCTGGCGCAGTATGAGCCGTCCCGGTGATGATCATGTCATCAGAGTCCATTTCAAGAGGGATCTCTTCAGCCGGCTTCGGAGGAGTCGGCGACTTAGGGCTCGGCGGGTCATGGCTTGCCGTCGGGTTAAGCTCGGTATCCATCTGATCGGGGATGGTAGCATCAATTGATGGTGGCGGGTCGTTAACAGGCTCTTCAAGGTCTTGACTGAGGGTCTCAGAAATTTCTGCTGTTTGTTTCTCCGGGTCAGCAGTTTTGGGATCTTTCGAAGACCCGCCCAGCTTTTGTTTCTTGCTTGCTTTGGCAATACATCTGCAACAAAGATACAAAGTATATGAGTATATCATTACAAGTCATGGATAAACAAATGAAAATACTAACCCTTGGGCGACCTTGAAGACAGGCATTTGGGTTCCGGTAGAATCGCCAGATGGAGGCGTCTTCTGAATAATTTGAGTTCGAAGGATTAAGAGGTTGATGTATAAGGCCAGCTAATGGATAAAGAGAGTCTGGGTCATGTGGCACCTCATATCGACGCTTGCGAGGAGCAGGCGTGTTTGGTAAGCCGGAGATGAGATCTTGAGAGCCGCCGCTTCGGGTCGGGCGTCTTAACTCGTGTTGTTGTTTCTTCAAAAGAAAATTGGGGTCCAAGTGAGCAAGAGGATGAGAAAATTTCACCTTCCGGACGACCCGTCGAATTTTCTTTCTTGGTAAGGGTTCTGAGCCGGAGGAAATTGTAGTTACCTCTACTGCATCTGCATGGCTGGTCTCTGCCTCTTCCTGAGAACAGTCAGCGTCAATAAGTTGTACAAAGAAAAGACCAAGGGAGTCAAGTTCTACCTTTGACTCATCGTCAAGTTTGAGCAGTTCTTCAGCCGATGGTTTCTTGCGACGACCTAGACCTGTAGTCTTTGTTTTAGGCTTCTTGGTTGGGGGGCGGCTTGAAGTTTCTTTCTCCAGAAAGGAGAGTCGGCCTATATACATGTGAGCAAACTATTGAAATAAGGAAAAATTAAAGAGATAAATAAATAAGGTGAAGCTTGGTCTGATGGCTTACAGGAGGAGCCGGGTTAAGTTTGTAGAAGGGATTCAATCCCACTTTGCGACAATTGTCCATAGGTTCCCCAAGCAATGATTTTACTATATCAGTAATATCCTTGTCGCTTAAGGATGTCTGATTGAAACGATGTGGATCCTTGACGTCTCCAGCATATTCACACATCAAGCCGTTGCGCCGGCTTAAAGGTAATATCCTCCAAGCGACCCAGCAGTGGGTTAAATCTACTCCAGTTAAACCATTGGCTACCAATGCTCTTATTTTGGAGAAAGTGGGAGCATATTTAACGCGCTCTGGGGCAGTCAATCGGTCCGGAAGCTTGCCGTGGGTGTTGAGCCGAAAGGAGAGAAAACCCGGCAAAGGATTCTCATCAGCCGGAGAAGTATCTTTGCAGTAAAACCAAGTAAGATTCCAATCTTTGGGGTGGCTAGGCAGTCTGGCTTCAGGAAAAATTATATCTCTCCGCCATTGGATGGAAACCCCTCCAAGCTCCAAACTGGATCCATCAGTCATTTCGGTTTGACGATTGAGGTAAAAATACTCTCTGAAGAGATCAACAGTGGGCTCCTCTTCAAGATATACTTCACAGAATGTTTGAAAATTGCATAAGTTGGAAACAGAATTGGGGGCCATGTCTTGAGGATGAAGCTGATAAAAGTTCAGGGCATCACAAAAAAACTTTGACGCGGGCGGTGAAAAACCATGAAGAAGGTGATCTGCAAAGATCACCACTTCACCCTCTTGGGGTTGTGGAGTTGTCTCAGAGCCAGGGACCCGCCAGTGTATGATCTCCTTGGATGGTAAAATCCCCATGTCAAAATACTCCTTTAATGACAGTTCAGAGACTTGGGAGGCGACCCAGTCACAGGAAGTCAAAGTCTTAGTCATGGTTGGCGGGTTAAAAAGCTGTGGTATGAAAATTAAAAGTACGGCGGGTCAAAGTCACGATGGTTAGCCGCCTAAATGGTTATAATGACAATTTAATAACTGCAGATAGGTTATGAACGTAAAGCTAAAATATTATTATGGAGCATGCAGAAAGTGAATGTTGATCTGGTGAGGGGATAACGCGACTCTCAGATTGATTGATATATGGCGGGTCAAATTTCGACAAATTAAACTGGTTGGATGCTGGCGGTTTGCAAGTTTATGATTAAGCCGGCTGGAGGTTGGCAGGTTACAAAGGTATTATTTGAGCCACCTAAACGACAGTAGCAAGGCAGTTATCTATAGATCTGAGATTAATGAAATTTTCCTAAGTATGGGACAAACAAGTTTCACGATTTCTGCCTATGATTTTGGATCTATGGTGATTCAAAAAATGAAGAATAATTGCTAAACCTAAAACATGCAGTGGAAGAACTAATAAGCTGGGGATTGAATCTCAGGAAGAAAGGATGTATCTACGATTTCAGACAAATGCAAAAACTAGTATCGCACGGCTTTAGTGTCATTTTTGGATTGAACTAAGTGACATGGTGGATGAACTATGATGAGCTTGGACGAACACGACGAACACCGACGAACTAGGGTGACCTAATGCAGATTGGAAGTGAGAAAAGATGAATACCTGGCGATGCTGATGAGCAGCGGGTGTGTGTCGCGATTCTCTGGTCTAGTCAGGTTGATGCAGCGGCCCAGTTGGAGTCGTTGGTGAAGAACGGCGGCGGCGGACGACGTGAGAAGGAAGAAGAAGAGAGAGGGGCAGGGGTAAAAGTGAAAAGAGGGCCCCCATCCCTATTTATAAGGAAACAGTAAAATGGCATGCACGGAAATCGAGGAGGCAACATGATTATCTCAACAGTGCAGGCGCCTCGATTCTCGGACAACCAGTTAATGCAAAAGATATGTTGTGATGTCATGGGTTTTTTATGGATTTACTTCGCGTGACGTCATGGCGGGTTACAGTGATTTGTTCAAGGTTAAGCTTTGGAAAGACGATTCGCCAACTGAAGCAGTGAAGATTGACATGAACAAGTTCAAATCAATCTAGGGCCTAATGTTGGGGATATAACCCCGGGGTGTGACCCGCCTAGAAGGGGTCGGGATACACCGTTGGCGACTCTACATGAAGAAGGCCCAAGTAGGTCCAAGAAGATGAAACATTGAAGAATGGCGGCGGCTTACAAGTTGGGCCTGTTGAAGGCCCAAGACCTGGTGGTAGAATTGTGACCCGGAGGGTGTGAGCCGCCACGATAGCGACTTGTCTAACAAGGCAGGGCGACTTAGAAACCGAGTTGGTCATGTTGTGTGATCCGGCTTGGACTCTTGTAAACCCAGGGCCTCGACCTGTGTATAAAAAGGCGAAACCCTACGGCGGGTTAATTTAAGAAATAATTGATCGAGAGCTAGGTCAAGTGATTCCGCTCCCTTGTAATCGATATTCAAGGTATAGTCAACAAAAGCAGGAGTAGGCTTTTACCTCGTTGTGAGGGGCCGAACCTGGGTAAACCTTGTGTCCTTTGTCCCATTCAACCCCTTCGAGCTAACCTACGTCGCGATGGCTCCACACCTAAGTCCTTTCACAAGGGTATCTGCCGTGATAAAACCACGACAGTTAGGGGTGCCCATTTGGGCGCCTGCGCTAAAAGAAAAAGTAAATAAAGATGAAGCATCGGCGTAAGCGTCTGCGTTTTCAACGTAGAAGCGCTAGTCCCAACGCTTACCTTTTTTTCTTCTTCCAGACGAGCATGCCAACCGCCCGTTTCTCCAATGCATCCATAGAAGCGTCAACGCCAAAACAGATAACGCCTGACCAAACATTGAACCAGCTAGCTACCTCACTCTAGATGTCTCCTCTCGAAATCTCCACACCCTTCCCCATCCCACCATCCCTCGTCGGATCTGGCGAGCCACGGCGAACGGCGGCGCGCGGATTGGGGAAGCAACAACCTGCGTCCTCATCATGGGGACGAGATCGATCGGGCGGCAAGGCTGAGGATGGGAAGAGAGCGGCGCGCAGGTGGAGGCGGCAGCAGGTGCGCCTTCTCGCGGGCGGACGAGGTCGGAGGTACTCACGGCGAGTCAGGAGGATAGGGAAAAGGAGGCAGCGGCGCGCAAGCTCGAGGCGTACAAGATGGACAAACTCGCCAGTATCGTTATCAAGCACGATGTCTAGGTAATCTGCCTGCCCTCCCTCTAACAATCCCTAGTGAATTAGTTTGGCTCCTGCTAAGGTGAAGGAAATTTATGGTCTCGCAGCAGAACAAGCGAAGGTGATCTAAAGTTTTGGCATGTTCCAAAATGACTGATTTTTAACCTTAGGTAGTAACAAAAAGAAATTTGAGACTACACCTCGAAATTAGGATAGCAATTTCTTATCTAGTATTGCAGTGATAATTTCACAATTGCACATTGGATGCAAATATACATAAACAAGATAATAAATCAAAAATATCCCACTTACAGTTTATGGCATCATTAGGAAAAACAGAACCTCCTTTTTATTATAACAAAACTGAACTTCGACGGACTAGTGCTACAGTACTAATTTGACTTGACAGTACTGTACTATTCCACTGGGGACAATTTCATTCAGACATCCTCAAGTTAAGAAATTTGAATGGTTAATTCGTTTCTAACTTATACATTTGAAGAGATTTGGAAATCAAGTCCGGGTTAGATTGTCCAGTAGCTGCGAATGCATCATTGACCCTGCGCCACATGCCATTGAATAGCAGAATTTCAGAGTTCATCTTACCCCAATGACATTTGATTTGGATACGTTGTCTTCTGCGATTATCAGCAATATTTGCATTAAATTTTTCAACAACTTGAAACCAGTATTCCTCGGCACCGCTTTCATTGCCAACAACAAAATCAGTGGGAACATTTAACCAAGCATTTACCTGCTCAATTCATAAAATGTTGTTAGGCCAACCTTTTCATGATATATTAACTATTGATTATTAAACAAATGAGTTACCAGGCATAGATTATCCTGTTCGCTCCATTGTAAGTGTATGTCTCCAATGTTGGCATTGCCGATATCCATTTGCTGGAACTAAATTGGGCTACTATCATGGGGGGTGAAGTATGTGCAACAAGTAGAGTATTTGTAGGTTCAAGTAAATGTTGAATTATTAATTATTACTAATGCATGAATAATTTAGTGGTCATTCTTGCTTTGACTGGTAGAGAACTTGTATTATGAAATAGAAAAGTCTCAAATTACATGATACATTGGTATTCTAGTAGCGATGTATGTCGGATTTCGGGTTCCGCAAACCCTTGAGAGGTTCGAACTCTGGGGTGCGTGCGAAGAACTCGTCCTCCCCAGTCTGCCTACTCGCTAACCTCACAGCCTAGCTCGACGAACTGTAAGGAAAAGAGACACAACAGTTACCCAGGTTCGGGCCACCTTGCGGTGTAAAACCCTACTCCTGCTTTGTGGTGGATTGGCCTCGAGGGGCTGAGGATGAACTAGTACAGTGGCGAACAGCCTCCGGAGGAGAGGTGTTCTTGAGCTCGAGTGAGCTGGCGGAGTGAGGATGATCTGAATGATCCGTCCCAACTTGTCCCCCTCTACGGTGGTGGCTAAGTCCTATTTATAGTGGCCTTGGTCCTCTTCCCAAATGAAAGGCGGGAAGAGATCCCACAACGGCCAAATTCGAAGGGAGACAACTAGTACATGATATCCTGACAAAAGTAGTCTTCGCCTGCAAAAGCCTCTGGTTGTGACGCCGTGGTGGGCTCGGTGATGACCTCCGTCCTGCCGTCCTGGCGGTCTTGGTCTTGTTGCACGGGAATGGAAATCTTTGGCTGATTCCTCGGGACCCCGCGCCTGCGCTTGCCTCTTTAGCACCGAAGAGGAAATTGGTACACTGCGCCCGCTGGCGCCCGCCTGGCCTTGGTCGTCATGGCTCATGTCATCCGGACTTCACGAGGTGAGGCTTGCATAGAGATCTTCGCTCCTCGGGAGCCAGCCTAAGGAGGCCGCTCCTCGTGGAGGTCTTGGTGTCGTCCGCCTCGCGAGGCTTGGCCCCTCGCAAGGGTCTTGTTGTCGCTGAAGCTGGGCCGTACCAGGCCGTCGATGGAGCCACGCCGTGGGCTGCAGGTAGGCAAGTCTGGGTACCCCCGTTCCCAGAACGCCAACAGTAGCCCCCGGGCCCAAGGCGCGCTCGAACTTGGCTTCGAGGCGAAGCCAAGGGGCAAGTGCGGAGCGCCGCGAGCCCTAACCGCCTGCGGCCTTGGTCGACGCGTGGCGATTGATGGGACGTGGGCGTCTCCGCTTCCCCACGCTGCCTCGGCAACCGTTCGACTTGACGAGACTCCGCTGCATGCAGAGAAGAACCATCACTGCGTGGGATCGTGGAGGCCGGCGGTTGGCCTCCCTCCGGCTATAAATGAGGGGAGGGGTAGAGCCCCCCTCACTCATCTCCATCTTCTCGCTGCTCGCTCCTTCTTCTTCTTCACCTCCATGTCTTACCGTAGCATCCATGGCGCCGACGAGGAGGTTCTCTGCCGCCGAGAAAGGAAAGGCCCCCAAGGAGGGGCCGGGTTCGCCGCCACCCAAGAGAGGGCGTGGCCGCCCCCGCAAGCATGCTGCGACCCCGTTGGTAGCTCCTCGGGGGCGCGGGCGCACTCCTTCGGGGGCCGGCGTCGCTTTGGGCGGCCGCGGCGGCGCTTCTTCTCGAGGCGGGGGCCGCCAATAGCGAGGCAGCCCCTGTGACGAAGGGCGGCGCGCCGTGGTTGCCCGGCCTCCTCGGCCATGCTTCCACTCGGCGGATGTGCTCCCGGAGTTCGTCGTGTGGTCGGAGAGGCCCGCCGGCACCTGGCTCCCACTCCCGCGCTTCTTCGTGAGTGAGCTGCCGGTCGCGGGGCTTGACGGCCTCTGGCTGCAGGCTGACGGCTGTTGCAGCAAGGCTTCCTGGGTTGGGGTCGAAGTCGCCGCGACGGGCAGCGTGTCCTTGACCCGTGGTTGGCAGGCGTTTGCCCGCGCGCGAGGCCTGAGCGGGAGGCACACCCTTCATTTCAGGTACGACGGCCTCGCGACCCTCTACGTGAGGGTGTTCAGGGAGGACGGCCGTCGTGCGGGGTGCTGCCCGGAAGACGGCAGCGGCGACGATGAGCTTGGCCTTGACGACGGCCGCGCTTCCTTCAGCAGCGGCGGCTCTTCCTCCAGCGAGAGCACCAGCAGCGGCGGCTACGACCAACCACCACGCCACCGGGCTCGCATCGGGGAAGGCGACGGGTTGTCTTGTCGCCGCGCTCCGGTGAAGCGGGAGGAAGACTCGGGCTGAGCCCGGGGGCCACCGGAGCCTGGCCTCGGGAGCCGCAGCGGTCGTGCGGGCCGCTTTTGTTTAACCTTTCCTTTCTCCTGCACTTGAAAAAAGTAGAGGGCCCCGCTGGGGCGTGTAATGAACCAAGGCACTCGTGCCATTATGCTATGTTTGTTATTTTGATATTGTGCCGGGATACCGATATTCCGATCAGGTGCGGTTAGAATAACTTAGCTTGATATGCTTGATGTAGTTTCCCGCCTCGCGAGGGTGCACCTCTCCAGCAAAATCTGGCGAAGTTTGCTTCTTAACGACTCAGGAGCCGTCGGGCCTCAGGAGGCATTGTGCAGCTACAGAATTATTAGAAAACTTCACAGGGTGTCATGCCCTTGCTTGCGCGAGCCCCCGAGCATGGGTTGGTTGTGGCTGGTGCACCGCGTCGCGATGCCCGGAGGCACGGACTTGAGAAGGTACGCGTGCCCACGAGCTCGTTTGAGAGCGTCTCCCAAGGATTTAAGAATCGAAGCTCTGGGGCGACAGGGCTTCGGTGAGGTGTGGTCGCTGTCGGTGTCAAAACCGGCGGATCTCGGGTAGGGGGTCCCGAACTGTGCGTCTAAGGTCGATGGTAACAGGAGACGGGGGACACGATGTTTACCCAGGTTCAGGCCCTCTCTATGGAGGTAATACCCTACTTCCTGCTTGATTGATCTTGATGAATATGAGTATTACAAGAGTTGATCTACCACGAGATCGTAATGGCTAAAACCCTAGAAGTCTAGCCTGTCTGATTATGATTGCCTCTACGGACTAAACCCTCCGGTTTATATAGACACCGGAGGGGACTAGGGTTGTACAAAGTCGGTTACAGAGAAAGGAATCTTCATATCGAACGCCAAGCTTGCCATCCACACCAAGGAGAGTCCCATCTGGACACGGGAGAGAGTCTTCTGTCTTGTATCTTCATGGCCCATCAGTCCGGCCCACATCACGTAGCCCGGACGCCCGAGGACCCCTAAATCCAGGACTCCCTCAGTAGCCCCCGAACCAGGCTTTCAATGACGATGTGTCCGGAGCGCAGATTGTCTTCGGCATTGCAAGGCGGGTTCCTCCTCCGATTACTTCGAAGTACCTGACTTAAGGAGCTGTATTCGGCCTTCCATTTAATGTCGTGCTCATTGGCTTCCACGCCTTCATGACTTCAGTTTCCACGTGTCGAGCGAATACGAGAGGTCAGGGTATCTTTGCACATAACTCCCTGACCATGTAAGAAATGCGTCTATTCAAAGAGATTGGATCTTCAGATCCATTCCACGCCAAGCGGGAAATCCTCAAAGCTTGCTAGGAGAAACCATTCCAACATGGCTAGTGCTCCCAGTTCTTCCACCCGCCCCCACGGCCCCAAAAAAGGCAATTGGGAAAGATGTTCTGTATCCCATGATCAGCTGGTGAAGCTCCAAACACAGGGATTTCTTCCCCCGTGGATCTGGTCCCTGTTCGAGCAGGTTTGACCTCCTTCTCAGGCGAAGCTTTGGCGGAAAATTTCCCCGATCCAACCAGGGGGGAACGGGTGTGCTTCATTTCTTATTTGCCAAGAGGCGTCGGGTTTCCAATCCACCCTTTCCTCCGAGGACTCCTGGAGTATTATGGCCTCCAACTGCACAACCTCACGCCGGCCTCTATCTTGCACATCGCGGGTTTTGTTGCCCTTTGCGAGCTTTTCCTAGGCTGTGAAGCCCACTTTGATTTATGAAGAAAACTATTCTGCCTCGTCCCTCGTACCCAAGAGGGATCCATATTTGAGGTGGGCGGCGCCGAAGTATGGCGCATAGCCGGGACCGGATACCTATCCGGCACACCGAAGAAGGTTTCCGAAGAGTGGCCCTCAGAGTGGTTTTATATTGAGGACGTCGCTCTCCCTGACCCAATCCGAATGGGTCTCCCTGAATTTTCCAGCGCTCCTTTGAAGAAACGCCACAGCTGGCGCCCTAGGAGCCTCAAGGAGGAAGATAGTGCGGAAATCCATCAATTAATGAGCAAGATAAAGACGCTCGCCCAGTCCGGATTATCAATAATCGAGGTAATGGCGATCTCCATAGTGCGGGGTGTCCAGCCACTCCAATTTTGAGGGCTCCCTATGTGGCACTACAATGGGGAAGATGACGCCTCACGCTGTGGCCGGAAAGGTCCGGACACCCCCACTGCTCTGGCCAAAATATTGGTCGATCTGTACAAAGGGGAGAAAGAGGAATTTATTCGTCTTAAACGCCGAGAGGGATTTTCCATGTACAATCCTCCCAGCTGGGTGAGTTTTAATCCCACCACCATACTCAATCCTTTCCATGAGTCACTTTTGACTGATACTAACCCGTCCATTTGTAACAGGAATGGCGAAAGGTCGTCACGGGGATCTACAGCCCCGCTCCACAGCCGGAGGACCATAACTGGGATCTTGACCCCGGATTCGAGGAGGATCCGGACATATTTCTGGAGCTAGAGGAGGGAGTATTTTACCAGGCGAGCTACGATGGCACAGAAGTGGCCATTATAGCAGACTATCCCGGCCTCCTTCCTGCCTCACACGTAAGTAATCAGGAGACCTCTCCTCCGAAAGAGCTTCCTCATTCTGCCTCACCCACCGCACTGTCTCGTGTTCCAAAGGGGAGGCGCTCGGCGCGCCATGTTACACCAGAGGTGACTCAAAAGAGAGCGGCGCCTACGTCAGGCAAGCCTTCAAAGAGGAAGGCAAACGAAGTCACGACTGAGCCGTCGTCAAAAAGGTATGGCTTTGTAAATATGCCCCTTGGCAGTCACATCCAACTGTGACATTGTCTGTTTGTGTTTCATCAGAAAGAGCGTTCACCGGACTATGTCCGGGGGTCCTGCAGGTCACGCTCCCAATAGCCAGGCTCCAGAACCTGCCATAAAGACGAGGGCCGGTACGGGAGTGACGCCGGATTGTCCTTCGGCAGAGGATTCGGATGATGTATCCGTCACAAACTCAGAAGTGGAGAGCGCCATGAATCATCGGCGCCGGAGGGCCGCTCTTCACGACCCCGGCTTTACAAAAGAGGCATTCAATGCCTTCAGCTCGGCTGATGCATACATCCGAGCTGCTCGAGACGGGCTTACCAGAGCCACAGACCAGCATTTGAAAGATATGCAGGTAAGTTCACATCGCACAAACCTGATAATTATATACCAGTAGCCCCCGAGACTTGAAGCAGTTGATACAACTGATTTAAGGATCATTGTATAACCAGGTGCTTACAGAGAAGAACAATCTGCTGTCTCAAGAACTGGAAAAGTGTCGGACTCAGCTAACTGCTGCCACCGCCGAATTGGAGAAATCCAAGAAGGTGTCGCCTGGTTTGGTTCGTCACTGGCATTGAAAGTTATGGCCGTGTCGTTCCAGGGGTTTATTGCTGCGACTTGGCAGACTTCGGCGAGGTCGCGGAGTGCCCTTTTGCGCCTATTGTTTGAAGCGAAGGTCTCGAAGACCGTCAATACTCTGAGGTCGTCGTCTTCCGGGGGGTGTTGTTCTGAGGTGTTTTTGGTGAGGATATCCTTGCCGCTCTTGGCCACTTGCCGGAGTATCCAACATGCTCTAAGGCTGTGAGTTGGTACGGTATCCGGTGTTGTGTGTATTTTGCATGGCCTATCGAGCCATCCCTCCAAAACGGTTCCGCGCCCCGTAATGGGCTTAGATTTCTTTACTATTGGGTCGGGCACCCCATGGGGGTGCATCCTTTTTGCTCGGACTAGGGGTTGAGTGGAAACCAGTGGTTCCCGACGAGCTGCCTGAGTTTTCCAGGCGCTTTCCATTGCGCAGTACTTCTGTACTATGGTTGCCAAGTCAGCGAAGTGTGATACGCGACGGCGGTTGATGGCGTTGAGGATTCCTTCGTCCGTGCAATTGTTGCAGAATGCTGAGATCGCGTCTTCGTCGCGGCAATCTTCAATCTTATCTTTGACAAGGAGGAATCTGGCCCAAAAGTGATGGACTGTTTCCTGAGACTGTTGTCGTACGTACATGAGATCGCGTATATCTGGGTGGGTGGGTGGCTTTAAATCCGAACCCTGACCCAGTTTAGGATCCGGAGTTTGAGAAACTTCCGAGCTTAATAATTCGGGCTCCGGGATATCGACTGATTTTTCAGGCCCATCGTCCGATTCTAGGTTCGGAGGACAGGGCGTGCCGTTCCGCAGACAGGTATCCGGCTCTTTGAGCTCGGAAATCCGAACATAGTTCGTCCCCAACACAGGGGAAGAGTTGTTGTTTTGCTCTTCTACCACCGCTATCTGATGGGTGATCGGTGGAGATTTGATTTCTCTCTGATCGGGTTTAAGCCCAATCCGATCGTAGTTTGTAACGACCCCCAAGGCGGCGATGCGGTCCAGGAGTTCGTTTAAAGACGACAACTCCGTCGGATCCATCCGTTTGGAGTATTCGGAGTCAACGCGGAGGCGATTTTTGATGACCCGAGAAGTCATCGTCGGCTTAACGGCCGGACGGGCGGTCATGATAAAGCCGCCCAGCCGGAGGGTTTGGCCTGAGGCCAGGGCTCCTCCGGAGGTGATGTTGTCCTTGATAACAAGGCGAGCCATCAACCCTGTCTTCGACGTCACAGCGGAAGTCTTAATGAAAGCACCAATGTCGGTGTCAAAACCGGCGGATCTCGGGTAGGGGGTCCCGAACTGTGCGTCTAAGGTCGATGGTAACAGGAGACGAGGGACACGATGTTTACCCAGGTTCGGGCCCTCTCTATGGAGGTAATAACCTACTTCCTGCTTGATTGATCTTGATGAATATGAGTATTACAAGAGTTGGTCTACCACGAGATCGTAATGGCTAAAACCCTAGAAGTCTAGCCTGTCTGATTATGATTGCCTCTACGGACTAAACCCTCCGGTTTATATAGACACCGGAAGGGACTAGGGTTGTACAAAGTCGGTTACAGAGAAAGGAATCTTCATATCGAACGCCAAGCTTGCCATCCACGCCAAGGAGAGTCCCATCTGGACACGGGAGAGAGTCTTCTGTCTTGTATCTTCATGGCCCATCAGTCCGGCCCACGTCGCGTAGCCCGGACGCCCGAGGACCCCTAAATCCAGGACTCCCTCAGCCGCGGCGAGCGCCAAGCGCACACACCTACCTAGCCCCCGCGCGCGGGACGCGCGAGGAGGAGCGACGGGCAACTGCCGCTCTTCCTGGGACAAGGCTGAAGAGGCGAACGAATAGAGGAAAAGAAAGTTCCAGCTTTGGCAAACGAGAAACACGAAAACTCCAAATTCCATTAAGAAGTTGCAAACCAACTACAGAAAGCAAGCAAAAAAACAGCCGCATCCGGCACCTAGTCTAGTCTTCTCACCAGCGCGGAGCTAAGTGATGCCACTAGGACGTGGGAGGGAGTCCCCGTGAGGCCCGCGGGCGACACTCAGGAGACTCCGGGGCGTGTACAGCCCCACTCATTATTACGTGAGAGTGTCACGAGCGGAGATCTTCGCAGGCGCGGGGCCTTGCTTCACGTCGCCTGATGAGGGCCCCGCCCTGCGCCTCCCCCGACCACCGTTGGGGCGTCCAGAAACCAGGACGAGACCAAGGGGCAAGGGGGATGCTAGCGGTGCCCTCGGCGACCGCAGGCCCTCCGCCGGGGGGAAGGGCTCACCGGCCCATTCCCCAGCAGAGGACCTACCTCCGTGCAGCGCCTTGCTCCATGCTGTGCGGGGGAGGCCCTGGCCCCGGGCTCCCCCCGCGCAGCCCCCAGTGTACTTCGCCCGCCGGCAGCGGGGCCATCGCTCTGGGGTCCCTGGCCGCTGTTGTGGCTTAGTTCACCTGCGGTCCATGGTTAGCGTAATCGTGATCCTGAGATATCGGCTGTACCCAGCGGCTGTTGTCATTAAAGGTGTCGGTGAAGTTTCGGGGCGGCTCGCGGAGAGCCTCGACTTCATGTGCCCCCAACGCCCAGCCTGATGAGGAGAACCCGTCGGGGCGTTCTCTTGATGCGTACTGTAGATCCATCATGGGGGGTACGTAGGCGTCTGGGACTGCCGCGCCAGGGTCGTCGTCTGGATGCCCCGCGTTGCTGGCCACCAGGCTCGGTGCCAGGCTCTGATGGCCGCAGGGTGGCACCCCGGCGCGGCCCCAGGAGGGACCGCCCGAGCTCGCCCCACCCGGGGGTAGCATGGTCGGGAAAGGACGATCAGCGCTGCGGGCCGAGTTGGCGCCGCTAGGTCCCTCAGGTGCTCCAGGGAGGGGCGCGCGGGCGTGGCGGGGGCCCCCGCGTGCCCCTGTCACAGCCTGCAACGTAGGCAGGGTGCAGAAAGGTGTCGCGCCCCTACAGGCGGCGTCAAGCAGCTCGGCGACCCGCTCCAGCAGGGCATCGCGGCCGCCTTCGTCCAACCGGCACCGTAGCAGCTCCCGTGCCACGATGAGCGTGGCTCGCATGTTCGCCTGCTCCCGACGAGAGTGTGGCGCCATCGCCGCGGCGTAGCTCGAAGATCGCGTGGTGGCGCGGTTGCGGCGTGGCGTGAGGGCAGGCGATGACGGCCCCCGCCGCCCGCGACCGATAGCACCGGGCGGCGAGCGGGCTGCGAGGAGCACGAAGTGGAGATCCTCTTGGGCTGACGGCACTGCTCGGGCAGGCCGAACAACCCAGTGCTCAACATGCGCCCTCGGGGCGTCAGCCATGAGAACCGCTGGGTGGTGGCGAATCTGCTGGCAGAAGAGAATCTCCGACGCACCCCTACCTGGCGCGCCAAATGTCAGATTTCGGGTTCCGCAAACCCTTGAGAGGTTCGAACTCTGAGGTGCGTGCGAAGAACTCGTCCTCCCCAGTCTGCCTACTCGCTAACCTCACAGCCTAACTCGACGAACTGTAAGGAAAAGAGACACAACAGTTACCCAGGTTCGGGCCACCTTGCAGTGTAAAACCCTACTCCTGCTTTGTGGTGGATTGGCCTCGAGCGGCTGAGGATGAACTAGTACAGTGGCGAACAGCCTCCGGAGGAGAGGTGTTCTTGAGCTTGAGTGAGCTGGCGAAGTGAGGGTGATCTGAATGATCCGTCCCAACTTGTCCCCCTCTACGGTGGTGGCTAAGTCCTATTTATAGTGGCCTTGGTCCTCTTCCCAAATGAAAGACGGGAAGAGATCCCACAACGGCCAAATTCGAAGGGAGACAACTAGTACATGCTATCCTGACAAAAGTAGTCTTCGCCTGCAAAAGCCTCTGGTTGTGACGCCGTGGTGGGCTCGGTGATGACCTCCGTCCTGCCGTCCTGGCGGTCTTGGTCTTGTTGCACGAGAATGGAAACCTTTGGCTGATTCCTCAGGACTCCGCGCCTGCGCTTGCCTCTTTAGCACCAAAGAGAAAACTGATACACTGTGCCCGCTGGCGCCCGCCTGGCCTTGATCGTCATGGCTCACGTCATCCGGACCTCACGAGGTGAGGCTTGCATAGAGATCTCCACTCCTCGGGAGCCAGCCTGAGGAGGCCGCTCCTCGTGGAGGTCTTGGTGTCGTCCACCTCGCGAGGCTTGGCCCCTCACGAGGGTCTTGAGTTGTTGTCGCTGAAGCTGGGCCATACTAGGCCGTCGATGGAGCCACGCCGTGGGCCGCAGGCAGGCAAGTCTGGGTACCCCCGTTCCAGAACGCCGACAATGTATGTAACAAAGTAAAGAATTTTTCTACATAATAAAGTAAATGGAAAAGGTAATTAAAGTGATATATTAAAAATGAAAATAATATTCTAAAATGGTTTATGATTATTTTATTTTTCTCCAAATAGCTGGCCACTAAAAAAATTTAGTGCCCGTTGGTGTTCACTCTTTTCATATTCATCCATACGAGAGGCATCGACCATTATGAGTTTCTTGTTGTTACTAGACATTTTGATCCTCACTCTTGTCTTGCCAATCTCAAGCTTCTCTTTGGAGAGTCGAAGTTGCACCTCTGCCATTTTTTCTTGCGTTGATGCTCGTAATGCTTCCGTGTGATGGTATAATTGAACATTTTTTTGTGTGTAAGTGTTACAAAAGAATTGTCATCTTCAACTTTTCCTTTATTTTTCCTTTCGCCAGTTTTGTTCCACCTGGGCGAGTTTCTTTTTCCATCTGAGTTTGTATGTTAGCATTAACTTTGCCTTTTCCCTCCTCGGAGTGTCTACTCCACTTCTGGTGGACTCTAACCTTCTCCCAGCGGTACAATAGTGTAATTTTTTATCCTATCTCCTTCTTGTATCTGGCTAGGGTTTTCTGGACAAGCTACAAATCACATTGCCCACTCGGATGGGCATCTTTTAGCCTGTAATAAACTCCATGAAAAGCAATAACTTTCCTATTAGTTTTACACCAATGGTCCTTGCAGTTTTTGCTGTTTATCTTCCAGGTGGACAGACTGTTTTTATTGTAGTCATCTGTTACATTCTTCTAGTACACCTCTCCCTTTTTGTTATTTCCATCAATGGAGTCTATGGAGTTATTAAACCAAGTACTTATGTGCAATAAAAATATATATTCCTAAATGTTTCTTGAATAAAAATATTAAACTTCTTAAATATGGAAATAATGGAGTTATTCTACCAAGCGTTAATGTGCATGAAAATTTATTACATTTCTACAAGTTTGTTAAAAATATATGTGTGTACAAATTACTGGAAGGAAAAAAATTATGTGTCTACTAGTTGCTTGAAGGAAAAAATAAAATGTTCTAAATATTAAAGTGATGTAATTACTTAATCAACTGCCAATGAGCGATAGTATTCATTGTATTTCTATTTGTTCCTAAAATAAAAAATGTGGAATAGATGGATTTTTTTCTAATGAAGCGCTAACATTAATAAGATTTTATTACCAATGGCTTTATGATAAATAAAAATTTATTCCCACATGTTTAAAAAACAATAGCAATAAAAATACTTGATGGCTACTCACCAGTTTAATGCTGTCCTCCTTGATCGAAGCTAGACGCCGACCTCGGCTATCTTCTTCATTGTCGTCGTCTTGGTCACTGGTACCATTGTGTTGAATACTCAGAGCATAACCATAGTCGCAATGTCCACTAGAATCAAATTGTTGGGACATATGTGGTTGGGAAGACAAATTTATTGAATAATTAGGAGGTGGATACATCTTTGGATTTTCATACTAGGAGCTAGCAAAAGCGAACCAGTCGTTCTGAAAGGGATTCATTGGAAAACCGTGATGTGTATGAACAAAAAAAATTGTGAGACATGCAAGGATTGTGTTGTGTATGAGAAGATAATTTTGGGACGTGCATACAACTGGAACATGCAAGTAGGAATATATATAGCGAGATAGTTTCGCTGCATGCTTTAGTTAGTCCGATTTAGCTGTGTATGACTGAAGGAATGGTTGAAGTAACTTGACATACCTTTTTTTCTAACTTCGTACTCACTATGCTTTAAGGTTTGAATATTGCGATTTTCATCCCTGTTGACCCAGCTTGGCATTCACATGCATTTCATTTTTAAACATTCATTTTTTATCAATTCAGTTTTTTTTAAGTATTCAGGTGTCATGGAGAATTAAAATAGATAAGCTAGCTCTGTATTTTATTATAGAATATTGTTGTGCGTGAAAAAAAAAGAAACAAATCATTATGTCTAGCTGCGAAAGGAAATCAGCTA
Source organism: Thinopyrum elongatum (assembly GCA_011799875.1). Taxonomy (NCBI): domain Eukaryota; kingdom Viridiplantae; phylum Streptophyta; class Magnoliopsida; order Poales; family Poaceae; genus Thinopyrum; species Thinopyrum elongatum. The sequence goes on from CM022297.1 coordinate 257,768,777, forward strand.
GTTGTTGAGTAGAGCTTGTCTAGTTCAGCGATCATCTAGGAGCGGAGAAAAGGGCTGGCGCAAAGAAAAGAGGCGGAGCGCCCAAATCCGGGGAGAACCACCCCCCCCCCCCCCCCCCCCCCCCCCCCCCCAAGGATTTGGGTAGGCATCTCGAAGCCGAGCCTGTCGCGGGGCGCTTCGACTCTTTTTTTTTTACGACAGCCTCTCTCCACTCCAATCTGGCAGCGAGCGCTACCTGGAGCTCTACAAATCAGTAAGTCTCGTAAACTGCTCAACTAACTCAGCTGATCGCTGAACTAGACCAGCTCTACTCAACTAACTCAGTTGATTTCCTTTGGCTGCTAGACAAAAAGATCGGTTTCTTTTCTCTTCACACACAACAATATTCTATAATAAAATATAGAGCTTGTTTATTTATTTTAATTCTCCATGACACCTGAATACTTACACAAAACTGAATTGATAAAAAGTAAATGTTTAAAAATGAAATGCATGTGAATGCCAAGTTGGGTCACTAGGGACACAAATCACAATCTTCAAACCTGAAAGCACTGTGAGTATGAAGTTAGAAAAAAGAAGTATGTCAAGTTACTTCAACCATTTGTTCAGTCATACACGGCTAAGTCGGACTAACTAAATCATGCATGCAGTCAAGCTATCTCACTATATATTCCAACTTGCAGGTTCCGGTGGTATGCACATCCCAAAATTATCTGCTCATACACAACACAATTCTACTCATATCTCACACAAGTTTTTGTTCATACAAATCACGGTTTTCCAATGAATCCCTTCCGGAACGACAGGTTCGCTTCCGCTAAGTCCCAGTATGAAAATCCAGAGATGTATCCACCTCCTAATTATCCAATAAATTTGTCTTCGCAACCACATATATCCAAACAATTTGATTCTAGTGGATATTGCGACTATGGTTATGCTCCGAGTATGCAACACAATGATGAAGAAGATAGCCGAGGCTGGTGTCTAGCTTCGACCGAGGAGGACAACATTAGACTGGTGAGTAGCCATCAAGTATTTTTATTGTTATAGTTTTTAAACACGTGAAAATAAATTTTATTTATCACAAAGCCATTGGTAATAAAATCTTATTAATATTAGCGCTTCATTAAAAAAATATCTATTCCACATTTTTTATTTTAGGAACAAGTAGAAATACAATGAATGATATCGCTCATTGGCACTTGACTAAGTAATTCCATTGGTTCAATATTTATAACATTTTTTTCCTTCAAGTAAATAGTAGACATATAATTTTTCTCCTTCTAGTAACTTGTACACACATATTTTTAACGAACTTGTAGAAATATAATCAATTTTCACGCATATTAACGCTTGGTAGAATAACTCCATTATTTCCATATTTAAGAAGTTTAGTTTTTTTTATATTGCAGATAAGTGCTTGGTTGAATAACTCCATAGACTCCATTGATGAAAATAACAAAAAGGGAGAGGTGTACTGGAAGAATGTAGCGGATGACTACAACAAAAACAGTTCGTCCACCGGAGGAGAAACAACAAAAACTGCAAGGACCATTGGGGTAAAACTAATAAGAAAGTTGGTGTTTTCATTGAGTTTATTGCAGGCTAAATGATGCCCATGCGAGAGGGCAATGTAACTTGCAGCTTGTCCAGAAAGCCCTAGCCTTGTACTCCCTCCGTCTCAAAATTCTTGTCTTAGATTTGTCGAATCTAAGACAAGAATTTTGAGACGGAGGGAGTACAAGGGGATAGGACAAAACTTTGCACTATTGTACTGGTGGGAGAAGGTTGGAGTACACCAAAAGTGGAGTAGACACTCCGAGGAGGAAAAAGGCAAAGGTAATGCTAAATACAAACTCAGATGGGAAAAGAAACTCGCCCGATGGAACCAAACTGGCGAAAGGAAAAAAAAGGTCGAAGATGACGACTCTTTTGTAACACTTATATGACGTTCAATTATACCATGACACACAAGCATTACGAGCATCGTCGCAAGAAAAAATGGCAGAGGTCTAGCTTCGACTCTTCAAAGAGAAGCTTGAGATTAGCAAGACAAGAGAGAAGATCAAAATGTCTAGTACCTACAAGGAACTCATAATGGTCGATACCTCTCATATGGATGAATATCAAAAGAGTGAACACCAACGGACACTGAAATTTTTTAGTGACCAACTATTTGGAGGAAACTAAAACAATCATAAATTATTTTAACATATTATTTTGATTTGTTTTAATACGTCACTTTAATTACCTTTTCCATTTACTTTATTGTGTAGAAAAAACTGTGTACTTTGTTACATACATCGGTACTAGAATACCAATGTATCATGTAATTTGAGATTTTTTTATTCAATAATACAAGTTCTCTACCAGTCAAAGCAACAATGACCACTCAATTATTCATGCATTAGTAATAATTAATAATTCAACATTTACTTGAACCTATAAATACTCTACTCTGTTGCACATACTTCACCCCACATGCAGTAGGCCAATTTAGTTCCAACAAATGGATATAGGCAATGCCAACATCGGAGACATACACTTACAATGAGCAAAGAAGATAATCTATGTCGGTAAGTCATTTGTTCAATTATCAATAGTTACTATATCATGAAAAGGTTGGCCTAACACCATTTTATGAATTGAGCAGGTAAATGCTTGGTTAAATGTTCCCACTGATTTTGTTGTTGTCAACGAAAACGGTGCCCAGGATTACTGGTTTCAAGTCGCTGGAGAATTTAACGCAATTATTGCCGATAATCGCGGAAGACAACCTATCCAAATCAAACGTCGTTGGGGTAAGATGAACTCTGAAATTCTGCTATTTGATGGCATGTGGCGCAGGGTCAACGATGCATTCGCAACTACTGGACAATCTAACCAGGACTTGATTTCATATCTCTTCAAATGTATAAGTTAGAAATGAATCGACCATTCAAATTTCTTAACTTCTAGATGTCTGTACGAAATTGTCCCCAGTGGAAGAAGACGTACTGTCAAGTCAAATTAGTACTATAGCATTAGTGCGTCAAAGTTCAGTTTTGTTCTAATAAAACGGAGGTTCTATTTTTCCTAATGATGCCATAAACTGTAAGTGGGATAATTTTGATTAATTTTCTTGTTTATGTATATTTGCATCTAGTATGCAATTGTGAAATTATCACTGCAATACTAGATAAGAAAGTGCTATCCTAATTCTGAACTGTAGTCCCAAATTTCTTTTTGTTACTATCTAAAATTAAAGATCAGTCATTTGAAACATGTCAAAACTTTAGACTATCATCTCTTGTTCTTCTGCGATACCATTAATTTCCTTCATAGAACTATTGTTGTATCAATTCGAAAAGAAAAAGCACAAACATATCACAACTAATTCACCAGGGATTATTAGAGCGACGGGCAGGAAGATTACCTGGACGCTGTACTTGATAACGATACCGGGGAGCTTGTCCATCTTATACGCCTTGTGCTTACGCGCCGCTGCCTCTCCTTCTCCCTGTCCTCCAGCCTCGCCGCGAGTTCCTCCGGCCTCGTCCACCTGCTGGAAGCCACGGCTGCTGCCTCCTTCGCTCGCGCACCGCCATCTTCCTATTCGTCAACCTTGCCGCCAGCTCCTCTGCCCTTATTGATGAGGGTTTGTGCAGGATAGCCTCGCCGCGAGTTCCTCTGGCCTCGTCCGCCTGCTGGAAGGCACGGCTGCTGCCTCCTCCGCTCGCGTGCCGCCATCTTCCTATTCGTCAACCTTGCCGCCAGCTCCTCCGGCCTCATTGATGAGGGTTTGTGCAGGACAGCCTCGCGGCGAGTTCCTCCGGTCTCGTCCGCCTGCTGGAAGGCACGGCTGCTGCCTCCTCCGCTCGCGCGCCGCCATCTTCCTATTCGTCAACCTTGCCGCCAGCTCCTCCGGCTTCATTGATGAGGGTTTGTGCAGGACAGCCTCGCCGCGAGTTCCTCCGGCCTCGTCCGCCTGCTGGAAGGCACCGCTGCTGCCTCCTCCGCTCGCGCGCCGCCATCTTCCTATTCGTCAACCTTGCCGCCAGCTCCTCCGGCCTCATTGATGAGGGTCTGTGCCGCCTCCGCCTGCGTACCGCTCTCTTCCCGTCCGTCAGCCTCGCCGCCGGACTGGCCTCTCATCCCCATGACGAGGTCTGCCTCCTCCATCTACGCACCGCCATTCGTCGTGGCTTGCTGGATCTGACGTGGGATGGTGGGATGGGGAAGGGTGTGGAGAGTTCGAGAGGAGACAGCTCAGAGTGAGGTAGCTAGCTGGTTCGGTGTCCGGTCGGGTTATCCTTTTTGGCGTCGACGCTTCGGTGGATGCATTGGAGAAACGGACGCTTCACATGCTTATCTGTTGACTAGCATGACCTTCGTGCTACACTAAAGAGACGGGTCATAAATTTGACGGTGCTGGAGAGATCGAGGAAAAAAACAATGGGCAAGGATTGCCAACTTGAGAGAATGGGATGCAAACATTACAAAATTTCACCGTCGCATCAATGCAAGGACGAAGAACCACATTCATAGGCACAAACACGGCCAAGGATGGGTGACCAAGCATGAAACCAAAGAAAAAATTATCCCTCACCACTTCACCAATGTCATGGGGAAAGGGTGTTATAGCTCCAAAGACTTTAGTTGGGATGAGCTAAATTTGGAGGTTCCGGACTTGGATGGGCTTGATAGACACATTTCCGAGAAGGAGGTGAAAGATGCCATTGATGATATGCCTAGTGACCAGGCACCCGGGCCTAACAGTTTCACAGGTGCATTCTTTAAGAAGGGTTGAGAGTCATAAAGGTTGTTATCATGAAGACTCCAACACTTTGATTCCTTGCATGCGACAAATCTTCATTGGCTTAACTCCGCAATGCCGTGCTTTTGCCCAAGGAGGGTGTGGAAGGGGTCTCAGACTATAGGCCGATTAGCCTCATTCACGCGATTGCAAAAATTATTGCAAAGGTGCTCCCTCTCCGGTTAGACCTGCATATGAACGCACTTGTCTCCAATGCTCCAAGTGCTTTCATCAAAAGGAGTATACACGAACTTCATGTACGTGCGGAACCTTTGCTTGTTGGTTGCATAAGAGGAAGACCCCCTCGCTCCTCTTCAAGCTCGATATCCGCAAGCCTTTCGACTCTGTTAAATGGGAGTACATCTTAAATCTTCTCCAAAAGCGTGGGTTCCCAAGCAAATTTCGTGGTTGGGTTACCGCTCTTCTCATAATCTTCACGGATCCTTCTCAATGGTGTGCCGGACCTTCCATCAAGAATGGTCGTGGCCTTTGTCAAGGGACCCCCCCCCCCCCCCCCCCCCCCCCCCCTCCTTTTGTCCATTCTGATTAACCCCCTGCAACAAATGGTCGAACTGACAAATAAAAAGGGTATACTACACAATATCCGAGGGAGAGGCACCATGGTGAGAACATCGCTATATGTGGATGATGTGGCAATCTTTATGGCCCCTATCAAGGGTGACATTGATAATCTCACAGGTATTCTGAGAGGATTTGGGGAGATTACGGGCCTATGCACTAACTTTCATAAGAGCTTGGTAGTGCCCATTCAATGCAACCATATTAACCTTGATTTCATCTTGCAAAGCTTACCGGCAACTAGAGCTTCCTTCCCCATGCGATATATGGGGCTTCCACTCTCCATTTGGCAACTCATAAGAGTGGACCTTCAATATCTTGTGGACAAAGTTGCGGGCAAGCTCGTCACTTGGGAGGGTCAAAACATAACCTTCATTGGGCACACGACTCTCGTCAAGTCCAAGATCACTTCCCAAACAATCTCCTTCATCACCCCGACTGTGCTGCCGCCAAGCATACTCCATGACGTCAACATTCTCGAGCGAGCGTTTATTTGGTCCACTTCAGACAAAACAACCGGCGCTAAAGGCAAGGTCAATTGGGAGGTGGTTTGCCGGCCTCTTGAATATGGAGATCTAGGAGTGCTCAACACCGACAAATTTGCACGCTCTTAGGCTCCAATGGCCATGGTATGAGTGGAAGGAGTCATCCATGTTGTGGGTGGGGATGGGCAATTTGTGCAACTTTTTCTACGCGTCCATCATCACCGTTGGCAACGGAGCGAGGACGCCGTTCTAGAGCTCCCTTTGGCTCCTTGGTCGAAAACCTATGGATATCGCTCCACTTATATATGAGGCGTTCACAAGAAAAATTGGAAAGTGAGGGAAGCACTTGCGGGCAACGCGTGGATCTTCAAAATCAAACCTCCTACCATCGTCACCGCCCAGCACATATGTGAATTCCCTAAAAAAAAGCACATCTGTGAATTCTTCAAGCTTTGGATGCTTCTTCATGAGGTGCATCTTCTTGCACACGATGATAATATTGTGTGGAAACACACGGCTAATGGACAATATTCGGCGGCCTCTGCATACGAAGCGCAATTCTTCAGAAAGATCCGCTCATCAATGGAGCATGCAGTTTGGAAAGTTTGGGCACCTCCAAAGGTCAAGTTCTTTGCTTAATCGGCTATGCAAGACCGCATTTGGACCGCCAATAGGCTGCCCAAGCAGGGATGGCCGAATTGCGGTTTTTGCATGCTTTGCAAGGCGGTGCAAGAACCGGGTGACCATCTTTTTTCCAAGCGTCGGTTACTATCCAGCTTTGGTGCTTGGTGATCGACAAGCTTCATCTTGATAGCATTGACCCATCTTTGTGGCATTCGGAGAGCTTCGTCAACGATTGGTGGATTAATCGCTTCTAAGTGGGCACTCCCCATAGGAAAGTCATGGCCTCCCTCAATATGCTTAAGTCATGGCCTCCCTCAATATGCTTGGACAATTTGGAATGAGAGAAATGCTCCCCCACAATCTTGCTCAACATGATCATCAACGAAATGGAGCTTTGATAACCGCGGGTGCAAAATATTTAGGGGCTTTTATCTTGGGAGAGTAATCGTGTTCGTGCTTGTGGGTCTCTTGTAACACAAACTCTTTCCTCCTCTTAATCAATATATGAGGCAAATCTTTTGTCTCCGTTTCAAATAAATAAATCTGGTAGCTATTAATATCAATGGCAGATGGTTTCAGTTCAGCTGTCAAAAGGTGCAGAAGTTCTTCCAAAATAACCACTGATGTGATACAATTATAAAATTGTCATTAACAAATCAAGATATATGTATTCTTGCAGCTCCTAAGAACTCCAACGTCATCCAAATCAATCATGGAAAATCTTGCATATGTTTACAGGTGAACATACAAGATTTTTTTTAATAGATTTGTCAGCTTGTATATCAGAGTTTGTAAACATTACATCAACTGCATATGGCACAAACTAATTAACCAACAAAGCAATGTGAATCACGGGGAATTCGTTAGTGGTCCCACTATGTTGATGGTTGGAGCCACAGTTGAGGTGATCAAGAACATACCTGAAACAGTCAAACCATCCAATCTGAGACCATACGGTCCTGAGTAGAGCAGATGTGCAGTATGGCTGCAGTAGAATGACAAGAATTAGGGAACAATCGAAATAATTCAATCACCACACGAGTACAGCCTGTAGTTTTTCTTAACGGCCGCTACTATGATTGTAAATATCTCTATTCGACTCATTATATACTTGCATATTCCTGTGTAATTCCTTGTTGCTTGAACAATCATCGTACTTTATTAAATACACACGTTCCTGCAGTGCTTCTAACGAGGAATAAAAAATCAGTAATCAACGGCTGGCTAATACAAAGAAGCAATTGGGTAGCGTTGCAAAGTATCAACCTTGAGCCATCCAATTCAAACGCTCGAGCAGGAGGAAAACGGTGAGAAGCATTACTGACAAGAATTACACGATTGTTGCAGTAATATACTCCCTCTAATAAAATGTAAAGCGTTTTTTATGCCTATGCAAAACCAAAAAAACCGTTTTACATTTTGGTACAGAGGAGGTACTTACCAATAAAACCAGTAGTGAGCACGACAAGCCACTCAATCTACCAATCTGCTCCACGAGTGCCATAAGCGCAAAGAGGTCGTCGATACGGGCATCCACTGGCTGGGCGGTGCATAGTCCGCCTGGTTGAAGCAACACGGAAGGGAGCTGCAGTGGCACGCTAGAGCGACTTCACGCTAGGCTGCTGGAGGTGGATCATGGCGAGACGCCGCTGGAGGAGAGGCCGGTCGGTGAACAAAGCAAAAGATCGTGGGACTTTGGGCATCAGAACTTACTGCAATAACAATTTGCCCTTGCAATCTTATTTTGGAAGAGCATGGAAGCACTCCTCATATGCTAATATGATTTGCACATAAAAAAGACAAGGATGAAATGTATCGTACCTTTGGATTTCAAATTCAGGAAACTACTGGCCAGATCCAGGAAATATCCGAATCCGGCAGATAGCTACTCGAATCTGGATTTAACTCCGACCAAATAGTAAATTTTCTTTCAGAATTTCAATTTGCCCCAATTTGGCTCCAGATCATGTGGAAACTATCCGCCTGTATTTCAACCCTACGTGCAGCCCTGTCTGAAACCATATTGTTTCTTGTCCTCCCAACAGATGGCAGATAAGCCTAATCTGTTTAGTTATACTTTCTCTTTCCTTTTTATTGCTGTTGTTGCTGACAATGGCATCTGCCCATCCAGCACTCTCCGAAATCCGATCAGAATCCTTGCCCACCCAAGATTGCAAAATGAGTAGTAAACAAACAGCAGTGAAGAGTCAAACTTTACTGTAAGTACTGAGCTTTTGTACATTCAGATCACAAGAGCAGAGGAGGTCTATTGCATGATTTGTCACTTGAGAATAATTGTACGGACACATAAGCTGAAGGCTGTAAAGCAGGTACCTACACCAGTAAAAGCATTAGACTACAACAAATAGTTCCTGGTAAAGCAGGCACATTTACAAGATGCTGATAAGCCAGTGGTGGTGCTTTGCAAAGGAATTACTACTTATTCCCATTTCTCATGTGAGATTTTTACAACCTCGAAATGATTTGGAACCCTTAATCTACCATCAGGGTTGGGGCTCAGAAACATCTGCTGAGCAACAGCACAATATGCAATACCCCACTTGCTGGTTAGAACCATCAGCAAGACAAACAATATTATTGGAGAAAAAGTGTGCATAAGCCTATGCACATGTTGTTTTCAGATTCATTATGTGGGTGATAAACATTTTGCTGCACCTCATAGGACTGACTCACAGGGGAGATGAAAGCCCCAAATCTTGTTTCCACCATCAGGGTGTGGACCCCTGGTTACATTTCATTTGTGTGACTACTGGGGACTGTGAATATTACTTCTATTCTTGGGAAACACGACCAGTCTTCTGCTGAAGGACAAGTGAGAAAATTTCATCAGATTTTTTGTCGCCCTTATATATGAACCAAATAAGGTGGCTCCTAACCTTAAGGTAAATATACTAACAATTTTCTTTCCATTGTCTAAAGGAATCCTTCAAACGTAGGCTATACAGTAACAGATCAGTGTAGTGTCCAGGAGGCGCAGTACTAGGTGAGCACTTTCAGATTCATGGATCTGTCCGATAGAGTTGCACAGGTGTTTGCCTCCGGTCTTCACTTCCTGTGTGATGCTAAATAGGAAGCATAGGGGAGTGTCATACTGTCATGCTAAGTACTCTGAAAGCCAAAGTGAGTGCTAGTATGACATTACCACTAATAAGCATGCATAAACAGATGCTCAAGTTTGCCTGGTTCGCTTCTGTTTACTTCCTTCAATGTGAACACGTTGTGCACACCAAAAAGACTGGATCCAAGAAAATACTAACCAGTAAAAGTTAAAACTGTGAACTGGCTGAAAGGTAGTTGGATCGAGAACGATGTTAATGGCTGAACTATACCAAAGAACAGAGTAACTCCTAGGTTATACCACCTAAGGACCAAATGATCACATCCAAACCTACAGGCAGCAGGTAAACTATGACCTAGCAGAATTAGGGGTCGCAAATTTCTCATTTCAACAACAATCCAACTTGCCATTTACTAGCTTTGTTTGATAGGTATAAGTAGGTATAGAAAAGCTATGTTGGTACATCACTAGAGCATACCAAGCGCTTCAGGATGTCAGATTTTGAGAGGCTTCTGAGCAAGCAAGTCCTCTTACATCAGGAACGTAACCTTTCTCCATCATTCCCTCCTTGATTGTTTCATAGGTAACCTTATTTGGAACGAGACCTTTCTCCAACATCTCATTCAGGAGCTCATTAGCCTCCTCCATCTTCCCCATTCTGCAAAGGTGCTTGATGAACACATTGTACGTGACCACATTTGCCCGTTTCCTACCTTTCTCCATCCTGGTCCTAATTTCATAGGCAGACTTAATGTTCCCCTTCTCACAGTACCCATTTATTATGTTGTTATAAGTCCGATGCTCTGGTTCCAAGCCAACCATCAACATTTCATCCAAGAGCTTTACAGCTTTACGTATTTCCCCTTTGCAGCACAGGGCACCAATAAGTGTATTGTAAGTAACAATATCAGCTCTAACACCTTTCTCCTTCATCTCATCGAGAAGACCAGAAACACTCCTCCAATCTCCACTCTGGTCAAACCCAGCTATTAGGCAATTGTATGTTCTGACATTTGGACAAATCCCCTTCCCTGCCATCGCCTCCTTCACCGCCGCCGCATCCTTCATTTTGCCGAGCCGGCGATATCCATCAATCAAGGTATTGTAAGTAACCACATTAGGTTCGACATTCCTCAGTGCCATACCATCAACCCAATTCTCAGCATCTGCCATTAAGCCCTTTTTGCAAAACCCATTCAGCACACTATTCAGGGTGGCCACATTAGGCGGCAGCCCCAGATCCTGCATCTCATCCACCAGCTTCACCCCTTCCTCTACCTTCCCCTCACTGCAGAGACCCCAAACAAGTGCATTGTATGTCCCCATGCTGGGCGCAATCCCCTGCTGCTTCATCTCCTCAAAGACTCTCACCGCAGCAGCAGTGTTCGAGTCCTGGCAATACCCACTAACCAGCACATTGAATGTAACAACGTTGGGCGAGATTCCAGCCTCGACCATCTCCTTCAAAAGCGCATCGACGTGGTACATCCTCCCGACACGACCCTTCTTGCAGTAGCCGTCGATGAGAGCATTGTAGGTGGCCACAGAGGGGATCAGCCCCCACGCCCTGATGTCCTTGGCGACATCGCCGGCCTTGCGAAGCTGCCCAACCTTGCAGAGCCCGGAGATGACGATGTTGAAGGTGAAAAGGTCCGGCGACACGCGCCGCCGGAGCGCCGCCTTGAAAGCCCGCTCGGCGAGGTCGACCCGCCCCGCGGCGAAAAGGGAGGAGAGCAGGCTGTTCACCGAGAAGGCGGAGGGGCGGTGGCGCGGGTGGTTGTCGCCGAGGAGGAGGAAGGCCTCGTACGCCGCCAAGGGCTGGGAGGCCCTGGCGAGCGCGAGGACGAGCATGTCGGCGATGAGCGGCGCGGCGGCAGGGGAAGACGCGGGGAGGGCGCGGAGGATGGAGGCCGGGGAGTGGAGGCGGGCGGCGGCGAGGGCGTGCAGCTCGGAGCGGAGCAGCGGGTGGAGGCCGTGGGAGGCGAGGCGGGCGAGCAGCAGCGCGTGGAGCCGGAGCGGGAGAGGCGCGCGGAAGTGGGAGCGGGACCAGCGCGCCAGGGAAACGAGGTGGGGGAGGGGAGGGGCCGGCGCGGTGCGGAGGAGGAGGTGGAGGACGCGGTGCGCGGCGGGCGCCGTGGCCGCGCCCGTGAGCGCCTGCAGGCGCGCGAACTGGCCGGCCGCGAGGCGCCGGAGCAGCGTGCGGAGCGGCATGGAGTTGTGTTTGTTAGGGGAGGGTTTGGGTGGGTTTTCTCAGTACAGCGGTGATGATGACTGACTGGAAAATACACACAGGAGGAGTTCGGCACAAACATTTCGCTTCAGAACCAGAAGCATGGCAGAAACGTATATGATTAGAGCATCTCCAACAGCCACGCTATATAAGCGTCGCACTGAAAAATCAGTGTTTTTTGCGCGCGCTACCGCTCCGGACGCTCCAGCGAAGGCGTAAAAACCGCGCGCGCGACATATCTAATTCAGCGTGCGGGCCGAAACGCCATCGCGCGCCGCTTATTTGCTGCGCCTGCTCCCGCGCGCTGGACTCTGGAGCGCTCGCTCGCAACTCCACCTACCCCATCCAGCCGCTGCGCCGCCAACGCCCGCGCCACCCCATTTCTTCCGGCGACCGTTCCGGCGCTTCCCCGGTCTATCCCCGCGCCGCGGCGGCTTCCTCCGTCTCCCTCTAGTCACCACCGCCCGTGGCGCGCGGCAGTCCTCCGACGAACAGCGCCCGGCCGCTCACTGCCGCTCGGCGTCCGCAAGGTGTTCGACAAAACGCCCGCAAGGTATGTATTGCTCAAACTTCACAGTTTTTACATGAATTTGGTGCATGTTGATTGTAGTTTTTATAGCCTAGTTTATATTGAACATTGTAGATGAGTTCGTCGTATGATTCTTCCGAAGAAGAATTTGATATGGAAGAGGCTAGCTATGCACATCAATAAAAAACCGAAGCACGGTGGTTCGGTTTTGGGTCGGCAGAAAATTTGGAGGGATAGGATCGATGCCCACAACAGATTGATGAGGCACTATTTTGTGGAGAATCCCACATACCCGGAGTCGTACTTTCGTCGCCGGTTTAGGATGAGCACCGAGTTGTTCAGGCGCATTGCAGAGAAACTAGCGAGCCATGACCGGTTTTTTCAGCAAAGGAGGAATGCCCCGGAGAGCTCGGGCATAGCACCTTTTCAGAAGGTGACAGCCGCTTTGCGTATGTTGGCATACGGTATCCCGGCTAATCTAGTTGATGATCACTTGGCCATGGGGTGAGAGCCAAGCCATCATGTGTGTCAAGCGCTTCGCAGTCGGAATTGTGCAAGTGTTTGGCCAGGAGTACTTGAGATCTCCCAATGCTGAAGACGCCGCAGGGCTATTGGAGATGAACAAAGCTCGCGGCTTCCCAGGTATGCTTGGCTCAATAGATTGCATGCATTGGAGTTGGAAGAATTGTCCAAAGGCATGGCATGGGTAATTCCACGGCCAAAAAAAGGGTTCCACTATAATCCTTGAAGCGGTGGCCGATTAAGAGACTTGGATTTGGCATGCTTTTTTTGGAATGCCTGGATCTTTGAATGACATCAACGTTGTCAAACCAGTCACCACTGATTAATAAGATTGCAAATGGTGAACTGCCACCGGTGGAGTTTGTAGCAAATGGCCGTACATACAATTTTGGCTACTATCTTGCGGATGGCATCTACCCAAAGTGGTAAACATTTGTGAAGCCGTTGAAAAAACCGGAAGGTAAGAAAAATCTTGATTTCCACAATGCTCAGGCGGCGGCTAGAAAAGATGTGGAGAGAGCTTTTGGGATTTTGCAAGCCCAATTTGCTATTGTGAGAGGACCGGCTAGATTTTGGGATCAAAAGATGCTTTGGTACATCATGCACGCTTGTGTGATCATGCATAACATGATCATCGAGAATGAGCGTGGCCAAGATGTAGACTACTCTCACTATGAGCTCTTGGGACATCCCGTGCGAGTGCGGCGGAGGGCTGAAAGGGTGGCCCGTTTTGTTGCCTCCTATCATGCCATTCGACGTCCCGCAGCGCATGATGATCTTCAGAAGGATCTCATTGAGGAGTGGTGGACTTGGAATGGCCGACAAAAAGCATCATGATTTGTGCGTTTGATGTTGTATTGTTGAACTATTTGTTGTATTGAACGATAAACTATTTGTTTGAGTTGTAATAACGAAATTGAACTATTTATTGTTGATTTATTTTGTTTGTGTTTGATCTTTTTGCTTGTGTTTGGAGCGCATATGTTGTTTGTGCGAGAGCGCGTGCTGCATTTTTGCGCGCTGCTGGAGCTACGCACGCACTGCATTTTGCCGCAGCTGCTGGAGCCAGCGCTGCCCGCCGCGCCAAACCAGGCGATGGGCGCGCTGCAAACTGGTTTTTAGCGCGCCGCGCGTTGGGCGGCTGTTGGAGATGCTCTTACAATGTCATCGTGTTTTGGATCCTACAAGATTGAAAGTTATTCGATTACTCATAGGAGAAACCTAGAAAACTTTTAATGTGTTAGACTCTATAATTTTGCTACGGGACTTGGTGCAAATGGAGAAGTTCATTCCAAGCGAGAAAAAAGTCAGATACAGCCCGGGACCTCAGTTACATCTCTGAACTTGAGCAAGCGAGAATGTAAAAAGAACAACACTACAAAGCGAAAAGCCGGTGGAATCCTACCACAAAGCACAGGCATCTACCAAACTGCGCCATGTCATATGCACTCCAATTTCGAATGCTGCTGATGCCATGAAGCAGGCCAAAGACAAGACACATGGAACTGGAGGCTTGTCACAAACTGCAGAGTATAGACAGCGAGGCAGAGCAGCGAGTTCCTGGGGGCACAAATGCTAAGATCTGAAACAGGATGCCCAGATGCCCTTCAGCTGTTCTACATCTCATGGTTTGTCTTCCGAGATGACATAAAATGGATCCTGCAGCATTGGGTTCATGCCATCAAGGGGTTATATATGCTGGCCAACCGTTGAGCTGTCACCGAGACTCACCGCCCTGTTGCACCACCGGCGCATTCTGCAAGTGAAGGTCAAAACAGTGAGGTCAAGCATTGTTTGTTACAACAGCAGCGTTTAAAAGTGGTGGATGTGCCATCATGGGATTTCAGCTCTAATTGATCCAGCCTGTAAAGATGGAACGGAATTGATTTGTTTTTAGCTGTTAGGCATCATTGTTCAAACCAAACGTTTTTAACTAAGACAGACAAGCTTGTGAAAATACCAGAGTCCCACTGCACTGCACTGCAATATTGCATACATACAATATGAGATAAGATGAGTGTATGGTTTTAATACCACAACGTCCTGAAGATTTTGCTTCTCTGTGCTGAAACATTTTCAAATGGCAAACGACATGATGAACTTGTCCATTCCAAAGAAAAACTAAAGTATCTTTGCTTCTAACAGCTTGCCAAAATAACAACATGAGATCTATAAATATGTAAAGATCGCCATACTACCAGGTTTTCAGAAAGTACTCTTGCCTACGTGAATAATACAACTTCACTGCAAAAATAAAACATACACTACAGAGATGTTTCTATGTAGTTTCCCAAGAACCCATAGATTAGTTCTGCTCTATATAAATTCACACACTTGGTATCAACCAAATATTTTCAAATCACTTCCACATGTTATGTGCTGAGAAGAATAAAACATACTGTATATTACTCCCTCCGTTCCTAAATATTTGTCTTTCTAGAGATTTCAACAAGTGACTACATACGGAGCAAAATGAGTGAATCTACACTCTAAAATATGTCTATATACATCCGTATGTGGTAGTCCATTTGAAATCTCTAAAAAGACAAATATTTAGGGACGGAGGGAGTAGAAAATTCAAAGGCATCATCAAACAAGGGAAATAGAATAATAAACAAGCATGACATACCTTTGTTAGCTTCCTCCTTTGTTTGAGTTTCACCTTCACATCGACTCCATTCTCAATTATTCCACGCAACACAACCTCAATTTTTCCTTCGATTTTGTCCCCTTTTCTAGGTGTATAAATTGCATTGTGAATATCATCCTCTATCGCACGCTTCGCAAGTAACGCCCCAACCGCCACACATGCCTTGATGCCCTTCCTTGAACCCAGATCAAACTTCATGTCCTTTGATATGGAGTGAGCGACCGACACAACCCTGCTGGTCACTCGGTGAACGAAGCAAGCACGCACCGACCCCTTGGAGACATGTATGTCCAGGCAGAAAGGGTGGTGGTAAGGATCAGTCATCTGGTTGAAAGTTGGCGCTCGGTCCCTCTTCACCCCAACTATGTCATCCTTATGCACTGCAGGCTCTGCTTTCAGCTTTGGGACCTTCAAACGAGCTGGCTTGTCTGGTTCCACCTTCTCGCGATCGGATGGATTCTTGGCATTGGGTTTATCTCTCTTCCATCTGCGGCGCAAGGGCAAGTTATATTCCTCAAACTCCTTGGACCCCCTGTCCAGCTTGTAGAACAGCTGCTTGCGGTGCCTCATGTCATCTATCTCATCATCCGAATCGTTCATGTGCTCTTCTCCCTGTTCTTGGAAGGTACCAAGACACTGGTCACCCGGCGTGGGATCCGAGGAGAAGCCGAAGGAAGCGGGCCAGAGGTCGTCGTCAACAACGTCAATGTGGAAGCCCGCGCCAAGTGGGTTGGCATCGGAGCAAGGCAAGGTTTGGGGCAGCTGAATTCGCGTAGGAGAGCGGCAGGGCGGCGTGACCGAGGCTCCGGATGGTAGAATAGAGAGCGAGCGGAATAAATAAAGGAGCTCGGAGAGCCGTGGAGGCGGCTGAGACCAGCGCTGCCGCGCTTGGAGAAGCATGTGCCGAAGTGGCATTTGCGCAAGCACCCTACGGGCGTGCTGGTTAGAGCAGCGTTCTGTTTCTCGTGTAATCAAGAGTTGTGTGTGTGTAGAGGAGGGATGGGGACCTTACCAAAAGTAGCAGCTCACCGGCGGGACGGCCGATCGGGGAAGTTGGCACGCCGACCTCAGTTACTCTGCCGGCGCCGCTTTGCAGAGCTTGCAAGGTTGAGGCAAAGGTGGGGTGGGATCTGGGAGCCGCCGGTGTAGATATGAGCAAACAGGCCGTAGCAGTGGCGTGCTCGCCGGCCGACCAGTGGGGCGGAGGAGTTACAGCGGGAGGAAACACGCCGGCGAGCGGAGGACCGGTTGTGTCGGGGTATTCCCGGCCAAAGGTGTTTCTAAGAGCAATTCTAACCCGGACATATCTAAGTGATCTAAAGGCTCTTGTATTTTTTTTTAGAGAGTAATTGCGAAAAATTAAAACAAAAGAAAAGAAATTCAGAAACAAAATTGACCTTCTGTTGTAGTACTTGCTTGTACTAGTAAGCATGCACGTGCAACACACGTATATTATAAAATAATAAAGTATCGTCATACAATGCAAAGTATATCTATTCAGAAGTGCAGGACAAAAAATCTCACATGAATCATAAAATTTAACATCCGAAGACTAAAAGATTAACAAATATGAAAGAAGTGGACTTCAAAAAACAAATATGAAAGAAATCTTATGCTCGCTCCGATCCAAATTAGTTGTCGTTCAAACCGATGTATGTAGTAGGGAGTAATATGTTTATAAAACTATCAAAATAATCATGACTGAACATTTTTTCTAAAATCTTCTGACTATGTAAAAAGATAGCACGTACATAGTCAAACAGGACATGTGGGTTAAAAGAAGGAATTGGACAACGTCCCACTCTAATAACATGAACCAAATGACCGAAAGGGCTATTTTGATATAATAATAAAAGAATAAGAAAGTGGACAACGCCGGACGTTGTATCTGTATTACTTTTTGTTGAGCGGCTTATTTGTGTATTGCATTCTCTTAATCAAAGTGAAACGCTATCGATCCACTTGAAAAAAAGAGCTATCTATCGGAAAAAAAATGGACACGCCCACTCCGCCCACTGTCCCTCCCTCTCAGTTCTGCTCACCTTATCTCTTCTATTTGTCTCCCCACCGCTGTCATCCATGGTGCTCCCGTCGATTACGGCGATGGAGTCCCTGGGCGTGCTGCTGCTGCACCCCATGAACGGTTACCTGGAGCAGGAGCTGGACCGCCTCTTCCGCTTATGGGACTCCCCTCCAGACGGGGGCGCCGAGTTCCTCCGTGCGGGCGTCGGCAATGCCGGATACAACGCCGACGCCGCGCTCATCGATGCGCTGCCGTCCCTCGAGAACGTCGCGTCCTCCGTGGGGATCGACCGCGTCGACCTCACCAAGTGCCGCGAGCGCAAGATCCATGCTCACCGACGCCGTCGGCCTCGCCATCTCCGCGGTAAGGAAGATCACGCATGGTGACCGCTATGTGCGTGCCAGCTTGTGGAAGGCCAAGGGGGACTACACGGTACACACTCACCACGCGGGTTGGTTTTAGATGCTTGCTCTTTGACTTCCGTTCATATTTTTCTATCCAACGATTGAGTGCATTATTTAGTGATACTCGTTTTATAGTTGCCCAATTCGTTTCACGATACCTTGTGTCTTTAATTTAAATTAAAAATGATCGAGGATTGCTTGCATTTGGGCCTTTTGGATTGAAATCATGAATCTCATGGTGTACTCTTACATATACTGAAGACAGTTCATCTGTCCACTATGTCTGTTGTGTTTGCACTATGAACCACCCAGGTAATCAGAACTTCAGAACCAAAGCACCAGTACTCAGATCCTTGCATCAATACTTTCCTTATTTATCATCTGGAAGGAATAGTCGGAGCCAGATAAATAAGGTTCATGTATTGCAATCAAAACTGTAGATGCAGCTAATAAAATCAACTGATAGTGTAATATTCCTATGAGTAGCAGCAATGATATCTTTTGTTATATCTAAACAGGTCTTTGTGTTATGAATATAGACCAGATTAAAGATCTGATGCTTACTTTACTGTTAAACATAGACAAGAGGCTAGCAAATGATTGAAATGTTGCACTGCTTCAAGTTAGAAAATGCTAAAGTAGTTTTTTTTTGCGAAATAAATGCTAAAGTAGTTGAGGGGCTAAAACTCAGATTTATTATAATGGATAAACAATTCCCACGGTTTAACTTACCTATACATCTTGAATCTAGAAATTTTATACTCAGGAATGTATTGTGTATTGTCTATGTTATTGGACTACCAACTCTACCAGTTCTGGATTCAGATGATTGACCACATCTTTGACTCGTAGCTAAAGTAGTCGTTGTGCCACTGAAATTTACAACTCCACACATTTCACGTTAAGAATGAAACTGGTCTCCATGATTTCAGTGATGTCTCCAGATAAGAAATTTGGAATGCTAACAAGAGATTAACACGCACATAGCAATTAAAGTGATTTTGTTCCTGCCATCTTATATTTAAGCACACTGCTCACTTGTGATGTTTTGCTATTGTAGGTTAACATGATGCATGAGTAGTCTCGTGACGAAGATCTTTAACTATGATGTCATCTACTCTCATTTGGTACGTGCATATGCATACTTTTATTATAAATTGCGGAGACATTTCCTCTTTGATGCTTATATAGTTCGGTCTGATCAAAACCTGCAAATGAAAAAAAAATGTTAGATCTAAAAGTAGTCATAAATACAACACCATCCAAAAAATAATGGAATAACACACCTGCCTCATCTCTCTAAAACATCTTTGTAGACAATGTTCTTGGTGCTTTTCCCGGATTTGTCAACCTCCTTGTTTGGCTTGGCCAAAATCCGTGTCGTCTCTCTTGACACTCCCCTCGACAATGCAACATATAGCTGACCATGTGAGAATACAGGCTCGGGAAGGTAAATACCGACGTTTGGGACGGTCTGACCCTGTGCCTTGTTAATTGTCATCGCAAAACTCAGGCGGATGGCGAACTGCTTTCTCTTAAGTTTGAAGGGAAGTGAGCTGTCGTCTGAGGGCGACATAGGGATCCTAGGTATGAACACCCTCTTTCCAGCATGCTGACCACCAACAATCTCCGCATCAATTGCATTATCCTGGAAGGCTCTGATCATAAGCCGTGTTCCGTTGCATAGACCATTATGAGGGTCGAGGTTCCGGAGCAGAATGACTGGACAGTTGACCTTTAATCTCAAAACATGCGGTGGCAAACCATTTGGTGTGATCGAGTTCAGAAAATCAATTGTGTAATTATTCTGCAAGTCATCCTCGATTGAGTCAAAGCTATGGTATAACTTTTCTTCGCCTGGAAACCTGGAGATCATCTTGTCATTGAGGTCATCCACATGATCGTTCTTGGTCGATAGAATTGCACGTGCGCTCATGTACTCTCTTGATCTAGCATTAGCATGCAGCGATGGAAAGACATCTTCGATGAGCTTGTTAATAGCTTTTTCATCGTCGGTATAGCCAATCACAATGTCGTCAGGGAGACGCACATAGTCGTCGCCTATTGTCTCTTCTGTTCCATTACCGATCCTTAGGAGGTATTCAGAGAACCAAGGATCGGTCTGTGCTCGCATATTGCGCGTGAGGCATATCTTGCGGGTCTTCTCCCACAAATAGGATCTCAGAAGTGTAGCATCCGTGATATGTGCTCTTGTCCCACGTGTGACAACAGGAAGGACTTGCCGAAAATCCCCACCAAAGACGAAAACCTTTCCCCCAAATGGCAAAGGACACTCCATTATATCCTGGAGCGATCTATCAAGCGTCTCAACTGCTTGACGTTTTGTCATAGCGACTTCGTCCCAAATTATCAAGGACGCCTGTTTAAGCAACTTCGCTATACCACTCTGCTTTGTGAAACTACACATGCTGTTGTCAGTGAGCTTGATTGGAATTTTGAACCTGGAGTGCGCAGTCCGTCCTCCTGGCATTATCGACGCCGCTATACCTGATGTAGCAGTTGCGATCGCTATTTGGCCCACGGAACGCACCTTTGCAAGCAAGGCCTTGTACAAGTATGTCTTCTCAGTGCCTCCTGGACCATCAACAAAGAATATCTGGCTTTTTTGGTTCATCACATGATCCATTATGTCATTAAAACCAGCCAACTGCTCATTGTTCAAACTGTTAAATAGATCTAGATGTTCTTTGTCCACTATGACTTGCCTCTCCTCTGTTACTTCTCTGTACTCGGAGTCATAAGAACCATTTGTCTCAACCAGATCCGGAAGTCCATAGTTTCTAATATCCTTTCCCATGGATTGTAATATATCCCTGATATCTCTAAGGACCATCTTCTCAAGTGTTGCCTCATCTGATTGATTACGACGGTAATCCTCAGACATTGATGCTAGATGTTTGTCCCACATCTGTCGGATTTCGGTTGCCTCACAGAATACCAGTATAGTCGCAAACAACCGTCTTAGGGCACAAGGCATCTGAAATGTGGCTGCCTCCGTCATGCAATCATCAAGAGTCCTATCGTGCTCAATGAGGCCTAAGTGCTCGCATGCCTCCCTGAAGGAACTGCATGGCTTGCCATTTACTGTTTTTAAATCATCAAATGAAGTGGCACCTCGGACATGACTTAGGACCACACGCAAGTAGTACCTCTCTCCTTCAGCAGGGTGTGCATACACAAGTCTTCCAATCTGTGATCTCTTACTTTTTCTATTCTGCCAACTCTTATTTCCAGCTATCCATCTATAATGTTCTAGAAACTCTCTGTACAGCCATTTCCGTGCTTCTGGAAACTTCTGGTTCATCTGAAAGTACTCGGTAAGCATGGACTTGGAAGAAGATGGCCGAGCGACATCTTCCAGATTTTCACACGCTTTAAATGCAACCGTATGCATGTTTGGCAAATGAAGCTGGAGCTGTAGCACAGATGGACTAACACCAAACATTTTAAAACCGAAAATCCTATAAATAGCTTCTGGAGGAGATACATAGCGTGCATCCCTATACTGTCGGATTTCATTGATAATTCCACCTTCATTGATGATATCCTGCTCGAATGCAAATGATGTCCGATCATGCCCTTTGTAGATGTACTTGAACAAGTACTTGATTGCCTTAATGCTCGAGCATGCTTCGACATTAATGTGGCAGTTGTATGTCATAAGTAGACAACGGTTGTAAGGGACTACCCATCTATTGTCCAAATCAGCTCCTCTGATCCGAACCCTCTGCCCGTCGTCCCTCCTTCTATATATGGGATATGAGTCTTTCCCTTGTTGTGTGGCATCGCAAAAATCTCGCGAGTAATGAAATCGACACTGTCCCTCAATCATGCAAGGACAACTTTTTTTGAGTTCACCACAGGGTCCGTGTAGCATGTGTTTGACGACCAGATCATGTAGAACGGGGTGTTTCTCTTTGTCAGGTATCTCTGCAGATATCACCCGATCATAGTCATCTGGGGTCGCTAACTTGCTTTTTGCTTTCATGATTAGAAGTATATGCTCATGAGGGAGGCCTTGTTTCTGAAACTCCGTGACATGTACATAAGCTGCTACTTCTCCGAAATGCTTACCCTTAGTTAGTAAGTCCATCATATGTCGTTGTTTAGCTCTGTATACTCTTGCCACCAGGTCTGGACGGTCTTGTGGCAGTTGTCCAGGCAATAGTTTCTCTGTTATCTCCTCCCAATAGGGATTGCAAGTCATCGTAATAAAATAATCTGGTTTGCCCCACCGCTGGACAATTGCCATTGCATCCAGGAATCTCCGTTGCATGTCGCGATCACCACCAGGAAATGTATGTGGAAGCATGATTCTTTTGCCAATCCGATCACCGCGTGACTCGCCAGCAACAACGGTGTCAACAAGACCCTATAGTAGTAACCAATGTTACAGAAAAACATGGAACATGTATATTGTCGTTGCATTATAATGTGTTAGAATAAACACAAGCACGTTACCTGGTAGAGGTCGGCGCGTATAACCTTCTGATTTTCTGGCTTCGAGTACCAGTCAAGCCTCATAGACTCAATCTTGATATACATGTCAACAGCCCACTGTTGGAAAAGGCGCCCCCCGAACAAGATGATGTTTAAAAGTTTCTTCCTGACCTGCAGCTTGAAGCAGTAGTACTCCCTTGCACTAACAAATTTCCTGGATTGTGTTGCATTCACCTCATTGTCACCAAAATCCTCATCTGGGTTATCCTCGTTGTCGTCTACAAGATTGACAACATAAATATCAGTGTGCTGGCTGGACTCATAATGATTGACACAATAAAAATTGAAGAATAAGAAATGATGACCGATACCTGCAGGTAAATCAGTGGCATGGTCTTCATGTGCTACAAAATTCCCAACTTGTTCGCTTTCTCTAATCAAGTTTTCCTCTGATAGATAGATGAAAACATAAGTTTACATTAATAAATAGCAAGCCTAACCCTTGTTAATGAACACATACCTGTATGTACATCAATGTCTTGGTTTCCTTGTGGTGCAGAATTATCCGATGAATGTTGGGTCCTGTCATCGGGGGGACCAACATATGGCATCCAACGATTCCAACCAATCTCCCCACGTGGGAAGAATAGGGGATAAGACAACGGGTCATAGCACCCATAGTATGCTCTAATATACAGGGGCCGTTCTCCTTTTTTTTTCATGCACGACAACACTCCTGTCAAAGCAATTTTATGGGTCGCTCCCTTCAACCCATATCGCTGCCACCTGAGAAGTCGTTGGGGCATTGTACCTTCGTTGATCCAGCTTGATATCCGTGTTTAGTGAGATCCTATACTCATCTAGATTTGGAACAGACCCAAGGCTCTTGAAAACTTGCACATAAGGGTTAGGCTCTAGTATTCGCAGAATCTTCCGTATGAGGTCTATCTTAAGGTCTGGAGATCTCTTAGCCCTGTGAACCAAGTTTTCATCTGTATCATAAGTATAGAGTTGGAAATGTCGAGGGCCATTATCAGCCGGCACCAGATCATCAAGAGCGTGGTACAACCCGCCACACGCACGAAAAGTATATACTCCAGTTCCTGCCGCATTGCTGACTCGGCGATCAAGGGTGACTCCTAAACTTGTGAATGAGAAGTGGGAGTTGAAATATCGTATATGCTCTCTGAAATATTTAGCATCCTCATCAGCTTGACATGTAAACAACCGTTTCAACTATTCTGGAACCTTTGGAGTAAATATACGGACTTTTCCTTTTCTGCAACAAAATGCTGGCCCCTCGAATGGAAACCGCAAAGCCCCACAGTGAAGGCAGTTTGAAACCTTTTTTAGGACATGGTGCTTTGTAGGTAGGTTTCGGTATATGAACTCATCAATATTTGATACGGGTCCTGCTTGTGCATTCTGGCGTCCAAGCTGGTACGACTCGAAAGCAACATCTAGCACAGAAGAACAGTAGGTATTAAATTATCACTCAATACAACTAAAGTGTGCATGTGAGGGTGCTAAGTTGGAAAATAGATAATGGACATACCCTGATCCATAAATATTCTAGCTTCTTCATCAGGATCATGGTATGCGGCTTCTCCATTCTGCAGTGGCTCCATGTAATCTAGTACGCAATATGTTGGTCAAATATAAATTCCTCAAATTTATGGATGAAGACATTCAAATGGGAATGACTCTATATATAATGTACCTTGAAAATTGGTTTGTTGAACAGGAGGCTCAAATATTCCATATGGATCAGCTGTCTGGTCGTTGCCCACTATGGAAAATCATAAGATCAGTACAACATAACAATATAGGTGTTCTAGTAGACGTAGGGTCGGCAAAACTACCTTGCAGATTTTGAGTGTTTTGAGCAGTCTCTGTTGTCGGTTCTACTCCTCGCCTATCATTAGCCAGGGACTTTTGAGGTTGATTGGAGGCATTAAGGGGCTCTACATAAAAAATGAAAGAGAACCCAGATTATGGTAAACACGCTTGCACTATAAATAATATTGAGGTTGATTATAGTAATATTGTTCCTTACACTGTACAAACGCCTAATGATATACCTGGTGCAATATCTGCAGTGACGTTGGAAATTGTTTGTGTTTTATGACCAAGAGGTACAGCAACAGCTCTCAGTCTCCCTGCAATTTCTACCATCTGATATGCATCATTCCTATGCAACCAATTGGACTCATCAATGTTTCCTAAAATATTGTCCTCGTCAGGAGGGATGCCTTCATGTGATTGGGATGAAGTTGGCATGTTTGATAAGCCTGCAAGAAATTTGGTGTCACCACATCAGTGCATATAATCATATACTCCCTCCGTCCTAAAATAAGTGTCTTAACTTTATACTAATTTTAGTACAAAGTTGTACTTAAGTTGAGACACTTATGTTGGGACAGAGGGAGTATCTCTTAATAATATGCGAGATAATAAAAGGCAATGGCTATTTTATGGTTCCACACAACCTGCAAATGATATTGTTTGTAGCTGGCTGACACCCGATTGTCCTGTAGCTGGTGTGCGTGACACATTGTCAACGTTGTTGACAGTGGCAATAGATGTCTTTGCCTGTTCACAGGATTGGCGTTTTCTTCTTAATATTTCATCCCTGTTCTGTGCATACCGCTCCCTGTCCCTTTGCCTCCTTAACTCTTTAGGGTCTACATAGATGCAAAAAGCTAATTAGCTTCAACAGTTAGGGGTGTATGTAATGCGTTGATCGCCATTACCAATGGATGTGGACATCGGTGTTTGTGTTTCATCTTTCTGGGCACCGGTCCCTGCAGAAGCCTGAGACAATTTTTTTCTGACTGTAGGCTTGACGTTGTCTCTTTAATATGCCATCCCTATTTTGTGAATACCGTTCCCTTTCCAGTTGCCTCTTTTGCTCCATAGGATCTACATCTATGATACATTATAGTTTTAATTCAGAGTCTCAAAATGTTACCTGAACAACGGAACATAAGCCAACAGTACAAGGTTATTTTTACTTTGGGTCATGGCCAGGGGTGTATGTGGCACACATTGCTGGTCATTAGGCAGCGCTTTTGGAGTCTCGTTATTTTGGCGTGCATCACGACGCCGTTTCAGAATGGCATCTTTATTTCGTGCATAGTATTCTCTGTCCCGCTGCCTCTTCAATTCCTTAGGGTCTGTATAAATACAAACAGAAAGTTAGCGCATAAGCAATAACAGTGTTCATCATTCAAGAAAAACTGTAGCGCTTAGTAGGCTGTTAATTACCCACGGAGTGGGAGTTGGTTATATCCTGAAATGGGGTGCGTGCCCCCGCGCGATTGGGAGATGACATACCGCCGCGTATTAGTAGAATCTGCCAAGAGGGTTGAATTAAAGGATATTAGTTAGAACCAAATTGCAGATCTGATCCCTGTTACCATTAGTGGCAAATAGCATTCATGTACACACAGTATTATTAAGAATAAACATGCTTGTTATCTCTACTCCTAATGTCTCAGTTGGTAGGATTGCGTCCGTGATTTTTTTTCGTTCCCACCACTTTCAACCGGTTTATTTTCGTCCCCCTGGGCACGCACAAAAAAACCACCCTCATCGACTCCCTCGTCCTAGGGTTATGCTCCGCCATAACCGTCGCCTCCTCACGAGAGCGAGCGGGTAGGAATACGCTCCGCCACCGACGTCGCCTCCTCGCACCATCGGCGCCTTGCACCGACTCCCAGGTCGCCGTCGGCTCGCACCGACGCCCAGGTCGCGCCGGTTCCTCCCCACCTGCCTCGATCCCACTGTCCTGACCTAGAGGACAAGCGGCGCCTGTGTTGGAGACTTCGGCCCCGATGGCGGCGAGGAGTACGGCGCACCTCCGTGAGGACACCTCGCTGCTGCCGCTCGGCGTAGACCGGCGCACGCCCCCCTCCTAAAGATGGGTAGGTTCCCGTGATCCCCTTCCTTTCCCTAAATTCCTTGCCCCTCCCCCTGTCGTCTCGATGCCGAGGCCGACGCGGCGGCCGATTGGCGCCGGGGGCTCGTGATCATGTGCGACGAGCACATCGTTCGGTGTTGCTATTTTCCATTCGCTGTTGGGTTGCTTCTACTCTCCACCAATCTCTCAAGTGGCAGAGAGTAGGTTTGACCTCAATTTCGATGCAGATATGGATTGGGATGTGATGCGTGTAGTTGCTAATGTCTGAGTTAGATCTTGCCCTCAATTAGAGTTCTCGATCTCAAAGAAGTGGGGTTTACGAATTTTATTATTTTTCAGCTTGAATGGACTGTAGCTTCGCCTAGCTGGCTGACAGTTGTATTTGACTGCAGATATGGATTAATTCATTTCATGGCAGATGCCGGTTTTGACCTTGGTTGATCATGCTTTGTTCCGTGTTTGACCTGCAACATATTTTCTATGCATTCGCAGAAATGGTAACTGAATAATTACTACGTACTGCAGAACATCTTGCTTAATACCTGAGTCCCCGACCCTCGTTGCTACAGGTTTATCTGCCCAATCACATGAATTGATTTTTTTCACCCAAAAAGGTTAGAAATCAACTGCTTTGCATCAACGAAAAAAATAGCGCGCTGCAAAATATAGCGAGGCCCTTCTTCAAATGCTACAGAAGTTATAGCGCGCTAATATCGTGCTATATTTCAAAATAGCGTTTAAAAAAGTGCCAAATGTATCTAGAAATAAAGTATTTCAGTACCTTAAGACACCATCATAGAGAGATATAATCTAGCCATAGATAGGAAGCATAAATTTTAAACTGAATCCCAAACTGTAGTCAATCTATTTAACATATAAACTCTGCACATTGTACATCTACCATGCACAAGCCACAAAGTAAACCTGTGTTGGCCTACATTTACTCTGAACATTGATCTGCTACCTGAGTTAACATACAAAGAGCACTGAGCCTACCTGTGTTGACCCTATTTTTTCTGAATTTTTTCATCATTTGAACGCTATAATGCTACACGCTACAACGTTATAACGCCCTGTAGCGTGCTAATTACGTGAATAGCGCCATAGCGGCTGAATTTACTAAAATATGGCGTTTGCTTTCCGAGTACGCTATAGTGCGCTATTTTTTTTGTTGCTTTGCATACACAATTAAATAGTGAATATCACGTTTAATTAGCAAAATTTAATAGTTCATACACAATTAGGAAGTTGCATGAAGATTGCATTATTTTTTTAGAACATGTTCTATTGTAAAGATAAGGTCAGAGGCATACCAACACAATGCCCTGTTTAGTGAAGCTACAAAACCCACCATCATAACTGATAATTCCGTGTTTTATTGCCTGGTGAATATTTATTCTGTTTCAGTGCTGACTATATAATTGGCCCTTTGCTGGTCGATATGGTTCCCTTTGAATGGCATGAAGGAGGAGGAATAAGGGTTGCTTCTCACTCCCTTTTGGTCTATGCTGGCGTGGACGGAGGGTGAGCCAGGCCTGTTCGACCAAAGGTGGCCAGCGAGCCTCTTGGTCTATGCATGTAAAATTTCTCACTCCCTTTTCTCTTTTCATGACTTCTTCTTCTGGGGCCTGCCGAACTGGTTTGCTTGGTGCAGTTGGGAAAATAAGATGACATGGTGAGGTGAGAAAAAGACATACAATGGGGGCCTGCCGAATTGGTGGAGTTGAAGCATGTGCCCTGCTTACACCGTCTTAGGAACATGGCAGAGGAAGATGTTGATTAATTGGTAGGCAAATTAAGCGTTTCATGGGAATCCTCGGTTAATCTAACACGAAGGATGGAGCGTTTCCATGGTTGTGAATTTTTCTCATAGCAAGTTGAATGAAGACCATTTACCAAGTTCATATGTCCTTGATCTGTCTAACATAAAGCTTCGTATAATGGATCATGTTTGCCCTGTCCAGTTCCTTAATTTCTAATAACATTGGGCATGTAAGGAAGTGCTTATCTAATAAATAAATATACTCGTGCTTGATTGGCTTTGTAACTAGGTTGAGTCGTGGACCCAGATTGATCAGCTACAGTGACCCGGTTGCTATATTAGTGTATCCAGCGCGGTATGGCAGGAATTGGAATACAATACTACATATCTCACAAAATGTTTGTTTCTAGCATGAATAAGCAATAAAACACCACACCTGTAGGAAGGTTACACATAATTTGTTGAAGTTCCAGAACAAAAGAATTGCATTGGTGCTAACGATTTAGTGCTTAGTGGCATCTTCCATTGCCATATATGCTCTCATTATTCATGCTTACTTATGTGCAGGACACCTTCGTGCACGATATAGGGGAATAGACTAAGAGAGAGCAAGCGCCAATGACATGAAGCATATGGCAGTTCCATAATATGGAACTGGCTAACTGTTAAGAAACCAGGTATGTCAAATATTGACCTTCAGTATTCATATTAATACTCCTATAAGCTAAAAGCAAATAACTTTACATGATAGTTTCTTTTATATGCTGTTTGAGTGATGGTAACATATGTCTGCATAACACATATTTGGCCTAGGGCAGTTCGGTGAACTGGCGAAGGGCTTGCCGGCTTGGTAACATACCAGATGTCCAGATGGCACAACCGATCAGCACCGGCATCGGTGACGTGGACGGACGAACCTGCTACTAGACAAAAGTAACGGCAACGTGCAACGAAATTATCCAGTGAGTCTCCTTTTGGTTCGTACTATGCAACGCACATAATCCAGTGACTCATCAACTCCGGCGAGTCTCCTTTAATTCTCCAGTGAGCCATGCAACTGATCCGTACCGTACTACAGTATTAGCTGCAGAAATTCTTGAGTTAGATGGAATCCGTACTACAGTATCAGGCTGGAGTTTTTTTTAGTTATATGGAATTAATTAGGGGTGACAATTTGTTGTTTATCCTCACAAATATGTACTATAAATTAGGCATGACAAAATCACTCTCTTGTTTGGATTTAATTTGCAACGATCTGTATGTTTGTGTTTGTGTAGTCATTAAGAGGAAGACAATGCTTTCTTTTTTGAATTAAAAATAGCAATGTAATTTATTTCCATTGTTGATTGATCATATGGTCTGTACTGAACCATCAAAAATACCTGGCTTCCTGATCTCAGACCCAAAATATGCTCTCTGTTGCTATTATTTTTCCCAATTAATTCTACAATTACTCCTTTTATTTAGTGATGTATTCCTCATATGCTTAACTATCTCTGATTGTTTTTAACATTGAAGAACATTTAGAGTAATTCATTTTCGTTCATGCTGAAATTCAGCCAACGGACATCAAATATATTACATTAGATGATAGGGGGAAACTGTACTTGCAATTGCCTCACTTCTGCGACAATGGACTAGCCTGATGCTTTCTATATTTTGTTATTTGGTGTTACTTGTGTAACCATGCTGAAAAAGAGAACTAGCCTGATGCTTTCTATATTGTAATTACTAACGGGTTTATGCATCCCTCTTGGATGTAACTGAATCTAAGTATCAAATGTCATATCTGATGCAAGATACATTTCTTTTATACAGGAAGGACAAGGATCTTCCGGCCTTGGATATGATCAAATTTGCTTAGCTAGCTTATTTGCTTCTCTTGGCTTGTCGGTCACTACACACTACTAGCTGTTGGCAGGAGCGCAACCAAGAATTTTAGAATCTTGCATTGATGATTGAGGAAGAGCCGCAGTGCAGCATGTTTAGCATTAATCTGGGCAATTACATTTCCACTTGCTGAAAACCCTAGCCACCCTTGGGAAGGACGCAACCGTCGCTGCTTCGTCGAGGGACCGCAGCTCCGATGTGTCGGCGAGCAACATCGGGATGTTTGGCGGTGCCTACCAACACCACTACACAGTCACAGGAGCTCTTGGGCAACACTGCGAGCCCAACGGTGGATCTGGTCGAGGCAGCAGTGGACCAGGCCAGCTCCTCTGTTTTCAGGTTACGGTAGTGTATATTCTTACCACGACATTCCACTCCACTTTATCAGCAATTTCTGTACAATTATGTTCACCAGCAAATATTTTTATGCTTACAAGCAGTAGCATAATCTTATTGGAGTACTGAACCTGTTTTTGTAACAGATGGGTGATGCATGCTCACCTCTCACGTCCATGCCTATTAACAAGACAGAACTTTAAGAAACCGAGAATCAGTTAAGCAACCAATCTGAAGGTGTTTGTGTTAGAAATCCATCACCTTATGTCGAGATATTTTCTGCAGAGAATACTCACTATATTTTCTTTTATGGAAGCAAGTAGATAGATTTATTTAACATTCTTGAAGTTTTTTTTTTTGAAAAGGATAGATGGTCTGGATAAACATGGGGTCACTTCATCTATTTAACAATGTTGCAGCATCTTTGTTTTCTTTGTAATACTGGGCCATCGCTTTTACATATTGTTCCTATGTATATGAGCAAAGGCCTGGTTCTTTTTATTTCACTTAATTGGAAACCGTATTACTAGATGAACATAGCCATGTCATTTTCTTTTATCATGTTGTTGTTCCACACGTCCTTGTGATTAGGTTGTTTAAGAGCCAACATCAAAACTGGTGCATGACAATACCCAGGACCTTTGGCTCCTCCAATTAACAGTTGGTTTTCAAGGAGGTAGTCTGAGCTTGTCGTTCTGCCTCATCATGTATACAGATCATCGAATACAGAAGCCATGGCGGTTACAGAAGTCATGGCGGCATCAGAGACCTCTTGGCCCTCGTTGACGTCATCACGTCACCACCACCAGCAACAACAACAACGACGACTAGCTCGCGAGGGTGTTGTTAGAGCATCAAAACCTGCTTGAGAGAGGAACAACACAATTGCATCAAAAACTTGCTTGAGAGAAGAACAAAAGAAGAAGACGATGAAGAAGAATAAAGTGTGATGTGTTTAAGATGACGGTGTGCATTCCTTGGCATTGGGAATTAGCCCAGGATCAATGTCCTAGATGGGAGAGGAGGGGGAGGGCGACGCCATGGAGGGAAGGGGAACCGACGCTGAGAGGAAGGTGCAGGCCGTGGTGTGATTTGATGCCGACAATGTCAGCATGGAGAGCAGGCCGGAGGATGAGATGTGAGTGTGAGTGTTGTGCCATGAGGTGAGAGAATGAGAGAGTGAATTGTTTTTTTAAATAAGAAGAAAAGGAGCGGCGCCTTTTTAGGGAAAGCGGTTGTTTGTTACAAAAGTCAAATACTTTTATATAGTGAAAAATATCAGATACCGCCATATATGTTCACTTTTGTAGATCAGAGATAAAAACTAATGGCTTCCGATGATGCCTTGAAAATGTCGATTGACAAAACTTTATGAAGGACTGGACTGAAAAAACTTTAGTTTTAACAATCAGAAGAGATGCATAAAAATAAATATTCTTTAAATATTTGTTGCCCATGATAATACAAAATGTGTTTCTATATATTTTATTTTTTCATAGTATGAGAGAGATGGAAATGGATTATGTCGATGATTAAACAAAATTCATCGACAAGGGTCTTGAGGCGGATGTCGTTGAAAAAGGCAAAAAATTCACTCAGTTTTATATATACAACAGAAGGCCCGTGGCAACGCACGGGCATTCTACTAGTGTTTATGCAGGATACAGGCTCAAGATTTTTTGTTTTTATTGATGTCAAGCAGGATGGTGCGGTTAGTAGATTGACTGTATTATAAATTCTGCTCACCTTAGGCCTTCATCTGAGGTAGGTTCAAGGACTTGCCGATAGCGAGGAGGCGACGGAGGAACGGCTACCCACGGTGCGGTGCAGGGCGGCGAGGGCGGCGTTCCGGAAGCAGACGATGCTGCCCCAGGGCGAGGGGATCTGCTGGGCGGCGAGGTCGGGGTGACGGTGCTACGATGCAGCGATGGGATAATTGTTTTGTTTCCTTCCTGATGATGCGTGATTTCAGGTGTTCCCTCCCACCATGGTATGGTGCAGCGATGGGAAGTTATTTGTTTCCCTGCGTGTGATTGATGATTGGGAGGGACGTGGAGGTGATTTCCTCTGCGGTGGAACGGTCCGTCCGTGTGTAAATTATTAAGTGCACCCCAAACAGCACATGAGGTTAGGGTTGATCATTAGATTGATTTTAGTGGGCCTAATCGTAGGGTGGTAATAGGTCCGTGTACATTTAATGGGGTGCGTGAAGAGAAGTTAATGTTTGCTCTTTTATTAGTGGTAGAGATAAAAAAGTTTCGCGGAGAAAAAACTCCCGCCGACTTTAAGGCAAATAAGAAACAAATTTCAAAGATAAAAGGTGTATTTTTTTTGACAGCTCAAAGATAAAAGGTGTAAATAGTAACTTGTACTACTATATATTTTTTTTTCAGGTAAAAACTTATATTACTCCAGCATCAACCGTGCAATCCTTCTTACATAAGTCAATGACTTCTTGGAGGCCAGAGCCCAACCAAACTACGGTTCTACTACCAATTCTAGCAAATTTAGCTAGGAAATCACTTATACAATTCTAACCACGATTGATATGATAACTTGTACTACTATATATTGTTGACTTAGTTTTCACCCAGAATACCATCAAAGTTATTCGTTGGTGAAACATTTTATGCAAGTAGAGCAGCAGGTCAAGTTCGTTTCCAAAATAGTTACAGATTTTTTTTAAACATTTCTTACAAATACTAAATTATTTTCTCATATCACGTGCATTTACAGCTGAGAGCCAAAGCTGCTTATCCCAATTCGAATTTGCTACACAGACGATACAAGTGCCCGAACTTTGCACGACGTTTTAATCCAGCGGCCAATCCAGTTTTCAGTCGTACGCATGGGCGGCTGGATTTAATCGGAGCCAGATCCTCTAACATTGGAGTTAATTACACGTTAGAACCACATTTAGGGCAGTGATGGCGGATTGATACTACTTTTGATAATTTTTACGTGTCAGTACCATGTTTGAGGCCGTACATTACAAAATAGTCTAAACCGCGTATAACAGTGTATTGACGGTGTAGCTGACAATTAGGCCCGCCTATCAGGTGCTGACGTGGCATGTTCTTTTACGAAAAAGACCATTACTTTTTATTTAATCACGCATATATCCCTTGTTTGTCAAAAAAGGGTCCCGCCGAAAAATAAAAAAATTACCATCGCTCACGCCAGCCGGGATTCGAACCCGCGCCGAACGGTTCACAGCGCGCGCTCGCTGCCACTGTGCTACTGCATCAGTGATGGCGGATTGATACTACTTTTGATAATTTTTACGTGTCAGTACCATGTTTGGGGCCGTACATTACAAAATAGTCTAAACCGCGTATAACAGTGTATTGACGGTGTATCTGACAATTAGGCCCGCCTATCAGGTGCTGACGTGGCATGTTCTTTTACGAAAAAGACCATTACTTTTTATTTAATCACGCATATATCCCTTGTTTGTCAAAAAAGGGTCCCGCCGAAAAATAAAAAAAATTACCATCGCTCACGCCAGCCGGGATTCGAACCCGCGCCGAACGGTTCACAGCGCGCGCTCGCTGCCACTGTGCTACTGCATCTTGCCGTGAAGTTGAAGGCGTATGGCCTTTTATACGTTGGGCTGTTCCCTTTTTATAGGTTACTAATTTTTTTTATAGAAATAATAAAGGCGCGACCGCCGTGATTCGAACCAGCGCCGAGCCCTTCGCAGCGCGCGCTCGCTCCCTCTGAGCTACTGCAACCTTCGGACTCGAATAGAACGCGTACAACGCTTTATACTTTGGACCGTTCCGTTTTTTATACGATACTAAAAAATGTGAATATTAAAAATTTCGTATTAAATGTTATACGATACTAAAAAATGTTCATCACATCGTATAACTAAAAATATGTTCATCGCACCGTATAATTAAAAAGATGTTCATTGCATCATATATTAAAAAAATTATCGTATAAAAGCATATTGTATATTAAAAAAATGATCATCATCACATACAATGATCTTATTTAAATATAAGATGAATATTTTTTAAATATACAATGAACTTTTTTCATATTATAAAAATGTTCATCATATATATATTGAACATTTTTTAATATAGGATGTATATATATATGTGTATAATTTTTTCAATATATGATACGCACACTGCATACGGCCCAAAGAATGCCCAAGATCTGAAAAAAAAGATAAAGAAATCCAAAAAAAACATATACAAAAAAAGGAACGGCCCGAAGTATAAAGAGGTATACGCGGGAAGAGGCATTGCAAAGACTGAGCTCCATGGATGAAGCTTTTTTTTTGAAAAAATCAAAATATATTTAATTTCTTTTCTACGGATACATATGTACATATGTATATTCTTCAAGTTTGTATAAAATTTCATGAACTAATTTCATTATTTGCATGCTATACAAAAAAGACAAATATCTTGAATGAGACACGTATTACCATGCAAAAAAAAGACAAATATCTGACCCAAATACAATAAAGAAAAAGTCTATTTTAATATGTGTATTTGTCTTTTTTGTGTAGATCACATATGATATGTATGTTCATGAATTTTTATACATGTACTCATATGTATACTACAACTCTATGTCTACATGTATACATTTTCAGATTTTTTTTAGGTATAACAAAATAATTTTCTCTGAAAAAATAAATAAAGGGCTCTATGGATCCCAGCCTTTGCTTAGACTTTTGGGGTATACGTGTGCTTTTTGACCAAAAGTTTGCTGTGGCGCAGCGGTAGTGAGCGCGCGCTGCGAACTGCTAGGCTTGGGTTCAAATCCGGGCGCGCCCTTTTTTTTCGAATTTTTTTAAGTATTGTATAAATAAAGGAACGGCTCTAGTATCAAAAACCGGTTCCTCGCGCGCGCGTTAATGTTCAATTTTTTTTCGGCATATCCTTTTTTGACAAAAATAGGGGTATGTGCGTGATTAAATAAAAAGTAAGGGTCTTTTTCGTAAAAGAACATGTCACGTCAACACCTGACAGGCGGGTCCCAACGGTCAGATACACCGTCAATACACTGTTATACGCGGTTTAGACTATTTTGTAACATATTGCCTCAAACATGAATACATGATATTGACACGTAAAAATTATCAAAAATGATACCAATCCGTCACCACTGCCTCAAATGTGGTACTAACATGTAATTAACTCCTAACATCGTGAAGAGAAGTCGGAGGTGACATCCCTTCATGAAAACAGACACAGCACCTCTTCTCATGCACGTGACCTGCTCTTTCTCTTTCTTCTTTTTTGGAGTGAAAAGTCACCCAGCTTGGCGCCAAAACCACACCCGTGAGTTGCTTCTGTCCACTTCTTCTCCACTTTCCCCTCTACTGTTTGTACTACACCTTACTTTTTCTCTTTTCCTCTTCTCTTTTGGAGCATCTGCCACTCCCAGTCCACTTCTTCTCCACTTTCCCCTCTACTGTTTGTACTACACCTTACTTTTTCTCTTTTCCTCTTCTCTTTTGGAGCATCTGCCACTCCCAGCACATCAATACTGCTTTTTTCCTTTTCTCTTTTGGAGCATCAGCACATCAAAAATGCTCTTTTCCTCCTCTCTTTTGGAGCATCAGCACAACAAGCACCTGGCCTGATCAAATACAACATCAAAATCAGAATTTAGAGGCTGATCAATGGAGAATCAAGATCCAACACAAGTAAGTTTTGCTTTTTATGGATCTTTTCAGTAGGAGTTGCACATGTTAAATCAGTTCTTGTTGGTGTCACTACACTACTAGGGAAAAGCCTAACAGTAGCGCGGGTTTTAGGTGTATCAGTAGCGCGGGGACCCGCGCTATTGATACGGCGCTACAGCTAAAGGCTAGCAGTAGCGTTGGTTCACCCGCGCTACTGCTATACCTACTTAGTAGTAGCGCTTCCTGCAGAAAGCGCTACTGGTAGTTACTGGTAGCGCGCCTCTCTGCCCGCGCTATTACTATTATTACGTATTCTATTTCTTTTTTATTTTATGTCGTATTCATACACCATTATACAAGTTTTCATAAGTAGCAATTTAGAGATTGTTTTTACATCATAATGAGTTATTACATCACTGGGTGAAAAAACCGTGTATTAGTTTCAAGTGGATGGATCCTAAGTGACCAAGTCATTTATCATGATAATCCATGACTTGGTCACTTATGATCCATCCACTTGAAACTAATACACGGTTCTTTCACCCGGTGATGTAATAACTCATCATCATCATCATCATATCATTAACAACTTA
The DNA here is from genome assembly GCA_011799875.1 of Thinopyrum elongatum. Lineage (NCBI taxonomy): Eukaryota > Viridiplantae > Streptophyta > Magnoliopsida > Poales > Poaceae > Thinopyrum > Thinopyrum elongatum. Next base: position 257,805,314 of record CM022297.1, read on the forward strand.
TCATCATAATACATCATTGTCATATAACAACTCCTCATGATCATCATTTTCGTCCATGAGACATCATATAACAACTTGGTCACTAGTCATAATCACAACTCCTCCTCCTCATCATCATCAACTCTAACACATTGTAGCACATAATAACACATTGTACCTAGGACCTACTCCTCTCTCTTAGGACCTACTACCCTCTCCAAGGTAAAATAGCATAAAACAAGATAGGCCATGATGCTCCATTATGGATAATGGAGACTATCCTGTCTCCAATTCTTGCGCTTCGCACAATATTGCTTCCAAGTAGCTCCCTATGATTATTCATACATTTTTTTTTCCATTCTTTGATTGTCATGTCTTCATCGGTTTTAGAAATCCGGTATGAACAGCTGTGAAGCCTAGGCAGACTTGGCCGTAAGCTAATAACATCAAGCCGACCTTTCCGAAACATCAGATCAGGCATACAATCCTTCAGAATTTTCTGTTGAAAAACATAATAATAACATCGTAGTTAGCAATGTAGTTTAGCTTTAGAAGAATATATGCAAAAGATGCACGGATGTCGTAATAGTAAAAAATCTTACCATGCCATCTCCATGGATGTTACCGTAGTTCAACACGTGCACTAGTGGCACGTATTGACCATAATGTGCAGGAGTTTCATAATTGATATTGTAATTCTCAACATCAATAATAAATGAGATAAGATGATCTTTCTCCTGATAAGTTAATTCTGCGCCATCGGTGTAGTAGGTTCTGTCTACCATCTTCCGTACATTTTTTGAAGAATGAAAGTAAGATGTCAATGGAAATAAGCTGTCAACTATTTTTAAATAAACAATATAAATTACTTAATAAATATGTTTGAGAAACTCACATAGCGGTAGAATTGGAAGCGTATCAACAAGGACCCAAATGTCCATATTCTCTTCGTCGATGTCAGGATCACCAAGATCCAAGGTGACAAGCATACCCTCATGAAAATCATACGTCTTGCAAAGTGCTTCCCAATTCGAGCAACCAAAATGGGATACGCTCTCAGAATTGTATAGATTTACAGCAAAATCATAACCATGATGGGTCCTTAGGTGAACTATCTTTGTTTCCATATTTTCATGATCTTCAAAATTCAGCTTCTTCAAGACACAGCATCTTGCATGGCATGGGATAAGCTAGTCGAATTGTAAAAGACGGAAATTACACGTTGAAGAAGCAGAAGTCGTGCTTAATGACGAAAAAACACATGTCGTCGTTGCGGACCGTTTCAACATCGAAGGTCTCGTGGAGCTTAATACTGAAGCGCCGACCTTCTACCAGGTGAGGCCTGTCGCACAGACCCCGATCGTCGTCGCACCAGTCGCACTCTGGGAGCCTATCATCATCGTCAGACATTTTCTATGTTCATAATTCAAAGATTAAACTTGTACAATTCAATATATGTACTACAAAAACTAAATTAGATCATTCGGTGATGGTAGCTCCTCCCTTCGTTCACGTGGTTGACTATCGGTCTGTCGAGTATTTTCTTGAAAACTCTCAGCTCACGTGGTGTATATATTCGACCGTCGGTGATGGTAGCTCCTCCCTTCGTTCCCGAGTGCATTACACCAAATTGTCTAGCACACGGGAACGAAGGAGAAGCTACCCCCACGACAACAGTCGGGATTCTTCATCTCTGACATTTGCAACCGTCGGTAATGGTAGCTACTCCTGTCATTCCAAAGTGCATTACACCAAAATGTCAAGCACCTTGGAATGAAGAAGAAGCTACCCCCACGACAACAGTCGGGATTCTTCGTCCTCTCATATATGGTGGAGACTCTCCCTCACTGATTCCTCTCTGACATTTGCGACCAACGGTGATGGTCGTTCTTCTCTTCCTTCCCGTGCATTACCAAAAGGCCTATCACGAGAAAGAAGAGGAAGAACGACCCCCATGACAACAGTCGGCATTCTTCTTCTCTCATATATGGTGGACACTTCCTCACAGTTTTTTGACTGTCATATATGGAGCCCAAACAGACTTAAAGTCAACTCAAAATGTCGTTTAATGCTCTTTCTGGCATTTCCAACGCACTCGATGTTTCCTATATTATAGCACAAGCCATGCCAAAATTCACGAAAAAATCCGGCATGACCTTTGCTAAAAAAGGACATATCTAGCGCCTGAAATTTGCCGGAACGGAAATTAATCAACACTCCGGCAAAACATAGGCCACTCAAAGGTGTTCCCTGCAAACATGGCCACTTGGGCAAGCACATATCCTATTTGAGCAACACTAGATATACATGTTTATATCTACATCATATGAGTATTCAAACTTGATGGTCATTGCATTTCAATGGTTGAAAATATTAACAAAAAAAATTCAATATATCTTATATATAATCCTAACATAACTAAATTTGCCAATATTGGTATCTCTCTCTAAACTAGTTCTATTAAGCACTTACTAAATAAACTAGTTCTATTAAGCACTTACTAAATAAACTAGTTCTATTAACCACTTACTAAATAAACTAGTTCTATTAACCACTTACTAAAAACAATGCAATGTAAGTGTTCTACTCTATTGAACACTTACTAAAATTTCTATTACCCTAGTTCTACCCTAAATTTTCTTACTTCTATTACTAAATTTAATACATAAAAATTTCTATTCTTAAAATTTCAAAAACAGAGGGAAGTGGAGGGAGTAGGAACGAAGGGAGGGGTGAGTGAGGGTGGAAGGGAGGAGGCAGACGGATGAGGCAGGGAGGAGGAGGACGGATGAGGCAGGGAGAAGAGGACGGACGAGGCAGAGAGGGAGGTAGGAGGGAGGAGGCGGGAGTGAGGAGGGAGAGGGAGGGAGGGATCGGGAAAGGGACGAGGAGTGGAGGGAGGTGGAAGGAGGAGGGATGGAGGAACTACCTCGGTGGAGGAGGAGCAGGAGCATCGGCGGCGGCGGCGGGCAACGACGATGGTCGGGGAGGGTCGAACGTCGGCGGCGGTAGACGACGGGGTGCGTGGGGAGTGAGAGTGGGAGTGGAGAGGGGGAGAGTGAGGGGTGGACGATGGAGAAGATAGGATGGGTTTAGCAGTAGCGCGTTTCAGGGGAAAGCGCTACTGCTAAACTACCTAGCAGTAGCGCGTTTCAGGGGAAAGCGCTACTACTACACTTAGCCTGGCGGCAATGGTGGGGCAATTTTAGTAGCAGCGCTCTTTGTCCTTACCGCGCTACTGCTATGTCTGTAGGAGTAGCGCCTTCTGTGGGAACGCGCTACTTGAAGGAAATATGCCCTAGAGGCAATAATAAAGTTGTTATTTTATATTTCCTTATATCATGATAAATGTTTATTATTCATGCTAGAATTGTATTAACCGGAAACTTGATACATGTGTGGATACATCAACAAAACACCGTGTCCCTAGTAAGCCTCGACTAGACTAGCTCGTTAATCAAAGATGGTTAACTTTCCTAACCATAGACATGTGTTGTCATTTGATGAACGGGATCACATCATTAGGAGAATGATGTGATGGACAAGACCCATCCGTTAGCTTAGCATAATGATCATTCAGTTTTATTGCTACTGCTTTCTTCATGACATATACATATTCCTTTGACTATGAGATTATGCAACCCCCGGATACCGGAGGAATACCTTGTGTGCTATCAAACGTCACAACGTAACTGGATGATCATAAAGATGCTCTACAGGTATCTCCGAAGGTGTTTGTTGGGTTGGCATAGATCGAGATTAGGATTTGTCACTCCGAGTATCGGAGAGGTATCTCTGGGCCCTCTCGGTAATGCACATCATAAGAAGCCTTGCAAGCAAAGTGACTTAGTCACAGGATGATGTATTACGGAATGAGTAAAGAGACTTGCCAGTAACGAGATTGAACTAGGTATAAAGATACCGACGATCGAATCTCGGGCAAGTAACATACCGATGGACAAAGGGAATAACGTATGTTGTCATAATGGTTCGACCGATAAAGATCTTCGTAGAATATGTAGGAGCCAATATGAGCATCCAGGTTCCGCTATTGGTTATTGACCGGAGAGGTGTCTCGGTCATGTCTACATAGTTCTCGAACCCGTAGGGTCCGCACGCTTAACGTTCGATGACGATTTTTGTATTATATGAGTTATGTGATTGGTGACCGAATGTTGTTCGGAGTCCCGGATGAGATCACGGACATGACGAGGAGTCTCGAAATGGTCGAGAGGTAAATATTCATATATAGGATGATAGTATTCGGACACCGGAAGTGTTCCGGGGGTACCGGGTACATATCGGGTCACCGGAAAGGGGTTCCGGGCACCCCTGGCAAAGATATGGGCCTTATGGGCCAAGAGAGGGACAGACCAGCCCCTGGTGGGCTGGTGCACCCCATATAGGCCGAAATAGGAGGAGAAGGAAGGAGGGGAAGGGAGAAGGAAAGGGGAGGATTCGGCCTCCCCCCTTCCTTCTCTCCCCCTCCCTCTCTTTCCTTCCCTCTCCGACACTTATGGAAGGGGGGAGGCCGACTTGTGGGAGGCGCCCAAGTAGGATTACTCCTACTTGGGGCGCCCCTTGCTGCCCCTCTCCCTCTCCCACCTATATATATGTGAGGGGGGCACCGCTAGAACACACAACATTGATTCCTAGCCGTGTGCGGCGCCCCCCTCCACAGTTTACGCCTTCGGTCATATTCACGTAGTGCTTAGGCGAAGCCCTGTGCGGATCACTTCACCATCACCGTCACCACGCCGTCGTGCTGACGGAACTCTCCCTCGACACTTTGTTGGATCAAGAGTTCGAGGGACGTCATCGAGCTGAACGTGTGCAGAACTCGGAGGTGCCGTATGTTCGGTGCTTGATCGGTTGGAACGAGAAGAAGTTCGACTACATCAACCGCGTTGTCAGACGCTTCCGCTTTCGGTCTACAAGGGTACGTGGACACACTCTCCCCCTCTCGTTGCTATGCATCTCCTAGATAGATCTTGCGTGAGCGTAGGATTTTTTTTGAAATTGCATGCTACGTTTCCCAGCAGTGGCATCCGAGCCAGGTCTATGCGTAGATGATATGCACGAGTAGAACACAAAGAGTTGTGGGCGGTGATAGTCATACTGCTTACTTCCAACGTCTTATTTTGATTCGGCAGTATTGTTGGATGAAGCGGCCCGGACCAACCTTACATGACCACATTCATGAGACCGGTTCCACCGACAGACATGCAACTAGTTTTGCATAAAGGTGGCTGGCGGGTGTCTGTTTCTCCAACTTTAGTTGAATCGAATTTGACTACAGCCGGTCCTTGTTGAAGGTTAAAACAGCAAACTTGACGAAACACTGTTGTGGTTTTGATGCGTAGGTAAGAATGGTTCTTACTAGAAGCCCGTAGCAGCCACGTAAAACTTGCAACAACAAAGTAGAGGACGTCTAACTTGTTTTTGCAGGGCATGTTGTGATGTGATATGGTCAAGACATGATGTGATATACGTTGTTGTATGAGATGATCATGTTTTGTAAAAGTTATCGGCAACTGGCAGGAGCCTTATGGTTGTCACTTTATTGTATGAAATGCAAACGCATGTAATTGCTTTACTTTATCACTATGCGTTAGCGATAGCTGTAGAAGCAATAGTTGGCGAGACGACCACGACGCTACGATGGAGATCAAGGTGTCAAGCCAGTGACGATGGAGATCATGACGGTGCTTTGGAGATGGAGATCAAAGGCACAAGATGATGATGGCCATATCATGTAACATATTTTGATTGCATGTGATGTTTATCTTTTATATGCATCTTATTTTGCTTAGTACGGCGGTAGCATTATAAGATGATCCCTTACTAAATTTCAAGATATAAGTGTTCTCTTTGAGTATGCATCGTTGCGACAGTTCGTCGTGTTGAGACACCACGTGATGATCGGGTGTGATAGACTCTACGTTCAAATACAACGGGTGCAAGACAGTTTTGCACATGCGGAATACTCGGGTTAAACTTGACGAGCCTAGCATGTACAGACATGGCCTCAGAACACTGGAGACCGAAAGGTCGAACGTGAATCATATAGTAGATATGATCAACATAGAGATGTTCACCGTTGATGACTACTCCATCTCACGTGATGATCGGACATGGTTTAGTTGATATGGATCACGTGATCATTTAGATGACTCGAGGGATGTCTATCTAAGTGGGAGTTCTTAAGTAATATGATTAATTGAACTTAATTTATCATGAACTTAGTCCTGATAGTTTTTGCATATCTATGTTGTAGATCAATGGCCCGTGCTACCGTTGTAACACCCCATGTCATAGCCACAGTGATCACCTTTTGATAATGACATGTCAGCAAGTTTAACAGTGCCAAATCATCATTTGCATCATATTGCATTTCAACTCCTAACTCAAAATTTAAATTAAATTAAAGTGGAAAATAAAAGTTGTTCAAACACAGAAACTAAAATGTTCATTAGGTGACAAATATTCCAGAGACTATTCTAAAATTGTAACCAACAATTAATAAATTAATTAGGTGGCTCTAACATTACCAAAACAGCAAGGATTAATACATTTTATTTAACACAAAATTGGTGTGAACTCCATTTGTCTCCAAACCAATTTTTGGCAGTAGCATATAATGCATAACATTTAATGGTACAAATCTCCTATTTTGCTAAAGCCATTTGGTGGCCTAACTTTTGCAAAACAGAAAATAGATGAAAAGAAAATAAGAAAAAGGAAACAAAACAAAAATAAAAGAAAAACCAACCCCCCCGGCCCAACTGGGCTACAGCCCAGCCGGCCGGCCCATCCCCTGGCCTATATGGCCTGCCCCCCTGGACCCCGAAACCCCAACCCTCCCACTCGATCCCCCCCATACCGATCCAGATCGGGGCACGGCGCTGCCCCGCGCCTGACCCCAGCGCCCGACGCCGCCGCCGCCTCGCCCTCGTCGCCGGCGCCGCCTCGCCGTCCCCGACTCCTCCCCGAGCCCGCTTTGCTCAACTACAGGGCTCGGTGAGCCGTGCCCCTCTCCTCTCCTCCTTTCCCCTTGTCCCCGTTCGCCACCGCCACGCCCTTGCGCGTCCTGCTCGCGCTCCGACCGCGGCGACCGCGCCCCCCATGCGCCTGCCTACGCCCGCGCCCGCTCGCGCCTGCCCACGCCGAAGCGCGCCTCGCTCACGCCCTGGCTGCGCTCACCGCCCCTTCGCCGTGTCCGCCACGCCCTGCTCGCCCCCGCCGCGCGCACCCGTGTCCGGGCCGCACCCGCTCCCCCCTTGGCGCCGTTCACCGCGCCTCCTCGTTCCCCCCAGCGCGCCGCTCCGCCCCGCTGCAGCTGCTTGCCGGCCGCCGCTCCGGTCGCCTGGATGGCGTTGTGGCCACCGGCGCCCCCTGGGCGTGCGCCCGCTCGGGCTGTGCCCGGCGCCCAGCGCCCGATCTACTGGCCCGATGGGCCACTGACAAAGGGGCCCCACCCCCCGGTGCCTATGACATGTGGGGCCCCCAGCCCAGAACATTTAATTAAAATAAAAGATGAAAGTAAAATAATTAATTAATTAAGTTAATTAACTCTGTTTAAGCTAAACTAATTAATTAGTTAGTTTAATTAAACAGTGATTAGATTAGTTAATCCCGAATTAGACTAAACAGACACTGACAGGTGGGACCCACACTTCAGTTTGACTAGTTCAACTGCCCTGTTGACTGCTGACATCATGCTGACATCATGATGACATCAACATACACTGTTCTGGATAATGTTGATTTAAATAAATAAATAAATTCAGAAAAATCAATTAAAACTTTAGAAAATCATATAAAATAAACCGTAACTCCGATGAAAATAATTTATATATGAAAGTTGCTCAGAATTCCGATACGAACCCGAATACGCCCTTCGTATTTCTCTCAGATGCCCGTAGCTAGATAAACATTGAACTTTTAGACCGATTTCGATAAATGAATAGTGCCCAACTTTAATTAAATAAATCCGGATAAATTCCTAAATTAACTAACTCATTTAGTTAGGCAGTAGAACACCCCGGCATATCATTTAGGCATGTCATACATATTGTTTGCATTTTTGCCGTGAATTTATTGTTTCTTTCCCCCTCCTTCTCTCTCGATAGACGCCGAGACCGACGACGTTGTAGCCGGGTACGACTACGCTCCAGATGAGCAGCCCGTTGACGACCCCTCTCTCTTGCCAGAGCAACCTTGCAAGCCCCCCCCCCCCCTGAGCATACAGATATCGCCCATTCCATTTCTCCTGCTTGCATTAGATTTTGCTACTGTTAATGTTTGCTCCTATTCTGACGCATATCCTGCTTTTGTAACCTGTTTATTGTTACCTTACCTACCTATGTTAAACTGCTTAGTATAGGTTGGTAGTGAACCATCAGTGACCCCCACCACCTTACCCTTGTTGCCCCTGCTTGATCATCGACGACTCGATCAATGTGATCGTCGACCAGAGACTGACACATCACCTCACCCCCTTAGTTATACGACTCTGCTTAGTTACTATCGAGTGCCGAGGGTGATACCTCGTAAAGCACTCCTGATGAACACTCTGCAGTGTAGCTGTTCGGTCATGGTCATCGAGGGTGATTCCTCCTTCTCCACATCCGATACGACTCTGTCGTGCAACCCCTCAGTGTGAACCTCGAGGGTGATGCCTCATACGTTCACCCTGATGATTTCATCGAGTGGAATCCACCGAGGGTGATTCCTCGGGGTTTTCCCCCCTTGATGATATGACCACACGGTTACTTTGACCTTTGTTACAGGCGGATCGACCCTGATGGGTACCCGCAAGGGATCTATGTTGTCGGGTGTGCCGGAAGGGCACTCGAGTGTGATATTGTGGCCGAGTTTCAGAAACTCTGATCGTCTCCGCGTGTTACTAAATCAGCCTATCGGATTTGGGTGTTTAATATGAGTGGGTCGACGTGCCCTATACGCAGTACCACCACGCGGGATTATGGTTTATGGGGCCCTCTACGTCGTACGTTTCTCCCGAAAGTTCATCAGACGTCACGGTTCACCGTGCGGGCTGATTGTCGGGATTGGGCTGGATACTTCACTGACGAGTTCAGTGTCGCGCCTGCACCCCGGCCAGTCTCAGGGCGATGGCCTAAGACCTCTGGGTGCATAGGTTAGTCCGGCGTGCCGACCTCTCTGCCGAGCCTAGGTAGAGCGCTGCTTCGTGTTGATCTTTCGAGGCCAGGCATTACCCAGCAAGTGTGTCCGACCGGAGTTGATCGAGCGTGTTGGGTAACAGTAGTGCACCCCTGCAGGGATGAATGATCTATCGATAGCCGGTCCTACGGTAAAGGACGCTCAGTTTGTATATCCCGATCTACTACTTGAACTGGATACTTGTTACTTAATTGAAGCTTCGGGATCGCTTTCTCGCTGGGAGTCGAGGAAGGATCTCTAGGCTTTGCTTCAACATGTTTGCTTAATAAAAATGCTATTCTACTCTCTTCTATTGCTGCAAGATGGTGGCTTCGTGAAGATGCTTGAAGATGCTAGTCTTCGATAGGACTAGGCCTTCTCTCTATTCTGGCATTTCTGCAGCCCAGTCCACTTATGCAGCCTTTCTCCTTTGATAATGTTGCATATGTAGTGTAGATCCTTGCTTGCTGAGTACTTCGGATGAGTACTCACGGTTGCTTTGTTACTTCTTTTCCCCATATTCTCCTACTTGATGGTACACTAGACGATGGAGCCCCGGAGCCAGATGCCACCACAGGAGCTTACTACCAGGAGGGTCCAGATGGCACGTACTACTGGATCGAGCCAGCCGACCAGGAGTAGGATCGGAGGGTCCCAGGCAGGAGGCCTTCGCCTTTCAATCTAGAGCCGTTGTTTGTGCTAGCCTTCTTAAGGCAAAACTTGTCTAACTATGTCTGTACTCAGATAATATTTGTATGACTGACTTATGTATTCGGATCTTCGTGATCCCTGGTCTGTAATATTGTGGATCTTCGTTTAATTTGTGTTAGAGTTGTGTTGTGATATCCTCCCGTGAGTCCCTGTGCTTGATCGTGCATGTTTGCGTGTATGATTAGTGCACGATTGAGTCAAGGGCGCCACAAGTTGGTATCAAAGCCGATTGCCTATAGGAAGCCCCCTTCCAATTCCTTGGCCGAAGTTGAGTCTAGAAACCAAAAAACTAATTTACTAACTTGGCTGTGTGGCTTACGGGCCCACGTCGCCAACTGGGTGGTATTAGGATCTTTTATTCCTCGTCTATACTGTGGGACTCTGATCTCTCTTCTATTCAGGTTAAATAAATTTTACTAACGCCGACACTTAGGGTCTCGTAAATTCCGTCTACCCGGAGAGCTGGATATCTGTGCGATTTCCCTGTCATTGATCTTATTAGTCTGATAATCATTTTCCTTTCCATTGTTTTGTTTAACCTTTCTCTCCGAGTTGTGTTAAACTTCTCATTGTCATTTGACAATCCTGAATTTTCCTATGTTTCAGATGGATCATTTGTTTCCACCACGTCCTACGACGCAGCTTGTGCTTCGCACTTGGGCTCGTGATGCCCCTGGGTTTCCAGCTGTTCTGATCGCTCTCCTGACCAGACTTGGCTACCGAGCGGTACCCCGAGTACATGGTCTACGAGGATTACCACGAGTTCAACCAGGAGAAGTACCATGCTGATGTTCGTATCTATGATCAGCAAGATGACTCGGACACTGAGCTACACCTTTTTCACGGTATCGGCGTGACGATTGAGATGGCTGTCCATGATGCCGCCTACTCTGCTGTCGCACGTCTCCGAGGAGAGTTCAGCGATATCTTGGATGACTCTGAGTTCTGATACATTCCGTATGCCCCTGCTGGAGATGCTACTGGATACTACACAGCTATCTGTGCCCCGTACGAGCCTCGTCGCTACGACTCGCGCGTTCTAATTCAGTGCACTCAGGCTCTGGATCGCACTGTTCGGGCTCTTGCCGTCGAGTTGGTTGCCACTCGAGCACGTCTCTACGATGCTATGACGCAGTTGCTACCCGCTGTTCGTGCAAGGATACATCCGGAGCACATTCTTTATCCACGCAGGACTCAGATGTATGCTGGTATTGATTGGCCTGCTGTTGGAGGTCACACACCTGCATGTGGACCTCTTCTTACAGCTCGAGACCGGATTCTGCATCAGAGTGCACATGGAGCGCAGGATCCTTCCATGACGAACATTCGTCGTCCGCACTCGTAGTTACCCCATTTCAGTGGTTTTCTCCGACGTTGATGTAGCCTTTGCTATGTCTCGTTGTGTACTTCCTTACCGCGTGCCTGCGCGCCGCCTAGTATGTCTAGTTCTAAATTTGCGCCGTTATGCTGTCCGCATGTACCCGACTCTGTGTATGGATCTATATGTCTTAATTGAATACTGTTATGTATCTGTTACACTGCTTAGTTGTTGTCGAGTTACATCATGCTTGTCGCTAAACACTCGCAATTGCTTTTACTAAACTACCCCTGTTGATACTTAGCAGGATGGTTAGACCAGGTGGTCGTGGTCGTGCCCCTGAACGTCCACCACCGCCAGACTATATGGCAGCTATGATGCAACAATTCGAGCTCAACCGCCAGTTCATGACTGGGATTATGGCTCAGTTTCCGCATCAGAACAACCAGAACCAGAACCCTGCTCCAATAACTTTGACAGAGTTTATGCGACTCAACCCCACTCAGTTCCGCAACTCTGACAAGCCACTGGATGCTGATGACTGGCTCCGCGACATCACTCACGAGATGGAGTCTGCTAATGTCTCCCCTACCAACTTCGTCACCTTCGCGGCCTTTTTCTTAAAGGGTCCCGCTGCTCAATGGTGGGACACACACAAGCGTACACTGCCTGCTGAAACAGTCATTACCTGGTATGAGTTCCAGGCTGCTTTCCGTGCCCGTTATATTCCTCAAGGAATTATGGAACGGATGAAGACCCAGTTCCGCAACCTCACTCAGGGCAACAAGACTGTCGAAGCTTATCAGCGGGAATTTCTTGACCTCTCCCGCTATGCTGAAGAAGACATCACCACAGATGCCCGTAGACAAGAGAAGTTTCGTAGTGGACTCCACCCAGACCTCGAGCTTGCCCTTGCTGCTCAAGACTTCAACGACTTTTCAACTCTTGTGAACAAGGCTATTCTGGTTGAGACTGCTCAGATGAAACACAAGGACTCGCAGAAGCGCTATCGTGATGCTGGCTCATCTTCGGGCTCAGCACAGAAGCGTCGAGTCTGGATTCCCAACAACGTGTTCCGTCCAAATGCCCCTGCGCCAAAGAACAACTATGCTGCACCACGTCTGCCTCATCCACCACCGAGGCAGCCAAGAGCTCAAGCTATTCAACAAAATGCTCCTCTTCGTCCTGAAGATGGTCTGTGCTTCAAGTGCCGCAAACCAGGTCACCATGCTAGAGATTGCCGCCAGACTCAGAATCAGTTGGCTTTTCCTTGTACTGGCCGTGGCAATGGTCGTGGCAACAATCAGGCCCGCAACTATAATACTGGGTCTGCTGCACATGGTCGTGGACACGCTTACAACATTGATATTGAAGAAGTCCAGGATCAACCTGCTACTATGATGGGTACCCTTCTTGTTAACTCAGTACCTACTTTTGTTTTATTTGATTCAGGAGCATCACATTCATTCATCTCCGAAAAATTTGCATTCATGCATGGCATTCGGTATGAGAAGATGCATACTCCGTTAGTTATTAAAACTCCCGGAGGTCATTGTCATGCTGATGTGATAGCACCAGATGTTGTCGTCGAAATTAAAGGGTTGGAATTCCTTGCCTCACCCATCGTCTTGAAGTCTTCCACCATAGACCTCATACTCGGAATGGATTGGTTGAAAGCTCACATTGCTTCGATCAATTGTGCCACTAAAGTCGTCCAACTTCTTCACCCCTCTGATGAGATAGTGAACTACACCGCCCGAATTACTCGAGATGCTGAAGCTCAGATATATGTTCTGAATGCTTTGAACGCCTCACCTCTGGAAGGGATCGAGAACGTTCCTGTCATTCGAGATTTTCCGGACGTTTTTCCAGAAGAACTTCCAGGAATACCCCCAGCTAGAGCTGTCGAGTTCGTCATTGACTTGAAGCCTGGCACTATCCCTATTGCGAAGCGTCCTTATAAGATGCCTCCGCACCACCTTCTCCAGCTTAAGGAAGAAATCGACAAATCACTTAAGATGGGCTTCATTCGCCCCAGTTCCTCTGCTTGGGGAGCACCGTCTCTCTTTGTCAAGAAGAAAGATGGTACGAATAGGTTGGTTCAAGATTACCGTCCTATCAACCAGGCAACCATTCAGAATAAGTATCCGCTTCCCCGGATCAATGACTTATATGATCAACTTGCTCGATCATCGGTGTTCTCTAAACTCGACTTGAGGTTGGGTTATCACCAGATCCGTGTCCATGAAGAGGATATTCCCAAGACTGCATTCGTCACTCATTATGGCTCCTATGAATACACCGTCATGTCATTTGGCCTAACGAATGCTCCAGCTACTTTCTCCCGTCTGATGAATTATATATTCATGGATTACCTCGACAAATTCATCGTGGTTTATTTGGATGATATCCTTATATATTCCAAGAATGAAGAAGAACATGCCGAACATCTTCGCCTTGTTCTGGAGAGGCTTCGAGAACACAAGTTGTATGCCAAGTACTCCAAATGCGAATTCTGGCTTTCTGAAGTGACCTATCTTGGTCATGTGATTTCCAAGAATGGAATCGCTGTTAACCCGGAGCGTGTTCAAGCTATTCTTGACTGGACTCCCCCGAAGAATGTTAAGCAAGTCAGAAGTTTTCCCAGACTCGCTAGTTATTGCCGTCGATTCGTTGAGAACTTTTCCAAGATTGCAAAACCATTGATGAATCTACTCCACAAAGGTGTTAAATTTGAGTGGACAGAAAAATGTCAAGAAAGCTTTCAGACACTAAAAGATAAGTTGACATCTGCCCCAGTGCTAGCACCCCTGGATTCCCAAAAGGATTTCGTGATATACTGTGATGCATCTCGTCAAGGATTAGGCTGTGTCCTAATGCAAGAGCGCAAAGTGATTGCTTATGCCTCTCGACAATTGCATCCTCACGAAGAAAATTACCCAGTGCATGATTTTGAACTTTCTGCGGTTATTTATGCTCTGAAGCTATGGTGACATTACCTTCTCGGTAATCATTGCGAGATATATACGGATCATCAAAGTTTGAAGTATCTATATACTCAACCGGATCTGAACCTTCGTCAACAAAGATGGCTCGAAACAATTGCCGATTATGATATGAATATCTCATACGCCCCTGGCAAGGCTAATGTAATGGCCGATGCTTTGAGTCGCAAGGCTTATTGCAGCAACCTTATGGTTCAGGAAGCACAACCTATGCTTTATGAAGAGCTTCGCAAGTTGAACCTCCATATTGTTCCACAGGGTTATCTCAATAACCTGGTTGTCGAACCAGATATAGAGCACAGCATTAATATTATACAAAAGTATGACTCTGAAGTTGAAAGGATTAAGCGGTACCTCGAGAAAGGAAAGCCGTCGGAATTCCATCTTTATAAGGATGGGATCCTATTTTTCCAACACTGTCTCTTCGTACCCAAGTTCAAGGAAGAGAAGGAACACGTTATGAAAGAAGCTCATGACACTCCTCTGTCAATTCATCCTGGTAGCACAAAGATGTACCGTGACATTTGTCAGAGATACTGGTGGCCTAATATGAAGCGAGACATTGCTCGTTATGTTTCTGAGTGTGACGTTTGCCGTCGCATTAAAGCAGAACATCAAAGGCCTGCTGGAACTCTGCAACCCCTTGAAATTCCTGAATGGAAATGGGACAAGGTCCAAATGGATTTCATTACTGGTTTTCCTAGATCTCAGAAGGGTCATGATGCTATCTTTGTCGTCATTGACCGATTCTCCAAGGTTGCTCACTTTCTGCCAGTTAAGGAGACAATCACTGCTAGCCAGTTAGTAGAATTGTATGTTTCCCGAATTGTGTCACTCCACGGTGTTCCGTTGGAGATCAGTTCTGATCGTGGCAGCCTCTTTACCTCAAGATTCTGGAATAGTTTCCAAGAAGCTATGGGAACTCATCTGTCTTTCAGCACCGCTTTTCACCCTCAGTCACAGGGTCAAGTCGAACGAGTTAATCAAGTGCTCGAAGATATGCTTCGAGCTTGCGTCATCTCTTTCGGTAAGAAGTGGGAGGAATCTCTCCCGTATGCTGAATTCTCTTACAACAATAGCTATCAAGCTAGTCTGAAGACGGCACCGTTTGAAGTTCTTTACGGACGTAAGTGTCGAACCCCTCTGAATTGGTCAGAAACTGGGGAACGCTCACTCGTCGGACCGGACATTGTTCAGCAAGCAGAAGAACAAGTCCGCATCGTCCGTGAACATCTGAAAACTGCTCAGTCTCGTCAGAAGAGCAACTATGACCGAAAGCACCAGGAAATGGTCTATCAACCTGGCGAGCAAGCTTACCTTCGCGTCACCTCGTTGAAAGGGCACTCATCAGTTCGGAATCAAAGGCAAGTTAGCTCCTCGCTACATTGGCCCGTTCCGTATTCTTGCCCGTCGAGGAGAAGTGGCATATCAGTTGCAATTGCCGCCAAATCTTTCACAAGTACATGATGTCTTTCATGTGTCCCAACTCCGTCGCTGCTTCAAGGATCCTATTCGAGTTGTGGATCATGAAATGCTTGAATTACGGGAAGATCTGTCTTATCCAGAATATCCCATCCGTATTCTTGATCAAGCTGAGCGTCGGACTCGTCAAAAGTCAATCAAATTCCTCAAGGTTCAGTGGTCGAATCATTCTGAAGATGAAGCCACTTGGGAACGCGAGGATCGTCTTCGCGAAGAATACCCCTCTTTCTTTCAGTCTTCCTCTTAATTCTCGGGACGAGAATTCTTGATAGATGAGGAGAATTGTAACACCCCATGTCATTAGCCACAGTGATCACCTTTTGATAATGACATGTCAGTAAGTTTAACAGTGCCAAATCATCATTTGCATCATATTGCATTTCAACTCCTAACTCAAAATTTAAATTAAATTAAAGTGGAAAATAAAAGTTGTTCAAACACAGAAACTAAAATGTTCATTAGGTGACAAATATTCCAGAGACTATTCTAAAATTGTAACCAACAATTAATAAATTAATTAGGTGGCTCTAACATTACCAAAACAGCAAGGATTAATACATTTTATTTAACACAAAATTGGTGTGAACTCCATTTGTCTCCAAACCAATTTTTGGCAGTAGCATATAATGCATAACATTTAATGGTACAAATCTCCTATTTTGCTAAAGCCATTTGGTGGCCTAACTTTTGCAAAACAGAAAATAAATGAAAAGAAAATAAGAAAAAGGAAACAAAACAAAAATAAAAGAAAAACCAACCCCCCCTGGCCCAACTGCGCTACAGCCCAGCCGACCGGCCCATCCCCTGGCCTATATGGCCTGCCCCCCTGGACCCCGAAACCCTAACCCTCCCACTCGATCCCCCCCATCCCGATCCAGATCGGGGCACGGCACTGCCCCGCGCCCGACCCCAGCGCCCGACGCCGCCGCCGCCTCGCCCTCGTCGCCGGCGCCGCCTCGCCGTCCCCGACTCCTCCCCGAGCCCGCTTTGCTCAACTACAAGGCTCGGTGAGCCGTGCCCCTCTCCTCTCCTCCTTTCCCCCTGTCCCCGTTCGCCACCGCCGCGCCCCTGCGCGTCCTGCTCGCGCTCCGACCGTGGCGCCCGCGCCCCCCCATGCGCCTGCCTACGCCCGCGCCCACTCGCGCCTGCCCGCGCCGAAGCGCGCCTCGCTCGCGCCCCGGCCGCGCTCACCGTCCCTTCGCCGCGCCCGCCACGCCCTGCTCGCCCCCGCCGCGCGCACCCGCGTCCGGGCCGCACCCGCGGCGCCCGCTCGCGGCCCCCGCTTCCCCCTTTGCGCCGTTCACCGCGCCTCCTCGTTCCCCCCAGCGCGCCGCTCTGCCCCACTGCAGCTGCTCGCCGGCCGCCGCTCCTGCCGCCTGGACGGCGCTGTGGCCACCGGCGCCCCCTGGGCGTGCGCCCGCTCGGGCTGTGCCCGGCGCCCAGCGCCCGATCTACTGGCCCGATGGGCCACTGACAAAGGGGCCCCGCCCCCCGATGCCTATGACATGTGGGCCCCCCAGCCCAGAACGTTTAATTAAAATAAAAGATAAGAGTAAAATAATTAATTAATTAATTAATTAATTAAGTTAATTAACTCTATTTAAGCTAAACTAATTAATTAGTTAGTTTAATTAAACAGTGATTAGATTAGTTAATCCCTAATTAGACTAAACAGACACTGACAGGTGGGACCCACACGTCAGTTTGACTAGGTCAACTGCCCTGTTGACTGCTGACGTCATGATGACATCAGCATACACTGTTCTGGATAATGTTGATTTAAATAAATAATTAAATTCAGAAAATCAATTAAAACTTTAGAAAATCATATAAAATAAACCGTAACTCCGATGAAAATAATTTATATATGAAAGTTGCTCAGAATTCTGATACGAACCCGAATACGCCCTCCGTATTCCTGTCAGATGCCCATAGCTAGATAAACGTTGAACTTTTAGACCGATTTCGATAAATGAATAGTGCCCAACTTTAATTAAATAAATCCGGATAAATTCCTAAATTAACTAACTCATTTAGTTAGGCAGTAGAACACCCCGGCATATCATTTAGTCATGTCATACATATTGTTTGCATTTTTGCCGTGAATTTATTGTTTCTTTCACCCTCCTTCTCTCTCGATAGACGCCGAGACCGACGACGTTGCAGCCGGGTACGACTACGCTCCAGACGAGCAGCCCGTTGACGACCCCTCTCTCTTGCCAGAGCAACCAGGCAAGCCCCCCCCCTTGAGCATACAGATATCGCCCATTCCATTTCTCCTGCTTGCATTAGATTTTGCTACTGTTAATGTTTGCTCCTATTCTGATGCATAGCCTGCTTTTGTAACCTGTTTATTGTTACCTTACCTACCTATGTTAAACTGCTTAGTATAGGTTGGTAGTGAACCATCAGTGACCCCCACCACCTTACCCTTGTTGCCCCTGCTTGATCATCGACGACTCGATCAATGTGATCGTCGACCAGAGACCGACACATCACCTCACCCCCTTAGTTGTACGACTCTGCTTAGTTACTATCGAGTGCCGAGGGTGATACCTCGTAACGCACTCCTGATGAACACTCTGCAGTGTAGCTGTTCGGTCGTGGTCATCGAGGGTGATTCCTCCTTCTCTACTTTCGATACGACTCTGTCGTGTAACCCCTCAGTGTGAACCTCGAGGGTGATGCCTCATACGTTCACCCTGATGATTTCATCGAGTGGAATCCACCGAGGGTGATTCCTCGGGGTTTTCCCCCCTTGATGATATGACCACACGGTTACTTTGACCTTTGTTACAGGCGGGTCGACCCTGATGGGTACCCGCAGGGGATCTATGTTGTCGGGTGTGCCGGAAGGGCACTCGAGTGTGATATTGTGGCGGAGTTTCAGAAACTCTGATCGTGTTCGCATGTTACTAAATCAGCCTATCGGATTTGGGTGTTTAATCTGAGTGGGTCGACGTGCCCTATACGCACTACCACCACGCGGGATTATGGTTTATGGGGCCCTCTACATCGTACGTTTCTCCCGAAAGTTCATCAGACGTCACGGTTCACCGTGCGGGCTGATTGTCGGGATTGGGCTGGATACTTCACTGACGAGCTCAGTGTCGCGCCTGCACCCCGGCTAGTCTCGCAACGCGCAGGGTGCCCAGGGCGATGGCCCAAGACCTCTGGGTGCATAGGTTAGTCCGGCGTGCCGACCTCTCTGCTGAGCCTAGGTAGAGCGCTGCTTCATGTTGATCTTCCGAGGCCGGGCATTACCCAGCAAGAGTGTCTGACCGGAGTTGATCGAGCATGTTGGGTAACAGTAGTGCACCCCTGCAGGGATGAATGATCTATCGATAGCCGGTCCTACGGTAAAGGACGCTCATTTTGTATATCCTGATCTACTACTTGAACTGGATATTTGTTACTTAATTGAAGCTTCGGGATCGCTTTCTCGCTGGGAGTCGAGGAAGGATCTCTAGGCTTTGCTTCAACATGTTTGCTTAATAAAAATGCTATTCTACTCTCTTCTATTGCTGCAAGATGGTGGCTTCGTGAAGATGCTTGAAGATGCTAGTCTTCGATAGGACTAGGCCTTCTCTCTATTCCGGCATTTCTGCAGCCCAGTCCACTTATGCAGCCTTTCTCCTTTGATAATGTTGCATATGTAGTGTAGATCCTTGCTTGCTGAGTACTTCAGATGAGTACTCACGGTTGCTTTGTTACTTCTTTTTCCCCATATTCTCCTACTTGATGATACACCAGACGATGGAGCCCCGGAGCCAGATACCACCACAGGAGCTTACTACCAGGAGGGTCCAGACGGCACGTACTACTGGATCGAGCCAGCCGACCAGGAGTAGGATCGGAGGCTCCCAGGCAGGAGGCCTTCGCCTTTCGATCTAGAGCCATTGTTTGTGCTAGCCTTCTTAAGGCAAAACTTGTCTAACTATGTCTGTACTCAGATAATATTTGTATGACTGACTTATGTATTCGGATCTTCGTGATCCCTGGTCTGTAATATTGTGGATCTCCGTTTAATTTGTGTTAGAGTTGTGTTGTGATATCCTCCCGTGAGTCCCTGTGCTTGATCGTGCATGTTTGCATGTATGATTAGTGCACGATTGAGTCAGGGGCGCCACAACCGTTCCCTTGAATTTTAATGCGTTCTTAGAGAAATATAAGTTGAAAGATGATAGTAGCAATGATGCAGACTTGGTCCGTGATCTGAGGATTATCCTCATTGCTGCACAGAAGAATTATGTCATTGATGCACCGCTATGTGACAGACCTATTGCAGGAGCAGATGCAGACGTTATGAACGTTTAGCAAAGCTCGATATGATAACTACTTGATAGTTTAGTGCACCATGCTTTACGGCTTAGAACCGGGACTTCAAAAAGTTTTGAACGCCACGGAGCATATGAGATGTTCCAAGAGCTGAAATTGGTATTTCAGACTCATGCCCGTGTTAAGAGGTACGAGACCTCTGACAAGTACTTTGCCTACAAGATGGAGGAGAATAGCTCAGCTAGTGAGCATGTACTCAGAATGTCTGGGTACTACAATCGCTTAAATCAAGTGGGAATTAATCTTCCAGATAAGATAGTGATTGACAGAGTTCTCTAGTCACTATCACCAAGTTACTAGAACTTCGTGATGAACTATAATATGCAAGGGATGACGAAAACGATTCCCAAGCTCTTCGTTATGCTGAAATCGGCGAAGGTAGAAATCAAGAAATAGCATCAAGTGTTGATGGTTAACAAGACAACTAGTTTCAAGAAAAAAGGGCAAGGGAAAGAAAGGGAACTTCAAGAAGAATGGCAAGCAAGTTTCCACTCCCGTGAAGAAGCCCAAAGCTGGACCTAAGCCTGAAACTGAGTGCTTCTATTGCAAAGGAAATGGTCACTGGAAGCGGAACTACCCCAAATACTTGGCGGATAAGAAGGATGGCAAAGTGAACAAAGGTATATTTGATATACATGTTATTGATGTGTATTTTACTAGTGTTCATAGTATCCCCTGGGTATTTGATACCGGTTCAGTTGCTAACATTAGTAACTCGAAACAGGAGTTGCAAAATGAACAGACTAGTTAATGACGAGGTGACGATGTGTGTTGGAAGTGATTCCAAGGTTGATAAGATCACCATCGCACACTCCTTCTACCTTCGGGATTAGTGTTGGACCTAAATAAATAAATGTTATTTGGTGTTTGCGTTGAGCATGAATATGATTGGATCATGTTTATTGCGATATAGTTATTCATTTAAGTCAGAGAATAATTGTTGTTCTGTTTACATGAATAAAACCTTCTATGGTCATACACTCAATGTAAATGGTTTATTGAATCTCGATCGTAGTGATACACATATTCATAATATTGATGCCAAAAGATGCAAAGTTGATAATGATAGTGCAACATATTTGTGGCACTGCCGTTTAGGTCATATTGGTGTAAAGCGCATGAAGAAACTCCATGCAGATGGGCTTTTGGAATCACTTGATTATGAATCATTTGATACTTGCGTACCATGCCTCATGGGCAAGATGACTAAAACTCCGTTCTCCGGAACAATGGAGCGAGCTAATGACTTATTGGAAATAATACATACCGATGTATGCGGTCCAATGAGTGTTGAAGCACGCGGCAGGTATCATTATTTTCTGACCTTCACAGATGATTTAAGTAGGTATGGATATATCTACTTGATGAAGCACAAGTCTGAAACATTTGAAAAGTTCAAAGAATTTTAGAGTGAAGTGTAGAATCATCGTAACAAGAAAAATAAAAGTTTCTATGATCTGATCGCGGAGGCGAATATTTGAGTTACGAGTTTGGCCTTCATTTAAAACAATGTGGAATAGTTTCACAACTCACGGCACCTGGAACACCACAGCGTAATGGTGTGTCCGAACGTCGTAACCGTACTTTATTAGATATGGTGCGATCTATGATGTCTTTTACCGATTTACCACTACCGTTTTGGGGTTATGCATTAGAGACAACTGCATTCACGTTAAATAGGGCACCGTCTAAATCCGTTGAGATGACACCGTATGAACTGTGGTTTGGCAAGAAACCTAAGCTGTCGTTTCTTAAAGTTTGGGGTTGCGACACTTATGTCAAAAGGCTTTAGCCTGATAAGCTCGAACCCAAATCGGAGAAGTGTGTCTTCATAGGATACCCTAAGGAAACAATTGGGTACACCTTCTACCACAGATCCGAAGGCAAGATCTTTGTTGCCAAGAATGGAACCTTTCTAGAGAAGGAGTTTCTCTCAAAAGAAGTGAGTAGGAGGAAAGTAGAACTTGATGAGGTAATTGTACCTTCTCTCGAATGGGAAAGTAGCTCATCACAAAAAACCATTCCGGTGATGCCTACACCAACTAGAGAGGAAGCTAATGATGATGATCATGAAACTTCAGATCAAGTTACTACAGAACTTCGTAGGTCAACCAGAACACGATCCGCACCAGAGTGGTACGGTAATCCTGTCCTGGAAGTCATGTTATTAGACCATGGTGAACCTACGAACTATGAAGAAGATATGATGAGCCTAGATTCCGACAGATGGCTTGAGGCCATGAAATCTGAGATAGGATCCATGTATGAGAACAAAGTGTGGACTTTGGTGGACTTGCCCGATGATCGGCAAGCCATTGAGAATAAATGGATCTTCAAGAGGAAGACGGATGCTAATGGTAGTGTTACTATCTACAAAGCTTGACTTGTCGCAAAAGGTTTTCGATAAAGTTCAAGGTGTTGACTACGATGAGATTTTCTCACTCGTAGCGATGCTAAAGTCTGTCCGAATCATGTTAGCAATTGCCGCATTTTATGAAATCTGGCAAATGGATGTCAAAGCTGCATTCCTTAATGGATTTCTTAAAGAAGAGTTGTATATGATGCAACCAAAAGGTTTTGTCAATCCTAAAGGTGCTAACAAAGTATGCAAGCTCCAGCGATCCATCTATGGACTGGTGCAAGCATCTCGGAGTTGGAATATATGCTTTGATAAGGTGATCAAAGCATATGGTTTTATACAGACTTATGGTGAATCCTGTATTGACAAGAAAGTGAGTGGGAGCTCTGTAGCATTTCTGATATTATATGTGGATGACATATTGCTGATTGGAAATGATATAGAATTTCTGGATAGCATAAAAGGATACTTGAATAAGAATTTTTCAATGAAAGACCTCGGTGAAGCTGCTTACATATTGGGCATCAAGATCTATAGAGGTAGATCAAGACGCTTGATAAGATTTTCAATGATTACATACCTTGACAAGATTTTGAAGGAGTTCAAAATGGATCAGTCAAAGAAGGAGTTCTAGCCTGTATTGTAAGGTGTGAAGTTGAGTAAGACTCAAAGCCCGACCATGGCAGAAGATAGAGAGAGAATGAAAGTCATTCCCTATGCCTCAGCCATATGTTCTATAAAGTATGCCATGCTGTGTACCAAACCTGTTGTGTACCTTGCCATAAGTTTGTCAAGGGGGTACAATAGTGATCCAGGAGTAGATCACTAGACAGCGGTCAAAATTATCCTTAGAGGATTAAGGAAATTTTTCTCGGTTATGGAGGTGATAAAGAGTTCATCGTAAAGAGTTACATCGATGCAAGCTTTGACACTGATCTAGATGACTCTAAGTCTCAATCTAGATACATATTGAACGTGGGAGCAATTAGCTAGAGTAGCTTCATGCAGAGCATTGTAGACATAGAAATTTGCAAAATACATACGGATCTGAATGTGGCAGACCCGTTGACTAAACTTCTCCCACAAGCAAAACATGATCACACCTTAGTATTCTTTGGGTGTTAATCACATAGCGATGTGAACTAGATTATTGACTCTAGTAAACCCTTTGGGTGTTGGTCACATGGCGATGTGAACTATGGGTGTTAATCACATAAAGATGTGAACTATTGGTGTTAAATCACATGGTGATGTGAACTAGATTATTGGCTCTAGTGCAAGTGGGAGACTGAAGGAAATATGCCCTAGAGGCAATAATAAAGTTAATATTTTATTTTTTCTTATATCATGATAAATGTTTATTATTCATGCTAGAATTGTATTAACCGGAAACTTGATACATGTGTGGATACATAGACAAAACACCGTGTCCCTAGTAAGCCTCGACTAGACTAGCTCGTTAATCAAAGATGGTTAAGTTTCCTAACCATAGACATGTGTTGTCATTTGATGAACAGGATCACATCATTAGGAGAATGATGTGATGGACAAGACCCATCCGTTAGCTTAGCATAATGATCGTTCAGTTTTATTGCTACTGCTTTCTTCATGACATATACATATTCCTTTGACTATGAGATTATGCAACTCCCGGATACCGGAGGAATACCTTGTGTGCTATCAAATGTCACAACGTAACTGGGTGATCATAAAGATGCTCTACAAGTATCTCCGAAGGTGTTTGTTGGGTTGGCATAGATCGAGATTAGGATTTGTCACTCCGAGTATCGGAGAGGTATCTCTGGGCCCTCTCGGTAATGCACATCATAAGAAGCCTTGCAAGCAAAGTGACTTAGTCACAGGATGATGTATTACGGAATGAGTAAAGAGACTTGCCAGTAACGAGATTGAACTAGGTATAAAGATACCGACGATCGAATCTCGGGCAAGTAACATACCGATGGACAAAGGGAATAACGTATGTTGTCATAACGGTTCGACCGATAAAGATCTTCGTAGAATATGTAGGAGCCAATATGAGCATCCAGGTTCCGCTATTGGTTATTGACCAGAGAGGTGTCTCGGTCATGTCTACATAGTTCTCGAACCCGTAGGGTCCGCACGCTTAACGTTCGATGACGATTTTTGTATTATATGAGTTATGTGATTGGTGACCGAATGTTGTTCGGAGTCCCGGATGAGATCATGGACATGACGAGGAGTCTTGAAATGGTCGAGAGGTAAAGATTCATATATAGGACGATATTATTCGGACACCGGAAGTGTTCCAGGGGTACCGGGTACATATCGGGTCACCGGAAAGGGGTTCCGGGCACCCCCGGCAAAGATATGGGCCTTATGGGCCAAGAGAGGGACAGACCAGCCCCTGGTGGGCTGGTGCGCCCCATATAGGCCGAAATAGGAGGAGAAGGAAGGAGGGGAAGGGAGAAGGAAAGGGGAGGATTCGGCCTCCCCCTTTCCTTCTCTCCCCCCTCTCTTTCCTTCCCCCTCTGACACTTATGGAAGAGGGGAGGCCAACTTGTGGGAGGCGCCCAAGTAGGATTACTCCTACTTGGGGCGCCCCTTGCTGCCCCTCTCCCTCTCCCACCTATATATATGTGAGGGGGGCACCGCTAGAACACACAACATTGATTCCTAGCCGTGTGCGGCGCCCCCCTCCACAGTTTACGCCTCCGGTCATATTCACGTAGTGCTTAGGCGAAGCCCTGCATGAATCACTTCACCATCACCATCACCACGCCGTCGTGTTGACGGAACTCTCCCTCGACACTTTGCTGGATCAAGAGTTCGAGGGACGTCATCGAGCTGAACGTGTGCAGAACTCGGAGGTGCCGTACGTTCGGTGCTTGATCGGTCGGAATGAGAAGAAGTTCAACTACATCAACCGCGCTGTCAAACACTTCCGCTTTCGGTCTACGAGGGTACATGGACACACTCTCCCCCTCTCGTTGCTATGCATCTCCTAGATAGATCTTGCGTGAGCGTAGGAATTTTTTTGAAATTGCATGCTACGTTTCCCAACACTACTGCTAAGTAGCAGTAGCATCTCATTTTATCCAGCGCTACTGCTAAGGTTCTGTGTATAAGGTTTTCCCTAGTGGTGCTATGTAGCAATGATATCATTAAACAAATCTGCATCTCTCCTCTTTCTTTTGAATGGATTAGTTAGAATAATCTTTACTTGTTTATTTTATAGGGCGAATGTCACACCTAGCTGGAAACCTCAACTTGGCATGAAATTCGATAATTTGGATGAGGCATGGGACTTTTGGAGGTACTATGGAGGAAGAATGGGATTCGGTGTTAGAAAGAGGTTTACAAATCGTAGTAAATTTGATGGTGTAGTGACTTCATGCAGATATGTATGTTTCAAAGAGGGGAAGAAGTCTGCAGATAAAAGAGATAACCTAACTAAGATAGGCCGAGCTGAAATTAGAACTAATTGTGAGGTCCGTATGTCTCTTACAATAGACCGCGAAGTCGGAAATTATGAAATATATGATCTTTGTCTTGAACATAATCGAATGCTTCAGCTGCCAGAAGCATGCCACTTGTTTCCATCACAAAGAAGGATCTCTAAAGTGCAAGCTTTTGAAATTGTAATCGCTGATGACTCAGGTATTTCACCAAAAAATGCTCATGAATTTGCTAGTCGACGTGTTGGTGGATCAGCTGGTCTAACTTACACATGTGTAGATCACAAGAACCACTTGCGAACAAAGCGCCAAAGAGAATTGAAGTATGGTGAGGCTGGAAGTATGTTGAAGTATTTTCAAGAAAAAAGCCATTGAGAATCCTTCCTTTCAATTTGTTATACAATTGGAGTGAGGAACAAATAAGAAATATATTCTGGGCTGATGCTAAAATGATCATAGATTATGCTCATTTTGGTGATGTTATGACCTTTGACACTACTTTTGGGACAAATAAAGAGTACATGCCATTTGGTGTGTTTGTTGGATTCAATCAATTCACAGAAATAGTAGTATTTGGTGCTTCACTTCTCTATGACGAGACATTCGAATCTTCCAAATGGCTATTTCATGCCTTCTTGTCGGTACATAACTAGAAGCAGCCACACACCATATTTACTGACCAAGATAGTGCTATGGGGAAGGCAGTTGGACATGTTTTTTCATAATCAATACATGGGCTGTGCACTTTCCACATTATGCAAAATGCTATCAAGCACCTACCCAGCAAAGAGAATAGTGAAGACAACGAAGACGATGTGGATGAGTGAGATAATGAGGAAAATGAATCATCTCTTCTCAAAGATTTCAGTGCTTGTATGTTTGAATATGAAGACCCAGAAACATTTGAAGATGCTTTTTAATGTTATGAGAAGCAAGGTGAAAAAGCAAACTTGGATGGATAGTATTTATAAGGTAAAGGAGAAGTGGGCAGAATGTTTTATGAGAGATGCTTTCACTTTGGGAATGCGAAGGACACAACTAAGTGAAAGTTTGAACAATGACCTCAAGAATCATCTCAAGTCAAATTTAGATATCAACCGCTTTTTTCATCATTTTGAAAGAGCCATGAAAGTGAAAAGAGACACTGAGATAAATTCAGAGTACGAGTCTAGGAAGAGTCTACCTAGAATCAAAATCCCCACACCAATGTTGCAACAAGTCAGTAGTCTTTATACTCCTGCTATATTTGAAGCTTTTCAAACCGAATATGGGAGGTCAATGGCAGCAAGTGCTCATATACTACCTGGAGGCAATGAATACATGGTTAAGATTGGAAGGCTTGTTGATGGGCAATATGCAACATTTTAAGAAGAATACAAAGTTGTTGGAGACAATCACCAACAAACGGCTTCATGTAGTTGTGGGCAGTTTGAGAGAGTAGGAATTTTGTGTGCTCATGCTTTGAAAGTTCCTGATTTAATGAATATCAAGTTGTTGCCAGCACACTACATTTTGAAGCGATGGACAAGAGAAGCACGGTCAGGATCCATCAAAGATTGTTATGGACGGATTGTAGTTGAAAATCCAAAGTTGGATGCCATCACCCGATACAATTTTCTTATACACATGTGTTGTGAGTTGGCAACTCTAGCAGCCAACTCTGAAGAATGTTGTAAGAATGCACTTATTAGTGCTACTAAGCAAGTGAAGGAACTATTGGGTGCATGCACAACTAATGTTGAAGACAGATGCCATGTCCAGGTGGCTCAATCATCAAATGAATCGTTGAGTGCTACACAAGTGACTCGAACGTCAAATGAATTGTTGAGTGCTGCATGTCTGAAGAAAAAAGAGGTTGAAAAGAAAGGCTCTAAAAGAAAATTAGGTTTCCTTGAGAGGCAACACAAGAGGAGGAAAACACCATTTGCGACCACAACGAGAAAAGAAAGAGAAGATTGTTCCATCAGCCAGCAGGGAGAAAAGGGGAACATACCATCACAGACTAGTTCGGCAAAGAAGGTTGTCTCAAAAAATCAGCAAAAAAGACCAAACCAATACCAAAACCGAAGGAAGCAAGCTCTGGAAAATATGAGTTCATGGGAAGTTTCACCGATCTGTTGACAGCTCCTATCGTTGATGACATAGATGTTGACACATTCTGATTGCAGACAAGATTATTTTGGATGCTACACTTTGTACTCTATGTTTCGAATGGTGGAGTACTGGTAGCTAGTAAGGTAGGAATTATTTTGGCAGATTAAGGATTTACTATGTTTTCTTATGTTGTTACCTGGTGGGATTTTATGATTTGCAATTGGTATCCTTTCATATTCACCAATCACATGACAAATCAATGCCAATTGGTTCATACATGATTTGGAAAATTTGGAAAATTCAGAAGCTATTAAGCACTTTCCACGCACCATGATTCATAAGTTATATCAAGCAAATAAATTTGATCCATGCATCATGATTCATAAGCTACATCAAGCAAATACATTTGATCCATGCACCATATGTACTGGGAGCTCCTATGTACTGACCTGCGATGGAGGAAGTCGAAGGCACAGGCGGCTCGGACGGCAGTGCCGCCGAGGATTGGAGGACGCGGCCGGGCGGCCTGGGAGCTCATATGTACTGGGAGCTCCTATGTACTGATCGTGTGAATCGTGCGCAATTTGTCGTGTGCATAGCACTGTTCATCCCAATTCTAGTAGAGTTAAGAGTCCTCATATGTGGTCTCTATAAAGCATACATATGCATTTGAAAAATATTCAAAAAAATACATATGCATTTGAAGGCTTGTCTATAAACTCAGAGTCGTTAGAGTATCTACAACCACAATAGGAATATCACCCTGTTAGGAAAAGAGCACACACCCGGCCTCCTCCGCAAGAAAAGCTTAGGGTTCCTTTGCCTCCCGCCGGTGCCGCCGCGGCGCCGCCGGTCGGCCTCGTCTCCGGTGGCCTTAGGACCATGGCAGCGCGGTGGATCTCGGCCCTTGCCGACTGGAGGGCTCTATTTTTTAGATGTTTCTTCAAGTTTTGTTAGGGTTTATGTCCTGCTCAGGAAGACAAGACGACGGCGGCTCCCTGAAGATGGAATAAGGTTCTCCCCGTCTAGCCCTCGTTCCGGTGGTGTGTCTACCATCGTCGGTGGACGTGTGGAGGTGTGTCTCCGGTGGATCTGTCCTTGGTGGATTTGTTCGGATCTAGTCGTAGTTCGTCTACATTTGTGTTTCTTCAAGTTGGATCCTTTCGATCTACGCTACTCTTCATCAGCGGCGGTTGTTGTTCTGCTACGCTGGTCCTATGGGGCCTTAGCACGATGACTTCCCGACCATCTACTACAACAAGTTTTGCCCAGCTCCCGCGAGGGAGGGGCGATAACGGCGGCGCGCCTTTGGCTCGCTTCAGTGCTTGTAGACCTGGATGTAATTTTTATTATTTCTGTTGTTCGTTGTATTGCCATGATTGAAGATGAATAGATTGGAAGTTTTATCACAAAAAAACTACAATAGGAAAAGTGAGCCCCCAAATGTCTGCGGACGCATACGCGGACGGCGCCTGGTCACCTCCTATATTTCACACATCACAACCACACTTCCCATTTGACAATTTTCATTATCATACAAGGTATGCAACATCCATAATCTACGTAGGAACTAGCAAACTACCACCTACACTACTCTTCATCGGATATGTGATGATGTTCATGCTGGAGCCGCCGGTCTTGTGGTCATTGGCGGTCGGGCGAAACCGCAGGGCCAAGTTGTCATCCTCCTCAGACGCGAAGGCCTCCTCAAGCTCCATGTCCGCCTCACGGAGGAAGCGGCAGTTGGCCTCCACCTACGCCTCGGAGTGGATGGAGTCGAGGATGGCATGCTGCTCCACCGCCTCCTTCGCTTGGGCGAGCTCGAACTCCTTGAGCACGTCCTCCATCCCGAATCTGGCTTGCTCCAGCACCGGTATCTCCTCCTGATGCTGCTCCGACACCTCCACCTCCATTTGCTCCAACGCCTCCCCGTCTAGCTATCCGGAGGCAGGCAGGCCACAATGCGCGTGGTGCGGGCTTCCTCCGCAACACACATCTCCTCCTAGATCTCCTCCTGATGCTCCGGCGTCAACAACTGTAGTAGGTAATCTTGTTGCGGACCATGTCGGCGTTGATAGATCTCAGATTTGAAGTGGAATAGAGAGAAAGGAGGGGAAGCGACGACGTGTACGGGAGGGGTGAGAATGTGATGGGACTAGAATTGCCTCACAGACTGGCTTAAATAATCAAACTTGGTCCCTCGGGCAGCGCGCTGGAGCGCGACCATGAATACGTTCTCACCTAAACCGGAGGAGGCGCCCTTCAAACCGACGGTTTTTAGCTCGGGCCCATCTACCAGTCCAACGTGGTGGACGTGTTCGGGCGTCCCCATGGGCTAGGTATGGAGGGTGCGGGTCAGTCCGGACATTTGGGTTGCGTTTGCTAGGTTTGATTGTATGGAAAAATTCTGTCCAGATAGTGACCGGGGAAACTGCCCGAAGGTTTGGGGCGGATATGAGGTATCCAGTTGTAGATGCTCTTATATATATCAGTTTTCATCTTTTTGGTTTTCCTCGTTCGGACTTTTCAATTGCCTTCAAATTAAAAGTTTCTAAAAGGTTGCACAAACAAAAATATTTAACTGTCGACACAAACAAATCACACATTATCTATTGTGCACCGTCCCTTTCTTCGTCTTGTGCATTGTCCCCTCCTCTGAGCTTTCTGGAACGCATGATCATCATTCACGCTTTCTTCCGAAATTCTCGCACCACTACATCCATGGAGTTCTGATCCAACATGATGAGTCGATTCTCCTCAGCTATCCGTCAGTTGTCGCCGACCCTCCTGAATTTTGATCCTACACGTCTCCATCTCCTCATGACTCCTCGTGACTCCGTTTGGTCTCTTGCATAGCCACTTGCATAGCACCACATCTCGCCCTCTTCTCTTAGACTTTCTTCTCGTCCATCTCTATATTTTCTTGGTTACTCTTCTTCGTGTACTCATTTCTTGTCATCATCAACTCATCATTCTTTTTTGCATCACCTCCACCTCTCCTTCTCTCTTGAGATTCTCATTTCCTCTCTTCCTCCTATCGGGTCGACCTTTACTAGACGCCGGAGTGGGACTTCTAGGCACTCTTTCCCTTTCCTCTACACCACAATCATCATTTTTACCGTTGTCCATCTCCGGAGAGGAATTGTTGCACTTCCAAGTTCTTGGACTATCCTCGTTATTCCTCAACTTTCACTTCTCGTGGCCTTCTAATAAATTTCAACAATGTTGGAGGCCAAACGATTTTCCATTTGACTTGGTCATTTTTTGATATCTCCCTTTGGCTATGTTACCCTAAAACATACAAATGCTCAAAGTAATACAAATGTGACAATAAAAAAACAACAAGATTGCTTACATATTGATCAATGATGACACCGCTAGGGGGAGCGTTCTTCACTTGCTCCAAAACCCACCCAACGGTTGCACATCACTTGAGTCGTACCCCCGTTGATTTGTGAGATTTTAGGGTACAATTCGTTTTATGCCCAAGATGATGTTTGAAACGCTACTCGATTCGCTTCCGCATCGAGAGAGATATCTTACCATCCTCTGACAAGAGCAATATCCTCATTTGAGATGAAGTTCGATCCCAGAATTGCTTCCTTCCTCGACGAGCCAAAGGGTTGGAATTGATCAAATTCCGTATCTCGGTCGTTCGCATTCAATTGATCAAAAAAGCGACAGCGATGTGCCCTCAAGATCAAAATCAAAATCATTTGTCCCGTCGGAATCACCCATCATATTATTGAGAAATGATTCTTCGTCAACGGTCGATCCCCCCAAAATCACAAAACCATCGCTAAATCACAAATATTGCACATTTGCCAACATTTCTATGCGAGTTGTGTGAAGCAGCCACGTGGAAGAAGGGAGCTAGGATCAGCTCCAACACGGCCTAGGTTGCAATCTCCGAGCATCTTTACATGGTAAAATGTTCATTCCTGTTTGATATGACAATGTGAAAATTCATTTTTTCTGCGTTTACAACGCTGGTAGGAGATATTGAAGGCGTTTCCAGTGAAAAGAAATGTTTGTATAGGGTATTACGATCTGTGTCTCACCTTCCTTTCTCGGACACGCAAAAGCTTTGTGTGTCATGTGACACGTTTCCGTTGCTTTTAACCGGCTTTATCATCTTCTGGGCAGCAGCCTTGAGGGTCTCATCGCTCTTGCAAAACGCAAACCTCACATAACAGTGATGGTAACTTTGGTCGTCGGCATCTGTGTGGAAGAAGCCACGACCAGGTACTGCCGCCACACCAGCATTATTGATCAAGTTCGTCACAAAATCTATCTGCATTGGCAGCAAAGAGAAATGGTCTCAGTTGTTGGGTGTTAGTGCTCTACTGGTTACTTCGAAAGCATTCCCTTGACAGAGAATTAGAGATAATAACAACATGTTGAAGAGTCGGTACTTAACAATATACCCAAGCTTGATGAGTATGACACTATTAGTACCACAATATCTGAAAATCTATAGACAGTTAACTGTTCTAGATTAGTTTGTTTGAGGGACCAGTGTAACTAATAAAGCAAGCAACTGCCAGTGCAATGATATCATGCTTTACCTAACAATTAAATCAACAATTCCTTGCTCCACATGCTTGAATTGTCGGATAATAGTTGTGCTCATTCATTATCTCATACTTCAAAAAAAGTTCAGTATGTAAAAGGAACTCACGTCGGAAATTTGCCAGGACTTGGGCAACTCAGCAAACACAAAGACTGAACCTTGTGGCTTGAAGCTAATGTGGAAACCATAATTTTTCAGTAACTGAAGAATGAAGTCTCTTCTCTCTGCATAGTCCTTTCCAAGGTAAGTACAGTTAAAACGACGATGGGTAATTGAATTTGATAGAATGACATTAATCATAAACAGTTAGCATGAAACATTACTTTTTTAAGGGACTCATAGTAGTCTGGTGTGCTGGTTAGCGCAATCAATGCAGCTTCTTGGAATGGTGCAGGAGCTGAATCTGTCAGTTTGACATGGATATTTCTTATTGCTGCGGCTATGTTTGCTGCAGCACAAGCCCAACCAATTCTCCAACCTAGTCAGTTTATACAGCTAATGTTAACATCCCACGTCAATAGCAAAATTTACACTTGCGTCATACAGATTCATAGTAAATCTGCACAGTTATTCAATATATCTGTACAATGAGCAACACTATGAGTAAATCTGTACAATGAGCCTAGCTATGTAACTGAGTAACCCACCAGTTACACTGTATGTTTTTGACAGTGAGGATGTGATGATTGTCCTCTCTTGCATTCCTGGAAGAGAAGCCAGAGAGATATGCTTGTTCTCATCATAAGTAATATACTCATAAACCTAGAATATCCAGAATTTTAGACTCGTTTCAGAAACAGACAAACGGATTAATGAATTTACTGAAGATGTTTAACTACTATAAAGGCTATTTCTGTCCACATCATCGTGCAGATTTACCTCGTCAGTTATTGCAAAGCAGTCCATTTGCTGACAAGCTTGAGAAATAATAAGCAATTCCTCCTTGCTAAAGACCTTTCCTGTTGGATTATGTGGGCTGCAATAATGATATTTAACCATGCCACAAATTGAAACAGCACAGTTGGACTCAACCAAATGACTAGTACAATGAGTGCAAATCACTCGTGCTACTTACAGAGGTAAGCATCGTAGGGATAAACATAACAGTGACATCTACTAAGTTAGCAGTATATTCATAGCCAATTACGAGCCACGAAAATAGTGGGAACTATTCACCTATTTAAGACCACTGCCTTTGTCCGACTAGTAAAAGACTTCAGAAATTTATCCGCGTCCAGTGTCCAATAAGGTGGATCCAATGGCACATACACCTTCATGCACATATATTAAATTACACAAACATGTAATTAGTCAGCAGTAGACCATCATCATTCATGTCTGAAAATAAAACTTTGGATTAGACGAAAGACATACAGGGACGCCCCGGGCCAGCTCAATGCATGTTTGATAGGTTTCGTAAGCCGGGTCGAAGAGCAGAACCTCATCTCCTGGGTCTATAACTGCATGAACAGAAACCGCATGCGCATCAGTACATTCACCAAGCACAGCATTCCCCTTGAGCTTACACGATTTCGTAGCTCATATGTACAGAATGAGCATTACAACTTGTTTGCATGAAGTGCTACCTGCAAATATTGCCGCGGCGAAGGCCTCGGATTGCCCGCAGCAGATGGCGAAGTCCGTGAGGGGGTCGACGTCGAGGCCGTGGTCCCGTTTCATCGTCGCCGCGAGAACGTCGCAGATCCCCTGCACATGCCTTGAACCAGACATCCAAATGCGCGTCACTATAGGGTGATCGAATCAGTGGCGATAGAGTCACGGGAGGCGGACCTGTACTGGTTGAGGTCGGCGGCGATGGCGGCGGCGGCGGCGGCCTTGACGTGGGCAGGCGCGGGGAAGTCGGGGAACCCCTCGGCGAGGTTGACGGCGCCGACGCGCTGCGCGAGGTGGGAGAGCTGCTGGATGGGCGACGGGACGGCCCGCTTCGACGCCTCTGACAGCTTCCCCTCCATTGGTTGCTCGCTCCCGCCGACCTCGACTGCTCCACCTAGTTCGACTGTTGGAATCGCTTGGCAGCTCGCAACGGTTGGGGAAGGCCTCTTCCAATCCAATGCAATGCATGGGTGCTTAGACGAGGGGCTAAGAGCATCTTCAGCCGTCGGCCCCAAAGGGCTTGAAAAATCATCGCCTGGGGGTGAGCCGGCGCTAAAATCGGCTTAGGGGTGATTGGATTCCCAACCGTCGTCCCAGGTCGTCTTCAGACGCCGATATCGTCCTAATTTTGGCCCACTTTCGGCGCAAAATCGGTCTGCTATCGGCGCAAATCAGCTCATATTCGCCATGCTTCGGCGTTAATTCAACATAAGTTATTTTTTATCACATAAGTAATTCATCACAGAAAATCAATAGAAATCAAATAGTTTAATATAAATTATACAGTTCAACAAATAAAAACTCATATTTCATCACACGTCGAGCTAGGCGTTGCCCTTGAGCCTCTATAGGTGCTCCACCAGATCCTGCTGCAGTTGTTGATGCACCTGTGGGTCTCGGATCTCCTTTTTTTCCGAAAAGGAGGTTATCCCCCAGCCTCTGCATCAGAACGATGCATACGGCCATATTATTAATAAGCAAAAGGTTCAACAAAATCTTTAGGTCTCACAAGGGAAAAAATGCTCACATAGAGCAAAAACACAAAAGAACAGGATAGCCACAACCGGCAGGCAAAAAGAAGATAGGAAACTAAACACCTATCCTATTACATGACCGCCATCCAAACCGGTTGAAGATAGCCCGTGCTACCGTCTCCCACCGGATAGACCCAGTAACCATACGCTCCCTGGCATCCGTCGGAGTGAGTAGCAACCACATACGGATCAATGCAGTGGCCCGAAAAATAATCTGCAAGAAATGAAAATTTGTTGTTCTGTTAAAAACCATATCGTTCCTGCAGTTCCATACTGCCCATAATAAAGCACATACTCCTACACGGATATGTCTCGTCGTTTCTGAATCTATTCCATCTAACCACGTCCCAAATAACGTGTTGATAGTATTCGGAGGAGTAATATTAAATGCTATGTGGACAGACCGCCATAATTTTTTTGCCATTGGGCAGTCAAGAAAAAGGTGTTTGATGGATTCATCATGATCACAGAAGTTACATCTTCTAGATCCTGTCCAGTTGCGTTTTGCCAAATTGTCCTTAGTTAGAATGACTTGTTTATGGACAAACCACATAAACACTTTAATTTTTAAAAGCACTTTGACTTTCGAAACATGTTTCGATCGAGGTATAGAGCCAGTGTTGATAATATCCAAATACATGGATTTAACCGAAAACTCTCCATTCTTAGTGAGTTTCCAGTGCAACTGATCTGGCTGTTGAGAGAGGTGAACATTCATCAATCTTCTCACAAGATGGAGCCAAGCTTCCCAACGGTTTCCCGCTAAAGTCCTCCTGAATTGAATATTGAGAGGGTTGGACTGTAATAATGTTGCAACGTAAGCGTCTCTTCGCTGAACAATATTATAGAGAGAAGGATATTGGAGTGCAAGGGGCGTCTCCCCTAACCATGTATCCTCCCAGAATCTCGTGGTAGTACTATTTCCAACTATAAATTTTGTCCTATTGAAAAAGACTGATTTCACTCTCATCAGTCCCTTCCAAAATGGTGAATCGGTCGGTCTGACCCTCACCTGGGATAAGGTTTTGGAATGTAGGTACTTATTACGCAGAATCTGGGCCCATGTGGCATCGGTCTCTACAGATAGCTTATACAGCCACTTGCTGAGAAGACATCTGTTCTTCACCTCTAAATTTTCTATGTCAAGCCCCCCTTGGTCTTTTGGCCTACAGATTATATCCCATTTAGCGAGTCTGTACTTTCGTTTTAACTCATCGCTCTGTCAGAAGAAGCACGATCTATAGAAATCTAGTCTTTTCCGAACTCCAACTGGTACCTCGAAAAAGGACAAGAGAAACATAGGCATACTCGTGAATACCGAATTAATGAGAATTAGTCGGCCTCCGTATGACATAAGCTTGCCCTTCCAGCAGCTTAGTTTCTTTTCAAATCGATCCTCAATGCACTTCCATTCTTTGTTGGAAAGCTTGCGATGGTGAATTGGTATACCCAAACACGTGAAGGGCAAAGACCCCAATTCG
Organism: Thinopyrum elongatum; assembly: GCA_011799875.1. Taxonomy (NCBI): domain Eukaryota; kingdom Viridiplantae; phylum Streptophyta; class Magnoliopsida; order Poales; family Poaceae; genus Thinopyrum; species Thinopyrum elongatum. The sequence goes on from CM022297.1 coordinate 257,841,922, forward strand.
CACCCGAACGATTATTTGTAAGCTTCTTGTTCGTCTCTAGCTCTTCCAAAGCAGAACAATTCACTTTTATGAAAGTTAATCTTTAACCCCGACAACTGTTTAAATAAGCATAACACAAGCTTCATGTTTCTTGCTTTTGCCAAATCATGCTCCATAAAGATGATAGTATCATCAGCGTTGTCGGCGTCCTGGGACCGGGGGTGCCCAGACTTGCCTGCCTACGGCCCGTGGCATGGCTCCATCGACGGCCTGGTACGGCCCAGCTTCAGCAACGACAACTCAAGACCCTCGCGAGCCGGACGACACCAAGACCTCCACGAGGGGCGGCCTCCCCAGGCTGGCTCCCGAGAAGCGGAGATATCAATGTAAGCTGCACCTCGCGAGGTTCACCTGACGTGAGCCATGACGACCAGGACCAGGCGGGCGCCAGCGGGCGTAGTGTACCAGTTTCCTCTTTGGTGCAAAGGAGGCAAGCGCAGGCGCGGAGTCCCGAGGAATCAAGCAAAGGTTTCCATATCGGTGCAACAAGACCAGGACCGCCAGGACGGCAGGACGGAGGTCATCGAGGAGCCCACTACAGCGTCACCACCAGAGGCTTTTGCAGGCGAAGACTACTTTTGTCAGGATAACTTGTACTAGTTGTCTCCCTTCGAATTTGGCCGTTGTGGGATCCCTTCCCGCCAACATTTGGGAAGAGGACCAAGGCCACTATAAATAGGACTTAGCCACCACCGAGAAAGGAGGACCGGGGCTGGATCAGATCCATTCCACCCTCACCACCTCACCAGCTCATCGAGCTCAAGAACACCTCACCTCCTGAGGTCGTTCCACCTTTGTACTAGTTCATCCTCAGCCCCCCGAGGCAATCCATCACAAAGCTGGAGTAAAAGCAATGATGAGCCCGGATTCCGACAAATGGCTTGGGGCCATGAAATCCAAGATAGGATCCATGTATGAGAACAAAGTATGGACTTTGGTAGACTTACCCGATGACCGGCAGGCCATTGAGAATAAATGGATCTTTAAGAAGAAGACAAACACCGATGATAATGTCATCGTCTATAAAGCTCGACTTGTCGCAAAAGGTTTTTGACAAATTCAAAGAGTTGACTACGATGAGACTTTCTCACCCGTAGCGATGCTTAAGTCTGTTAGAATTATGTTAGCAATTGCCGCATATTATGACTATGAAATCTGGCAGATGGACATCAAAACAACGTTCCTTAACGGGTCCTTAAGGAAGAGTTGTATATGATGCAACTAGAAGGTTTTGTCGATCCTAAGGATGCTAACAAGGTATGCAAGCTCCAACGATCCATCTATGGACTGGTGCAAGCATCTCGGAGTTGGAATTTACGCTTTGATGAGGTGATCAAGGCTTTTGGTTTTATACAAACTTACAGAGAAGCTTGTATTTACAAGAAAGTGGGTGGGAGATCTATAGCATTTCTAATACTATATGTGGATGACATATTATTGATTGGAAATGATATAGATATTTTGGAAAGCAAAAAGGGTTATTTGAACAAGAGCTTTTCAATGAAAGACCTATGTGAAGCTGCTTACATATTAGGCATCAAGATCTGTAGAGATAGATCGAGACGCTTGATAGGACTTTGATAACCCACAAGTATAGGGGATCAGTTGTAGCCTTTCTCGATAAATAAGAGTGTCGAACCCAACGAGGAGCTAAAGATAGAATTTATATTACCTCAAGTTCTATCGACCACCGATACAACTCTACGCACGCTTAACGTTCGCTTTACCTAAAACAAGTATGAAACTAGAAGTACTTTGTAGATGTGATAGGATAGGTTTGCAAGATAATAAAGAGCATGTAAATAAAATCTAGGGGCTGTTTAGATAAAGAAACAACTAAGTTAGTTTTAGTAGAGAGCTTTTTGTTACGCAAGAAAGTTATTTGTCCCTAGGCAATCGATAACTAGACTGGTAATCATTATTGCAATTTTATATGAGGGAGAGGCATAAGCTAACATACTTTCTCTTCTTGGATCATATGCACTTATGATTGGAACTCTAGCAAGCATCCGCAACTACTAAAGATCATTAAGGTAAAACCCAACCATAGCATTAAAGTATCAAGTCCTCTTTATTCCCATACGCCATAACCCACTTATCCGTGTTTGTGTTTCTATCACTCACGCAACGCAGACAATAAGCAAACCATGAACATATTGCAAACCCTACAGCGTAGATCCCTCACGCTTGCGCGACACGGAGAGCACCATAGGACAGCACCAATAATAAAACATGCAACTCAAACCAATCACGATCATCAATCAACCCATAGGACAAAATGGATCTACTCAATCATCATAGGATAGCCATACATCATTGGGAAATAATATATAGCGTTGAGCACCATGTTTAAGTAGAGATTACAGTGGGGAGAAGGGGTGTTACACCGCTGCATAGAGGGGGAGAGAGTTGGTGATGACGGCGGCGAAGTTGTTGGTGTAGATCGCCGTCATGATGATGGCCCCGGCAGCGTTCCGGCGCCACCGGGAGAGGGGGAGAGAGCCCCTCCTTCTTCTTCTTCTTCCTTGACCTTCCCCCTAGATGGGAGAAGAGTTTCCCCTCTGGTCCATGGCCTCCATGGCGGTGGAGGGGCGAGAGCCCCTCCAAGATTGGATCTCTCTCTCTCTGTTTCCTTCTGTTTCTGCGCTCCCAGATTCTGGCCTTTCACCATTTCTTAAATTGCCAGAGATCCGTAACTCCGATTGGGCTGAAATTTTAACACGATTTTTATACGGATATTAGCTTTCTTGCGGTGAAAAAAGGGCACCAACCGCCTTACGGGGTGGCCACAAGGGTCCAGGGCGCTCCCTACCCCCTAGGGCGCCCCCTGTCCTTGTGGCCCCCTCGGGCATCGTCTCGCGTTGATTCTTTTTCCCAAAAATCACATATATTCCAAAAAAAATCTCCGTAAGTTTTTATCCCATTTGGACTCCGTTTGATATGGATTTTCTGTGAAACAAAAAGCATGCAACAAACAGGAACTGGCACTGGGCACTGGATCAATATGTTAGTCCCAAAAATAGTATAAAAAGTTGCCGAAAGTATGTAAAAGTTGTAGAATATTGGCATGGAACAATCAAAAATTATAGATACGACGGAGACGTATCAGACTTTCACAAAGCACATACCTTGATTTTTTTTTGAAGAAGTTCAAAATGGACCAGTCAAAGAAGGTTCTTGCCTGTGTTGCAAGATGTGAAGTTGAGTCAGACTCAAAGCCCGACCATGGCAGAAGAAAGAAAAAAATTTAAGTCATCCCCTATGCCTCAGCCATAGTCTCTATAATGTATGCCATGCTGTGTACCAGATCTGATGTGTGCCTTGCCATAAGTGTGGCAGGGATGTACCAAAGTAATCTAGGAGTGGATCACTGGACAGTGGTCAAAAAACATGCAACAAACAGGAACTGGCACTGGGCACTGGATCAATATGTTAGTCCCAAAAATAGTATAAAAAGTTGCCAAAAGTATGTAAAAGTTGTAGAATATTGGCATGGAACAATAAAAAATTATAGATATGACGGAGACGTATCAACATCCCCAAGCTTAATTCCTGCTCGTCCTCGAGCAGGTAAATGATAAAAAAGATAATTTTTGATGTGGAATGCTACCTAGAATAATCTTGATCATATAATCTAATCATGGCATGAATATTAAGACACGAGTGATTTAAAGCAATAGTCTATCATTTGACATTAAGACAATAATACTTCAGGCATACTAATAAAGCAATCATGTCTTCTCAAAATAACATGGCCAAAAAAAGTTATCCCTACAAAATCATATAGTCTGGCTATGCTCCATCTTCACCACATAAAGTATTTCATCATGCACAACCCCGATGACAAGCCAAGCAATTGTTTCATACTTTTAATGTTCTCAAGCCTTTTCAACTTTCACGTAATACATGAGCGTGAGCCATGGACATAGCACTATAGGTGGAATAGAATATGATGGTGGAGGTTGTGTGGAGAAGACAAAAAGGGGAGAAAGTCTCACATCAACTAGGCAAATTAATGGGCTATGGAGATGCCCATCAATCGATATCGATGCAAGTGAGTTGGGATTGCCATGCAACGGATGCACTAGAGCTATAAGTGTATAAAAGCTCAAACTGAAAACTAAGTGGGTGTGCATCCAACTTGCTTGCTCATGAAGACCTCGGGCATTTGAGGAAGCCCATCATCGGAATATACAAGCCAAGTTCTATAATGAAAAATTCCCACTAGTATATGAAAGTGACAACATAGGAGACTCTCTCTATGAAGAACATGGTGCTACTTTGAAGCACAAGTGTGGTAAAAGGATAGTAGCATTGCCCTTCTCTCTTTTTCTCTCATTTTTTTTGGGCTCTCTCTTTTTTTTGGCCTCTTTTTTTTCATCCGGAGTCCCATCCCGACTTGTGGGGGAATCATAGTCTCCATCATCCTTTCCTCACCTGGGACAATGCTCTAATAATGATGATCATCACACTTTTATTTACTTACAACTCAATATTACAACTCGATATCTAGAACAATATGACTCTATATGAATGCCTCTGGCGGTGTACCAGGATGTGCAATGATCTAGCGTAGCAAAGATACCAAAAAACGGACAAGCCATGGAAATATCATGCTAGCTATCTTACAATCATGCAAAGCAATATGACAATGAATGCTCAAGTCATGTATATGATGATGATGGAAGTTGCATGGCAATATATCTCGGAATGGCTATGGAAATGCCATAATAGGTAGGTATGGTGGCTGTTTTGAGGAAGATATAAGGAGGCTTATGTGTGATAGAGCGTATCATATCACAGGGTTTGGATGCACCGGCGAAGTTTTCACCGACTCTCGAGGTGAGAAAGGGCAATGCACGGTACCGAAGAGGCTAGCAATGGTGGAAGGGTGAGAGTGCGTATAATCCATGGACTCAACATTAGTCATATAGAACTCACATACTTATTGCAAAAATCTATTAGCTATCAGAACAAAGTACTACACGCATGCTCCTAGGGGGATAGATTGGTAGGAAAAGACCATCGCTCGTCCCTGACCGCCACTCATAAGGAAGGCAATAAAAAATAAATCATGCTTCGACTTCGTCACATAACGGTTCACCATACGTGCATGCTTCGGGAATCACAAACCTTAACACAAGTATTTCTACCAGTCCACAATTACTCACTAGCATGACTCTAATATCACCATCTTTATCGCAAAACTATTGTAAGGAATCAAACATATCATATTCAGTGATCTACAAGTTTTATGTAGGATTTTATGACTAACTATGTGAATGACCAATTCCTGATGACTCTCTAAATAGATATAAGTGAAGCAAGAGAGTTTAATTCTTTCTACAAAAGATATGCCCACGCTCTAACAAATATAAGTGAAGCAAAAGGGCATTCTACAAATGGCAGTTTTCTAGGTGTAGAGAAACAGGCAATCCAAACTTCAAATGATATAAGTGAAGCACATGAAGCATTCTATAAAGCCATACTCAAAAGATATAAGTGAAGTGCAAAGAGCATTCTATAAATCAACAAAGGACTATCTCATACCAGCATGGTGCATTTATTAAAAGAAAAATAAAAAGCACACGACGCTTCAAGATTTACGCATATCATGTGACGAATAAAAATATAGCTCCAAGTAAAATTACCGATGATCGTTAGAAGAAAGAGGGGATGCCTTCCGGGGCATCCCCAAGCTTAGTTGCTTGGGAGTCCTTGAATATTACCTTGGGGTGCCTCGGGCATCCCCAATCTTAGGATCTTGCCACTCCTTATTCCTTCATCCATCATGATCTCACCCAAAACTTGAAAACTTCAATCACACAAAACTTAACAAAACCCTCGTGAGATCCGTTAGTATAATAAAGCAAATTACCACTTTAAGTACTGTTGAAAACTCATTCATATTTTATTTTTGCATTGTAGCTACTATATTATAACTTCTCCATGGCTTATACCACCGATAAAATTGATAGTTTCATCAAAACGAGCAAAACAATGCATCAAAAATAGAATCTGTCAAAAACAGGACAGTCTGTAGCAATCTGAAAATCTACCATACTTCTGTAACTCTAAAAATTATGGAAAATTAGGACAAAATAAAAAATTTGTACATAAGTACTGTGCAAAAAGTTTTAGAAGTGTTTGACTTTCCAGTAAAAATGTTAAATCACGCACTACAGCCAAAGTTTCTGTTTTTGCACCGCACAAACCAAACAAGCAATCTAATCATCCTAAAGGCAAATCTTGGCACATTATTTTTATAATACAATGGATTTATACAAGGGGATATTTATTTTTGTTGAAAAGTTTCTGTAATTAAGATTCACAAAGTTTCCATGGGCATGAACAAAGTTCAAGGCATGCTCCCACTTTAACAATGCTCGTCTCTCTCACTTTCACTTTTCTTTTTGAAAAAGTTTTAGGTTCCCCACTTTATTTTTTTGTTTTTAAACTTTATAAAAGCACACAATAGAAATAAATGACTCTTTAAAACTTCCGGGTTGTCTCCTTGGCAGCGCTTTCTTTAAAGCCATTAAGCTAGGCATATAGTGCTAGTAATGGATCCACCCGGATCCCAAGGTATATCAAAGCCAATTTGAATTAACAATGATTTGTAATTTAGTAGTGAGCACAAAGTAATATATATCATGCAACAATGAAGTCTAACTCTCTTCCTATGCATCGGCATGTCATAAAAGAACAATTCATGCACATCAAGTAAAGGCCAATGCATAGTATAAACACTTTGTTGCAATTTTATCGTATTGGAAACATAAAGAGGCGGAGATGTAGTTCCTCTCTCATAATAATTGCAAGTAGGAGCAGCAAGCACATGCATATTATATTTATCAAAATCATCATGTGCAATAGTATAACGCAACCCATCAATATAGTCCTTAATAAGCGCAAACTTCTCTGATATAGTGTAGTAGGGAGAATTCAAAAAGATAATAGGACTATCATGCATGGGTGCAATAGCAACAATTTCATTCATAACATAAGGAACTATAGCAAGTTCATCTCCATAAGCATAATTCATATTGGCATCTTGGCCACAAGCATAGCAAGCATCAAGTTCATCAAAAAGGGATATTTCAAACGAATCAAAGGGATCCTAGCAATTATCATAGCCATCATCCTTCGGTAAGCACGAAGGGAAATTAAACAATGTATGAGTTGAAGAGTTACTCTCATTAGAAGGTGGGCACGGGTGATCAATCCTCTCTTCCTCCTTTTGTTCTTCGTTTTCCTCGTCATCTTTTTCATCTAATGAGCTCACAGTTTTAGCAATTTCTTCTTCCATAGATTCCTGCAAAATATTAGTCTCTTCTTGGACAACGGAGACTTTCTCAATAAATGCATCAATATCGGAATTGTATTCATAATTCTCATAGCAATATTTAAGTATAGCAAAATTTTCAGGTCTATAAACATCATCATCAAAAGCTTCATACTTTTCAAACAAAGATTCAATTTCATAAGCACCCTTAAAAGCAACAAATTCTTCTATTCGTTCCACATCATAGTAATCATATATACCATTAGCATAAGAAGCCAAGGTTTTATTATCATTAAATTTACAAGAAAAGGGAAGGTGTGGAGCCTTCATCCTAGAGCAACAAGTATAATCATATCTCAAGCATAGTTCCCGAGCATACCAATGCAACATATGAATTTGATCCCATAACAGTTTCCCTTTTTGAGTCAAGCGATAATCCCTAAAGTATTCACATTGATCCAACGTGTCTACCATTATATAATTGAATGGGGTTTTCTCAGGATTATTAAAGTAGTGCATAATATCTTTCACGTAATGAGCATCGAGGGTTTTAGGAGGTTCCCCATCTCCATGAGTAGCAAGTACACCTAATTTTTTTTGGTATTTCGTGTTCCATATCCATTACTAAAGATAAAGAACAACTAAGAACATCAAATAAAATCTACTTAGTGATAAAGCAAACAAGCACACACGAGAATATTCACCCCACGCTATTGCTCCCCGGCAACGGCGCCAGAAAAAGGTCTTGATAACCCACAAGTATAGGGGATCAGTTGTAGCCTTTCTCGATAAATAAGAGTGTCGAACCCAACGAGGAGCTATCTATTGACCACCGATACAACTCTACGCACGCTTAATGTTCGCTTTACCTAAAACAAGTACTCCCTCCGTCCTGAAATACTTGTAGGAAAAATGGATGTATCTAGATGTTTTTTTAGTTCTAGATACATCAATTTCTATCCATTTATGCGACAAGTATTTCCGGACCGAGGGAGTATGAAACTAGAAGTACTTTGTAGATGTTATAGGATATGTTTGCAAGATAATAAAGAGCACGTAAATAAAATCTAGGGGCTGTTTAGATAAAGAAACAACTAAGTTAGTTTTAGTAGAGAGCTTTTTGTTACGCAAGAAAGTTATTTGTCCCTAGGCAATCGATAACTAGACCGGTAATCATTATTGCAATTTTATATGAGGGAGAGGCATAAGCTAACATACTTTCTCTTCTTGGATCATATGCACTTATGATTGGAACTCTAGCAAGCATCCGCAACTACTAAAGATCATTAAGGTAAAACCCAACCATAGCATTAAAGTATCAAGTCCTCTTTATTCCCATACGCCATAACCCACTTATCCGTGTTTGTGTTTCTATCACTCACGCAACGCAGACAATAAGCAAACTATGAACATATTGCAAACCCTACAGAGGAGATCCCTCATGCTTGCGCGACACGGAGAGCACCATAGGACAACACCAATAATAAAACATGCAACTCAAACCAATCACGATCATCAATCAATCCATAGGACAAAATGGATCTACTCAATCATCATAGGATAGCCATACATCATTGGGAAATAATATATAGCGTTGAGCACCATGTTTAAGTAGAGATTACAGCGGGGAGAAGGGGTGTTACACCGCTGTATAGAGGGGGAGAGAGTTGGTGATGACGGCGGCGAAGTTGTTGGTGTAGATCGCCGTCATGATGATGGCCCCGGCAGCGTTCCGGCGCCACCGGGAGAGAGGGGGAGAGATCCCCCTCCTTCTTCTTCTTCCTTGACCTTCCCCCTAGATGGGAGAAGGGTTTCCCCTCTGGTCCATGGCCTCCATGGCAGTGGAGGGGCGAGAGCCCCTCCAAGATTGGATCTCTCTCTCTGTTTCCTTCTGTTTCTGCGCTCCCAGATTCTGGCCTTTCACCGTTTCTTAAATTCCCGGAGATCCGTAACTCCGATTGGGCTGAAATTTTAACACGATTTTTATACGGATATTAAGCTTTTTTGCGGCGAAAGAAGGGCACCAACCGCCTTATGGGGTGGCTACAAGGGTCCAGGGCGCTCCCTACCCCCGGGGCGCGCCCCCCGTCCTTATGGCCCCCTCGGGCATCGTCTCACGTTGATTCTTTTTCCCAAAAATCACATATATTCCAAAAAAAATCTCCGTAAGTTTTTATCCCGTTTGGACTCCGTTTGATATGGATTTTCTGCGAAACAAAAAACATGCAACAAACAGGAACTGGCACTGGGCACTGGATCAATATGTTAGTCCCAAAAATAGTATAAAAAGTTGCCAAAAGTATGTAAAAGTTGTAGAATATTGGCATGGAACAATAAAAAATTATAGATACAACGGAGACGTATCAGACTTTCACAAAGCACATACCTTGAAAAGATTTTGAAGAAGTTCAAAATGGACCAGTCAAAGAAGGTTCTTGCCTGTTTTGCAAGATGTGAAGTTGAGTCAGACTCAAAGCCCGACCATGGTATAAGAAAGAGAAAGGATGAAAGTCATCCCCTATGCCTCAGCCATTGGCTCTATAATGTATGCCATGCTGTGTACCAGATCTGATGTGTGCCTTGCCATAAGTCTGGCAGGGAGGTACCAAAGTAATCCAGGAGTGGATCACTGGACAGTGGTAAAAAATATCCTTAAGTACCTAAAGAGGACTAAGGACATGTTTCTCGTTTATGGAGGTGACCAAGAGCTTGTCGTAAAGGGTTATGTTGATGCTAGCTTTGACACTGATCTGGATGACTCGAAGTCACAAACCAGATACGTATTTATTTTGAATGGTGGAGCAGTCAATTGGTGCAGTTCCAAGCAGAGCGTCGTAGCGGGATCTACATGTGAAGCGGTGTACATAGCTGCTTCGGAAGCGACGAATGAAGGAGTCTGGATGAAGGAGTTCATATCCAATCTAGGAGTTGTGCCTAGTGCATCTATCTTTTGTGACAACACTGGTGCAATTGCCATTGCCAAGGAGCCAGGTTTCACAAGAAGACCAAGCACATCAAACACCGCTTCAACTCCATCCGCGATTACATCAAGGAGGGAGACATAGAACTTTGCAAAGTACTTACAGATCTGAATGTGGCAGACCCATTGACTAAACCTCTTTGACGAGAAAAACATGATCAGCACCAAGACTCCATGGGTGTTAGATTCATTAAAATGTAATCTAGATTATTGACTCTAGTGCAAGTGGGAGACTGTTGGAAATATGCCCTAGAGGCAATAATAAATTGGTTATTATCATATTTCCTATTCATGATAAATGTTTATTATTCATGCTAGAATTGTATTGACCAGAAACTTAAATACATGTGTGAATACATAAACTACATTGTGTCCCTAGTAAGCCTCTACTAGACTAGCTCGTTGATCAAAGATGGTTAAGGTTTCCTAACCATGGGCTTGAGTTGTCATTTGATAACGGGATCACATACCCATTGACTAAACCTCTTCGACGAGCAAAACATGATCAACACCAAGACTCCATGGGTGTTAGATTCATTACAATGTAATCTAGATTATTGACTCTAGTGCAAGTGGGAGACTGTTGGAAATATGCCCTACAGGCAATAATAAATTGGTTATTATCATATTTCCCGTTCATGATAAATGTTTATTATTCATGCTAGAATTGTATTGACCAGAAACTTAAATACATGTGGGAATACATAAACTACACCGTGTCCCTAGTAAGCCTCTACTAGACTAGCTCGTTGATCAAAGATGGTTCAGGTTTCCTAACCATGGACATGAGTTGTCATTTGATAATGGGATCACATCATTAGGAGAATGATGTGATGAACAGACCCAACCGTAAGCTTAGCATCAGATCGTTTAGTTATTTGCTATAGCTTTCTTTATGTCAAATATCTATTCCTTCGACCATGAGATCATGCCACTCCCAGATACCGGAGGAATGCCTTGCGTGCTATCAAATGTCACTTCATAACTGGGTGATCATAAAGGTGCTCTACAGGTATCTCTGAAGGTGTCTGTTGTGTTGCATGGATCGAGACTGGGATTTGTCGCTCCATGTGGCGGAGAGATATCTCTAGGCCCTCTCGGTAATACAATATCGTAAGAAGCTTCATGTGACTAATGAGTTTATTCACGGGATCTTGTATTACGGAACGAGAAAGAGACTTGCCGATAAAGAGATTGAACTAGGTATGGAGATACCGACGATCGAATCTCGGGCAAGTAACATATCCCCGGACAAAGGGAATTGCATATGGGATTGACTGAATCCTTGACATCATGGTTCAACCGATAAAGATCTTTGTTAAATATGTAGGGATCAATATGGGCATCTAGGTCCTGCTATTGATTATTGATCGGAGAGGAGTCTTGGTCATCTCTGCATGTTCCCAAACCCGTAGGGTCGCACGCTTAATGTTCGGTAGCGCTAGGGTAGTATTGAGATATTAATAGTGGAAAATCCGAAGGTTGTTCGGAGTCCCGGATGGGATCTGGGACATCATGAGGAGCTTCGGAATGGTCCGAAGGTAAAGATTTATATATGGAAAGTTGTTGTCGGGGTTCCAGAAAAAGTCTGTTTTTTTCGGTATTGTACCGGGAAGCCACCGGAAGGTTCCATAGGGTTCCGGAGGGGTCCGGAAGTCCTCGGAGGGTTCCACCATGTCCCATACAGTAGCATGGTCTGTAGGGGGGGCGCCCTGGCCTTAATGGGCCAGGGGCACCAGCCCCTACAAGGCCCATGCGCATTAGGGATGGGAAACCCTAAGGGGGAGGGCCTCCACTTGGCTTCGAGGGCACTCCTCCCCCCTTGGCCGCTGCCCCTGCCTTGGGAGGGGGACTAGGGCTGCCACGCCAGTCCCTCACCTCTATATATAGTGGGGATGTGTAGGGGGCAGCTAACCCTTCCATGCTTGCCCCGTCTCCCTCCCGTTACTCCTCCTCCATGTTCCGTCAGTGCTTGATGAAGCCCTGCCGGAGTTCCGCTGCCACCACCACCACCAAACCGTTGTGTTGGTTCAGATCTCATCTACCTCCTCTCCCTCACTTGCTGGATTAATATGGAGAGGACGCTACCAAGCCGTACGTGTGCTAAACTCGAAGGTGCCGCACGTGCGGTGCTAGCTTGGATCAGATTGGATCACGACGCGAGTACGACGACGCCAACCACGATCTCTAGATCGTTAACGCTTTTGGTCTACAAGGGTATGTACACACCACTACCCTCTCGTAGCTATACATCTCCTAGACTAGATCTTGGGTGTTTCGTAGGAATTTTTTTGATTTTCATGCTTCGTTCCCCAACAAAGCAGACATGTATCTTAAAACTTTGGGATTTCTTTCAGAACTCTTGGTTGTTTTTCTAGATTTATTTTAAGCATTTCTGTGATGTTCAGTGGGAGATAAAGTTCTTGCTGACTATGAGATGCATGTGATAACTTCATCGATTTCAAAATTTATTGGCGCAATCTCTCGTAGGTGTTCATAAGGGGTTTTCCTTTTATCCTGTCAACTGCACCCTTCCCTCCAATTGATTTTTTCAGACATATTGTAGAATGTAGATAGTATATGAATGTGGCTACAATGGTGGAAGGGGAAACTCTCATCCATTGGAGGGAAGGAAATTCTTATTAAGATTGTTGCACAATCAATCCTGATCCTTACTGTGTTGGTGCTCAAGCTACGTAAAGGGTTTGCAAGTATATGACTGATGCAATAGCTAAATTCTAGTGGGACGATGATGATCAAGGAAAGAAAATGCATTGGGCCGCTTGATGGAAACTATGTTTACCTAGGAATGAAGGGGGTATGGGTTTTCGAGATTTTCATTCTTTTAGTTTGGCTATGCTTTGTTTTAACACAGTACAGACGCAAGCGCTCATATATACGCGCATACACTCACCCCTATGAATGCACACACGCACACCCTACCCCTATGAACACCTGTGAGAGATTGAACCAGCATATCATCTTGAGGTTTTATGAAGTCACCGTAGGTGCCTCGTAGTCGACGGGAACGTCTCCTCCCGTGCTTCGCTGAAAATCCTAAAATAAATCCAGCATAAATGCGAGCACCAGGACTTGAACCCTGGTGGGATGGGTATACCACTATCCACCTAATAATCCAACCACAGGTTGGTTCTCTTATTTTGTCTATGCTGGCAAAATATGTTTGGTGATTGCTTGATTCACCGGACTCATTATGTGCTTGTGTCTTACGGGCCAAATATTATCTAAATGGCAATATTCTAAATGGAAGACCTCAAAAGGGATCCTTGTTTTTATGGCAAAGTTTGGTTGTGGGAATCCAACTTTTAAGAGAGGATCCATATGGCGAGTAGGAGATGAGGAGAAAATAAACATTTGGGAAGATACTTGGATCCCCTCAAGCCCAAACCGCAAAGTGATCATAGATGCAATACACTTATTTTCTAAAGTGTGTGATCTGACTGACGCGATCACGGGAACTTGGGACCATGATCTGGTTGACTCAATTTGCTTTCCTATTGATGGTCAATGTATTTTGTAGATCCCTCACAATATTCATGGCTTTGCAGATTTTGTGGCTTGGAATTATAGAGACATTGTTGTGTTCACAGTCTGAATTGCATATCATAGAGAATGGCAACATTAGTTTAAAGGCAATAACCAGAGGACGAATAATCATGGAACGTCAGTACTCTTGGAAATTGGAAATCCCGAGCAAGATAAAAGAAATGGGGGGCGGGGTGGGGGTGGAGAGCTTTGCATTGACTTCTTCCCTAGAGATCAATCTTGTGTAATTGTCACATCAGCTCGGATGGACAATGTCCTATTTGTCATCAAGAGGCGGAAGATATAATGCACCTTTGCTTCGGTGCACACCGACGACTCAGGTTTGGAATGGCCTTGGACTAACTCCGGTTTATAGAGGCAACCTCTGTGGTTGATAGGTCAGGGCCGATTCTGATTGAATAATTACTTTAATTTCCGAAGCAACAGTTACAAGGATTCCCAAAAAATTGGCGTTCATAAGGTTGTGGTAATTACCTGCTAGTATTTATGGTGGATGAGTGTCGTGGTGGATCACGACCACCTATGGGGCCATGAGCCCCTTGTGGTTCGGCAAGGGGGATCACATTGCATAAAGAGCAGAAGCCATGGAACAACATGACGGTGGTGACACTGGTGGTTTTTACCCAGGTTCGGGCCACTGGGTAGCGTAAAACCGTACTCCTGCTTTGGTGGATTGAGTGGAAGAACACAATGAGCACACAACACTCAAGCCCGGCAAGGGTGCCTCGGGGAGAGCAGCTACGCGCGTACAAATGTGTGAGGGTTCGAATCCTTTGTTAGGTCACCTTGGACCTCCTTTTATAGCTTAAGGGGTAACCACAATGGCAATACAGTCTTTATCTACTGATTAGATAGCAAACAGTGCTATCATACCTAACTCTAGCAGTTAGGACAAAGTGCATTAAATGCACTGATAGGTGTCATGCTGAGGACGAAGCCCGGCAGGCCTGCCGAGCCGCTTAATCATCTCTTGCTTATCATGTTGACATGCCTCTGGACGGGTGTCACTTGGATAAATCTCGTCTTCCAATGGGCCGCCACGTGCTTAGCAGAGGCCGCTTAATCACTTGGGGGCTTGACACCGCACTGATAAGTGACTTGCGTCGCTGTGCGGTAAAGCGGTGGTGTCTTGGCGGGGATCCTGCCCCTGGCGGTCCCGGCAAGCTTGCCGGGGAAGTCTTGGACTTGTCCTTGGGGCGGCCTCGACCCAGCCAGGCTCTCCTGCCCGGCAACGGAGGCTTTCCCAAGGTGATTATCTTCTGTCGTGCTTATTCTTGGTCTTCTTGATCCGCTCTTTGGTCTCACTAAGAGCCGCTTCTCTGGCTTGGGTGTTGATGCTGAACAAGCGATGCTGGTGCGCCTGTGTGTAAGTCTGGGCAACAAATGCAAATGTTTGTTGCACCGACAGGAGCCCCCGGACCTGGCCCATACGTGCTGAGCATCGTTGGGGTAGGCCCCAACAATCACACAGGCGAGCATCTGGGTCATGCCACTACGGGTTTTAAGTCTCTCCTGACATTCTCCTTGCTTCTTCATTAACCTGTGATTGAGTCAGTTACCATTTTTCCCGCGAGTCATGCAGAACGACGTGGGAGTACCCACGTAGTGGCTCACGGGCTGCCCACGTTCACGGGGAGGTAACTGCTATTTTACTCACCCACTACGCCTACCGTTTCCGCCATGTACGCTGCATGCATTGCGCAGGGTTGGTGGCGGACACAGAGGGTGCGGGAATGAGTGCCATGGCAGAAAGCCAGACGCCGTGGATAGGCGTAGGCGGGCGGTCGTTGATTATGGATGTTGTCGGTTGTGCAGGAAGGCAGGATTGGTGGAGCGGGGTGGCTCCCTCCCAGGTGGTGAGGAGCCAGCCCCCGGCCATGTTTTCCTATAAAAAGGGAATGTGGGCGAGGGGCTCACCCACACACATCTCCTCCCTTCTTGTCTGATATCTTTCTTCCACCATGGTGAGGGGAAGATGACGTGGTCGATGGCCAATGGTGGCGAGGAGGGTTTCTTCTCGACAGCACCTCCCTCCTCCTGCTGGGGGGGGGGGGGGGGCAGGAGCAGAGTCCAGCGTGCAAGGGGGTGCCGCTAGACATGGGCGTGGCTGTCGTGGCGCCCGGGGCCGAGGAGGCCGTGGCGGGGCCCTGATAGCCCCTCCTCCAGCTGTTCCCGACCTGGATGAAGGCCATGTTGGGGACCAGCCGTTGGAGTTCATCGTTCAGCTGTGCGGGCCTCCGTGCAGCCGTCTTCGGCTTCCATCCCCTTTCGCAAGGGTGATGGAGGAAGAACAGCCGCCCGGACTAAGGCTGCACATGAGGGGCTGCTGTAACAGCAGCATACGGGCGAACATGGAGTTCCCCGCACCTCATGTCATGCTTCTCCAGCGCGGCTGGAAAACCTTCGCTCATGCCCATAGCTTGGCGGAGGGGCACGTTCTCCATTTCAAGCTAATTGAGGCTAATCTGCTCTTCATCAAGGTCTTCGGGCGTTCGGGTACTCGCTTAGGGTGCTGCGCGGAAACCTCGTCTGACGACGAAAGCTCCTCCTCGAGCGACAGCGACGAAGAGGACAGTGTCGGTGAAGATGACGACTCCGAGCAGGAGGACGGTGGCTCGAGCTCCAGCTGAGCGCATGCCGCACCGTCACCGTCAGGAGGGCGGCGGTGGCACCATCATCTGCACCTGCGTCTTCTTCCCCCAGCAGAGAGATTTGCCGGGGCGTTGGGCATGGATGCCTCCGCCTCCTCCAGCAGTCTTCCAGCTGGGTCCCCGGCAGGCTTCCTCGTGGGCTCCGGCTTCGTCCGCCCTGGCGGTGCTCCTCCTGCTGGCCCTGGTGGCAGTGACCAGGGCATTGCCTAGCCGCTTTCTCCGTCCGTCATCTTCGCCCCCGCCCCTTTCGATCTTGTCAGACTGCATCCCGCAGGCCCTGACGGGGTCAGGCTGGGCTTCTGCCCAGGCACTCCTTTTGCTCTCTTTGTCTCCCACGGTAGCTCCTAGGAGGAGAGGGACAAGAAAGGGATTACGGGGCACTTATCTTTTTTCAATCTAAAATATGTAGGCACTTGCCAATCTTTAATCTAAAATATGTAGTCCTCTACCCATGCTTATACTCTGTATGATATGTACTCATTTATAAACGTATCAATGAAAAAGAGAGCTTGCCGGGTACTTTTGTGCATGTGCAATGCCCATGTTGACGAATGAATCCTCAATACTTTCAAGTAAACAACGTTCCCCGGCAGCACATCTTGCCGGTTCCTCCCCCTGCTACTACTATGCCTTTATGTCAGGGTAGGAGCAAGGATAGGAGCAGGCCCCTCGTCGGCTCTTCTCAACTGTTACTACAACCAACCTTTGATCGAAGGAACTTCGGACCAAGAGAGATGGGAGCATAGAGGATAGGAGCGACCAGGTTTCCTCACGCTCAAGTTTTTCATACAGAGGTACATGATGGATAGTGGAGTGAACTTAGCTAAGCCTGTCGTTCTTCTTATTATCCCCGGCAGCGATAGCTTGTCAGGGATCGATGCGTTGGCTTGACCTTTACTTTTCCTTTTGGGAAGTTCGCCCGCGGTGGAAGCTGTGAACCAAAGAAGCACAAGGGCAAAACCGGCAGTGTATGATATCTTTGTAAAGGACTAATCAGCTCATGTTAAGCATTGTTATAATCCCAACAAAAGTATATGCTCAAACTAGACATGCATGCAAGTTTTTAGGGCGCCGGCGCTTTGTTTTATTATCTTTGCACAAGGTCTGCGACTGGCTTTGTACAAAGGGTTACATGCACATCGGCAAGGCTTGTACAAAAGGTGGCTGCAGGAGCTGAGCCCGGCAACCGCGCCTTACGGGTAGAACTTGCGAAGATGCTCAATATTCCATGAGTTTTGCATTTTAATGCCATCTTCGGTCTCCAGACGGACTGCGCCAGGTCTGGTGACTCGTACTACCCAGTAAGGGCCTTCCCACCTCGGCGTCAACTTGTTGGAACCCTTGGCAGACTGAACACGCCTAAGGACAAGGTCGCCTTCCTCAAGACTTCGGGCATGAACCCTGCGGCTATGGTAGCGGCACAAGGCTTGCTGGTAGCGTGCAGCACACACAGCGGCCCGGAGCCGACCTTCCTCAAGGAGCACGGCATCATCATGCCGGTGCTGCTCTTGCTCTACTTCATCGTAGGCAAATACTCGAGGTGACCCATATGTGAGTTCCTTGGGGAGCACTGCTTCTGCCCCTTAAACTAGGGAGAAGGGAGTCTGCCCGGTGGCTCGATTCGGTGTTGTACGGAGGGACCAAAGAACCACCGGCAGCTCGTCGATCCAGCATCTGCCGCATTTCTTCAACTTGTCAAAAGTTCTTGTCTTGAGCCCATGCATCACTTCAACGTTCATCCTTTCGGCTTGACCGTTGCTCCGGGGATGAGCAACAGAAGCAAAAGAGACCTTGCTCCCAAGGCTTTGGACGTGTTGCATGAAGGCACGGCTCATGAATTGGGTGCCATTGTCAGTGATCAATCTGGCGGGTACTCCGAAACGGCACACCAATCCTTTCAAGAACTTGATAGCTGATTGTGCGGTCACCTTCCTCACTGGCTCCACTTCCAGCCACTTTGTAAACTTGTCGATTACAACGTACAAGAATTCAAAGCCCCCGGTAGCATGGGGGAAGGGGCCCAAGTTGTCGAGCCCCCAGACCAAAAATGGCCAAGACAAAGGGATCGTCTGGAGAGCTTGAGCTGGCTGATGGATGTTTTTGGAGTGGAATTGGCAGGCTTCACAGCTGGTGACTAGCTCAACCGCATCTTGGAGGGCCGTGGGCCAGTAGAAACCTTGCCGGAAAGATTTCCCAACCAAGGATCTTGATCCAATATGGGAGCCACATACACCCTTGTGAATCTCTGCTAGCAGTTCCAGCCCCTCTTCCCGGCAAATGCACTTCAATTTCACGCTGCTTGGTCTCCTTCTGTACAAAGTGTCATCGATGAATGGGTACATACTGGACCGTCGGGCTACTCTTTCAACTTCTTCTTGCTCTTCGGGAAGTTCTACTGTTTGAAGGTAATGGACTATGTGTTGCACCCAAGTTGGAGCTCGAGGCTCGACAACTAGAACCAACGACACCTCCTCATTAGTGGGAGCGCTTACCTCAACCGCAAGAACTCATGGTTTCGCAGAAGAGTGCGGCTCACCAGGCGAAGTGGAGTCATTCCCGGCAGCCTCTCTACTGGAGGCCTCAAGAGGCCCTGTCGGGAGAAACTTGCCGGAGTCCAATTTCCTCCTTTTTCTGGCCATCATCAATGGAGATACTGAAGGCTGAGTCAGGTGGAGGACAAAAGTCCCTGGTTCCACTGGGAGCTATTGTGCTGCACACTTTGATAAATAATCAGCAATGCTGTTTTCTGCACGCGACACGTGCTCTGTTTGTAATCCATCAAAGTGTTCCTCCAACTTTCTCACATCCTCAACGTACGCCTCCATCAATGGACTTTGGTAATCCTTGTTAACCTGTCTCACCACAAGCTGCAAGTCTCCACGAATGATCAACTTCTTGATCCCCAACTCTACTGCAATTCTGAGTTCCACAAGAAGCCCCTCATACTCGGCAGTGTTGTTGGTAGCTTTCTCCCGGGGAAAGTGCATTTGAACCACATATTTGAGGTGCTCTCCAGTGGGCGCAACAAGAAGCATGCCAGCTCCTGCGCCTTGTAACGAGAAGGCACCGTCAAAATACATGATCCACTCCTGAGGCGCCTCCTTGCCGGGGATAAGTGTCTCTGATATCTCTTCATCTGGAGTAGGCATCCATTCTGTGATGAATTCTGCCAGCGCCCTGCTCTGAATGGTTGAGGTACTTTCGTACCTCAGGCCAAAGCTTGACAGCTCTAGTGCCCATTCAACTATCCTGCCGGTAGCTTCAGGGTTGCTTAGTATGCGCTGTAGTGAAAAACGCGTGACATTTGTGATCTCGTGGGCTTGGAAGTAGTGACGCAGCTTCCTCGAGGCCATGATAAGGCCGAAGATTAGCTTTTGCACTCCAGAGTACCTCGAGCTAGCCCCCTGCAATAGGGAACTGACAAAGTAGACTGGCCACTACACCACTTTCTTCTTTGCCGTGACTTCAAAACTGATCTTGCCAATCTGCTCTTCCCCGCCTTGATCTGTGCCCAATCTTCCCGTGACCGGTTCAGTTTCTTTTCCCGAGAGGGCAGTAGCTGCAGCTGCTTCTTTGTCTACTTCCCGTTGCGCCACCAGTGCTGCACTAACCACTTGATTAGTTGCTGCTAGGTATAGCAACAACGACTCTTGCGGTTTAGGAGCGACCGGGGTGGGGGCAGAGGAAAGATAGGCTTTCAAGTCCCGCAGCGCTGTTTCTGCCTCCAGGGTCCACTTCATTGGCCCTGCCTTCTTCAAGATCTTGAGGAACGGCAGGGCACGCTCGGCAGACTTGGAAATGAACATACTCAGTGCGGCAACACATCCAGTTAAATGCCTCACATCCTTGATTGTCTTGGGTGCTTGTATCTGCTCGATTGCTTTGATCTTGTCGGGGTTGGCCTCTATCCCTCGGTGAGACACAAAGAAGCCAAGTAGCTTGCTGGAGGGAATGCCGAACACGCATTTCTCGGGGTTTAACTTCAGGTTGATCTTGCACAGGTTTGCAAAGGTTTCTTCCAAATCTTGAATGAGTGTTGATCTGTCCTTGGTCTTGACCACTATATCATCCATGTAAGCTTCTACATTCCTGTGTAGCTGAGGCTCAAACCCAATTTGCACTGCCTTTGCAAAAGTGGATACGTACAAAGTAGTACGTGCCACATGGAGTTATGAACGCGGTCTTCTCTTCGTCTTCCTTGGACATGAATATCTGATGGTATCCGAAGTATGCATCCAAAAAGGAAAGCATATCACACCCGGAAGTGGAATCCACAATCTGATCGATGCGCGGCAAGGGGAATGGGTCCTTCGGGCATGCCTTGTTCAGATATGTGAAGTCTATGCAAAGCCTCCATTTCTCATTCGCCTTGCGCACCACCACTGGGTTTGCTAACCATGTTGGATGCAAAACTCCCCTGACCAAACCAGGTACTTCAAGTTTCTTGATCTCCTCGGCAATAAACTGTTGCCGCTCCAAAGCTTGCTTTCTGACCTTCTGCTTGACGGGCCGAGCATGAGGGCAGATAGCAAGGTGGTGCTCGATTACCTCCCTGGGAACGCCGGGGATGTCAGATGGTTGCCAAGCAAACACATCGACATTCGCCCACAGGTAGGCAACGAGCGCGCTTTCCTATTTGTCATTAAGGGCTGCGCTGATGGTGAATGTATCGTTAGTGCCATCCTGCCTTGCCGGGACCTTCTTCACAGAAGGTGTAGCGATCTTGGGCCTCTTACTAGTGGAACTTTCCGGCAAGTCATCAACAGGTGCAGCACACTCCGGAGAGGCGCGCTTCCCGGATTTCTTGCCGGCGTCTCTGCTAGCCTTCTTTTCTTTCTTTGTTTCCTTGGCGGGAGCTACAGCTTCAGCGGTCTCAGCAGCTACTGCATCTCGGTACATCTTATCCACGCATATGATTGCGTCTTTCTTGTCTGACGGGATAGAGATGACGCCCATCGGCCCTGGCATCTTCAAGGTATTGTAAGCATAGTGGGATGCTGCCATGAACTTTGCCAAAGCTGGGCGGCCAAGGATCCCATTGTAAGGCAGAGGAAGATCGACAACGTCAAACACAACCCTCTCAGTCTGGTAATTTAGTTCTTCGCCAAACGTCACCGGTAGTGTAATCTTCCCCTTAGGACGACTCCTGCCGGGGTTGATTCCTTGGAATGTGCCAGTGACCTTAAGTTCTGCATCTGATATTTGTAACTTGCTGGCTACCTTGGAAGAGATCAGATTCAGCCCAGCCCCACCATCAACTAACATCTTTGTGACTTTGAGGTTGCGAATTGTTGGTGATACCAACAACGGCAAGCACCCTACCACAGTAGTACGGTCGGGGTGGTCCTCTTCATCAAAGATGATAGGCGTGCGGGACCATTTGAGCGGCTTCTGGGAATCCGCAGCTGGCTCCATGGCATTGACTTCTCGCGCCCACTACTTGAGTTGGCGGTGAGAGGAGTGCAAGGACGCACCTCCGTCAATGCATAGGGCTTCAGTTGCTTTCCGGAATTCTTGCTCACTGGTTTCTTCTTCATCTCCTTCATCACTCTCATCATCACCTTCCTTCTTTTCGCGGCCTCTGGCAGGTTTCTCTTTTTGCTGCGGGGTCTTGCCGCGGAGGCCTCCTCTGCCGCCACGGCCCTTCCCCCAGCACCTTCTTGGTCTCTCTCTCTCTCTCTCTCTCTCTCTCTCTCTCTGTCACGCTTTTCATACTCCGCCTTCTGCCTCTTAACAAGCTGCTCAACTTGATGACATTCTTGGAGACCATGTCCTTTAGTACGGTGGATCTTGCAGTACGGCCCATCAGACTTCCCAGCTTTCTCTGCTGCCGCAGCCTCCCGGCAATCAGCGCACATGGCAGCTTCCTTGCTGGGGGCTTCAGTTTTGGCCTTCTTCTTGCCGGTGCTGAGATCGCCAGAACCCTTAATGGCCAGCACTGACTTCTCCTTGCGTTTCTTGTTGTGCCTCCGACCCTTCTTGTTCGGGCCGATGGCCTCGTCATCATCATCCGAATCAACCTCTGCTCCTTCCTCCTCTCCAGGAAGTCGCCTTCCCTCTTCAGCACGAGCGCACTTGTCCGCCAAGGTGTATAACTCATTGACAGTCTTGGGCAGTCAGATGTTCATCTTAGAACGTATCCTTATGTTGCGCATGTTTGAATGGAACGCGGCAATCACAGCTGCCGGGTGTATCTCTGGAATGTTGCGGTGCACTCGACTGAATCTCTGCATATGCTTCCGTAAGCTCTCCCCTTCCTTCTGTGGAAGGGCTTGAAAATCACTAGGGTGTCCTGGCTCTTAATGGCCGCCCGTGAAGGCGCCAACAAACTCATTGCACAGGTCAGCCCATGATGAGATGGAGTTCTCCGGCAGGTGCATCAGCCACGACCTCACATTCTCATCCCTGCCCCCGGTGGCTTGAACGGCAATCGTGTAGATGCTCAAGAACTCTACCAGGTTCAGCTTTCCATCATATTTTTCTGGCAATTCTGGCTTGAAAACACGGGCAGATGGCCAACGGACTTGCCGCAACTCGCGAGTGAAGGCAGGACACCCAACCTCGAAAGGTAAGTACTCACTCTCACTGGGCGCGGGTTCCTCGACGTCTGGGCCATTGTGCCTATCAGATTGACGACGGGTCTCCCGGCGCTACTCTATAGTGACGCGCGCATCTTCCCTCCGCCGGTCTTCCAGGACCTGCCGCTGATCTCGATGGGCTCGTGGATCAAACGAGGCCATCGAAGCTTCATCGGGCTCGTGGTCACGTTGCTCTTGTTGTTGCCTCTGGGTTTTCTGTCGCGGAGGGGACTGCACCATTAGTGCGGCCCCCTCAACGCGGCCAGCAGCTCAAGCTATTGTTGTCGCCTGCAGGCGCCGTGATGGCTCCGCCCACCGTGATCCTCCAGCCTCAGCAAAGCTGATCAAGCTCTGGATGGTGGCCCTCCACTCATCCATCTGATCAGCTACCGGTGGAAATCTTAATAGGAGTTGGGCCCATGCCATGGCTTCTGTGGCTGTGTTTGGCATAGCTGACGAGGCAGATCGCGACATTGCTTGACTTCTGGTAGTACCAGCAAGGGCATCACCGCGATCATGCCGTCGCGGATCGGTTGCCAAGGTGGTTTGATGATGAGTGGGCTGCGCTCGGGGATCGGTGACCCCGTTCGGCGCTTCGGCTTGTTCGCCTTGTTCTGGGCAAGGCATGTGTCCAGTGGTCACGCCCGTGACAGGCGCGGCCAGAGGGTCACGACTCGCACCAGAGCGGGCGTCGTCACCGCGGCTGTGTCCGCTGGTGCGGCGGGGTGGTGGAGACTGAACGCCCCCTCCATCCGCAGCTTGCGGAGCATGTTCATCTGGATTTTGTTGATGCTGTCCTCCCCCGGTGCGTCCCGCTCTAGCTTCATCCACGGGGGACACAATGACAGCTCCGCCCGCGCTGGTTGCGCCTCCCGTGGTACCCGCCTCACCCAACGCCGCCGCTGCGCCAGCGGCGCCCGCGGTCGCGTGAGAGGGGGCCTTTGAAGTGGAAGGGTGCGTGGTTGCGCCGGACTTCTTCTTAGGCGCCATGCGCGAGGATGATGATGATGATGATCGATGATGGAGTTCGACGCGCTGTTTACGACTTCAGGTTCACACAAGCGATGCCCCCTACCCGGCGCGCCAAAGATGTCGTGGTGGATCATGATCACCTATGGGGCCATCAGGCCCTTGCGGTTCGGCAAGGGGGATCACGTTGCACAAAGAGCAGAAAGCATGGAACAACACGACGGTGGTGACACTGGTGGTTTTTACCCAGGTTTGGGCCGCTGGGTAGCGTAAAAACCTACTCCTGCTTTGGTGGATTGAGTGGAAGAACACAATGATCACGCAGCATGCAAGCCCGACAAGGTTGCCTCGGGGAGAGCAGCTATGCGCGTACAAATGTGTGAGGGTCTGAATCCTTTGTTAGGTCACCTTGGACCTCCTTTTATAGCTTAAGGGGCAACCACAATGGCAAAACAATCTTTATCTACTGATTAGATAGCAAACAGTGCTATCATACCTAACTCTGGCAGTTAGGACAAAGTGCATTAAATGCACTGCTAGGTGTCATGCTGAGGACGAAGACCGGCAGGCCTGCCGAGCCGCTTAATCATCTCTTGCTTATCATCTTAACACGCCTCTGGACGGGTGTCACTTGGATAAATCTTGTCTTCCAATGGGCCGCCACGTGCTTAGCAGAGGCCACTTAACCACTTGGGGGCTCGACACCGCCCTGATAAGTGACTTGCATTGCTGTGCAGTGGAGCGGTGGTGTCTTGGCGGGGATCCTAACCCTGGCGGTCCCAGCAAGCTTGCCGGGGAAGTCTTGGACTTGTCCTTGGGGCGGCCTCGACCCGGCCAGGCTCTCCTGCCCGGCAAGGGAGGCTTTCCCAAGGTGATATTCTTCTGTCGTGCTTATTCTTGGTCTTCTTGATCCGCTCTTTGGTCTCACTAAGAGCTGCTTCTCTGGCTTGGGTGTTGATGCTGAACAAGCGATGCCGGCGCGCCTGTGTATAAGTCCGGGCAACAAATGCAAATGTTTGTTGCACCGACAATGAGGAGGTAAGTCACATAGAGGAAATTGTTCCCCCGATCCAACGTTGCTTACTCTCCATCCTTGCTATGGTAGCTAATCATGCGCATGTACAGAATGGTGGACAAGTCAAGAGATCAATCAGCTAGATGGTGCAAACCTGAAGCAGGTTTTGTGAAGCTTAATGTCAATGCCTCGTTCCACATTGAGGCTTCGTTTGACAAGGGAAGTTTTCCTGCTCTAAGAGGGTCAAGGATTGTAGGCACTGCAAAAAAAAATACACTTCCATGATGATACGTGTTTGTCATAGTAGGTCACGTTTTATGTCATGCATGTACATCCATGACAATTTTATGACAGAATCAAGATAGTCATACCTGTGCTGTCGTAGAAGTGTTCCATGACATTACCAAAATTATCATCACGGAAGTGTCCACTTCCATGACGATAAATGGCGCGTCATGGAAGTGCTTTCATCAACGGTAACCGACATGTGGCATCCATTGTAACGGGTCGCCGTTAAGCTATCGGGTTCCGGTTTGGATCCGATAACCCGTTAACAGCCCGGACCAATGGGGATTTTCCACGTGTAAAATTCTCAATGGCCAGAGGAACCACATGTCGGCTTAGCGTTGGGATAGATGTCATCCACTCTTTGGACGGGAGGCGCCTATGATACGTCAACACGTGGCATGGCCCAACAGAGGCCCGTTTAGGTGAAAAGGCCGACCTATTTGACTTGGTGAACAGGTAGCGGGCCGGCCCATGAAAAGCCTGTTAACGGCCTGTTCGCATATAGCCCATTTACAGCCCGCTAACTCACGACCCGTTATGGCCTATCCGAATTGGGCCCAGTAGCATTATCTGGGCCGTCCAATATGATTCCAGCCCGTTGTAACTTCCGGCCCATGTATGGCCCAGGACATCTTTCGGCCCATACGAGGTCCTTTGTAACTCTTGGCCCTTTAAAGGCCCGTGGTGAAACTGGCCCATAATGAACAGTGTAACACTTTACACCCATTAACGCCCCATTATTCCGTTGGGCCGTTTCCAGCCCGTGTTACCTTTCGGCCTTCTAAGGGCCCATTTATTCTTGGGCTCATTTTCAGCATTCGGTTACTTACGGCCCGTTACTGGCCTGTTCTGCTTGTGGGCTAAATTAAGCCCGTGGTTACAGTCGGCCCGTTTGTGGCCCGTTAACCCGTTGGGCTGTTTTCATAGCGTCGTCAAATATGGCCCATTAATGACCCGTGATGCCTGTCGATAGAATTAAGCCCATTATACATTTTGGCCTATTAACGGCCCGTAATGGTCAGGCCATAAACACACGATTTCCACTCTAGCCCGTTTACAGCCCATTTTGCGGACCGTCATTGGTCCACGAATAATACAGCCCGTATAAGGCCCATTGAATATACAGCCCGTCGAGGGCCCATGGATCCTACGGCCCGTAGGAGGCCCATGGTCACTACAGTAGGTAGCAGGACCATGGTTACAACGGTCCGTATGTTGCCCATGGTTATTGTGGCCTAGTTATAAAAAATAGGTTATTGTGGCCACTAGAAAAACGCGGAAAAAGAACTGCAGTGACTACAAGCAAACAACTAAACAAGACAATAAGGAAATAAATAAGCAAGCAACTAACGCTAGGCTATTACGGCTATTACACATATTACATCCACTGGGCATCAAAGTTCGCCACCAGTGCAAATATAGGGAACAAAGCAACATATCACATACACTGGTTGTCAAAGTTGGCGACCAGTGCAAATAAACGCCGCAGCAAAACAAGTCCAGAACTGAAACCACTTCAGAAGAGCTCAAGAAACAATATCCTGGGTACCCAGCATGCTGGCAAGATGCTTAGCAAGCTTATTAACTTTCTCTTGTTTGGCGCTTAAATCCTCCAGCGCTTGCTGTTGCACTAGAAAGTATGCATCTGAATTCTGCAGGGACTTCCTCAGTCCTTTGGCTTCGTGTCGCAGCACATCTAATCGATGTCTTTCAACTTGAAGTTGAGACTCAAGAAGACAAACTGATTCAGGCAGCGAGTTTGAAGAGCTTGTGACAGCAGTAGTGGCCAGTAACTCCAACACTACATCAAGACAGGACTTTTGGGTTGTCTCACTGTCGTCAAGATAATTTTTATCAGCTTTCTTGGAGACCAATAGGGATGTCTCACTATCTTGAACCTTATCTGCGTTACTTCCTTTACCATTACATAACGGGCTACTCTTCTACAATATTTTGTTCGCGTTCTAAAAGAGAAACAAGCGGACACATCACAGGTTTACCATGTTGTATATGAAACTCATTTTGGTAAATCAGTTCAGTAGTAAAGTGGATAGGATAACAGCATGAAACAAACATATATCTATGTATCGTGGTCACTGTACGGTCTATATCATTCTAGTTTTTGTTGCCAAATCAAGATAGAGACACAGTTCAAATAATATCTGTTTAAGACAAAGCAACATAGACAGAATATAAGTGTGGGAAACTACAGAGCAATAACAACACTTGTAATGTGCATGACATGAGAACATAACTGTTTATTCAATTGAAACTGAAATCAACATAGAGCAAGTTACAACAGCAAACCAGTTAAAGAAACAGGTTTAAAACATACCTGTTGCGCCATTGGAGTTTCAATTCCATCCTTCAAATTTGAAAATAGTTGGTATGAGTAAATACAATGATGCAAGAGCAAAGGAGTATGAACCATAGCTAAAGAACCTGACGAAAGAAGAATTCTTCTTCTGCTTTAAGCGTTGAGTTGGGGTTCGGAGTGGTGGTCCTCGTGCTTTGGGCACCGCAGTTGCCTTACTAACTGCTCGTGTTTGGGTGCTCTGTGGTGGAGACGGTGCTGTGTCAACTAAAACTGGGTTACTATTTGTTGGGGTTGGGGTTAGAAGGGGTGTAGCTGGTTCTCTGTCCAACTGGGTAGGGGTACAATCTGCGAGAGTCTGGGTTATGTGTGGTGGGGCTGGTTCTTGGGCAAGTACAACCGTGGTTCTATCTGCATCGACTGGTAGCACTATCTTTTCTGAAGACCGTGTTGTTACTCCCTTAGATACTGCCATCACCCTCTCCAATTCAAATGTCTGGTAAACAAGAAAAGTAATTGAATGTACATACATTATATGATAGACAGGTGTAATGGATAGTGGGGAATAAAAGAGGGCATGAAATAATTCACATTTATGTTGTCTAACCAAATAGGATAGCATGACACAATTTCACATATATGATGGCTAACTAAACAGGATAGCATGACACAATTTCACATATATGATGGCTAACTAAACAGGATGGAAAGACATAGATCAAAATATGATGACTATGTAAACAGGATGACATGATATAACTATATAATGTGTTTATTAAATAGGTTGGCATGCCATAATTCACATACATGTCGCCTATGGAAACATGATAGCATGATATAATTCACGGATAGAATGACATAATTCGAAATATGATGACTGTAAACACTAAACAGGATGAGATGATATAACTATATGATGTCTTTATTAAATGGGTTGGCATGCCATATTCAGATAGATGCTGTCTATGTAAACATGAGGGCATGATATAATTCAAATATATGATTTATATACTAAGCAAGTAAGCAGATGGCAATCGCATATATGATGTAAAAACTAAGCAATGCAAGACAACTTATGCATGATATGAGTAATATAACCCTGCCAAGTTTGAGCATAGACCTCAGCGGGGAAATAGGACTGGTCATCTGCCTCTGAATCCTCCTCTGAGGAGCTATCTATAACCAGCAGGATGTCTGCTTTAGCAGGTAGCATTGTCTGCTCTGAAGACCTTGTTTTCACTCCAGATACTTCCATCACCGCTTCAAATGGCTGATGCACAGGAAGAGTAGTTGAATATACAAACGTTGTCGACAAATGGAATACGTAATACAAAAAAAGGATAGCATGATATAATTCACATATATGATGATTGACTAAACAACATGACATTGCATAATTCACATATATAATGCCTTGCAACAAGATAGCATTGCATAATTCACATATATAATGTCTTGCAACAAGATGGCATTGCATAATTCACATATATGGTAATTAGACACTAAATAGGTGGCATTCACACAAAGCATGTCTAAACTAAGCAAATGACATAGCAATGCAAGACACCATACACACGATATGAGCAACATAACCCTGCCAAGGTAGAGCATCCAACCTCGGGGGGGGGGGGGGATAGGACTGGTCATCTGTCTCTGAATCCTCCTCCGAGGAGCTATCCGTAACCAGCAAGATGTGCGCTTCGTCAGATAGCATAGTCTGCTCTGAAGACCTTGTTTTCACTCTAGAATTTTCCATCACCGTGTCAAATGGCTGATGCACACGAAAAGTAGTTGAATGTACTTACATTGTTGACAAATGTAATACGTAATAAAAAAAAGGATGGCATGATATAATTCACATATAAGATGACTGGCTAAGCAGGATGGCATTGCAAAATTCACATATATGATGCCTGGCTAAACAAGATGGCGTTGCATAATTCACATATACGATAAAGAAACTAAACAGATGGCATTCACACAAAACATGTCTAAACTAAGCAGATGACATATTTGATGTATAAAGTAAGCAATGCAAGGCACCATATGCATGTTATGACCAACATCAGCATGCCAAGTTAGAGCAAAGACCTCAGGGGGTAAATATGAGTGCTCTTCTCCTTCTGAATCCCCCTCAGAACAGTTATCTTCCTCTTGATTACAATCTGAAATTGGTGGAGGGGGGGCTGCCTTTGCGCCCACCATGGAGCGACGTCTGCATGAAATTTTATTGCCACGCAAGGCTTGTCTCTTTTGCTCTACATCTTCAGTTCCATTGTGTACAATAACTGACATACATAGGATTAAAACATAGTGAGATTATGTAAGGAGTGCATGCAGAAATCCAGAGTGATGGTAGCAACATGTGGATAGACCCAAAACCAATGATAATAGGCAGATAATGGCTTCAGTTAAAAAATATAGATAATGGATTCTTTACTGTTTGTTTCCCACCCAACATGAAACACATAGTAGACACCAGGGATTAACCAGATAGTAGACAGATACTATTGATTGCGGCCCCGATATGTACCCCACAACCATTTAAAAACTCAAGTTTGAGCATTAGTTTGGAGCTGACCCAGAGTCTAATCGGTGAACAGGACAATAAAGTAGCATGTAGTATTAAGCGATGCATAACGTAAGCAGACACGAAAGAGTGCGACCTCTCTTGCGGACCCGTGTAGTCCTCGAGGTCATCTGCTTAGTTGATGATGGTAATGCAGTTGTCGTGGCTGCCGGCGGCGGGGAAGAAGATCTGAGGCGGCGAAAGACAGTCTGGAGGGCGGATCCCTGCTGTGGTGGACCCTTCTGTCGTTAGAGCAGCTGAGCTGGGGTGGACGACGGCGTAGCAGGAGCGGGACAAACCACACAAGGTTTTCTTTGACAACTATCTGTAAGAGAAGTAATTCTGTAAGGGCTCGTTTGAATTGGAGGATTCTAACAATGCAGGGATAGGAAATACACAGCAATAGGATAGGAATGCATGTGCAAAGAATTTAAAATCACATGATTTCTGTCAATCTGGGTGTTTGGTTCACAGGAATTGGAAGGTCACAGGAATGAAAAGAAGCATGGTCAAATTAAGTCAAACCACAAGAAAATGTACAGTTATAATGCTATTATGCTACTATCACTTAGTCTTGTTCTTCATGAATAGGAAATTGAAAAGGAGGGCCAAGTGGATATTAAAATTCCTACGGTTTTTCTTTGAAAGAGACACTAAAGGAACAAATCCTACAGTTTTCCTTTGCTCCATTCCTTTGAAGCAAATGCATTAATAGTAGTACCATAGGAAACTTTCCAATTCCTATGTTTTTCCTTCACTTTTCCTTTCAACCACTGGTAATTCTAGTAGGCAGGATTGAACAGGCAAAAGCCTACACTCCATAAATGTTTTTGTGCTACTTGTACTACTTTGGACCCAGGCCACTACCCTACTACCTCAACTCCCAGGCCCGTCTACACATGCACAGCTCAAAAGAAATAAATAATGATGGCTTTCGAGAGAGTCCATCACGGATAGCTAAGTTGCCTGGTACCTCACTGCTTGTCATATAGTAGGAGAAACTAATCGTATTTCATGTTACTACGTGTGCTCAGTGGACAATACATATAACATGTAGAGTAAAAAAGTGATGCAACAAGTGTACAACCTCTTTGGCGAAGCCATATCGATCTCAGCATGATTGGGTTGGTCGGTGAGGATGCTCCGACTGATGTGGCTGTCGGAGGAGGGGAAGAAGATCTTAGGCGTCTGGAGATGGAGCCGAGGGTACTGCTCCACTGTGATAGAGGGTTTCATCGTTGGAGCAGCTCCGGTGAGTTGTACGACGGCGAGGCTGAAGCAGGACAAGAGAGACAACGTTAACCTGAGTGGAATTCTAATAGCATCTCCAATAGATGATGTAAAATACATACCCACAAAGTGCTAGATGTAAAATACATCAGCCGCTCATCTCTGAACTTAACTGTCGAAACTGAATTTAACTGTCGAAACTGAATTTTACTATCGAAACTGAACGCACTAGTAGCAGAAAAGCAGTAGTAGCAGCAGCAGCGCCCGGAGCAGCAGCGCGTGCGAGAGCCAGGGCAGCTGGTTGTGTAGGAGCATCTCGGGTAGCAGCTGCAGGGGCTCGAGCAAGAGCAGGATCTGCTGCTCGTGCAGCAGCAGCGCGAGCAAGAGTAGAGCAGCAGCGCAAGCAAGAGCAAGAGCGAGAGCAGCAGCGCGAGCAAGAGCAAGAGCAGACCAGGCAGGGGACCAAGAGTAAGAGCAGAGCAGCAGCGCGAGTGAGAGCCAATGCAGCAGCAGCTCCTACTGATGTGGATGTCGCCGCCGAGGGAGCGACGCCGTGGAGGAAGTGGCTGGCGACGCTGCCGTAGATGGAGCCGCGCCATGTCGGCTCGGGACCGAGCGCCGGCAGCACCGTGAGATCGAATCAAGAAGAAAATGCAGCGATTAGTGTAGAACCTCTTTGGTGGCGCCGATTAGGCCTCAACTTCATCCGAGGAATCAGTGATGATGCTACTCTTCCAGTGGTGCAGGTGAAGACGGCGGTGTGGGAATGGAGGTGGCACGAAAGATGAGGGGAACGTCGGGGTAGCTCCTTGGAGGTGGAGGACGGGGTGGCTGAACCGGCGGGACGACAAGATCGACGACGGATCCTCATCCGGTGCGGTGGATGAGGGACGTCGAGGTGTTGCTGTGGACGACGTCATCGGGGAAGAGGCTCCGGCTGGGTGGGCGGACGGAGGAGGGTGTGGGGCTTCGCGGGTTTTTGCGGCCTCGGTGTACTAATGGGGGGCGGAGGGGATGGGAGGCGGAAGCATGGCTTAGGGACGCGCTTGTCCGAAATGTGGGGTAAGTTATGAAAGTAGCGCCGCCGATTTGAACTAGGTGGTTATTTTGGTTCAGGGGTATCACGGGAATTTCGCGTGTCGGGATTTGGCAGGAGGTGGGAGTTTTTGCGCGCGTTGTAATTTTGGGATAGCAAGGCGCGGGTTGAGATGGAGGGAATTTTAGGAGCACAACGAGACAAAGAGATATCTTAAAATTTTGGGATAACAAGGCACGGGTTGAAATTTCCGGACAAGCCTAATGTGTCAATTCGCACTTCCCTCAACGAAAAAACAAAAAGAAATCAATGCGCACCACACAAGAGAGTCTAGTCCCATGTACTGTACCAAATCAATTCGCACTACAAATGCCATTCAAAACTTTGAATCCATGTTATGTTCAATTAAAATATTTTGCTACGTGTATAATGCATGCAACCTGCTTGTCAAATGAACATTTTAGTGCATTTTAAACGTATATACTACCGCTTCAATATGAACTAAATTTGAATTCGTTTCTCTATTTGAATAAGATCTACAATCATGATTGTTGTCAAGTTAAACCATTTGAATTCATTTCTCTATTTTAATAAGATCTACAATCATCATTATTGTCAAGTTAAACCATCGTTTGTATATTATCTTCACAGCACACCACATGATTACACTCGAGTTAGATATGAACTATGTGTACTATATGAACTCGAACTCAATTTTTTGAATCCACTTTATGTTGATTTCATATCACAGTACATTTCAAGCTCTAGCTAGATCTTCATAGTCTAAACCATGTCTCATATGTATAATGTGTTTATCACATAATGTATGGTGCCCCGCCCCCTACGCCTACAAGTATTTAGATGTGAGTTGCAAACGCCACACATTATCACAAATTCAAATAAAATGTGAGATTGTTCGATATATAGTATGGTTTAGATTGTTCAATATTTAGTTGTGAGCTGCAAACGCCACACATTATCACAAATTAAAATAAAATGTGAGATTGTTCAATATATAGTATGGTTTAGATTATTCGATATTTTGCTGTGAGTTGCAAACGCCACACATTATCACATTATGGTATAACATGTCCAAAACCACACCACGTGTATCACTACTATATTCATGCATGCATAGGTTTATAACACTATGATCTCCTATTCAAATATATGAATCCACTTTCATATCGAATTATGATCTTTGTTAGTCTCTTACACCCACGCAATCCTCTAACCTTTGTAGCTAGCACTAACTTTCTCTCGTGCATGCACACGCCCTCCTCGCCCTCCCCCTCCCTCAGCATTCTATCCATTGCGCACATTCATTTTTTTCTTTACGTCGTTCGCCCATGGTCTCCACAACTCCTTTCCGACACACACCGATCGATAAACCTCTCCAGCGATGTTTGCCTACCACATACACACGCACTTTCTATCTCCTCCTTTCTGTGTCCATGCCTCGTGTCTCTCATACGGCCCCACACACGTGTAAACTCTCGCCCCTCTTTTCATCGATCTCACAATCGCACACTCCTCCCCCTATCTAGCTAGTAGGCCTCTCATACCACCTCCTAGCTCAATCTCTCTCTCTCTCTATCCGTCTCTCTCGGCCTTATTTGCCTCTAACAAATGGATGTACACCGACCGATCTTCCGGTATACATATAGCTAGCTAGGTCATTTATAACTCGTTTTCCCCATGCGTCGATCGATCTACCTCATTACTTATGTCTCTCCCTTCCTCCGACACACAACAATTGATCTATCGATCTAGTTAGGTCTGCTTACCAAACACATGGTCCCCCTTCATCATCCATGCATGCCTCCCGACACATCTATCACGCACACGTAGACACAGAAACACATCCCCACAATTCTTGATAATATTGCAGTTGTACCCACAGTTTGTCTTGTAGGCCTCTCCCACCATCTTCGAGAAGCAACTCCACCACCCCTCCGGCACTCTACCTCTCTCTCTCTCTCTCTCCCTCTCTCTCTCTCTCTATGTCCCAACCTATTCCCCGTCCTTCACTTATGTATGGATGTCGACCGATCTCCCTCAAGACATAGCTAGGTCTCTCCTTCTCAACACATATACGAGTCGATCTACCTCTCTAGTTAGGTCTGTGCCTCCCCCCCACACACTGATACATCGAGCGCTCTAGTCATGTCTCCCTGCCACACAGAAACTTGCCCTGTGCACTCTAGTCATGTTCCGGTAGGTCAGTCGCCCTATATATTTGACATGCACACACACAATTTCGATAGCTCTCTTCATCGACCTCGCACCCACACACTTGATCCTCTCTTTAACTCTCTCGATATCTATGACCCCTCCCTCTCTTCTCATGGATCGCCCCCTCTATATATGATATAGATAGGCCTCTATTTCACACACATTGCATATGTCAAATTTTTGTTTGAGATATCATCGACACATATTCCCACAAATACATTCACGAAATCACCCCCCATAACAAAAAACACTCACGAAAGCACACGCCATCTCTCTAGGTTTGTATCTCTCTCACACACACCCACGTAGGTTGGGGATGTGCACGAAGAGAAGAGGTGCACGCACGGCGCATGTACTCCCGTCTCTTTCCCAACCACACCCGCGCGGGTACACGGTGGAGCTCATTTCTGTAAGAAAAGGCAGCCCACGTGGTAATTTGACACGTGTACTGGTTGTCCACTTGATGGACGATCATGTACCATGGGTGAACAAACAAAATGCGACTTGATGCATTATTTTAAAAAAGAGGCAAACCATGTGGGTCCTACCTTAGAGGCAAGGCTCTATACACTGGAGATGCTCTGCATTACTTTTGATGTGTCCCGTCAACTCGCAGAACAAGGAGAAGCTTGCTTAGTACGCCCTCTCCCCCGCCCATGGGCGAGGTGGCTTGCAGAGTCGCAGGACGAGGAGAAGCTTTGCTTACTACGCCTATGCCTGCTCCCTCGCCCACGCGCGCGGTGGCTCGCAGGACGAGGAGAAAATTTTACTACTCCCTCCGTTAGACGTATATACACTCCTCGTCCCTACCTTGGTTAGAGAGATTATCATATTGTTTGAAATATATGTCTTTTAGCAGATTTCAATATGAACTATGTGTACTATATGAACTCGAACTCGATTATTTGAATCCACTTTATGTTGATTCCAAATCACAGTACATTTCAAGCTCTAGCTAGATCTTCATAATCTAAACCATGTCTCATATGTATAATGTGTTTATCACATAATGTATGGTGCCCCGCCCCCTACACCTACAAGTATTTAGGTGTGAGTTGCAAACACCACACATTATCACAAATTCAAATAAAATGTGAGATTGTTCGATATATAGTATGGTTTAGATTGTTCGCTATTTAGTTGTGAGCTGCAAACGCCACACATTATCACAAATTCAAATAAAATGTGAGATTGTTTGATATATAGTATGGTTTAGATTGTTTGATATTTAGCTGTGAGTTGGAAACGCCACACATTATCACATTATGGTATAACATGTCCAAAACCACACCACGCGTATCACTGCTATATTCATGCATGCATAGGTTTATAACACTATGATCTCTTATTCAAATATATGAATCCACTTTCATATCAAATTATGATCTTTGTTAGTCTCTTACACCCACACAGTCCTCTAACCTTTGTAGCTAGCACTAACTTTCTATCGTGCATGCACACGCCCTCCTCGCCCTCCCCCTCCCTCAGCATTCTATCCATCGCGCACATTCATTTTTTTTCTTTAGGTCGTTCTCCCACGGTCTCCACAACTCCTTTCCGACACACACCGATTGATAAACCTCCCCAGCGATGTCTGCCTACCACATACACACGCACTTTCCATATCCTCCTTTCTGTGTCCATGCCTCGTGTCTCTCATACTGTCCCACACATGTGTAAACTCTCGCCCCTCTTTTCATCGATCTCAGAATCGCACACTCCTCCCCCTATCTAGCTAGTAGGCCTCTCGCACCACCTCCTAGCTCCATCTCTCTCTCTATCTGTCTCTCTGGGCCTTATTTGCCTCTAACAAATGGATGTACATCGACCGATCTCCCGGTATACATATAGCTAGGTAGGACATTTATAACTTGTTTTCCCCACGCGCCGATCGATCTACCTCATTAGTTATGTCTCTCCCTTCCTCCGACACACAACAATTGATCTACCCATCTAGTTAGGTCTGCTTACCAAACACATGGTCCCCCTTCATCATCCATGCATGCCTCCCAACACATCTATCACGCACACGCACACACAGAAACACATCCTCACTCTTCTTGATAATATTGCAGTTGTACCCACAGTTTGTCTAGTAGGCCTCTCCCACCATCTCTGAGAAGCAGCTCCACCCCCCCTCCGGCACTCTACCTCTCTCTCTCTCTCTCTCTCTCTCTCTTCCTCTTTCTCCCTCTCTCTCTCCCCCCCTCTCTCTCTATGTCCCAACCTATTCCCCGTCCTTCACTTATGTATGGATGTCGACCGATCTCCCTCTAGACATAGCTAGGTCTCTCCTTCTCAACACACATACGAGTCAATCTACCTCTCTAGTTTGGTCTCTGCCTCCCCCCCCACACCGATACATCGAGCGCTCTAGTCATGTCTCCCTGCCACACAGAAACTTGCCCTGTGCGCTCTAGTCACGTTCCGGTAAGTCAGTCGCCCTATATCTTTGACGTGCACACACACAATTTCGATGGCTCTCTTCATCAATCTCGCACCCACACACTTGATCCTCTCTTCGACTCTATCGATATCTATGACCCCTCCCTCTCTTCTCGTGGATCGCCCCCTCTATATATGATATAGATAGGCCTCTATTTCACACACATTGCATGTGTCAAATTTTTGTTTGAGATATCATCGACACATATTCCCACAAATACATTCATGAAATCACCCCCCATAACAAAAAACACTCACGAGCGCACATGCCATCTCTCTTGGTTTGTATCTCTCTCTCTCACACACACACGTAGGTGGGGGACATGCACGAAGAGAAGAGGTGCACGCACGGCGCACGTACTCCCGTCTCTTTCTCAACCACACCCGCGTGGGTACACGGTGGAGCTCATTTCTGTACGAAAAGGCAGCCCACGTGGTAATTTGACACGTGTACTGGTTGTCCACTTGATGGAGGATCGTGTACCACAGGTGAACAAACAAATTGTGACTTGACACGTTATTTTAAAAAAGAGGCAAACCATGTGGGTCCTACCTTAGAGTGTCGTGGGAAATCACGGCCACCTATGGGGCCATCAGCCCCTTTTGCTTCGGCGTGGGGGGGGGGGCGCTGAGCACATTGCACAAAGAGCGGAGGACCGTAGCGCAGCACGACAGAGATCACACGGGCAGTTTTTCCCAGGTTCGGGCCGCCGTGAGGCGTAAAACCCTACTCCTGCTTTGGTGGATTGATGGTGGATTGTGGTGGAAACACAGCGCTCTTGCCTGGCAGGGTTGCCTCGGGGTGAGAGCAGCTACGCACGTACGAGTGTACAAGGTTCCGAACCCCTTCTCTGGTTGCCATGGCCCTCCTTTTATAGATCAAGGGGTTACCACAGTGGCAAATCAGTCATTGTGTACTAATTAGATAGCAAATAGTGCTATCATACCTAACTCTGCAAGCAGAGCAGAGTGCATTAAATGCACCACTTAGTGTCACATCGTAGCCCGCCCGGCAAGCCTTGCCGGGCTGCTCGGCCACCTTTTCGCCTATCTGCCTGACACGTCTCTGGACGGGTGTCATTTGGAGGTGGTTTCCTCAGGAAATGGCTGTCATGTGTCGAATAACAGCCACTTAGTCACTTGGGGGCTTGACACCGCACCGATCGATGACTTGCGTCGCTGTGAGGTGGAGCGGTGAAGCCTTGGCGGGGTAGTTTGCTTTTGTAGTGCCCGGCAGGCCTGCCGGGATGGTCTTGAGGCTTGTCTTCGGGGCCACCTCATCCTCGCCAAGCTCGCCTGCCCGGCAAGGGAGGTTTTTCCTTAGCAGTGTCTTGATCTTCTTACTCTGCCCTTTGATTCCTCAAAGAGCCATCTCTCCTTTCTTGGTCTGGACTTGGATGTTGCAACCTTGCTCTTTTAGGCCTGTGCACGGTCTGGGCAATAGACCCAGGGTTTGTTGCACTGACAGGAGCCCCCGGACCAGGCCCGAACGCGCTGTCGGGCGTCATCGGGGTAGGCCCTATCTAGTGCATAGGCAAAAGGGTAGCAGTTGCGTCGTCTTTTGAGATCTTCCTTGCTTCTTCATTAACCTGAGCCCAGGTCAGTTTCCAGTTCTTCCGCACATCGTGTAACGCCAATTGTGGTGGGGCCATCCTTGTAATGGCCCGTGAATGACTTTAACACACGGGCGAGTAACTGCCAATTCACTCTCCCCACCACGCCCTTATCCTTGGCCACGTATGCTGCATGCATTGAGTGGGGTAGGTAATGGAGGCGCGTGGTGTGGGAGACCGTCAAGGCAGGGGCCCGGTCTTCTTGGGTTGGTGGAGAGGGACGATGGTCACCCATCGACGGATCAGCCCCTAGGCCGCCTATAAAAGGGGGCGGGGGGGAGCGGAAATGCTCATCCACACACCTCCTCTCGCCATTTCCTTCCCTTTTCTTGCAATGTTGAGAGAAAGAGACCGGGGCCAGGCCCCGGGCTCGAGCTTGGGGTCGATGATGCCGAAAGCTTGTGAAGGTGCCTGGGGAGTGAGCTTGGTCCGGGGCCAAAAGGGGTGCGACAGTCGTGCCACTCGCAGTGCAGGAGACGCCAGGCTCTTCCCCTGTGGGGGCGTGCTTGTCCCCTCCGCCCGGGTCGGCCGTCTGGCGGGTAGTGATAGCCCCTGCCGCGGACCACTCCAGGTTCCTGCTCAGACGCCGGAGCTCTTAGGGGTTCCGGCATCTGTCAGGGGTGCAGCGCTCGGGTCCCTTGGTAATCCCAGCACTGTCCCCTTTGGTGAAGTCGGGGCAAATGTTGAAGACGGCGGCATCTTCCTGCCCCCAAGGTGGGGAAGCGATGCTCCTCGCGCGTCTCAGACGCCGCCGTCGCCCGCAGCTTCTCCGGGGGAGGCAACGGCTCAAGGTGCGAGCGTCCCCCTGGAACGGTGGTGATGAAGAAAGATCGAGGGAAGACAGAGAAGGCAGGTGGCAGGGCGTCAGGTCAGAGTACGATGGCACCGACGCCTTCGTCTTGTATTGCCGATCTGCTGCCTCGTCTTTCTGCTCTTCCCCTCCCTCCCCGGCACCATCATCACCGGCCCCTTGGTTGCCGGGGAGGGGGCCGCTCTCTTGGTGCCTTCGCCTCCTCCAGTAGTCTTCCAGCTGAGCTCCGGTGGTTCTCCCCGCCGGTGCTTTTTGCTGGAGCTTCTGGCTAGTCCTGGAGGTGGTGACCAAGGCACCGCCGAGCTGCTCATTCTGCCCCTCTCCTTCGCAGCCTTGCCACTCTCGATCTTGTCAGGCTGCTCCCGGCAGGTCCTGACGGGGTCGAGTGGGGCATCTTGCTCAGGCACTCCTTTTGCCCTCTTCCTCTTCCACCGCTGTGCCTAGGAGGAGAGGGACAAGAAAGGGATTACAGGGCACTTATCTTTTTTCAATCTAAAACATGTAGGCATTTGCCAAACTTAGTCTAAATAATGTAATCTTCCTTATCCTTGTTTGTGTTCTGTAAGACCTGTACTTGTTGGTCAGCATATTAATGAAAAAGACAAACTTTGCCGGGCACTCGTGCATGTAACATATCCATGCAGAGGTGGGATGCCTCTATACGTTCAAGTAAACAAGTTATCTTCGGCAAGCTATCCTGCCGGTACCCTCAAATTGTTGCCATGGGGCTAAGCCTATCGGGCACAAATCATGAAGAGGGACCAGCCCCCTGCCAAGCCTTCCTCGCCAAAGGCCACTGCGACCATCCTGTCCGAAGCAACGTTCGAGTCAAAGGATGGGAGCACCTAAGTTTTGAAGGTGGCGAGGTTTTCATATGCATAAGTTTCTGCTTACAGAACACATAAGGATAAGAAGAGAACTTATCTGTTTGGCTTGCCGAGGATCATCACGTAGGCTTGTCTTCATTTCTTCTCTTTTGGGACCGAGTCCACGGCAAGAACCCTGCAACCTTATGCAGATGAAAACCTCATGTGACCTCATCTACATGATCATGCTATGCTCATGATATGCTTATGCATGCATGCAAGTTTTGGGCCCCCCACCGCTTCATTTATTTCTGTTGCTCAGGGTCTGTGCCTGGCTTTGTAGAAGGGGTTACATGCAACAGTGGCAAGGCCTGTACAAAAGGGTGGCTGCCAGGCAGGGCCCGACAACCACGCCTTACGGGTAGAACTTACGGAGATGCTCAATGTTCCATGAGTTTTGCAATTGAATGCCATCTCCGGTCTCCAGACGGACTGCGCCAGGTCTGGTGACTCGTACTACCCGGTAAGGGCCTTCCCACTTCGGCGTCAACTTGTTTGTACCCTTGGCGGACTGAACACGCCTAAGGACAAGGTCGCCTTCCTCAAAACCCCGGGCACGAACCCTGCGGCTGTGATAGCGACGCAGGGCTTGCTGGTAGCATGCAGCATGCGTAGCGGCCCGGAGACGGTTCTCCTCAAGTAGCATAGCGTCGTCACGCCGGTGCCATTCCTGTGCTACTTCATCGTAGGCAAGCACTCGAGGAGACCCGGATATGAGTTCCGTGGGGATAACTGCTTCTGCCCCATAGACTAGGGAGAAGGGAGTCTGCCCGGTAGCTCGATTTGGTGTCGTTCTGAGGGACCAAAGAACCACCGACAGCTCATCGATCCATCGCCTGCCACACTTCTGCAGTCTATCAAATGTTCTTGTCTTGAGGCCTCGCAGCACTTCAGCGTTCGCCATCTCAGCTTGTCCGTTGCTTCTGGGATGGGTGACAGAGGCAAATGAGATCTTGCTTCCGAGGGCATGAACATATTGCATGAAGGCGCGGCTCGTGAATTGGATGCCATTGTCAGTGATGATCCGGGCAGGGACTCCGAAGTGGCACACCAATCCTTTCAAGAACTTGATAACTGACTGAGCAGTCACCTTCCTCGCGGGCTCCACCTCTGGCCACTTTGTGAACTTGTCGATAGTGACGAACAAGAACTCAAAGCCCCCGGTAGCACGGGGGAAGGGGCCCAAGATATCGAGCCCCCATACCGAGAAGGGCCATAATAAAGGGATCGTCTGAAGAGCTTGGGCAGGCTGATGAATGTTCTTGGAGTGGAACTGGCAGGCTTCACATTTGGTGATGAGCTCAACTGCATTTTGGAGGGCTGTGGGCCAATAGAAACCTTGCCGGAAGGCTTTTCCATCCAGGGCCCTTGATCCAATGTGTGAGCCGCACATACCTTTGTGCATCTCTGCCAACAGTTCCTCTCCTTCCTCCCGGCAAATGAACTTCAATTTCACACCATTGGGCCTCCTTCTGTATAGTGTGTCATTGACAAACTGATACATACTGGCCCTCCGGGCTACTCTTTCAGCTTCTTCTTGCTCTTCGGGGAGTTCTCTAGTTTGGAGGAAATGGACTATGTGCCCTGCCCAAGTTGGGGCCAGGGGCTCGACAACAAGGACCAGTGGCACCTCCTCATTCGCAAGAGCGCACTTCTCGACCGCAGGGACCGGTGGTCTGGCGGGATGGTGCAGCTCACTAATCGAAGGGGAGTTGTTCCCGCCAAGCTCTCTGCCGGGAACCTCGGGAGGCTCTGCCAGGTGAGGCTTGCCGGAGTCCAGTTTCCTCCTCTTTCTAGCCATTGTTGCCGGGGATACGGAGGGTTGAGTCAGATGGAGAACAAAAGTCCCTGGTTCCACAGGGAGTTTTTGCGTAGCGCACTTCGACAGATGATCAGCGATGCTGTTTTCCGCACGGGGTACGTGCTCTGTTTGTAATCCGTCAAAGCGCTCCTCCAACTTTCTCACTTCCTCAACGTATGCCTCCATCAATGGACTTTGGTAATCCTTGTTGACTTGTCTCACCACAAGCTGTGAATCTCCGCAGATGATCAGCTTCTTGATTCCCAGTTTTGTTGCAATCCTGAGCCCGACAAGGAGCCCTTCATACTCTTCAGTATTGTTGGTAGCCTTCTTCCGGGGAAAGTGCATCTGGACGACGTACTTAAGGTGCTCCCCAGTGGGAGTGACAAGAAGCACGCCAGCCCCTGCACCTTGTAGGGAGAAGGCACCATCAAAATAAATTATCCATTCTTGGGGCGCTTCCTTGCCGGGAATGACTGTCTCCAATACCTCTTCATCAGGAGTTGGTGTCCACTCTGCGATGAATTCTGCTAGTGCTCTGCTCTGAATGGTTGATGTGCTTTCAAACTTCAAACCAAAGATAGACAACTCCAAAGCCCATTCCACAATCCTGCCCGAGGCCTCAGGGTTTTGGAGTATGCGTTGCAAGGGGAAACGGGTGACAACTGTGATCTCGTGGTCTTGGAAGTAGTGGCGCAGTTTCCTTGAGGCCATGATGAGGCCAAAAATCAGCTCTAGCATGCCAAAGTACCTCGATCTAGCCCCCTGCAACAGGGAGCTGACAAAGTACACTGGGCGCTGCACCACTTTCTTCTTTGTCGTGACCAAAGAACTGCTTTCGCTGCCCTGCCTTTCTTCGCTCTGGCCTGACTCTGGCCTTGTTGGGATAGGTCCACTTTCTTCTCCAGAGGGAATAGTGGTTGTGGTTGCCGCATCATCCACTTCCCGCTGTGCCACCAGTGCCGCACTGACCACTTGATTGGTTGCCGCCAAGTATAGCAGCAACGGCTCTTGTGGTTTGGGAGCGACCAAGGTGGGCACAGAGGAAAGATAGGTCTTCAAATCTTGCAGCGCAGCGTCTGCCTCCGGGGTCCACTCCATAGGTCCTGCCTTCTTCAAGATTTTGAAGAACGGCAAGGCGTGTTCGGCAGACTTGGAAATGAAACTTGCTCAGTGCAGCCACGCATCCTATCAAACGCCTCACGT
The DNA here is from genome assembly GCA_011799875.1 of Thinopyrum elongatum. Classification (NCBI taxonomy): domain Eukaryota; kingdom Viridiplantae; phylum Streptophyta; class Magnoliopsida; order Poales; family Poaceae; genus Thinopyrum; species Thinopyrum elongatum. Next base: position 257,885,420 of record CM022297.1, read on the forward strand.
CCTTGACTGTCTTGGGTGCTTGAATCGGAGGGGACGCCAAACACACACTTCTCCGGGTTCAGCTTCAAGTTGATCTTACGTAGATTGGCAAAGGTTTCTTCCAAATCCTGGATGAGGGTTGATCTGTCCTTGGTATTGACCACAATATCATCCATGTAAGCCTCAATGTTTCTGTGTAGCTGGGACTCAAAGCCAATTTGTACTGCTCTTGCAAAGGTGGATCCAGCGCTCTTTAGCCCGAAGGGCATCCGTACAAAGCAGTACGTGCCACACGGGGTTATGAACATGGTTTTCTCCTCGTCTTCCTTGGACATGAAGATCTGGTGGTATCCGGAGTAGGCATCCAGAAAGGAAAGAAGGTCACACCCGGAAGTGGAATCCACAATCTGGTCGATGCGCGGCAAGGGGAACGGGTCCTTCGGGCATGCCTTGTTCAGATCCGTAAAATCTATGCAAAGCCTCCATTTCCCATTTGCCTTGTGCACCACCACTGGATTTGCCAACCATGTGGGGGTGCAACACTCCCTGACCAAACCAGCTGCTTCAAGCATCTTGATTTCCTCGGCAATAAACTGTTGCCGCTCCAAAGCTTGTTTCTGGACCTTCTACTTGACGGGCCGGGCATGCAAGCAGATAGCAAGGTGGTGCTCGATTACCTCCCTGGGAACACCGGGGATGTCAAATGGTTACCAGGTAAACACATCAACATTCGCCCGCAAGAAGGCAACGAGCGCGCTTTCCTATTTGTCGTTGAGGGCGGCACTGATAGTGAAGGTACCATCAGCGCCAACCAGCCCTGCCGGGACCTTCTTCACAGCAGGCATAGCAGCTTTGGATCTCTTGCTATTGGAACTCTCCGGCAAGTCATCGACAGGCGCAACGCACTCCGGAGAGGCACGCTTCCTAGATTCCTTGCTGGCATCCTTGCTAGCTCTCTTCATTTTCTTACTTTCCTTGGCAGGAACACTGGCTTCCGCGGCCTTCGCCGCGACTGCTTCCCGGTACATCTTGTCCACGCATATGACTATGTCTTTCTGATCTGATGGAATGGAAATGACTCCTATCGGCCCTGGCATCTTCAAGGTGTTGTAGGCATAGTGGGATGCCGCCATGAACATGGCCAGTGCTGGGCAACCAAGGATTCCGTTGTACGGCAAGGGGAGGTCAACCACATCAAACACGATCTTCTCAATCTGGTAGTTTAACTCCCCCCCGAACGTCACCGGCAGCGTGATCTTTCCTTTAGGATGACTCCTATCGGGGTTGATTCCTTGGAACATGCCAGTAACCTTGAGCTCCTCATCTGCTATCTAAAGTTTGCTGAGGACCTTCGGAGATATCAGATTCAACCTGGCCCCGCCGTCAACCAACATCTTTGTGACTTTGAGGTTGCGTATTGTTGGTGAGACCAACAATGGCAAGCACCCTACCGCAGTGGTGCGATTAGGGTGATCCTCTTCGTCAAAGATGATGGGCGTGCGAGACCACTTGAGCGGCTTCCGAGAATCTGCCGCTGGCTCCATGGCATTGACTTCACGTGCCCATTATTTAAGTTGGCAGTGAGAGGAGTGCAGAGATGCACCCCCGTTAACGCACAAGGCGTCAGTGGCTTTCTAGAACTCCTGCTCGCTGGTTTCCTCTTCATCTCCCTCATCGGTCTCATCATTGCAATCCTTCTTCTCACGGCCTCTGGCGGGTTTTCCTTGATTCTGAGGAGCCTTGCCGAGGCGGCTTACTCCGCCGCCACGGCCCTTCCCGCCAGTACCATCCTGATTTTTCTCCTTATCACGCTTCTCGTACTCAGCCCTCTGCTTCTTGACGAGCTGCTCAACCTGATGGCACTCCTGAAGGTCATGGCCCTTGGTCCTATGGATCTTGCAATATGGCCCCTCACCTTTCCCGGCCTTCTCGGCAGCCGCAGCTGCCCGGTAGTCAGTGCACGCGACAACCTCCTTGCCGGGGGCTTTGGCCTTGGCCTTCTTGCCGGTACTAGGTGTGCTTGATCCTTCGACGGCCATCACAACTTTCTCCTTGCGCTTCCTATTGCGTTTCTTGTTCTTCTTCTGGCTGGTGGCATCGTCGTCATTGTCTGAATCGATGTCGACGCCGTACTCTTCGCCAGGAAGTCGCCTTCCCTCCTCTATGAGAGCACACTTATCCACCAGTGTGTATAACTCATTCACAGTCCTGGGCAGCCGCACGTTCATTTTGGAATGTATCTTGCGGTTGCGCATGTTGGACTGGAATGTAGCTATCACGGCTGCCAGGTGGATGTCTGGGATGTTCCTGTGCACTCGACTGAACCTTTGCATGTACTTCCGTAGGGTCTCCCATTCCTTCTGCGGGAGGAGCTGCAGATCGCTGGGCCGCCCTGGTTCTTGATGGCCGCCCGTAAAGGCGCCAACAAATTCATGGCATAGGTCAGCCCAAGTTGAAATGGAGTTCTCCGGCAGGTGCATCAGCCAAGACCTCACATTTGGCTTGAGTGCCAAAGGGAAGTAGTTGGCGAACACCTTCTCGTCTCTTCCCCCGGCAGCCTGAACAGCGATAATTTAGATGCTCAGGAACTCTGCCGGGTTCAATCCCCCATCGTACTTCTCTGGTATCTCCGGCTTGAATGTGCGGGAAGATGGCCAACGGACTTGCCGTAGCTCACGAGTGAACGCGGGGCACCCAACCTCGAAAGGTAGGCACCCACCCTCATCGGGCGCAAGCTCGTCGACGTCGAGGCCATCACGCCTATCAGACTGGCAGTGGGTATCGCGGCGTTGCTCGACGGTGACGCGCGCGCCTTCCCCTCACCTGTCTTCCTGGGCTTGCCACTGGTCCCAACGCGCTCGAGGGCCGGACGAAGCCATCGAGACGTCGTCGGGTTCTTGATCGCGTGGCTCTGGTCGTGGCCCTTGCGCAGGCTGCCGCGGAGGGGACTGCACCGTGGGGTGGCCCCCTCGGCATGGCCAGCCACGCGGGCCATTGTCGTCGCCTGGGGAGGCTGTGGCGGGCCAGCTCGCTGTGATCCTCCCGCCTTGACGAAACCAACCAGGCTTTGAATGGTGGCCCTCCACTCATCCATCTGATCGGCTACCGGCGGAAATCTCAACAGCAGTTGGGCCCGCGCCATAGCCTTCGGAGCGGTGCTTGGCATGGATGACGATGTAGATCGTTGCGTCACCTGGCTCCTTACGGTGGCAGTAAATAGCTGTGCCGTGTCCTCGCCGTCATGAGCTCGTGGCTATGGCGGCATGGTGACGAGGTGGAGGCGCTTGAGGGCCAGCGGCTTCATTTGGCGCATCGACTGGGTCGGCTCGCTCCGGGAGTGGCGCATGCCCTACAGCCGCGCCCATAGCGGGAGTGACCGGAGGGTTGCGATTTGCCCCAGAGTGAGAGCCGCCACTGCGGCTGTGCGTTTCGGCCAGGCGGAGAGGTGCAGACAGAATGATTTCTCCACCCATACCTTGTGGAGCGTGGCCACTGGGGTGCTGTTGGTGCTGTACTTCCTTGGTGCCTTCTGCTCTCATTTCTGCCGCAGGGGAGGTGGTGACAACGCTGCCCGCGCCGGCCACATCCCCCCCAGCGTCCATGTATTCGTGCGTCCTCATAGCCCCCGCGGCGTCGGCGGCCTCGTGCAGCGGGGCCTTCGAGGTGGACGAGTGGGCTGTAGCACCGGGCTTCTTCTTGGGCACCCTGAACGATGGAGCCGTCGATGAAGATGATGCGCTGCGTACGCTTCTCGGGTTCGCGCAAGCGCAGCCCCCTACCTGGCGCGCCAAAGATGTCATGGGAAACCACGGCCACCTATGGGGCCATCAGCCCCTTTTGGTTCGGTAGGGGGGCTGAGCACATTGCACAAAGAGCGGAGGACCGTAGCGCAGCACGACAGAGATCACACGGGCAGTTTTACCCAGGTTCGGGCCGCCGCGAGGCGTAAAACCCTACTCCTGCTTTGGTGGATTGATGGTGGATTGTGGTGGAAACGCAGCGCTCTTGCCCGACAGGGTTGCCTCGGGGCGAGAGCAGCTACGCGCGTACGAGTGTACAAGGTTCCGAACCCCTTCTCTGGTTGCCATGGCCCTCCTTTTATAGATCAAGGGGTTACCACATTGGCAAATCAGTCATTGTGTACTTATTAGATAGCAAACAGTGCTATCATACCTAACTCTGCAGGAAGAGCAGAGTGCATTAAATGCGCTGCTTAGTGTCACATCGTAGCCTGCCCGGCAAGCCTTGCCGGGCTGCTCGGCCACCTTTTTGCTTCTCTGCCTGACACGTCTCTGGACGGGTGTCATTTGGAGGTGGTTTCCTCAGGAAATGGCTGCCATGTGTCGAATAACAGCCACTTAGTCACTTGGGGGCTTGAAACCGCACTGATCGATGACTTGCATCGCTGTGAGGTGGAGCGGTGAAGCCATGGCGGGGTAGTTTGCTTTTGTAGTGCCCGGCAGGCTTGCCGGGATGGTCTTGAGGCTTGTCTTCGAGGCCACCTAGTCCTCGCCAGGCTCGCCTGCCCTGCAAGGGAGGTTTTTCCTTAGCAGTGTCTTGATCTTCTTGCTCTGCCCTTTGATTCCTCAAAGAGCCATCTCTTCTTGCTTGGTCTAGACTTGGATGTTGCAACCTTGCTCTTTTAGGCCTGTGCACGGTCTGGGCAATAGACCCAGGGTTTGTTGCACCAACATAGAGGCAAGGCTCTATACACTGGAGATGCTTTGTATTACTTTTGATGTGTCCTGTCAACTAGCAGAACGAGGAGAAGCTTGCTTAGTATGCCCTCTCCCCCGCCCACGGGCGCGGTGGCTCGCAGAGTCGCAGGACGAGGAGAAGCTTTGCTTACTACGCCTACGCCCGCTCCCTCGCCCACGCGCGCGGTGGCTCGCAGGACGGGGAGAAAATTTTACTACTCCCTCCATTAGACGTATATACACTCCTCGTCCCTACCTTGGTTAGAGAGATTATCATATTGTTTGAAATATATGTCTTTTAGTAGATTTCAATATGAACTACTAGTACATACTCCAAACACTGATGTACATAGACATATTTTAGAGTGTAGATTCACTCATTTTGCTCCGTATGTAGTCCATATTGAAACGGACGTAGTACTAGTACGCACTCTCCCTCGCCCCTCGACCCTCGCCCACGTGGTGGACGTGCAGCAATTCATTCGGTCTCAGATAGACAGAACCATATACTATAGTACCAGTATTGCTCGACTTCCCGAAGAGGCGAAGAGCCAAGCGCAAGGTTAATATTTTTGAGATGCCAAGCGCAAGGTTTATAGGAGAACGAGTAGTAGTAGTACTAGTAGTACGTACTATACCAGTGGTACATACTGTATGAGGAAGAAGGCAACAAGAATGTATGTTTTGCATGACAATCTCTTCTTACAGGACGTGCTATACCTAGTGGACCTCATTGTTGCAATGGGAGTACTATCATAGATGGCACGATTCAGAGTGGTGCGCAGCGGGAATAATTTGGAGCTGCTTAGTCTTAAACCCCATGAAGAAGTCCCATCAAAAGGAATAGCCATCCTCTACACGTGCTCCTATGTAAAATGAGTAAATGAGACAAAAAGAGAAAGAGACAAAGTAAAAAAAATCACCAGCCTTAGAGCGAGCCCTATTGTATCAGTGAATGATATTTCCACGTCGTGATTGACATGGCTATATTATTAACCATGTTGCGGAGGTAGAAGCGGATTTTTATTTATTTGCGGAGGTAGCAGCGGATGGATATTCAACGAGGAGTGAAATGATGGCTGCTTCCTCGGTCAAACATAGAGAAAGGTGGGCCTCGTGATTTGACGGCTTATTAGTCAATATTACTGCCTATACTCTTTGCCCATATAATAACTGTGTGGTAGAGTACTAGTGGGCTATACTTAACCATGCTGGAAGAGAAGAGGTGCACGCACCCACGCACGTAGTACTAGTAGCACTCTTTGCGTCTCCCCCAACCACACACTTGACACGGTGGAGCTCATTTCTGTACGATGATGCAACCCACGTGATAATTTGACGCATCTAGTAGTAGTTACTCACTTAATGGAGGACCGGGAACCATGCATGAACGGTGCCGCATCCTTTATAAATAAAGTTTTTTTTTCTTCAGTGGCACGTACGCAATATAAATAGGTTCATATGGAGAGAAAAAGAAACCGCTCCACTATATACATAGCCAGGACGAGCCTACACGGTTGCTTGCTGGGGTTGATCTCTTCACACTCTCTCGCCCAAAACGACTATGGCCACATCTCTAACATCCGGGCGGATCACGTCCGTCAGGGGAAGGGGTGGATGCTTTGTGTAGATGCGGTTGCCATCGCCGATGGCGAAAACCCACTATCGGCGCGTCCCGATCAGGTGTCCCCGCCATTCTCTCTCACAAAGTCGGTGCGGTTGCCTTCGTCCCTTGCTCACTGCCGCGACGTGGGCAGTTGTTGCCTCCCGCCGCCCTCCTCTAAGCTAGCTACATCCTGACATCCCTCAGGTACAACTTCCTTTACAGCCGGCTTGCACCACTGCCCCAGCTGCCCACATCGCTCCATGTGGATATTTCTCTACTTCTTTGCCCCACACGTACCTCTACTGGCTTCTACTGTATTTGTGATGAGTTTATGTCTCATCAACTAGTCCCACTAGTCTTATTCTAATCACACTTCTTCAATTTCTTTGCCACACTGATGCTCAGCTCGATTTTAGTGAAACTGCACAAAATGATCCGACGGTCAAAGGGTTGCAAACCTCATTTCTTCGGAAGGTTCAACGTCGCCAGCAAATTAAAGCCTGGTTAGGGTTTAGGTTTCAAGGCGTAGGGACTGCATGGATCATTTTTTTCTTTAGTTGTCTCTGTTGCAAAATAAGTGTCAACTTTAGTAGTAGTACAACTTCGTACTAAAGTTTGCATAAAGTTGAGACACTTATTTTGGAACGGAGGGAGTACATATTGGCTATGATCTGTCAATCATTGAGATGCAATAGCATGCATGTTAGTCTCCTTTGTATTTGATGGAATGTTGCAACGGGGCAATCTTGGACGCAAGATACATGAAACAGAAGCTAGAAGCTTCATAGGATTGTACAAATATATCTCGCTGAGAAATTACAGTACGTACTACTATGTACTAAAGAGTTATGTGTCGCACGGTGTCCAGAAAATATGGTGATAGTGTGAGGTGGGCCATGTAAATATGTAATCACTGAGCTTGCGTGTTTTCACTGCTTTCGCACTCCTCCGCTGTAAGAATGGAGAAAATTGTAAAGAGTGGAGACGGTCTACCTCCTTTCGCCGAAATGTGGGACATCCAGCATCCGGTGCATGTGTCATGCACCAAAGTAAAGTGTACAGTGCAACTGAGACTCAGCACGATCGTACCACCTCAGTAATAATGACCAATGGGCCGTCAAATCACATAGACCCGGTAGTAAGTTGGATGGACAAAGCAACCATCACTCTTGAATCTGCTTCTCCCTTCAACGCAGGCGCCAGTGAGAGGTCGCGTCCGCTCTGCCCGGGCATGAATGCGGCACCGATTCTCTGGAGCGGCGCTGACTGTTTCGGGCGGGAAGCGCGCGCGAGTGATGGAGGGGCTTTGGGTGGGCCAGGCTGGTCAGGAGCGGGCGTGGCAGCTGTCCTGACCGGACGCCCGGAAACGAGAGGATGCACCGACTCTCGTGGCTAAATCATAGTACTACACACCATCTCTCTGTAGGAGTAGGTCGATGTGTCGCTCTCTCTAACACACACACGCACACACAGGTTTATAGAATAGGAATATCGTGGGAGTGGGAAGCCACAGAAAGTGAGATAAATGGAGTACGTGCAAGAAGAGAAGAGGTACACGCACGTCCATCAGAGCCTCGCACTATAACCCAGCCGACCACAGCACGACGGCCGAATCTGTGCCTCTCGCCCTGGCGCCGGCGGTCAGCCGCTATATCTGCAGCCGTGGGATTTGATGCATGCGGATGCCGGATTTGGAGCATTTCGGCCGCTTGCGACTGCTCCTTGCCATGGAGTGTCCGGGTACCGGGTCGCACAACAATGGCAATGCCTCCACACCGCGTGCAGGTACTGAATCCGCCTCTAGCCGCTCGGATCTATCCCGTCGGCGGATCACCGACAAAGACATGGCCGGCCATCGTCCGGGCTCGGCCCTGGCCCAGTGGCTAGTCGGTTCACCGTTGCCGCTCATAAAGTGCGATGGCTGCCCGCGGCAGGTCCTGCGCCACGTTTCGACCACGCCACAACATCCCGGATGGGTGTTCATCAAGTGTGAAAAAGATAAGGTGCATAGTACTTATTTTGATTCGGCTGTGCTCTCTTATTCGGCGCATGTTTGGCAGCTTATACTCAAACTTGTGTGTAGGATGGATGCAAGTTTTGGTTTTGGGAAGAAGAATACATCGATCTATTGATAGAATGAAATTTGGTAGATGCTCGTGCACTCCTTGCTAGAATAGAGGCTAGAGATGAGACTAGAGATGATATTAGATGTGAAGCAATGTCTAGTTCTTTAGAATCAAAGAAGAAAGAAGTGTGCAAGCTCGAGAAGCCACAGATCAACAATGAAGACATAGAGAAGATATTAATACAATTAGTGGGAGCAGTTATGGAAATTGGATATCTTTTAAAATGTCTAATTGTGGTTCTTGTTTTGTTTGTTCTTGCTCTCCTAGCAAAGAATTGGGGAATGTACTTCCCTGTATCAAATGTCGTTGATGAAATAAAGAAATGTGCTGGAAAATAAATGTGTTCACATTCCAAGGTGCATTAAATTGATGCATGCAAGGATTAAAAGAAACCAACCAGTGCATGTAACCATTCCTACTCATTTAGTGGCCGTCCATGGATATATTGTAATTAATGCAGATTAAAGTTTGAGTAATTTTGTAAACTACGAGATGGATTACTACATTTCTCCATTCATCATCTGCCTTGGTTGATGAGATTTCAAATTTATGCCCTATTAACCGGAAAGTAGTGAGTAGTTAAAAAATTTGGTCAAACTTTGATAAAAAATATATGACATGGCGTAAAAACTTGGACTGAGGTAGTACTCCCTCCGTCTAGGTGTTAAGCCATCTTACCAAAATCAAATATTCCCAAAATGTTTGGGCGTCTTCCATTAACTTCGCATCTCAATCCCCTCCTAGCCTCGTTGCTAGCGAGCGTTACTTACTCTGCCTTGTTATCTCCCCCGGAAACCCAATGCATGAAGCGCAACTACGCGTTGATTAGTCAAGGAATCGAAGCCGGCTTGCATGCGAGTTAATACGTGGCCCTGCATGGTAGCTAAAACGGCATCTCTTAATTGCTGTGATTAATTGTTGCATTTAGAGAGAGAAATCAGGGCTTTGATTGGAGGAAGGACCGGTCAAGTTTCTCCTTCTCCTCCAATCTGCTTGCACCTTGGTCCCGCTGCACCTTCTAACGTGACTTTATACACCTAGACGGAGGGAGTAGTATGAGATACGGTGGCACACTGACTTAGGCCAAATACAAGTGCCCAAAATTATTGGAAGAGAGCAAAGTGTACATACAAAATAATAAAAATTGAATTTCTTGTTTTTTTTCTGAAACAGAAGCAAAAGATTTGCCTCATCCATTAAATAAGAGGAGAATAGAGTTTGACAGTTTGCAAGAGACCCTACAAATAAACGGCATGGCAATTACTCTCAATACGCCCTAGTTTCTTAGCACCCGCTGTAACCCTTAGTACATACGGTGGCACACTGACTTAGGCCGAATACAGTGCCCAAAATATTTAAAATTGGAGGATGGTGCAGCCCACCTTTCCAATATTTTGACCGTGTGTGGTTCAGTTGTTGCTTTACCACACGTGAATGATAGTAAGTGCGACCGGGAGGCGTGGAGCATTAATTTCGAGTTGACTCCTTGGAGCGTTAAATTTTCTTCACGTAGTAGTATTAGCTTTGCCCTACTAGTAGTATTTTTCTTCACTAGTAGTACGTTAAATAAAGAGTTCCGTTTCGTGCACAATTTAAAACGATTTTTATGGAGAGAAAAAGAAAACCACTCCAACTACATACGCTGCAGCCTCAGCGCTTGTTTTCTAGGGTTTGCTCTCTTCACACTCTCTCTCCACTATATATATACACGCTGGAGCCTTAGCGCTTGTTTTCTAGGGTTTGCTCTCTTCACACTCTCTCTCCACTATATATATATACACGCTGGAGCCTCAGCGCTTGTAGTTGCTCTCTACACACTCTCTCACTCTATCCAGATCAAAACAAGACTGCGTTGGCCTCTCCTCTCTTTCTCTCACCTCATTGCTGGTCAAAGAGCCGGCAGGATCCCGTCCGTCAGGGAAGGCAAGGAGGCTTAACGCTGTCGCCGTCGGCGAGGGAGGGAATCTAATGTCGGCGCCACTATTCTCTTTCACCCAGCGGCGGCGCGGGAGGGCCTCCGACCCCTTCTTCCTCGCCGCTGTACATAGTGTGGGCAGATCGGCCTCTGGCCACCCATGGAGCCACACCCCGAGAACCTTAAGGTATAATTTTCTTAATCCACAGGCATTGCTCTAGCTGCATGTGGAATTTTTTTGCTTCTGTACTCGAATCTAGGTGTTGGATCAAACAGGAAAATAGTGGGGAAAGTTGTATAGCATGAATCTAGGACGTGGTTCAAAGAGGAAAGGAAGGCGGGAAAGTAGTACAGACTGCCTATCCAACACCTATGTTGGTCGAAAAGGGAAAATAATGACAAACGCAGTACACACATCTGTAACGAACTGATCTTTCTGTGGGTGGGGGACAAGGCTGTATAGTTTGAGCAGGACTAGATTTGCTGCCCTCACATAGGGAAAGGTGTCTAAAGATAACAAAAATGGGACCAACACAAATATGTTCCTTGGTTGTTTGTTGCAACAGACTGTGCATCACCCCTTTATACATCGGTACATGCACATGGTGCTTGTGTGTCCACTATCCCATACAACTCTTTAGCTGTTGTTAATCTAATAATGCCGCTGGACAATTGAAGCAATGCCACAGTTAAAAGCAAATTACATGTTTAACGAATTTTATTGTTAATATAATCTCTCTGTTAATATGAATCAATGCCATTGTTTGAGAAATGCTACTATCTTGCTTTCTTTCCCATTTAGATAAGTTAGATGCTTCTTTTTGTGGACTTCTGTGTCATCCACTGTTATTGACCACTAATTGTTTCCTTTGCACCTCTGTGTAAACAGGGTTATCTAGCTCACCTCGTTGCTATTGTGACCTTTTGTTGCACTACACAAAACACTTTTGTTTCTAGAGTGTTTTGTGCAGTTCAACCAAAATGTCACACCGACAATGTTGCTTGATTGCTTGATCTTAGTGGAACTACACAAGAGGAGATCTGACTTCCTATCTGTGTTGGCAAATTTGTTTCAGATCTTCTTCTTGTGAGTTGTTTCAATTCCGCGTCATGAGAGGTCAGTACTGGCCTTCTTCCACATGATTGTGTAGTGTGCTTTCATATGTTTTACTACTTATACGGTAATGTTGCTTGATTTTAGTGAACTGCACAAAAGGAGACCAGACTTCCAATCTGTATGTGCACCGTAATATCCCATTGAGGTAAGATAATGATATTTCGCAACTGTCGACCTGTATATTGCTACTGTCATCAGAAAAGTAATGTTGTTGTTTAGTGCTATACTTGTGCTCCCTAATTGACATGCCAAATCTTACATTGAAGGCGAAGCTTGTCTGTTATTGACCCAAGTGATGAAGGGGAAGAACAAGCGGAAGAAGAACAAAAATCAACTCCTGGTGCTGTAATGAAGCACCGAAACTGTGATGACACAAGTAATGATATAGTTTTGCATCTTAATTTACTGCTATGGATGGAACGAGCAATTGTTTTGCCATTGTGATTTGATGCCACTCTTAATGTAATATGTAATTATCTCTACTTGTGCAAACAGGGATCTTGTTTGAAGATAACATATATTTTAGTGGAACTGCACGAGAAGATGTTGGAAACATTAAACTAATTGAGGAGTTTATAGTAAGCATGGCAACCACAGTAGATAATAACGAATGGTTCTAGAGAAGTGCTTGATCTGCATGCTCTACACAATAAGCCTCCGGACAAAGGTTGGTACCGGCCCATGGATTTCATCCATATGATCGAGCTTTGTCATCTCTATTGGTGTTGTGCTACTGTTTAGCTACTGTCATGAGAAAGTGGTATTGTTTCGCATGTTAATCTAAGGCTGCTAATGAATTGAGGCACCGGTTTGCCACCGTTATAGCCACTGATAAAATTAAGTAATAATACAGTTCTAGTTGAGCTGCTGTGTTTGGTATCATATCATTTCCTATGAGGATAATGAGGATGCATCTCTTTGTGACTATACATTTCATCAGTTACTCCCATTGTTAATGTAATGGGTGTTTTAAATATTTCCTTTCCTTCTTTTCGAGCAAACAGGGATGCTAGCATTTAGTTGTTCTCTTGTCTTTGCACAATAGGATCATCCTCCTCTGAAGAAAAATATGCCAGGATATGAAGAAGCCAAGCCCTTCTCTTCTTGTCAGAAGGAGCAATTGAAGGATGGTTACATTACTGCCCACAAGAACAAACTAACTTCAGCTCAGAAGGACTCACAGATCTTCATCTTTGTTGCTGTGATGACCAATACAATGTTGTTTTAGGATTCTTTCTGGTGAGTTCAATTTTTATAAATGTGTGCTCTGCATGGATCATGTAGGTTGCCTGTTTAAGCTGTAAATTCATAATACAATTTGCTTTGTACTAATCACTTTTTTGTATTTATGCAAACAGGGATGCTCAGCTTGATTTCAATGGGAACTGCACAAAATGTTCTGATGGTTCGTGCCCTCCATTATACTTCATCATGCACAATAGATCGAATGTTCTCGAATCATTCATTTCCACCTCCAGCCACAAAATTAGCAACAAGAAAGGAGGTGCCGATATGTTCAAGGCCTTGCAACATATAAAGGCGAAATCATACAAGCTACGTGTGAAGTTGGTTGATTTTAGTGGAACTGCACAAAAAGAATAGCTGGTTTATTTAGCACGAGGTGACATGTCAATGTCTGAACTGATGGCAAACCCGACCCATTCCACAATCGTAGGCATTTGATATTTTGGAATGGGAAAACCTTGTCAAAGTTTGCTCATTGATGTACGCAAAAAGCATTTGATATTTTAGAATGGGAAAACCTTGTCAAAGTTTGCTCATTGATGTATGCAAAAAGATACGCATTTGATATTTTGGAATGGACAACCTTCTCAATTTTTTCTCATTGATGTTAGCAAGAGACATGCGTCTGATATTTTGGAATAGGACGCCCTTTGCCGTCAGCAGCATCAATCAATTTTTCTTTATTCTTTAGTTGTGAAGTAAATATTGGCTCTGACGTGTGAATCATTGAGATGCATAATCATTACATTTCATAAATTCTTCAACTAAAAAGGGGTGCGCTGGAGGTATAATTAATTAACCTAATCTATGATCTCTGGCGCCCATTTCCCGTGTCTGGCTGAGCCAAACAGAAGCTTCTTCTCCAGCTTAGCTCCCCGACTCCACGTCGCCGCCAAGAAGCTAATCGGCCGTCAATGTTCAACCCGCCAAGCTTGGCTTCAACCGGAGGGTAGCAGTGGTGGCCTTACTTGGACCCGAGCGGCGGTGACCTACCGTGTTCTACTCTTCCTCGTTTTCTATGTGGCGCGGCCTTGTTGGCTGCGGGGCGGGGCCTCGACGGAGCCGGCGATGTCCTATGTCTCATTGCCGGCGGGGCGGTGCCTCGGCGGAGCGGGGGAAATCCTCCCCCTCGTTGCCGGCAGGGCGGGGCCTTGGCGGAGCCGGTGATGTCCTCTGCCTCGTTGTTGGCGGGGCGGGGCCTCGGTGGAGCAGGGCCTCGCGGAAGCCGGCGAAGTCCTCCTCCTCGGTGCCGACAGGGCGGGTCCTCGGCGGAGCCGGCATTGTGCTCCGCCTCGTCGTCGGTCTCACCAAACAGCGCCTCGCCCGCTTCATCGCCCTCTTTGTAGGCAGCCGCAACCTCCACCACCCGCATGCGGTACCGCCAGCGTGCGAGGCGGCTCTCGCGGGCTGAGCAGTACAACTCGAGCAGCGCCTCCTGCTCTGCCCGCTCCGCGGCGATCTGCTCCTCCGCCTGCAGGTGCTCCTGGAGGACATGGTGGTTGTAGGCGGTGTTGGCCTACGCCTCCTGGAACTGCTCCTCACGCTTCTGCCTCACCATGTCCATGTATTGGGCACGGGCCTCGCCGATGGTCATGGTGCCATGCACCAGCGAGGATGGCGCAGAGGAGGGGGTTGGCGCCGGATCGTCGACTACCACATTCTCCATTGGGACGTCGTCGTCCTCTGGCTGTCTGCCAGCCAGCTAGTCGGCAGCAATGGCTGCCATCTCCTTCTGGTCCATCGTCCGCCCGTCCCGAAGAGCGCTGGAGCGCGACGAAGCCATGGTGGGAGTGGTGTGGACAGGAGAAAGGGAATGGAGGCGGATGACTACGGCTATGGCTGGCGCAATAGTTTATATAGCAATGGTGGGCGGCAGAGGGACTGACGGGTGGCGCCGGAGTAGCCGCCTCGGCAACCGCGTATCATTAATGCGGGCGGCAGACGGACGGATGGACGACACTTGTGTCATTTAAACGCGGAGCAATCGCCTGCACCGGGAAGCGGCGCGGGCGGCGCTGACCGTTTCGAGCAGAAAGCGCGCGCGGGCGAGGGAGGGGGTCTGGGTGGGCCAGGGCGGTCATACTCGTGCTTGGCAGCGGTCCGGTCCAGCAGCTGGACATGCTGGCTCGCCAGCGAGCTCGCCGAGCTCAGCGACGACAATCAGACGATGGATGTGGCTTCCAACCAAGAGCCGGCGCCACCGCCCAAGCCGGTTCATGCCATGTTCACCATAGAGCATGTGCGGCCGCACTTCGACGCCCTAATGGCGGAAGAGCTACCAGCACAGGAAGACCTGTGCTGCAACCTCCGTTTCCTCAACGAGCACCGGCTCGTGGAAGGACAAATCGCCAGCGAACAAGCGAACGACAATGCCGTCGCAGACATGTGGCCCTATGATCCTGGCTTCCTGAATGAGTAGCGGGCGCTGTATCAGACCATCTGTAGGGCCCGCGAGGCCCTCTCCGCCGTCCTTCCAGTTGTTGCGCTCGCCGTGGTGCCGCCGTCTCGCGTTGTCAACTATATTTTTTTTGCTTCCTCCTGGTTTCCTGACATCACGGTCCCACACCATTGTCAACCTATATAGTCAATAAATGAGAGAATTGCATAAGGAGCGGTCGACAGCTGGGACGCAGCAACTCGAGCAGAATTTGTGTTTTTGAGGTGTGAGCAGAGTTTTTCTTGAGCGATGTTTTTGTTGTTGTTCAGAGGAGAGATCACCTGGGCGTGCTGTGGCCTGTCTAGCCCAGGCTATTATTTTACGTCGACCAAATATCCAGCCCAGATAATAAAAAATTTCAAGCTGAAAATGGCTAGCCCAGCTATACTTTTTTTTGAGGAATACCCAGCCCAGGTCAACTTGTTATTCTCCGCCCCGCTGGGCTGCAAATCTTTCCTAGGAGGAATGCATTAGGCTTAACAAGAAAATGGTCTTTAAGAAATAATAAATGGGACGTAATTATAAAAACTGGGGTGTAACTATAAAAAAGCACCAAACACGTAATTAGTTAAAAAAAATTATTTTTAGATTTTGAAAATTTTAATTTCATTACTTGTTGTGCGCGCAATATTTCGTTGGATTTTTACGTTATACAAATTTATTTAATCTGACTTGAAATTTTGGGATAAAAATATTTTAGAACCCATCAAAATGTGGGAAATTTTATTCAATTCTATTTTGAGCGTTTAGTTGAAATTATTAATCGTTGTCCTAGTTAGAAAATGGGTTGTAATTTTAATAAACTGTAAATGGGTTGTAGTAAATTCCATTAGAATTCAAAAATGGGCTGTACATTCTTACAAATCGCAAATGGGCTATATGTTCTCTGCCACACACTTGTGGGCCTACTAGGTTGACACGTACGCAAGGCTTTGTCAACTTATAGTCAACACACGATTCTAGTAGCAGTGGCCGTTGGATGTCCATCCAACGGATGTCGTGCTTCTTCTTCAATCTCGGATATTCTTGCTTCAGCTGCCCAAACCACCGCCGGTGGTACCGCCTGCTACCGCCTCCCGTGGCCGGCTGTGCTGCCGCGCAGGACTCATCGGCCCACCCTACTCCCATCGCCGTCCAGGCCATTTCTTTACTCACCAACACCTCCTGTTATTATCCGGCGACGGCAGCCTCACATCGCAGCCGAACCAGTGAACCATCATACTTCCCTCTGCGTGGGCATCCACCTGCCTCGTCTTCCCTGGCTCCGCGTCGTTCCCTTCCAAGGCCTCGCCGTCGTCCACCGCCCTGGTGCTATCCGCGCGGCGTGGTCAACGAACGGCAGCCATCGGAAGATGACTCTATGCGGTGAGGCTGACAGATGGACCCACCAGCTACATCTTCACACGCAAGGAAGTGCGTCCATATTACGGGAAAAAATGATTCTTCCCCTTGAAAGCTGGGACCCACCAGCTATATCTTCGCACGCAAGGAAGTGCGTCCTTGTCCTCCCTGACAGCTGGGACCCACCAGGTCGAGGCGTACGTAGCGTTTTCTGTCTGGTCACGGACGTGTACGTACATACTGGTCGATCGGTCTCTCTGCAATGATGAACCGTGGCCGAGCAAGCAGCGGCACGTGTAGTAGTAGAGCCCCCGACGTAGTAGTTCAGGCAGTCCCTTCTAAACCGTGTACACGTACGTACAGCCACATGCCAAAAAATACGGCCACGTACATACATACGGGCGCGGTCTCGAACGCGTACTCGTGCATACGTACGGTCAGGGCTCGTGTACATGGAGAGGCAACGGACAGCAGCAATGGCGTCCTGTTCATCGGCAGCTAACCGGCTGGGTCAGAATGGAGGAAACAACGTCGTGTTCACCGGGAGCCAAGTGACTGGGTCGGAACGCGTCCTGTTCATCGAGAGCGAAGCCACTGGGTCGGAATGGGTCGTGTTCACTGGGAGCCAACTGTCTTGGACGGAACAGCCAGAACAGGGTCTGGCGTACCGCAAAAGGGAGGAAAATGGCCTTCTGTTCGACCGCGTACAGTCAAAACGGGGTCCTGTTCATCGGGAAGGGTCTGGTGTACCGCACAACGGAGGAAACGGACGTGTGTTCGAGTGCCTACGGTCGAAATGGGGTGCTGTTGATCGGGAGGGGTGTGGTGTACCGCAAAACGGAGGAAACAGACTTGTGTTGGAATGCCTACGGTCAAAACGGGGGTCCTGTTCATCGGGAGGGGTGTGGCGTACCGCAAAACGGGACTCCACGGGCTACTGTTCATCCACCGTCTACTGCCTCGCTCCAGCCTCCACGGGCTACTGTTCATCCACCGTCGACTTCCTCCAGCCTCCACCTGCTACTGTTCATCCACCGGCGACTTCCTCCAGCCTCCACCAGCTACTGTTCATCCACGGGGTCCTGTTCATCCAGCCTCCACCGGCTACTGTTCAACCAGCCCTCCACGGCGTCCCGTTCATCCAGCCTCCACCGGCTACTATTCAACCAGCCCTCCACATGGGGTCCTGTTCAACCAGCCCTCCACGGGGTCCTGTTCGACCAGCCCTCTGCGGGGTCCCTCCACCGGCTACTGTTCATCCACCCCCACCTCCTCGATCGGGGTCCTGTTCATCCAGCGGCAATGGCCTCTACTACCACGGGATCCTATTCATCCAACCCCCCACCAGGAACTGTTCATCCAACCCCCACCGGCCGGGGACTGTTCATCAAGAGGCAGCTTCGATCGGCTTCAGTTAGCAGCAGTAGCGAAGGAATCACTCGGGTTCAGTTAACAGCCAAGGGATCGATCGGGGTTCAATAACGTAGCTAGTGCAATTGCTCAGGTTCAGTTAGAGCCCAACGCCTCGCTCGGGTTCAGTTATAGCCCAACGCCTCGCACACACGCGTGTACGTCTATGAGAGAAACGCGCAAACCTCCGTGCATCGCTCGGCCCCGACCACCCACCGTAACCGAGAACTCCCCGAAATTTTCCTCGCCCTCGCTTCTACCACGATTTTTTCCGTCATGGACGGCCCAAAGAATGTCATGCAGGTGCGTCCCCGGCCCGCCCAGGACGAAAAACCCATTTTCTGTCATGATTTTTTGTCATAGAAGTAGGAGCCCACCACATCTATGATGATACGTGCTTTTGTCACAATTGTCATCATAGAAGTGTCATAAGCATGATAGAAAAAATATTCGTTCGGCCCAAAATGTCACGGATGTGTCTTTTTTTTGTAGTGAGGGGATTTGGTGATCCCCTCCCCTCCACGGCTCCACCCAATCCCCACTAATCCATCCCCTTCCTAATTCCCTGTGTTTGATTAAACTTGCCTGAAGTGTCTCACCCGATCTACACATTGTTCAGTTCCATGAGTAGGCCCTCGAGAGTTTTGTTCTACGTGGAATGAAGTGGGTTGCTGGGGATCGAAGGGTTTGGGCCAATGAAAACCATGTGCATCAAACAACCTTGTGGGGATTTCTGAGGATTACCAGGCCTGTGGGGTTAATCCCCTACAAACCCTCGCAAACCCCTTGTTAGCGACTCCATAAGGCAGGACGCAGTTACTGAAAACTAGGACGCTACGGCGACAGGTGAAGACACTTGATGACCCACAAGTATAGGGGATCAATCTTAGTCCTTTCGATAAGTAAGAGTGTCGAACCCAACGAGGAGCAGAAGGAAATGACAAGCGGTTTTCAGCAAGGTAATTTCTGCAAGCACTGAAATTGTCGGTAACAGGTAGTTTGATAGCAAGATAATTTGTGACAACTAACGAGTAACAATAGTAACAATAAGTGCAGCAAGGTAGCACAATCCTTTTTATAGTAAGGGACAGGCCGGACACACGGGAATTTCATCTAGTCACTTTCATCATGTTTGTTTGATTCGCGTTCACTACTTTTGATAATTTGATATGTGGGTGGACCGGTGCTTGGGTGCTGTTCTTACTTGAGCAAGCCTCCCACTTATGATTAACCCCTCTCACAAGCATCCACAACTACGAAAGAAGAATTAAGATAAAATCTAACCATAGCATTAAACATGTGGATCCAAATCAGTGCCTTACAGAATAGCGCATAAACTAGGGTTTAAGTTTCTGTCACTCTAGCAACCCATCATCTAATAACTACTCCACAATGCATTCCCTTAGGCCCAAAGATGGTGAAGTGTCATGTAGTCGACGTTCACATAACACCACTAAGGGAATCACAACATACATATCATCAAAATATCGAACGAATATCAAATTCACATGATTTCTTGTAACATGACTTCTCCCATGTCCTCAAGAACA
This sequence comes from Thinopyrum elongatum, assembly GCA_011799875.1. Lineage (NCBI taxonomy): Eukaryota > Viridiplantae > Streptophyta > Magnoliopsida > Poales > Poaceae > Thinopyrum > Thinopyrum elongatum. The sequence continues at coordinate 257,904,843 of CM022297.1, forward strand.
AAAGCAACTACTCACAAATCATATTCATGCTCAAGATTAGAGGGGTAATAAATATCATAATGGATCTAAACATATAATATTCCACCAAATAAACCAACTAGCATCAACTACAAGATGTAATCAACACTACTAGTCACCCATAGGTACCAATCTGAGGTTTTGATTCAAAGATTGAACACAAGAGATGAACTAGGGTTTTGAGATGAGATGGTGTTGGTGAAGATGTTGATGAAGATTGATCCTCCCAAGGTGAGAGGGTTCTTGGTGATGATGATAGCTTCGATTTCACCCTCCCAGAGGGAAGTATCCCCAGCGGAATTGCTTCACCGGAGAGCAAAAGTGCAACTGCCCAAGTTCCGCTTCGAGACGGCGGCGTTCCGTCCCGAAAGTCCTCCCCTTATTTTTTCTAGGTCAAAAGACCTTATGTACCAAAAGATGGGCACTGGAGGTGGGCCAGGGCCCCCACCACCCACTAGGGCGCGCGAAGGGGAGGCGCGCCCTGGTGCCTAGTGGGCACCTGGGTGGCCCCCTCCGGTATTTGATGAGGACATCAATACCATTGTTACACCCATAGCCCCTGCTGCTATACATACTGGACCAATGACTAGAGCTCGCGCACGCCAATTAAATTATCAGGTACTTTCATTTCTTGGTAATGATTCTAATGTTCATGAGAATATGATGCTGCCTAAATTGGATACATTTGTTTTGCTTACAAATGAAGGGCCTAGCTTGGAAAAGAAAGAGGAACCTTGGAGCAAGTTCAAGCATGGAGATGATGGCATGCGCAAGGGGAACAAGAACGGAGTTACAAGTGATGATTTCAGGACTTTGAAGCCACCATAATGAGTGCAGGAAGCCTTGGACGAAATATACAAGATGCCACTTCATAAATTTCGTCCAGAGGCTATTATAGGTGTTGCGTCACATTATTATTGGGCCAGGCCCATGTAATTTCGAAATACTTGAGTATAGGCTGTTTTTAGAGTCCGTATGTGTGGGGAAACAAGAGATAGGGTTGGTTTCGGACCCCTCCTTCAAGGGCCACGAAATCCCCTCCTCTTCCTCCATATATACAGCCCTTAGGGCACCGTTTAGACTTTGGGTTTTGTTTAGATTAAAAGTTCGCCATAGCTGCAACTTCGCGTACTTCGTTTGTGTTCAACGACCAGACCAAGACGTCACAGAACCCCACCTTGATCAATAAAGCTTTCATCTTATATTCGCAATATCCAGATTGCAAATCTTAGTTTCTTGCTTGTTCTTCATTTGCTTGCAGGAGATAGACCCTCGTGGTCAGGTTGATTGTGCTCCGGCGTGGTCAATAACCTCTCGGAGTTGGTTTAGCGATTGCTAAGGCGCGACGTCCTCGCACGTTCGTAGTCGGATCATCAAAGTCTACTCCACCAAAAATGATAGCTATCATCTCATCGAAAGATCGGGACACCCTCGCCTCTATCAAGTGGTATCAGATTTTCAGGTTGCTCGGTGAGATTTTACAATTTTTCGTAGTTTAGATCGAGTCTGTTCTTCATACCTACAGTCCACGAAAAAGCCAAAAAAAAGTTTAGGGTTAGTTCATCATATCCAAACCAATCTGAGCCTTTGCATAATCTTTTTAGGGTTTTTGCTTTGTTGAATTTGCGGTTGCATCGTCGTGTCTAGTTGCTGGTCTTAGCGTCTAGTCCTTTAGAGTTTCGAGTTCTGGTCATAAGTTGTCACGCCGCCGCCGCACCATCATCATCGCCCCTGCCATCTACCACCACCGCTTATCCGCCACCGCTCTGAATCCATATACCATCACCGATCTGTATCCATATACCACCACCGATCCGTATCCATATACCACCACCGCTACCATATACCACCACCATATATCCACCACCATATATCCACCACCAATCCGAGTTCTTTTCATATTAGGTTTGTTTTCGAGATCCACCTAGTTTCCGATTCGTGTTTCCTTGCCTGAGTAGGTTTCGAAAAAAAAGTCTGGATACCCCCGGGCAGTTTTTAGGCCAAAATTTTGGCAGTCAAAAATATTTTTTCCCTATCCTATTTTTAGGTCCCAGGGAGCGTTTTGAGACACTTGCCATCATAGTGATTTTTTGTCGCACTTTTTCGTCGTCGCTGCCCTGATTTCCGAAAAAAAAATTGTCAAAAAAAAAATTTCGTGCCAATCCTGTTAGTTTGAGTTGGGAAGAGTTTTGAGACACTCGCCATTATAGTGATTTTTTGCAAAAAAAAAAGAGGAGCGCAAAAAAAAAAACAGCGCAAAAAAAAAACAAATTTTTTTAGAGTGTGCTCTTCCCTTGTTTACGTGCCGCGCCGTGATTTTGTTAGTGTTCTAGGCTCGCGTCTCTAGTACGGTCTAGCCTAGGACCAGCACAGTACCGTCGTTGAGCGTTTATTCAACTTTGCATCTCTGAATTGATTATTGCTGACATTTTTGCTACCATATCATAAGCCTTCCCAGCACCACATACATCTACGTCGTGCGTTTGACACCACCTGGCAATCGCTCTGTCCAATCTTTAAGAGTTTTGACTACAACGGTTGCCGATCACCACCTGCTGCTGGGTAAGAACTGGTAAGCATTTGAGATTCGCTTGACGGTTTTGTGATACATCACCACCACCACTTCCTAGTAGTCTGTAGGATCATATTCTTGTGTGTTTCTATTGCTGCTAACCATGGCAGGATCACAAGCCGATGAGACTGATTGGGAGAACATGACGAACAAACAGCTACATGATAAATTTCAGCAAATGATGAGTGGACAGGTGCAAGATGTGCTAAACAGATTTGAAGAGGCCATGGAGAAGATAGATGGAATTGAGAAGACGTTCGAAACAAAGCTCGATAACAAGTTTAATGAATTGCTCGCGCGTCTTCCACAACCACCGCCGGCTGCACCTGTCGCACCTCTACAACAACAACAACGTCGCCTTCCAAATCAAGTGGGACGAGCACAGCGCATTCCCCTTGAGCCTGGTCAAACTTCTGGTGCCGCTGCACCTACTGTTGATGCTTCTATGGCTCCTGTTGCCGCTGAGGAGGATGATTATGCGGGCGATTACGAGGATGAGGTTGATCAAAATCAGAACTACGTACCAGCACCAGGTCGTCCACATGCCAATAATCGCAATGGTAGGGCTGCATTACCAGCTCAGGTACGAGATCATGACCATCTTGCTAAACTGAAATTGAATATTCCACCATTTGAGGGTAGATATGTTCCTGATATTTATCTTACTTGGGAGTTAGAAACTGAACAACGTTTTACATGTTTACAATATCCCGAGGAGAGACGTGTTGCTGCTGCTGTTTGTGCTTTTACTAGTTTTGCATGTGTATGGTGGTCTGAACATTGTAGATTATATCCTATTCCAGCTACGTGGGCTGCTTTGAAAACTGCTATGCGTACTCGTTGGGTTCGACCATATTATCAACGTGAATTACTTCAAAAATTGCAGCGCTTAAGACAAGGAAAAAATTCTGTAGAAGAATATTATCAGGAATTACAAACTGGCATGATTAGATGTGGTATTGTTGAGGAGAATGAAGCTATGCTTGCATGTTTCATGGGTGGATTAAATAGAGAGATTCAGACCATTCTAGAGTATAAGGAGTATAATAATATCACTCGTTTATTCCATCTTGCTTGTAAAGCTGAACGTGAAGTGCAGGATCGACAGGCATTGGCGCGAACTAATTTTTCTGCAGGTCGATCCTCATCATGGACACCACGTGCCTCCTCTACTCCCACACGTCCTACTGCGGCACCACTGAGTTCAGCCGCCAATTCCAACCGAGATACAAGAAAACAGGCACCACCATCACCATCAGCCAAGAGTACACCTTCTGGGCCTGCTCAGAGCTCTTCTTCATCTATGGCATCAACAGGGCACACACATGATATTATTTGTCGTCGTTGTAAGGGAAGAGGTCATTATGCGAGAGAATGCCAATCTCCGCGTGTTATGATTCCTACTGAGGATGGTGGGTATGAGTCTGCTAGTGACTATGATGAGGAGACTTTGGCTCTTATTACAAGTGAAGAACACGGTGGAGATGATTCTGATCATGAGACGCAATACATGGCTCCTGAAGACGCTGACAGGTATGAATGTTTAGTTGCTCAACGTGTTTTGAGTGTGCAGGTCACACAAGCTGAGCAAAATCAGAGGCATAATTTGTTCCATACAAAGGGAGTTGTGAAGGAACGTTCTGTTCGCGTCATCATAGATGGAGGGAGCTGCAACAATTTGGCTAGCATGGAGATGGTGGAGAAGCTATCTCTCACCAGAAGACCACATCCACATCCTTACTATATCCAATGGTTCAACAATAGCGGCAAGGTTAAGGTAACACGTACTGTTCGTGTGCATTTTAGTATCTCTACATATGCTGATTATGTTGATTGTGATGTGGTACCCATGCAAGCATGTTCATTATTACTTGGTAGACCATGGCAATTTGATAAAAATTCTGTACACCATGGTAGAAACAATCAGTATACTCTTGTTCATAAGGATAAACATATTACTTTGCTTCCTATGACTCCCGATTCTATTTTGAAAGATGATATTAATAGAGCTAGTAAAGCAAAACAGGAGAAAAATAAGAGTGAAAATCAGATTGTGGCAAAAGAATTTGAGCAACAAATGAAGCCTAATAATAAACCATCTAGTGTTGCTTCTTAAATTAAATTGAAAAGTGCATGTTTACTTGCCACCAAATCTGATATTGATGAGCTAGATTTCAGCAAATCTGTTTGCTATGCTTTTGTGTGCAAAGAGGCGTTATTTTCATTCGAGGACGTGCCTTCCTCTTTGCCTCCTGCGGTCACTAACATTTTGTAGGAGTTCGCTGACATCTTTCCACAAGACGTGCCACCGGGATTACCACCTATTCGCGGGATTGAGCATCAGATTGACTTAATTCCCGGTGCTTCGTTGCCAAACCGTGCACCATATCGTACCAATCCAGAGGAGACGAAGGAGATTATGCGTCAAGTACAGGAGCTGCTCGACAAAGGTTATATACGCGAATCTCTTAGTCCTTGTGCTGTTCCTATTATACTAGTGCCAAAAAAGGATGGTACGTCGCGTATGTGTGTTGATTGTAGAGGCATTAATAATATTACTATTCGTTATCGTCATCCTATTCCTAGGCTAGATGATATGCTTGATGAATTGAGTGGCTCTACAATATTCTCCAAAGTTGATTTGCGTAGTGGATACCATCAAATTCGTATGAAATTGGGAGATGAATGGAAAACAACATTTAAAACTAAGTTCAGTTTATATGAGTGGTTAGTCATGCATTTTGGGTTAACTAATGCACCTAGTACTTTCATGAGATTATTGAACGAAGTTTTACGTGCTTTCATTGGATGATTTGTGGTAGTTTACTTTGATGATATATTGATTTATAGCAGATCTTTGGAGGAACATTTGGAACATTTACGTGCTGTTTTTATTGCTCTACGTGATGCACGTTTGTTTGGTAACCTTGGGAAGTGCACCTTTTGCACCGACCGAGTAGCTTTTCTTGGCTATGTTGTTACTCCACAGGGAATTGAAGTTGATAAAGCCAAGATTGAAGCTATTGAGAGTTGGTCGCAGCCCAAAACGGTCACACAAGTGAGGAGTTTCCTTGGCCTCGCTGGTTTCTATAGGCGTTTTGTGAGAGATTTCAGTACCATTGCTGCACCTCTCAACGAGCTTACAAAGAAGGATGTGCCTTTTGTTTGGGGTACCGCACAGGAAGAAGCCTTCACGGTGTTGAAAGATAAATTAACACATGCTCCTTTACTCCAACTTCCTGATTTTAATAAGACTTTTGAGCTTGAATGTGATGCTAGTGGAATTGGATTAGGAGGTGTGTTATTACAAGATGGCAAACCTGTTGCATACTTTTCTGAAAAATTGAGTGGGCCTAGTCTGAATTACTCTACTTATGATAAGGAATTATATGCTCTTGTTCGGACTTTGGAAACATGGCAACATTATTTATGGCCCAAAGAATTTGTTATTCATTCTGATCATGAATCTTTGAAACATATTAAAAGTGAAGCCAAACTGAACCGTAGACATGCTAAATGGGTTGAATTCATTGAGACTTTCCCTTATGTCATTAAACACAAGAAGGGTAAAGAAAATGTTATTGCTGATGCATTGTCTCGTCATTATACTATGCTTTCACAACTTGACTTTAAAATATTTGGTTTGGAGACCATCAAAGATCAATATGTGCATGATGCTGAATTTAAAGATGTATTGCAAAATTGTAAAGAAGGGAGAACATGGAACAAGTTCGTCGTTAACGATGGATTTGTGTTTCGTGCTAACAAGCTATGCATTCCAGCTAGCTCCGTTCGTCTTTTGTTGTTGCAGGAGGCGCATGGAGGAGGATTAATGGGACACTTTGGCGTAAAGAAGACGGAGGATGTACTTGCTACACATTTCTTTTGGCCAAAGATGAGACGGGATGTTGAGCGCTTTGTTGCTCGCTGCACTACATGTCAAAAAGCTAAGTCACGACTCAATCCTCATGGTTTATATATGCCTTTGCCTGTACCTAGTGTTCCATGGGAGGATATATCTATGGACTTTGTTTTGGGTTTACCTCGAACAAAGAAGGGGAAGGATAGCATATTTGTTGTCGTGGATAGGTTCTCGAAAAATGCACACTTTATACCATATCATAAAAGCGATGATGCTGCTAATGTTGCTGATTTGTTCTTTCGTGAAATTATTCGCTTGCATGGTGTGCCAAATACTATTGTTTCAGATCATGATACCAAATTTCTTAGCCACTTTTGGAGATGTTTATGGGCTAAGTTGGGGACTAAACTGCTTTTTAGTACTACTTGTCACCCCCAAACTGATGGACAAACTGAAGTAGTCAATAGAACTTTGTCTACTATGCTTAGGGCTGTTTTGAAGAATAACAAGAAAATGTGGGAAGAATGCTTGCCTCATATTGAATTTGCTTATAATCGTTCGTTGCATTCTACTACTAAGATGTGTCCTTTTGAAATTGTGTATGGTTTCCTTCCTCGTGCACCAATTGATTTGTTGCCTCTTCCATCTTCGGAGAAGGTTAATTTTGATGCTAAACAATGTGTTGAATTGATCTTAAAAATGCATGAGTTAACTAAGGAGAACATTGAGCGTATGAATGCTAAATATAAACTTGCTGGAGATAAGGGTAGAAAACATGTTGTGTTTGCACCTGGAGATCTTGTTTGGTTACATTTGCGTAAGGATAAATTTCCTGATTTGCGCAAATCAAAGCTAATGCCATGTGCTGATGGTCCTTTTAAGGTGTTAGAGAAAATAAATGATAATGCATATAAACTTGAGCTGCCTGCAGATTTTGGGGTTAGTCCCACTTTTAACATTGCAGATTTGAAGCCTTATTTGGGTGAGGAAGATGAGCTTCCGTCGAGGACGACTTCATTTCAAGAAGGGGAGGATGATGAGGACATCAATACCATTGTTACACCCACAGCCCCTGCTGCTATACATACTGGACCAATTACTAGAGCTCGTGCACGCCAATTAAATTATCAGGTACTTTCGTTTCTTGGTAATGATTCTAATGTTCATGAGAATATGATGCTGCCTAAATTGGATACATTTGTTTTGCTTACAAATGAAGGGCCTAGCTTGGACAAGAAAGAGGAACCTTGGAGCAAGTTCAAGCATGGAGATGATGGCATGCGCAAGGGGAACAAGAACGGAGTTACAAGTGATGATTTCAGGACTTTGAAGCCACAATAAGGAGTGCAGGAAGCCTTGGACGAAATATACAAGATGCCACTTCATAAATTTCGTCCAGAGGCTATTATAGGTGCTGCGTCACCTTATTATTGGGCCAGGCCCATGTAATTTCGAAATACTTGAGTATAGGCTATTTTTAGAGTCCGTATGTGTGGGGAAACAAGAGATAGGGTTGGTTTCGGACCCCTCCTTCAAGGGCCACGAAATCCCCCCCTCTTCCTCCATATATACAGCCCTTAGGGCACCGTTTAGACTTTGGGTTTTGTTTAGATTAAAAGTTTGCCATAGCTGCAACTTCGCGTACTTCGTTTGTGTTCAACAACCAGACCAAGACGTCACAGAACCCCACCTCGATCAATAAAGCTTTCATCTTATATTCGCAATATCCAGATTGCAAATCTTAGTTTCTTGCTTGTTCTTCATTTGCTTGCAGAAGATCGACCCTCGGGGTCAGGTTGATTGTGCTCCGGCGTGGTCAATAACCTCTCGGAGTTGGTTTAGCGATTGCTAAGGCGCGACGTCCTCGCACGTTCGTAGTCGGATCGTCAAAGTCTACTCCACCAAAAACGATAGATATCATCTCATCGAAAGATCGGGACACCCTCGCCTCTATCATAATGTTGCTGATTTGTTCTTTCGTGAAATTATTCGCTTGCATGGTGTGCCAAATACTATTGTTTCAGATCGTGATACCAAATTTCTTAGCCACTTTTGGAGATGTTTATGGGCTAAGTTGGGGACTAAACTGCTTTTTAGTACTACTTGTCACCCCCAAACTGATGGACAAACTGAAGTAGTCAATAGAACTTTGTCTACTATGCTTAGGGCTGTTTTGAAGAATAACAAGAAAATGTGGGAAGAATGCTTGCCTCATATTGAATTTGCTTATAATCGTTTGTTGCATTCTACTACTAAGATGTGCCCTTTTGAAATTGTATATGGTTTCCTACCTCGTGCACCTATTGATTTGTTGCCTCTTCCATCTTCGGAGAAGGTTAATTTTGATGCTAAACAACGTGCTGAATTGATCGTAAAAATGCATGAGTTAACTAAGGAGAACATTGAGCGTATCAATGCTAAATATAAACTTGCTGGAGATAAGGGTAGAAAACATGTTGTGTTTGCACCTGGAGATCTTGTTTGGTTACATTAGCGTAAGGATAGATTTCCTGATTTGCGCAAATCAAAGCTAATGCCACGTGCTGATGGTCCTTTTAAGGTGTTAGAGAAAATAAATGATAATGCATATAAACTTGAGCTGCCTGCAGATTTTGGGGTTAGTCCCACTTTTAACATTGCAGATTTGAAGCCTTATTTGGGTGAGGAAGATGAGCTTCCGTCGAGGACGACTTCATTTCAAGAAGGGGAGGATGATGAGGACATCAATACCATTGTTACACCCACAGCCCCTGCTGCTATACATACTGGACCAATTACTAGAGCTCGCGCACGCCAATTAAATTATCAGGTACTTTCGTTTCTTGGTAATGATTCTAATGTTCATGAGAATATGATGATGCCTAAATTGGATACATTTGTTTTGCTTACAAATGAAGGGCCTAGCTTGGACAAGAAAGAGGAACCTTGGAGCAAGTTCAAGCATGGAGATGATGGCATGCGCAAGGGGAACAAGAACGGAGTTACAAGTGATGATTTCAGGACTTTGAAGCCACCATAATGAGTGCAGGAAGCCTTGGACGAAATATACAAGATGCCACTTCATAAATTTCGTCCAGAGGCTATTATAGGTGCTACGTCACCTTATTATTGGGCCAGGCCCATGTAATTTCGAAATACTTGAGTATAGGCTGTTTTTAGAGTCCGTATGTGTGGGGAAACAAGAGATAGGGTTGGTTTCGGACCCCTCCTTCAAGGGCCACGAAATCCCCTCCTCTTCCTCCATATATACAGCCCTTAGGGCACCGTTTAGACTTTGGGTTTTGTTTAGATTAAAAGTTCGCCATAGCTGCAACTTCGCGTACTTCGTTTGTGTTCAATGACCAGACCAAGACGTCACAGAACCCCACCTTGATCAATAAAGCTTTCATCTTATATTCGCAATATCCAGATTGCAAATCTTAGTTTCTTGCGTGTTCTTCGTTTGCTTGCAGGAGATAGACCCTCGTGGTCAGGTTGATTGTGCTCCGGCGTGGTCAATAACCTCTCGGAGTTGGTTTAGCGATTGCTAAGGCGCGACGTCCTCGCACGTTCGTAGTCGGATCGTCAAAGTCTACTCCACCAAAAATGATAGATATCATCTCATCGAAAGATCGGGACACCCTCGCCTCTATTAGTATTTCTTTGCTCCAGTGTTTTTTTTATATTCCAAAATAATTCTCCATAAAATTTCAGCTTATTTGGAGATGGGCAGAATAGGTATCTCTGACGTAACTTTTTCAGGTCCAGAATTCTAGCTGCCGGTATTTTCCCTCTTTGTGTAAACCTTGCATATTATGAGAGAAAAGGCATTAGAATTACTCCACAAAGTGTTATATTGAATAAAAATACTATAAATAACAGTAATAAAACATGATGCAAAATGGACGCATCAACTCCCCCAAGCTTAAACCTCACTTGTCCTCAAGCGAAAGCCGATATCGAGAATTATCTCCACATGTTTAGAGAGAGAGGTGTCGATAAAACAAAAATACGGACATTGTAACACCCTGGTTTTCGCTCCTGTTTTTTTTTCTTCGCGGGATTTGACTCCCGTCTTTTTTCTCGATGTTATCGGATTTTCTCTAGCTCTTGGGTATATGAAGATGGTCATCTTGCCTTGCCTTTCCTATCTAACCAGAGATTCTCTTCAGTCCAATCTTGCCACTCGAACTATATTATCAGGACTTTGCCATTGAAACCCTACCTTCCGAGTTAACGGAAGGGAAACCCTAATTCCTTCTGTTACAAAGGAACCTCAATTTCCTTTGCTCTGTTGCCTCCCAAACTTTTCCCAGTGATCATCCTTTATCTATTAACCCTGGATATGTAAAAATATTGCCAAGTCATTTGCAATATTTTTCATTTATAATTAATTCCTTTTTCTGCTAGTTAAGGGAATTAAATCTAGGAAAATATCTATCCATCTCCAAAGTTCATGAAAACTTGTGGAGATATTCTTTGTGATCATATTGAGCTCCCATAAAAATATTGGCTATAATTAATATGGGAAATTGCATTTTCCTATTTAATGCCAATATTGCATTTTGGGCAGTTTCTAAAGGAACTACCATTTTGGTAGCCAGGAAGAATCCCAAATAAATTGTGGAGCTTCTCCTATCCATATATTCACCATTTCCATCAAGAACCCAAGTTCCATAGTTCAAAGTTTGAGCACAACATCTATTTGCAAATTCTGTCCAGTTGGGCAAATTGCAAAGGAAGTGCTTGAACGCTTAATCTATTTGACCTGAAATTTTTCATGGTGGTTAACATTGATAAATCACTCATGGAAACCAAAAACCAGCTCAATCCCTCTATCCATTCTTCCCCAGAAAATTTCTCAAGTTTCTGTCCATTCGGAACCTCTGTGAAGCAAGTACCATTTTGGTGTATCCAAATGGTATGAAACTTTTACAGTGGCTTCATATGTTCAAATCATCACTCTCCACAAAATTTGAGCCAGATCTATCTAACCATTTTTTCCCAGCATCATCATCTTCCTTTCTGGCCAGATTGCATGGTTACAAAGGAAGTGCTAGCTATATTGCTTCATTTGATCTGAAAATTTACCAGGGTAGTCACCTTGGTAGATGATTAACCCCTGCATAAGACCTAGCCAAGGTGAGCACTGTGGTGGCCACACCACATGTCAAACACCTTTCTGTCAGAATCTTCTTCTGCAAGTTTCACCCACCCCAGAGCCTTCTAGTTGATCCCAGCTTCATATCTTATCTATTTGAGCAGCGAGGAGAGTGCTGGACAAGGTCCTAGAGCCATCCGGTGCCCTGTACACGTGGTGCCGGTGGTGACCACACCTCTAGTCGGCAGCCGGCGTGAACTGTGGCAAAACAGTCATCGTTCGGCCACCTCATGCTGCCGCGGCTAGTCTGCGAGTGCCGAATAACTCCCCACCGCACGCGTGGATCTTCTGGAGCCCTCTCCCCCTCATCCCCTAGCTCCTGGCCGCCTCTGCCGACATGGGTTCGCCGCTAGGTCGCCGCCACGGCACCGCCGTATCAAAGCTCCTTCCATTGTCGGCTAGCTCTTCCCCGAGGCTATTTAAGGAGTGCCCCAAGCTCTCCCGCATCCCATCGACCTCCTACAGCCTCTCCTCGAGCCCCGGAGCCCCTCTCCCCTGCCTCTGTCCGCCGCGGTCGCCGCCGGCCACCTCCCAAATCCGGCCACCCGAGCCCCCTCTCGCCTTGCTACCACCACCATCGGCTTACCCGTACTCCGGCGAGCCTCCCCAACCCCTCTTCCCTTCGCCGGAGTACCCCCTGACCATGTGCCCCAAGACCGGCCGCTGCCTCCGCCCTCCGGCCCCCGGGAGCCGCCCTTGCTCCGTCCCTCCCCGGCGCCTGCTGCTGCTCTAGGAGAGAGCAGCGCCGTCTCCCACTTCCGCCGGTGGCCGGAGCTCGGCCGGAGACCACCGAAGCCGGCCAGGCCCGTCGCCGGCGCCACGCCCTCCCCTGGCTCCTCTGTTTGGTCAGGGAGACCGGTCGGGGAAGAAGGCGACCGAGCCAGGCGGGCCCGCGTCGCCCCCGACCCCACCAGTCAGCCACCAAGAGGGGTTGACCCCGGTCAGCCTATGTGGCAAGTGGAAGCGGTTTTCCTGAAGTACGCTTTCATTTCAGCAAAAGCGTATTTTGCCCGAGACGCTTTCAGTTCAGCCGCCAGGGACTTGTTTGTAAAGAAAATATTTATAGATTGGTCCCTGCACTTTGAACGGCCACAACTTCGCAACCATGACTCCGATTCAGGTGATTCTAAAGCCCACTTCTTCGTATCGTCGAGCCTGTTCTGTTGGTGTTATTTTCACAAGGTTGCCACATAGTGAAAATGACCATTTTGCCCTTGCCTTCTATCAGCCCTTCGAGAGAGAATCTTTTCCGGTGAAACCTTCCGCGGCTTCACCGCACTTCTTGCCGGAGTATTCATCGACCCCCAGGGAAGCCGACCATCTGATATATGCCCTAAAGCATTGCTCTGTGTTATTCTTGCATGTTTAAACTAATATGCTTATGCTTGTATGCATAGTAGTGAGCTGTATGTGACGCCAATGAACCCTTGCCTGCATTTCTTTGATGACGACACCACGCCTGTGTTCTGAGCTGTTTCCGGCTATCTGGGGTGGATGCCGACTTTATACTTCTCTTGTCAGCAACTGGCCCGTGTTCTGAGCTGCTTTTCAGCCATCATGGGCAGCTGTTGAATTTCTTTCCGTAGCAGTGACCAATTCTCTGAGCTGTTTCTCGGCCGTCTTAGGGAATTGCTACTTTCTTCTTATCGACACCGTATCATGCTCTGAGCTGCTTTTCAGCCATCTTGAGTCAAGGTTGAGTTATTCCGGTAATGTCCCAGATCTGAGTTGTAAAGATCGTTCTGGCGGCAACTGGTTTATTTGCCGGTTTTATGCAAGTGTTCTGATGGTCGTAACTTACAGCTAGAACTTGTAAATGATAACTTGCCATTTAAATGTTGTTTCACTAATGAATCATTGTGATGTTATGTGGAGATAGGTTGTTACGTTTCCACAGTTGTTACCTCATACATAGTTACCACCATATTAAGTTATTCATGATAAACAACCATGCTTTCTAAGTACCTGCTAAAACTAAACCTAGTCGGTTGATCCAGAGTCACCTGTCCGGACTTATCCGTGCAACCACATTTGCCGGTATGGGACGGCCTTGACTTGGTCTGATCGCGTGCTCTTTTATTGGTACCACCAAACAGGGAAGGTTATGCGCGCGTGCTGCCCTGGCCCGGTAGGCGGCGATAACCTTGTGAGCCCAGTTGAGTATTGTGTCGGCGTCCCTGTTTGGGATAGTTTAGTTTGGCCACGACGGTGGTAGGTGTCACGAGGTGACACAGGGGCCACCCAGGGCTTGATTCCGGGGGAGAATGATTGCCGGTGGTACGGTAGAGGAGTCACGGGTTAGGCAGTTTTTGTTGGAGCAACCCTGGTCCACCTGAATGGGATCACGAGGTCAGGTGGTCCATGGTGTGGGTAAAGTGCGCAACCTCTGCAGAGTGTAAAAATCTATTCGAATAGCCGCATCCACGGTATTGGACAGTCCGTCCAGACCTCACTAGGTGGTCAACCGTAATAATGATGGAAGAACTTGCCTTATGATCGAAAGTACTCAGTGGATCATGAGTATTCGGAGGGTGTTGGGACAACCCGGAAGAGAGTAAGTTTATCAGACTTACAGTGGAGATGCATAGACATCGGATGATGTCAGGGATATGATATGATAGCCATAGAATGACTATGAAAGAGATGGTCAGATGACTGAAAGTCTTGGATTGGATTTGGTTCAACATCGGATTGGATCATGAGATTGTTCGGAGTATGGATCACTTACTTGATATGCTTTACTTTACGGTATTTTACTTTAGTAGTCATCTTGCTGGATAAACCTGTCATGACTTGATGATTAATCTTGCTAGATAGGTATACTATGCCATGATGATTAATGTTGCTCTAATAACAAATGCATGCTTGAATGCCATGGATTGCTTTGCTTGGTGTATATGTTAGTTTGGTTTGCTTGCGAGTACATTCAAAAGTACTCAGCGGCCTTTAATGTGGCCAGGTTCACATAAGGATCCGTCGTCCGTCGATGAGGAGCCGGAACGCTCGCGGGCTAGGAGAGTAACCCAGTCAGATCCCTGTGGATTGGAGCCGCACCAGGACCCTGTTGCCTTAGATAGAGCTTTTCCGCTGCCATCACCCTTTGTAATATATCATGTAAGCCTTATATATCCATTAATAGAAATGCCTGTGTTCTTGATACTTGTTGTAAACATGCATGCCAGAGTGATTTCCTGGGCTAGTATACATGGCGACCGTCTGGCTACAGTGGTAATCAGGTGGGGTGCCACAACAGATGGTATCAGAGCTGCCAGGCTGACTATAGGTTACCCTAGCTAGACTTCACTGTCTTGTGCTCAGTACAAAGCCCAGATGGATTTCAACCATCTTTTGCCAAGCTGCACGGCTACTATTGATCATAAGGCAACCCCATAGGTTTTGGCTCCATCAGACCCCAACTCTCGTGGCCTTTGCCTCCGGTGTGAAATGCTCGCACCTGGCAACGACCCGTGAGCCCTGAACCCCTAGGTAAACTAGATATCCCTACCCTGCTTGCTAGCCATGGCATTTCTCTTCTTAACTCTAGTTTCCTTTGGGAAATGCTTATAAACTCCATCTTTTCCCCGACAACCTTAGAATCGTTGACTAAGCCATTTTGGGCTATGGTCGTGCGTCGAGTTTGATGTTCCCTAAGGAAGTAGTAGAAGCTTGACACCAATTGCTACCAGGAGCATTGTGTGGTTTTGCTTCTAAATCCTTAGAGATGCATCGAGTGCGCTATACTAGTTATACTAGTGGATCCTCGGCCACGTGTGTAAGGTCCGCAAGATTTGAGCTTTATTTGCTTTTTGGTTTTTCGCTATTCTTGTTTCTGTTGTCGGTTCCGTTTCTTCGCTCCGACTGGATCCATCTGCAAGTGCCGCCAAGAAGACCAGCATACAAATTGGATAATACCCAACAATCCAAACTCAGCAAGAGTCATGCCAAGCCGACTGCCTGGTATTCAAAAAAGCAACACTGGATCTGTCAAGGACGAAGGATGAGTTAGAAGCAGAATCTGTGTGCAACAGACAAGGTCAGAATATACCTGAGAGAGTTTGCCTCAGAACGGATCACGCCTAAGGAGCAGTCAGATGAGTTACCAAGAATGAATATCAGTGAGGACAAATTATTCCATCCGAGACACAAGGACTATTTCAGTCAGTGAGGTGAACCGGGTCTTTTCTCAACGGACTCAAGAATCATTTATTCCCCACCTAAGACATATTTCGAGAATGTGAATGTGCCAAGAGCAGCAACAAAATGCCGGTACGTTGGTACAAATTGCAAAGCATATTTTGGAATTCACCGATGCAAATGCAAAATTTTCTGGGCACTGTGACAAGGTCTACAAGGAATATGGATAAGTTCGCGGTTGCCCAGGATCAATGAGAACTTCACATGCTGAGAAGCCTAGATGAAACGAATGGAATTATCCGTCAACTGCTTATTATCGGCAACACTTGTTTGAATGCAAAGGTACTCCGAATTAATTATCAGCATGAGGCATGCATCAGTTCTGCAACCTTTACAACAATGATGATTAGACCCGCAGAAGGACAAGCAGTGTGCGTGACCAACAGAAAATCTTCAGACAAGGTATGGCCTATATCAAGTTTTGGCTCTACTACGAGTAAATTTCAGATACTTTGGAAGGAAGCCAGAATTGGCCTTAGATCCAACTGCGTAAACAGCGAAAGGCTTCTGGTATAAGGAACCCATCCTTCCTCTGCAAGCTACCGAGAAGAGCTTACGACACCAGATTGCCAATCTTCCTCGGTACACCACTTGGTGAGAAAATCTTCTAGGGTACGGCACTCCCATCTTCCACAGCGTGCTACCGCGGAAAAACTTCCGGCATGTGGCACCAGACCTTCTGCAGCAATCCACATGAAGAAAAGCTTCTAAAGTATGATACCCCGCCTTCTGCAGCACGCTACCCTGGCAGAAGCTTCGAGCATAAGGAATTCAGCCTTCTTCAACATGCCATCACAAGCTTGTCAGAAGCACAAACTAGTCTGGACACACATCTGCCTCAGAACTCAGTGCTTATGAAAGGATTTATCCTACACCTGCATATGTTGTGAGCATGCAGTCCAATGGATCAGTTCATGGGAGCCACTCGTACACGAGAATGACTGTGTTCAGAGAACCAATGGCCCTATAATTCAAGGAAGGATACGAATACAACAACCCATATGAGGTATGCAAGAGTAAGTTGTGAGAACAAGCCCGACAAGCCGGAAAAACAATCAAGGAGCCGTATTGGTAGGTCGTTACAGGTCCTTCAAAGGAATCTTCAAGAACAAAGAAGTGGTGGACAAACAACCTCCGTGACGGTCAACAAGATACAGCTTCACGGACAGAGTGGTATTACCAACCCTTGTCAGACTCTTGCATATACGGCCACAACAATGCAGCCAGCATGTCATACCCATCATGAATACGGGCCATCAACCAAGATCAGAGGCTATACTCCGAAAGGTACACCGGATGATAGCGATACTATGTTCAGCTCAGTGGTCATAGCACGGACTACAGAGGCTATATATGACAGAACCATCTCCACAAGCGACAGAGTTTGAAACAAGACATTCAGATAGAATGGCTCAAAGCATATCAGCATCAACAACTCGTAGATGTCATGATGTCATTGGAATAAGAGATTACTATCTATGATTACTTTGTGATCATGCCTGACATTTCAGTTGAGGATATAGCAGCAATAGCTCAGTCATGTTGTTCCTTGAATTATGGATCACCTAAGGACAAAGTCAAAATGCCTAAGACAGAAGGAAATGTCAGCATGGAACCGCAGCCAGACTGAGCATTCTGACATGGCAAAAGGAAAGCCACTCCCACTCACTCGAGGCCACACGAGTACGTGAGCTTGGTACTAGGAAAGGATGTCTTGCCCATGACAGTCAGAGTACGAAGTATCACAATAAAAACCGAAGTAGTCACTTACATGCCAAAGAAACCGAGCTGTTTGTTGGTATTACCCGCAACCCCACCCAACAACACCACTATCAGGACAAAAGGTACACCTGACAGGAAAGAGAAGGATTCAAGGAAAATGGTGTGCAAAGACAACACATGGTCCATCAGAAGAGGCAGTTAAAAGGGCAGTGAACCAACAAAGACGAGATCGCTGATGGATCCAAGTCGCACACAGGTAAGTCCCCCTTCACTGGGAGGTAAGCCCAGAAATCTCGAGGACGAGATTTTCTTAAGGGGGGTAGGTTTGTAACACCCTGGTTTTCAATCCTGTTTTTTTTCTTCGTGGGATTTAACTCCCGTCTTTTTTCTCGATGTTATCGGATTTTCTCTAGCTCTTGGGTATATGAAGATGGTCATCTAGCCTTGCCTTTCCTATCTAACCAGAGATTCTCTTCAGTCCAACCTTGCCACTCGAACTATATTATCAGGACTTTGCCACTGAAACCCTACCTTCCGAGTTAACGGAAGGGAAACCCTAATTCCTTCCGTTACAAAGGAACCCAAATTTCTTTTGATCTGTTGCCTCCCAAACTTTTCCCAGCGATCATCCTTTATCTATTAACCCTGGATATGTAAAAATATTTCCAAGTCATTTGCAATATTTTTCATTTATAATTAATTCCTTTTTCTACCAGTTAAGGGAATTAAATCCAGGAAAATATCTATCCATCTCCAAAGTTCATGAAAACTTGTGGAGATATTCTTTGTGATCATATTGAGCTCCCATAAAAATATTGGCCATAATTAATAGGGGAAATTGCATTTTCCTATTTGATGCCAATATTGCATTTTGGGCAGTTTCTAAAGGAACTACCATTTTGGTAGCCGGGAAGAATCCCGAATAAATTGTGGAGCTTCTCCTATCCATATATTCACCATTTCCATCAAGAACCCAAGTTCCATAGTTCAAAGTTTGAGCACAGCATCCATTTGCAAATTCTGTCCAGTTGGGCAAATTGCAAAGCAAGTGCTTAAACCCTTAATATATTTGAGCTGAAATTTTTGATGGTGGTTAACATTGATAAATCACTCATGGAAACCAAAAACCAGCTCAATCCCTCTATCCATTCTTCCCCAGTAATTTTCTCAAGTTTCTGTCCATTTGGAACCTCTGTGAAGCAAGTACCATTTTGGTGTATCCAAATGTTATGAAACTTTTTCAGTGGCTTCATATGTTCAAATCATCACACTCCACAAAATTTGAGCCAACTCTATCTAACCATTTTCCCCCAGCATCATCATCTTCCTTTCTAGCCAGATTGCATGGTTACAAAGGAAGTGCTAGCTATATTG
Organism: Thinopyrum elongatum; assembly: GCA_011799875.1. Lineage (NCBI taxonomy): Eukaryota > Viridiplantae > Streptophyta > Magnoliopsida > Poales > Poaceae > Thinopyrum > Thinopyrum elongatum. Next base: position 257,923,725 of record CM022297.1, read on the forward strand.
CTTCATTTGATCTGAAAATTTACCAGGGTAGTCACCTTGGTAGATGATTAACCCCGGCCCAAGACCTGGCCAAGGTGAGCATTGTGGTGGCCACACCACATGTCAAACACCTTTCTGTCAGAATCTTCTTCTGCAAGTTTCACCCACCCCAGAGCCTTCTAGCTGATCCCAGCTTCATATCTTATCTATTTGTGCAGCGAGGAGAGTGCTGGACAATGTCCTAGAGCCATCCGGTGCCCTGGACACATGGTGTCGGTGGTGACCACACCTCTAGTCGGCAGCCGGCGTGAACTGTGGCAAAACAGTCATCGTCCGGCCACCTCCTGCCGTCGCGGCTTGTCTGCGAGTGCCGACTAACTCCCCACCACACGCGTGGATCTTCTGGAGCCCTCTCCCCCTCGTCCCCTAGCTCCTGGCCGCCTCTGCCGACATGGGTTTGCCGCTAGGTCGCCGCCACGGCACCGCCGTCTCGAAGCTCCGTCCATTGTCGGCTAGCTCTTCCCCGAGTCTATTTAAGGAGTGCCCCGAGCTCTCCCGCATCCCATCGACCTCCTACAGCCTCTCCCCAAGCCTCGGAGCCCCTCTCCCTCACCTCTGTCCGCCGCGGTCGCCGCCGGCCACCTCCCAAATCCGGCCACCCGAGCCCCCTCTCGCCTTGCTACCACCACCATCGGCTTACCCGTACTCCGGCAAGCCTCCCCAACCCCTCTCCCCGTCGTCGGAGTACCCCCTAACCACGCGCCCCAAGACCAGCCGCCGCCTCCTCCCTTCGGCCCCCGCGAGCTGCCTTTGCTCCGCCCCTCCCCGGCCCCTACTGCTGCTCCAGGCGAGACCAGCGCCGTCTCCCACTTCCGCCGGTGGCCGGAGCTCGGCCGGAGACCACCGGAGCCGGCCAAGCATGTCACCGGCGCCGTGCCCTCCCCTGCCTCCTCTGTTTGGTCAGGGAGACCGGTCGGGAAAGAAGACGACCGAGCCAGGCGGGCCTGCGTCGCCCTCGACCCCACCAGTCAGCCACCCAGAGATGTTGACCCTGGTCTGCCTACGTGGCAAGTGGAAGCGGTTTTCCTGAAGTACGTTTTCATTTCAGCAAAAGCGTATTTTGCCCGAGACGCTTTCAGTTCAGCCGCCAGGGACTTGTTTGTAAAGAAAATATTTACAGATTGGTCCCTGCACTTCGAACGGCCACAACTTCGCAACCATGACTCCGATTCAGGTGATTTCAAAGTCCACTTCTTCGTATCATCAAGCCCGTTCTGTTGGTGTCATTTTCACAAGGTTGCCACACAGTGAAAATGACCATTTTGCACTTGCCTTCTATCAGCCCTCCAAGAGAGAATCTTTTCCGGCGACATCTTCCGCGGCTTCACCGCACTTCTTCCCGGAGTATTCATCGACCCCCAGGCAAGCCGACCATCTGATGTATGCCCTGAAGCATTGCTTTGTGTTATTCTTGCATTTTTAAACTAATATGCTTATGCTTGTATGCATAGTAGTGAGCTGTATGGGACGCCAATGAACCCTTGCCTGCCTTTCTTTGGTGACGGCACCACGCCTGTGTTCTGAGATGTTTCCGGCCGTCCGGGGTGGATGCCGACTTTATACTTCTCTTGTCAGCAACTGGCCCGTGTTCTGAGCTGCTTTTCGGCCATCGCGGGCAGCTGTTGAATTTCTTTCCGTAGCAGTGACCCTATGCTCTGAGCTGTTTCTCAGCCGTCTTAGGGAATTGCTACTTTCTTCTTATCGACACCGTCTCATGCTCTGAGTTCCTTTTCAGCCGTCTTGAGTCGGGGTTGAGTTATTCTGGTAATGTCCCAGATCTGAGTTGTAAAGACCATTCTGGCAGCTACTGGTTCCTTTGCCGGTTTTATGCAAGGGTTCCGATGGTCGTAACTTACAGCTAGAACTTGTAAAGTGATAACTTGCCATTTAAATGTTGTTTCACTAATGACTCATTGTGATGTTATGTGGAGATAGGTTGTTATGTTTCCATAGTTGTTAACTCATACATAGTTATCACCATGTTAATTTATTCATGATAAACAACCATGCTTGCTAAGTACCTGCTAAAACTAAACCTAGTCAGTTGATCCAGAGTCACCTGTCCGGACTTATCCGTGACACCACATTTGACGGTATGGGACGGCCTTGACTTGGTCTGATCGCGTGCTCTTTTATCGGTACCACCAAACAGGGAAGGTTATGCGCGCGTGTTGCCCTGGCCTGGTAGGCGGTGATAACCTTGTGAGCCCAGTTGAGTATTGTGCTAGTGTCCCCGTTTGGGACAGTTTAGTTTGGCCACGACGGTGGCAGGTGTCACGAGGTGACACAGGGGCCACCCAAGGCTTGACTCCGGGGGAGAATGATTGCCGGTGGTATGGTAGAGGAGTCACGGGTTAGGCAGGTTTCGTTGGAGCAACCCTTGTCCACCTGAATGGGATCACGAGGTCAGGTGCTCCATGGTGTGGGTAAAGTAAGCAACCTCTGCAGAGTGTAAAAATCTATTCGAATAGCCGCGTCCACGGTATTGGACAATCCGTCCAGACCTCACTAGGTGGTCAACCGTAATAATGATAATAATGATGGAAGAACTCGCCTTATGATCGAAAGTACTCAGTTGATCATGAGTATTCTGAGGGTTGTGGGACAACCCGGAAGAGAGTAAGTTTATCAGACTTACAGTGGAGATGCATAGACATCAGATGATGTCAGGGATATGATATGATAGCCAGGGAATGGCTATGAAAGAGATGGTCAGATGACCGAAAGACTTGGATTGGATTTGGTTCAACATCGGATTGGATCATGAGATTGTTCGGAGTATGGATCACTTACTTGATATGCTTTACTTTACGGTATTTTACTTTAGTAGTCATCTTGCTGGATAAACCTGTTATGACTTGATGATTAATCTTGCTAGATAGGTATACTATGCCATGATGATTAATGTTGCTCTAATAACAAATGCATGCTTGAATGCCATGGATTGCTTTGCTTGGTGTATATGTTAGTTTGGTTTGCTTGCGAGTACATTCAAAAGTACTCAGCGGCCTTTAATGTGGCCAGGTTCACATAAGGATCCGTCGTCCGTCGACGAGGAGCCGGAGCACCCTTTGTAATATATCATGTAAGCCTTATATATCCATTAATAGAAATGCATGTGTTCTTGATACTTGTTGTAAACATGCATGCTAGAGTGATTTCCTGGGCTGGTATGCATGGCGACCGTATGGCTACAGTGGTAATCAGGCGGGGTGCCACAACGGATGGTATCAGAGCTGCCAGGCTGACTATAGGTTACCCTAGCTAGACTTCACTGTCTTGTGCTCAGTACAAAACCCAGATGGATTTCAGCCATCTTTTGCCAAGTTGGCATGGCTACTATTGATCATAAGGTAACCCCATAGGTTTTGGCTCCATCAGACCCCAACTCTCGTGGCCTTTGCCTCCGGTGTGAAATGCTCGCACCCGGCAATGACCCGTGAGCCCTGAACCCCTAGGTAAACTAGATATCCCTACCCTGCTTGCTAGCCATGTCATTTCTCTTCTTAACTCTAGTTTCCTTTGGGAAACGCTTATAAACTCCATCTTTTCCCCGACAACCTTAGAATCGTTAACTAAGCCATTTTGGGCTATGGTCGTGTGTCGAGTTTGATGTTCCCTAAGGAAGTAGTAGAAGCTTGACACCAATTGCTACTAGGAGCATTGTGTGGTTTTGCTTCTAAATCCTTAGAGGTGCATCGAGTGCCCTATACTAGTTATACTAGTGGATCCTCGGCCACGTGTGTAAGGTCCGCAAGATTTGAGATTTATTTGCTTTTTGATTTTTCATGATTCTCATTTCTGTTGTCGGTTCCGTTTCTTCGCTCCGACTGGATCCATCTGCAAGTGCCGGCAAGAAGACCATCATACAACTTGGATAATACCCAACAATCCAAACTCAGCAAGAGTCATGCCAAGCGTGATGTCAACAATAATAACTCATGATTACTCATGTCCAACTGGAGATATGTGCCTAGATCTTTCCCCACCACATGATGCTTGCAAAAGAGAAAAATAAAAAGGAGTAGAGGAGAACATTTTGACTCTAGCATAAAAAGTAAATACATAAAAGTAAAAGATAGACCCTTCGCAGAGGGAAGTAGAGGTTGTCATGTGCTTTTTTTTTGGCTGCACAATCTCTTAATGCAAAAGAACGTCACGTTATATTGCCCCTTATGATAGCAACCGTTATTATGCATTCTGTCACTTTTATTACTTTGCCATCACAAGTTCGTACAATGCTTATTTTCCCTTACAATAAAAGATCAAACATATTTAGAAGCAATTTTTATTGCTTTATGCACCGATGACAACTTACTTGAAGGATCTTATTCAATCCATAGGTAGGTATGGTAGACTCTCAAAACATGAAATTGGGTCTAAGGTTTTTGGATGCACAAGTAGTATCTCTACTTAGTGTGGATTTTTGGCTAGAAAAGATATTGGGTAAGCACCACATGTTGGAGGATCTATGACAATATAACTTCTATGTGAATATGAACAAACATAAATCATTACGTTGTCTTTCTTGTCCAGTGTCAACAATTTGGCATAAAATATTCAATGGGGGCTCACGATCATAAAAGATGTCCAAGATAGTATATTTGCATGTGAATCTGCTCTTCCCTTATTAATTCTTTCATGAATTGCATCATTGACCAATGCTATGTTTGTCAACTTTCAATAAATTTTACCACTTATACTTTTCCTTATGTAATGTCATTACCTTCCGTAAGATTAGCATATGATCTTTTTCATTATTTTCTTTATTTTGATTGAAACAAAGAGGTAAAGAATCAAAAACTCAAACTAAACTTTATTATATAACTCTCATTCAATTACATAGATAGATAGATCACGAAACTAGCACTCGAAAATAGATCATGCTAAACTTTTATTCTACTAAATCACGAAACAACTAGAGATTGAACTAAGATAGGTAAAGGTAATAAAAGTGATGGTGATACGATACCGGGGCACCTCCCCCAGGCTTGGCACAAGCCAAGGGAAGTGCCCATACCCGTGTGTTCAAGTCTCCTACTTTGGTGATGGTGGTGGTGTTGATGAAGCGGCTTCACACTTCAGCCTCAGTAGGTGCTCCAATCTACGATTGATGCTCCGGAGGGTGATGTTTTGCTCTTCCAACAAAATAATTTCACGAGTGAGATATGTATTCTGAACACAAACCGTTTCAAAGGCCTTCAAGGCTTCTATTTCAGTGGGGGTGAGATGGTTGTAGTAGGGTTGAAGGATATCTTCCTCTTTCTCAACCTCCCCCGTGAGCATGGCTTGCCCCCTTCCTGAGCCTGGTCCCCTACAACTTTATTAACCTTGTCCTCCTTGGTGGCTTCTTTTGGTTCTTCTCTCCTTAGTTCCATCTTCAACAGCCAAGCATCTTCTTCTACGTTGTTGGAGGAGGGGGAAGACATGATGCCTGGCTTGATAGATCTGACAGAAAAACAACACGAAACAAGAACAGAGGATATTTCCCTGATGCGATGGTCAATACGTTCGGGGGAGTATATAAAGAATTTTTATCTTGGGAAACAAGTATACTACAGGAAAACAGAGTCGGGAAGGTCCCTGAGGGGCCCACTACCCACCACGGCGCGCCAAGTGGGGCAGGCGCGCCGTGGTGCCTAGTGGGCACCTGGGTTGCCTTCTCGGGTGTTTCTTATCTTTTTTCTAATATTCCAAAACTGACAGAAAATATTTTTGCGTAATTTTTGGAGTCGGTTTACTTACCGTATCACGTACCTCTTCCCTTTCAGGGTTCTGGAGTGTTCTGGAAAGTCTCTTTTATATATTCCTCCGGTGTCATGGTTTGAATAATATTAGTTTCAATATTAATAGGTGTACCTGAAAGATAGTGCTTAATTCTTTGCCCATTGACCACCTTCGGATTAGTGCCTTCGGCATTATTGATCTTAATAGCTCCAGAGTGATAAACTTCTTCAATGATATATGGTCCTTCCCACTTGGAGAGAAGTTTTCCTGCAAAAAATCTAAAACCAGAATTGTACAATAGTACATATTCACCAACTTTGAATTCCCGCTTTTGGATTCTTTTGTCATGCCATCTTTTGACTTTTTCTTTGAATAGTTTGGCATTTTCATAAGCTTGGGTTCTCCATTCATCTAGTGAGCTAATACCAAATAACCGCTTTTCACCGGCAAGTTTGAAATCATAATTGAGTTTTTTAATTTCCCAATATGCTTTATGTTCTAACTCAAGAGGCAAGTGACATGCTTTTCCATAAACCATTTTGTATGGAGACATAACCATAGGATTTTTATAAGCAGTTCTATAAGCCCATAGTGCATCATCAAGTTTCTTAGACCAAATTTTCCTAGATCTGTTAACAGTCTTTTGTAATATCAAATTTATTTCTCTATTGCTAAGTTCAACTTGACGACTAGATTGAGGGTGATAAGGAGATGCAATTCTATGGTTGACATCATATTTAGCAAGCAATTTACGGAAAGCACCATGAATAAAATGTGAACCACCATCAGTCATTAAATATCTAGGGACTCCAAACCTCGGGAAAATAACTTCTTTCAACACTTTAATGGAGGTGTTGTGATCAGCACTGCTAGTTGGAATAGCTTCTACCCACTTAGTGACATAATCAACAGCAACCAAAATATGAGTATACCCATTAGAGGAAGGAAAAGGTCCCATATCATCAAAGCCCCAAACATCAAATGGTTCAATAACAAGTGAATAATTCATAGGCATTTCCTGGCATTTACCAATATTACCAATTCTTTGACATTCATCACAAGATGAGACAAACTTACGAGCATCTTTGAAAAGAGTAGGCCAAGAAAAACCCGATTGTAATACCTTGTGTGTAGTTCTATCTCCCGCATGATGCCCTCCATTGGCTTCGGAGTGACATTTTCGTAGGATTTGTTCCTGTTCATGCTCAGGTATACAATGCCTAATAATACCATCTACTCCCTCTTTATAAAGATGTGGTTCATCCCAAAAGTAATGTCTTAAATCATAGAAGAATTTTTTCTTTTGTTGTTATGTCAAACTAGGTGGTATAAATTTAGCAACAATATAATTAGCATAGTCAGCATACCAAGGAGTATTAATAGAAGCATTTATGACAGCTAATTGTTCATCAGGGAAGCTATCATTAAGAGGTAGTGGGTTATCAATAATATTTTCTAACCTAGACAAGTTATCAGCTACAGGGTTCTCAGCTCCTTTCCTATAAGTGATATGCAAATCAAATTCTTGTAACAAAAGAACCCACCTAATGAGTCTAGGTTTAGCATCTTTCTTTTCCATAAGGTATTTAATAACAGCATGGTCTGTGTGAACAATCACTTTAGAATCAACTATGTAAGATCTGAATTTATCACAAGCAAACACAACTGCTAGAAATTCTTTTTCAGTGGTAGCATAGTTTTTTTGGGCACTGTCTAGAGTCTTACTAGCATAATGTATAACATTTAATTTTTTATCAACTCTTTGTCCTAGAATAGCATCACACATAATTTCAAAAGGCAAGTTCCAATCAGGTGGTTGGACAATAGGTGTAGAAGTTAAGGCTTTCTTAAGTGTTTCAAAGGCTTGTACACAATCATCATCAAAAACAAAATGGAACATCCTTTTGCAAGAGATTGGTAAGAGGCCTAGAAATTTTAGAGAAATCTTTAATAAATCCCATATAGAAACCAGCATGACCAAGAAAACTTCTTATACCTTTAATATCTTTAGGACACGGCATTTTCTCAATGGCATCAACTTTAGCTTTATCCACCTCAATACCTCGTTTAGAAATTTTGTGCCCCGAGACAATACCTTCATTCACCATAAAGTGGCACTTCTCCCAATTCAAGACAAGACTAGTTTGTTCACATCTCTGCAAAACTCGATCAAGGTTGCTTAAGCAATCATCAAAAGAAGTTTCGTAAACGGAAAATCATACATGAAAACCTCAACAATCTTTTCACAAAAGTCAGAGAATATAGCAGCCATACATCTTTGAAAGGTAGCAGGTGCATTGCATAAACCAAAAGGCATACGTCCATAAGCATAAGTTCCAAAAGGGCAAGTAAACGTGGTTTTCTCTTGATCAGGTTGTGATATGGATATTTGAGAGAAACCAGAATATCCATCGAGAAATCAAAAGTGTATACGTGTGCTTAGATAGTCTTTCTAGCATTTGAGCAATAACAGGTGGAGGGTAATGATCCTTTCTAGTGGCTTTGTTTAATTTTCTGAAATCAATTACCATTCTACAACCAGTCACAATTCTTTGTGGGATAAGTTCATTTTTATCATTAGGAACAACAGTAATACCTCCTTTCTTGGGAACACAACGAACATGACTTACCCATCTACTATTAGCTATATGATAAATTATACCTACTTCCAGAAGCTTTAGTATTTCAATTCTTACCACTTCCTTCATCTTAGGATTCAATCATTGCTGATGATCGACAACTGGTTTAGCATCGGGTTCCATATTAATCTTGTGCTGACAGAGAGTGGGTAATGCCCTTACGATCATCAAGAGTATATCTAATAGCAGCTCGGTGCTTCCTCAGAGTTTTTAATAATCTTTTCTCTTCATGCTCTGTAAGGTTAGCACTAATAATAAGAGGATATATCTTCTTTTCATCTATATAAGCATATTTAAAAGTATCAGGTAATTGTTTCAATTCAAACACAGGATCACCCTTAGGTGGAGGAGGACCTCCTAGAGTTTCAATAGGCAAATTATGTTGGAGAATAGGTTGTTGTTCAAAGAACATCTTATCTATTTCATTTCTTTCATGCAGGTGCATATCATTTTCATGGTCGAGCAAATATTGTTCTTGTGGACCAGTAGGAGGTACGGCAATAGAAGCAAGACCAATTATTTCATCCTTACTAGGCAATTCTTTATCATGGGGTTGCCTACGAAACTTAGAGAAATTAAACTCATGAGACACATCACCAAAATTAACACTGACAATTTCTTTCTTGCAATCTATCTTAGCATTAACAGTGTTCAAGAAAGGTCTACCAAATATAATGGGACAAAAATCAACTTGTGGAGAACCAAGAACTAGAAAATCAGTGGGGTATTTTATCTTTCCACACAAGACTTCAACATCTCTAACAATCCCAAGTGGTGTGATAGTGTCTCTATTGGCAAGTTTAATAGTAACATCAATATCTTCTATTTCAGTAGGTGCAATATCATTTATAATTTCTTGGTATAGAGTAAAAGGAATAGCAGTGACACTAGCACTCATATCACATAAGCCGTGATAACAATGATCTCCTCTTTTAACTGAGACAATAGGCATGCCAACAACGGGTTTATTCTAGTCTTTAGTATTGGGTTTGGCAATTCTAGCAGCTTCATCATAGAAATAAATAACATGCCCATCAACATTATCAACCAAGAGATCTTTAACCATAGCAATACTAGGTTCTACTTTAATTTGTTCAGAGGCCCTAGGTGCTCTAATATTACTTTTGTTGGCCACGGTCGAAACCTTAGCATGTTTCTTTATTCTAACAGGGAAAGGTGGTTTTTCAATATAAGTAGTAGGCATAACTGGATCAACGTTGTAAATAATAGTTTCTCTTTAACTATAACTGGTTCCTCAATCTTTTCTTTAATAGGGGGATGATATTTAAACCACTTCTCCTTAGGGAGATCAACATGGTAGAAATGACTCACAAAAAGAGGCTACTATCTCAGAGTCAAGTCCATATTTAGTGCTAAAATTATGAAAAGCATCGGTATCCATAAAGGTTTTAACACAATCAAACTCAAGTTTTATACCTGACTCCTTATGTTCATCGAGTTCCCAATCTTCAGAGTTGCGTTTAATTCTTTCCAAGAGATCCCATCTGAATTCAATAGTCTTCTTCATAAAATAACCAGTACAAGAAGTATCGAGCATGGATTGATCATTACAAGAAAGCCGAACATAAAAATTCTGTATAATAATTTCACTTGAGAGCTCATGATTGGGGCATGAATATAACATTGACTTAAGCCTCCCCCAAGCTTGAGCGATACTTTCTCCTTCATGAGGCCAAAAATTATATATATAATTCCGATCACGATGAGCTAGATGCATAGGATAAAACTTTTGATGAAATTCCAATTTCAATCGGTTCCAGTTCCAAGCTCCAATATCATCACATAGCCTATACCATGTCAATGCTTTTCTGTCGGTGTTCTGGGAACCAGGGTACCCAGACTTGCCTGCCTGCGGCCCATGGCGTGGCTCCCTCGACGGCCTGGTACGGCCCACCTCCAAGACCATCAAGACAGGACCCTCGGGAGGGGCCAAGCCTCGCGAGGCGGACGACACCGAGACCTCCCAAGGGAGCGGCCTCCTCAGGCGGCCTCCCGAGGAGCAGAGATTTCTATGCAGGTACCCAGCCTCAAGAGGCTATGATGACGCAAGCCATGACGACCAAGGCAGGCGGGCCAGCGGGCGCAGAAGGGGCAGTTTCCTCTTTGGTGCAAAGGAGGCAAGGATAGGCGTGGGTTCCCGAGGAATCTACCAAAGGTTTCCATTCTGGTGCAACGAGACCAAGACCACCAGCACGACATGATGGATGTCATCGCCGAGCCCACCGCTGCGTCATGACCAGAAGCTTTGCAGGCGAAGACCATCGTCAGGATAAGATGTACTACTTGTCCCCTTTCAAATTGGCCACTGTGGGATCCCTTCCCGCCTACGTTTTGGGGGAAGAGGACCGAGGCCACTATAAATATAGGTTAGCCACCACCATAGAAGCGATCGACTCACTCTCACCCCTGAGCCCTCGCGAGGTTGTTCATCCTCTGTACTTGTTCATCCTCAGCCCCTCGAGAGGCCAATCCACCACAAAGCAGGAGTAGGGTTTTACACCGGAAGGTGGCCCGAGCCTGGGTAAACTACCGTGTTCATCTTCTTCCATGCTCACTCGAGTCCGGCTAGGCTAGGCTGTGGGGCGACGAGCTGGTAGGCTGGATAGGTTGAGTTCTTCGCACATGCCCCAGAGTTTGAACCTTTCTTGGGTCTGCGGAGCCCTGAATCTGACATTTGGCGCGCCGGGTAGGGGCGTGGCGAAGCCCTGCCTCCCTACTCATCAACCGTGTTCCAACCTTGCTTGGTCATGACGAGGTCTGGCTGGGCTCGCGCCGAGTAATGGGCCACGCACTCCGATCGGGCGGCGCCCTCCCACCGCGGCACTCCTCATCGCTCCCTGCCTTCCTCGGTGTACCGTCACCAATGACAAGGTTCACCGCCACCACCCCTCATGCGACGCAATGGGTGAGGCACCACACACTTAGTTGGCATTGCCGTGGCTCCGCCCTTCGCGCCAGCCGAGGGCTGACGGGCGCGCAAGCTGTGCTCCTTATGGCATGCAAGTTGCTGCGCTACCGGCCGGCCAGTGACGATTATGACGCTTGGCTCGGCCGGGTAGCCGAGCTGCTCGACGCTGCCTGCGGGGCATAGAGCCTCTCCGTCACCCACCAGTGCCGCGGCGCTTGCACAGGGCCCGCTCGTGCTGCATCTGCTCGTCTTTTCGGAGGAGCCCTAGGGGGCTCCGCAGCGGAGAAGGGGCGAGCGGGATTTCCCGTCCAGCCCGACGGCGTTGCCCTGGGCCCTGCGTGGAGGAGATGGCCCTTTCAGAGGGCCGCCGCAATGGGCCGCCTTGTGGCCATCGTGACCCGTCAGCAGGGGTGGCGATCGACGAGGCCAAAGAGCAAGCAGGTCGACAGAAGGCAGGCCCCCATCGACCGAGTCCTCGAGGTCGACAAGGCCTCACGGTGCCCGAGGGCTGCAAGCAGGCCTGCGCCAGGGCCTTTGCTGCCCCGTAGGGTGATTCCCCCCACCGCAGTGAATATTTTTTGGGACATGTATGTTAATGTTGGTGTGCAGGTGAACCGCGCAGCTGCAGCACGCTGGAGAGGCGGACGGACCAAGCGCACCGAGGCGCGCTAGGCGCGCCACAGGGCCCTCGGCAAAGACGGGGCCCCGAGGGGGACCCAAGGACCTGAGGAGCCCGTAAGGCCAGGGCGCCTCATGAGGGCCTGGGGTCTCACGACAGGGGCGCGAAGGCCCAAAGGCTCGGGAGGGACCCAGCGCCGCCCCGCGAGCCGGGTAGGCGACTTGCGGCCGCCGCGGGAGTGCGCCGCACTGCTCGCCGGCGGTTTCCAGGCTGGAGACCCCGCCCAGGGCTGCCACCATGTCAGGCTCGCCGGCACGCAGCCGGGGGCAAAGGGCGGGGTCGCCAACCAGAAGGTAGGTGACCGCCTTATGCCTCCCCAAGTCTCCGCCCGTGACACTCTCACGTAATAATGAGTGGGGCTGTACATGCCCCGCAGTCTCCAGAGTGCTGCCCCTGAGCCTCATGGGGGCTCCCACCCACGTCTCAGTGGAAGGCCCATGCTCCGCGCTGGTGGATGACACGGTCCCCCAATGACTATGCCCACGCCTAGTGGAAGCCCCATGCTCCGTGCTGGCGGGAAGACTAGAAGACTAGAATAGGTGCCGGACGCGGCTATTCTTGGCTTTTTCTTGTAACCAAATTTGCCACTTCTTGGAATGAACTTCCAGTTCTTGCGTTTTTTGTTTAAAAAAGGGGGGAGTTCTTGGTTTTTCTTCTTCTAGCCGTTTTCCCTTCGCTTGATTTTCATCTTTGCAAAAGATGGCGGGCACCCATGGCTCCCTCCATCGCACCCCGTGGGCGGGGGCTGGGCGCGGTGTGCACGCTTGGGTCGGCCCAGCAGTGCTAAAGATGATGCCCTAAGGGCCTAGGCCATAGCAACCACGGCCTTGCCCGCGCGCACACCTCTCCGGATCCTCGCGCGGCGCTCTCGAGTGAGCTAGCGGGTGCGCATTGCCCTGGGCTCTTAATGGGCGCCCGCCTCCGGACCTCGAATCGGGCACCACGACCCAGCACGATAATGACGGCCACCCCCGCTCAGGGGTCACGGTGCCCGAAAAATAAAGGAAGGGCTACATCAGGGAGTGCAATGCTATTTAATACATCATAGAGAAAGTTCTTCCAAAAAATGCTTTCGCATCCCCGTGGGGTCACATTCAATGTCTTGACAGGAAAATAGGGAAGTACAAGCCTAGCGAGACATGCTATCATCGTCTCCGCTGCCGTCGTTGTCATCTTCGGCTCCGCGTTCTTTGGCCACAGGCGCGCCCACGTCATCAGCAGGGGCGAGCTCCGCAATTAGGTCATCCACGTGATCTTCCACCTATCCCACCAGGGTGCCTTAGATCGCCCCAGGTACGGGGGCTATCGCGGCATCAAAGTCGAAGTCAGGATCGGAGCAAAGAAGGTGGCTAAAGATGCGCGAGAACGCGCGCGCAAGAAGGTCACGGCTTCTCTCTTCGATGAGTCAGCGCGCCCTCACGGCCCCACCTTTAAGGCGTGCCATGACCTGGGTGAAGAAGCTGAGGTAGCCAGCGTCGTCAGCAACAAGCGGGCTGGATATGTTCTCGTCGCAAATGCTGCTTAGGGCCCGGTTAGCCCTTAGCCCAAGGGCCTGGAACATCTCGGAGCGCTCATGTTGCAGCATCCAAGCTCGGCTTGCCTCGTCCAAAGCTTTCTCCACGAGGGAGGAAACACCTTCTACCTGCTGGTGGAGGAAGGATAGCTCAGCCTCAGCAGTGGCCTGAGCTTCCCCAGTGGCTTTCTCGCGCTCCTCCGCCGCATCTAGCTTCTTCTTGAGGGTGTCGACCTTGCCCTACAGCTCGTCGTGCCGCATGCAGAAGCGAGCTTCTTGGAGGTCCATCTTCCGGTGGTATTCCTCGACAAGGGTCCTGCGGATCCCCGCCACCTTCTCGTCGACCTCTCACTGGATCTTTGCCTCCCGAGAGGCGAGGGCATCCTCAGCAACGGCCACTTGGCGCTCCATCACTTCCAGCCGCTCACGCTCTAGGTTTTGCTCCATCGCCTCCAGCGCCAGCGTGTCCTCGGGCGTGCGGGACCTCACCTCACTCGTGGGCAGCCCGACCGCCGGGGCGGCGAGTGCGGCCGTGCGCGCCCGGACTTGTTGCTCAAGGATGGCATTTGAAGCTTGGATCTCCCTCTCCTGCCCCTCCGCCGCCTCACGCCGGCGATCTGCGGCTCGGGCCTCCTCTAGGGCGCGATCGCGAGCCTCCCTCGCCACGGCCAGGGGCCCCTCCGCCTCCGCTCAGGCATGCTCGCGCTGCAGGTGCCCGAAGTTGATGGCGACTTCTAGCTGACGCCATTCGCGCGCCAGACGCAGGCACTCCGCCTCAAGGCTGGCGTCAACATCACCAAGCTCCACCCTGAGGCGCCCCAGCATGTTCGATGCCTCTTGAAGAAGGCTGTGCTGGACGGCGCGCCCACGCGAGCTCCAACGCCCGGCCTGGGCATTCCTCCGTGCCCCAGTCAGCTGGGGAGGCGCGCGAGGACTCACCGGCCTCTGGCAGAAGCCCGGGGGCTGGAACTCCCTCGCCCTCTCCTGCGGCCCGAGGTGGGGCCCGACGCGGACTCGCCCTGCTGCTTGGGGATGGCGCCGTCCAGTAGGGCACCCAGCTACCGGCAAGGATCAGCGGGGGAGCCCTCGGCATGGCCCCCGCGCTCCAGAGATCCCCCCGAAAGAAGGACACCGGGAACGCAGGCCTGGCCCCCCCAGGGATGGCCTTGGCTCGGGCACAGGCGCCACCCCACGCGCAACTGCTCGGCTTGTGAGGCCTAAGGTCGCGACGGGACCGGTGCCCTCCGGAGGCAGCACTCGGGGCGCACTCGCTTCGTCGACGGAAGGGGTCCTGAGGGGCAAAAGTCAGACGGAGACGCGATATGCAAGAGTCAAGAGGAAGGCGAGGTACTTACTCATCCACAGCGATCCTCTTCCTCCTCTTCAGGGTCCTTGGGATAGGGTTGCAGCAGCTCCCGGGCTCTTTCCTCTTGCGGGATGCCCCGGGATCCAAAGGAGACGCGCAGGGGGCTGGCGTATAGCCCTCCGCGGCAGGGACACTAGCTGCATCCATGGGCGGGACTCCTCCCCCGCCGCCCATGGGGCTGGGGGCGGGTGCCTCGGGAGCACACGATGGTGCCCGCTCCCCCGCGACCACCTCGAGAGCGCGCACCTCGGGGCCTTCGTGCGCGGGAGTCACCAAGAGGGGGTTGTCGCGAGGGCCCTCATGGCCCTCGGGGAGCAGCCCCCACTCGTTGAAGCGCGGCATCTTCTTGGTGAAGGCTCCCCCCTTCGGGTGATCGTACAGAGGGAACCCGTCTGAAGGGAGCCCGGCGGGTTCTTCGCCGGTCAGGAGACGAAGCATTACGCGCAGTGTGCTAGAAGGAAGAGGGGGCTGCTAGAGCCTCATGTCGTCTGCGGGGCCGGAGAAAGCCCACATCGGGCGGGAATGGCGCTGAAGCGGGGCGATGCACCGTCGGGTGAACTCCCTCACCACCATCGCCATCGTCACCCCGCCTTTCTCAGGTTGGCCAACCTGGTCATGACTCGGGCGAGCCACGGGTCGACCAGGATCATGTGCCCCCACCTGGAACTTGGCTTCACGGGGGCGGACGGGATCAGGAGCAAGGGGCTATACACGGTGGCGTCTACATGCACCCACTGCCTCTGGAACCCCCTTGCGTCCGAGCGGAGCGTGGAGTTGATGCCGGAGCCTGCAGTCGCCGCCACCGCCTGAAGCGACACGCACCCTGAGCGTTGCTCGCTGTCGACCAACTGGAGCAAGAAGAAGTGGCGGAGGAGGGCCACAGATGGGGCAATGCCCACGAAGGCCTCGCACAAAAACGCGAAGGCGGAGAGGAGGACGATGAATCCGGGGTCCAGATGCAGCGCGTGGATTTGGTAGTGCGAGAGCACGGCGTTGAAGAAATCAGAGAATGATGGCAATAGGCCGGCAATAAGGGCGTGAAGATGAAGGGGGATCTCGGTGGCCTCCATGTCAGCCAAGGCCCGGGAGGCAGGCCAGATCTTCATTGCCTTCCACTCGTTGGAATCGGCGGCAATTGCATGCCGGACCTTATCCAGCCCCTCGTGGTTGATCACCGTGGATCGGCCTAGCGCTGGTTCCGGCCCCGGCGAGGGCTCCGCCGCTGCAGGGATCTTGCCCTTCTTCTTCCTGGGAGCCATGGCAGCAAGGTGGATTGGAGTTATGGTGGATTCTGGCAAAGAGGACGCGAGTTCGCAAGGAGGAGAAGAAGCAAAAGGCAAGCGCACAACAGGGCAATGACGGCTCAGGTGCGTGCGCCAGGCAGTTGTCAAGTCGAGCGGTTGCCGAGGTGGCATGGGGAAGTGGAGACGCCCACGACCCGTCAGGCGCCACGCATTAGCCTGGCCCACAGGCGATTGGGGCCTGTGGCGCTTCGCCCTTGCCCTTTGGCTTCGCCTCGAAGCCAAGCCCGAGCGCGCCTTGGGCCCGGGGGCTACTGTTGGCATTCTGGGAACCAGGGTACCCAGACTTGCCTGCCTGCGGCCCATGGCGTGGCTCCCTCGACGGCCTGGTACGGCCCACCTCCAAGACCATCAAGACAAGACCCTCGCGAGGGGCCAAGCCTCGCGAGGCGGACGACACCGAGACCTCCCAAGGGAGCGGCCTCCTCGGGTGGCCTCCCGAGGAGCGGAGATTTCTATGCAGGTACCCACCCTCATGAGGCTACGATGACACAAGCCATGACGACCAAGGCAGGCGGGCGCCAGCGGGCGCAGAAGGGGCAGTTTCCTCTTTGGTGCAAAGGAGGCAAGGACAGGCATGGGTTCCCGAGGAATCTACCAAAGGTTTCCATTCCGGTGCAATGAGACCAAGACCACCAACACGGCAGGACATATGTCATTGCCGAGCCCACCGCTGCGTCACGACCAGAAGCTTTGCAAGCGAAGACCACCTTTCATTAGGATAAGATGTACTACTTGTCCCCTTTCAAATTGGCCACTGTGGGATCCCTTCCCGCCTACGTTTTGGGGGAAGAGGACTGAGGCCACTATAAATATAGGTTAGCCACCACCATAGAAGGGGTTGACTCACTCTCACCCCCGAGCCCTCGCGAGGTTGTTCATCCTCTGTACTTGTTCATCCTCAGCCCCTCAAGAGGCCAATCCACCACAAAGCAGGAGTAGGATTTTACACCGCAAGGTGGCCCGAACATGGGTAAACTGTGGTGTTCATCTTCTTCCTTGCTCACGCTAGTCAGGCTAGGCTGTGGGGCGACGAGCTGGTAGGCTGGATAGGTTGAATTCTTCCCACACGCCCTAGAGTTTTAACCTTTCTTGGGTCTGCGGAGCCCTGAATCCGACATTTCCCCCCAAAGATAAAGGGAAAACCTTCTTCTTAACTCCATCTCCGGGTAAACCTACAAGCTTGATGAATCCTCAAATTGCATCCACATAAATCAGGTGCATATCAGGATGCTTCGTTCCATGTCCTGCATAAGGATTAGCTAGCGGTTTCTCTATCATACCCGAAGGAATTTCATAACCAATATTTTCAGTAGGTGCATTAGGTTGAGGGGAAACTCTTTATGTTTCTGGTCGAGGTGAAGATACCCCGAACAAACCCTTCAAAGGATTGTTTTCCATAGTAACAAGTGACAGTAAATTTCAACACGTAATATAAATTTTTCCTTACCAATTTCCACTTACCAAGAGCGCTTCACTCCCCGGCAACGGCGCCAAAAAAGAGTCTTAATGACCCACAAGTATAGGGGATCAATTGTAGTCCTTTCGATAAGTAAGAGTGTCAAACCCAACGAGGAGCAGAAGGAAATGACAAGTGGTTTTCAGCAAGGTAATTTCTGCAAGCACTGAAATTGTCGGTAACAGGTAGTTTGATAGCAAGATAATTTGTAACAAGTAATGAGTAAAAATAGTAACAACAAGTGCAGCAAGGTAGTCCAATCCTTTTTATAGTAAAGGACAGGCTAGAACGGTCTCTAATAATAAGTAAAATGTTCTCGAGGACACACGGGAATTTCATCTAGTCACTTTCATCATGTTTGTTTGATTCACGTTCGCTACTTTGATAATTTGATATGTGGGTGGACCGGTGCTTGGGTGCTGTTCTTACTTGAACAAGCCTCCCACTTATGATTAACCCCTCTTGCAAGCATCCGCAACTACGAAAGAAGAATTAGGATAAAATCTAACCATAGCATTAAACATGTGGATCCAACTCAGTCCCTTACGGAATAGCGCATAAACTAGGGTTTAAGTTTATGTCACTCTAGCAACCCATCATCTAATAACTACTCCACAATTCTCCCTTAGGCCCAAAGATGGTGAAGTGTCATGTAGTCTATGTTCACATAACACCACTAAGGGAATCACGACATACATATTATCAAAATATCGAACGAATATCAAATTCACATGATTACTTGTAACATGACTTCTCCCGTGTCCTCAAGAACAAAAGCAACTACTCACAAATCATATTCATGCTCAAGATTAGAGGAGTAATAAATGTCATAATGGATCTGAACATATAATCTCCCACCAAATAAACCAACTAGCATCAACTACAAGATGTAATCAACACTACTAGTCACCCACAGGTACCAATCTGAGGTTTTGATACAAAGATTGAACACAAGAGATGAACTAGGGTTTTGACATGAGATGGTGCTGGTGAAAATGTTGATGAAGATTGATCCTCCCAAGGTGAGAGGGTTGTTGGTGATGACGATAGCTTCAATTTCCCCCTCCCGGAGGGAAGTATCCCTGACGGAATCGCTCCGTCAGAGTGCAAAAGTGCTCCTGCCCAAGTTCCACCTCGAGATGGCGGTGTTCTGCCTCGAAAGTCCTCCCCTTATTTTTTCTAGGTCAAAAGACCTTATGTACCAGAAGATGGGAACCAGAGGTGGGCCAGGGCCCCCACTACCCACTAGGGCGCGGGGAGGCGCGCCCTGGTGCCTAGTGGGCACCTGGGTGGCTCCCTCCGTATTTATTTTCTCCAGTATTTTTTATATATTCCAAAATAATTCTCCGTAAAATTTTAGCTTATTTGGAGATGTGCAGAATAGGTTTCTCTAACTTAGCTTTTTCAGGTCCAGAATTCCAGCTGCCGGTATTCTCCCTCTTTGTGTAAACCTTCTATATTATGAGAGAAAGGGCATTAGAATTACTCCACAAAGTGTTATATTGAATAAAAATACTATAAATAACAGCAAGAAAACATGATGCAAAATGGACGTATCAACACTGTATCAAATCCAGCAAGCGACAAGGAAGCGGCAAGATTCAAGACGGCTTGTGGGCTGACAGCTTGGACCACTCGAGAGAAGACTAGGCCCAGGTGGAACTCCGGTCCCGATTGGACCCAGTAGCTTAAATACAAACTTGTAACATTCACTTGCTTGGCTTGGACCTAGACGGTGGCTTCATCCGAGTTGTAATTGAGCTCATAGTTGTGTGGGAGGTTGGGAGGAAATACACGCTACTGAAATTCCCCATTTCGCCATGAACCCTAGTTCCAATTCCTAGATCGAGAGCCATCCTTACACTTGGTATCAGATTCAGTGGTCCTGGTGCTTCCTCAACATCATCACGGTACACGGTGGCGGGATCGACGGTGAGCCGAGGTGATGGAGAAGCTCTCGGAGGATGGGCGTGGTGTGTATGAGCTCCTGCGGGCGGACTTCGCCATAGATCTCGACCGCCGCTTCAAGGAACAAGGTGTGGATCTCCTATAGGCCATGGAAAAGCTGATCGCAATGAACATGATGACACTTGACAGCTTGCTCTTGGCTCTGGTGGATGGAGTCCGTGATGAGGTGCTGATGGAGTTGGAGCAGCCCCGTGGGGAGATTTCGAATGAGGTTCCTCATCGCCCTGACGGATCTGCAGTGTTGTGCCTCACTGGAATGGTCGCGGTGGCACTGCCACTGATTCCCTTGGCATCAACAACAACAACCGGGAGAAGGCACATAATCCGTATGTCCCTCCTCTGGTCAAAGGTGTGCGTGATTCCAATTTGTCATTCCGCAATTCGCTGCTCCGTGATTTACCTCCTCTAGATACTGCTGAATCGTTCGTGTTTAGTGTTTTTTTGGAGTTGCCGCGGTTTGATGGTGCCAATTTGCGTCTGTGGCAAACGCGTTGTGAGGATCAGTTTAGGTTATGGTGCACTCTAACGCATCGATGGATTTCTCTTGCAACGGCTCAATATGAAGGTGTTGCAGCCTGTTGGTTGGAATCCAGGCAATGTCATCAACTGCAGGCAAGTTGGCCTTAATTTTGTTAGTGTTTGCAGAGCC
This sequence comes from Thinopyrum elongatum, assembly GCA_011799875.1. NCBI lineage: Eukaryota > Viridiplantae > Streptophyta > Magnoliopsida > Poales > Poaceae > Thinopyrum > Thinopyrum elongatum. The sequence goes on from CM022297.1 coordinate 257,943,994, forward strand.
ATTTTGGCCGAAATCAGCATCAGACACTGTTGCGTCAATTGCTTCAGTTTGCCCAAACTTCCTCTATGGTAGACTATGTCAAGCGCTTTGTTGATTTATATGACCAATTGTCTGCATATGAAGAAGCACCAAACTCTCTGCATGATACCACCCAATTCCTGGATGGCCTAAAATTGAGTGTTCGTGTTGCTGTTGGACTACAGAAATCAAGGGACCTTGATGCAGCTTATGATTTAGTACTGTTGCATGAGGGGCTGGGTGTGGGATTTACACCTATTAATATTGTCAGTAATGCTAAGTCTGGTCCCATGCCATTACCACTACCACCAACAAAACAAAGAAGTTACGAGGAAAAACGGAGTTCTGAGGTCCAGATGACAGTTCAAACTGAAGACAAGTGGTCTGCCCTGCGTAATTTTCATAAATCCAAGGAGCTCTATTTTGTGTGTGTGGTGAGAAATATTCTAAGGACCATATTTGCAAATATTCAGTTCAGTTGCATATTGTATGGGAGCTTATTGATCATATTCAGTCTGAAGAAGGTGTCTCCTCTGTCAGTAATGACCAGGACCAGATGTCTGCTTACAGTATACACTTGTCTGATGCAGTTGTTGGGAAAACATCCAATGCACTAACCTTACAGTTGTTAATTGAGTTGTAAGGTATGGATCTGGTATTTTTAGTAGACTCAGGCAGTACCCAGTCCGTCATAGACAGTGATCTGGAACATAGATTGTCCAGTGTGCAGAAGGCTTTTCCTATAACAGTAGTTGTAGTTCATGGTGGTACATTGCAGTGTAATTCTATCTTGCAGAATTGCTCTTGGAACTATGACTCTGTTCAGTTTACTAGTGATTTCAGAGTGCTGCCATTAGCTAGTTATGATGGTACAATTTGTCTAGATTTGGCTTGCCAAGCACAGTCCTATGCAAGTTGATTGGGTGCAAAAGTGGATGTCATTTCCTTACCAGGGCCAGGTAGTCACATTACAGGGATTGCTACCAGAAGATGTTGCTATCACAGTGTTTTCTGTTTCCTTGATGAGACCTATTGCTGAGCCTGTTAAACATCTAAAGTTACAAGTATTGTTGGATAAGCATGTTGTTGTATTTTCGAAACCCCAACTACATTACCACCAAGAAGACTTAAAGATCATACTATACCACCAATTCCTGGAGCAAGGCCATTATCTGTCAGACCTTATAGAATTACTCCTTGATACCTCTCCAACATATGTATAATTTTTTATTGTTCCATGTTATTATAGTATCAATCTTGGACGTTTTATATGCATTTATATGCAATTTTATATCATTTTTTGGGACTAACCTATTAACCTAGTGCCCAGTGCGAGTTGATGTTTTCTGCCTGTTTTTGATTTTTCAGAAAATCATTATCAAATGAAGTCCAAACGGAGAAAAAACTTGGATTAATTTTTTCTGGACCAGAAGGGACCCACAGAGGTTTGGGAGAAGACGAGAAGAGTCACGAGGGAGCGACAGGCCTAGGGGGCGCGCCCCCTGAGCTTGTGGGCCCCTCGTGGCATCTCTTGACCTAATTCCGCCTCTATAAATTCCCTAATATTCCCAATATACTAGAGGGCAGCCAGAAACACTTCCGCCGCTACAAGCCTCTGTTCTTCCACGATCCCATCTAGAGACCTCTTCCGGTACTCTGCTGGAGGGGAATCGATCACAGAGGGCTTCTACATCAACCTTGCTGCCCTATCGATGATGCGTGAGTAGTTCACCACAGACCTACAGGTCCATATCTAGTAGCTAGATGGCTTGTTCTCTCTCTTTGATCTTCAATACAATGTTCTCCTCGATGTTCTTGCAATTCTATCTGATGTAATCTTCTTTTGCAGTGTGTTTGTTGGGATCTGATGAATTGTGGGTTTATTATCTGAAAATTCATGAGAAATATTTGAGTCTTTTCTGAACTTATTTATGCATGATTGTTATAGCTTTTTATTTCTCTCCAATCTATCTGTTTGGTTTGGCTAACTAGATTTATTTATCTTTAGTGGGAGAGGTGCTTTGTGATGGGTTCAATCTTATGGTGCTCTATCCCAGTGACAGAAAGGCACAAGACACGTATTTTTGAAAGCACATTTGCACCCTTGGTGGTTTTGGTAATTAATGTCAACATATCTTTTGTTGAGCTGACATTTTATCTAGTATATTTCAGACAGGTTCAACAGTGGCATTGCTACAAAGTGAGGATGTGGACCCCTTCAAAATGCTAAGGACATGAATTGTCAAAAGCTCAAGACTCTTAATTTTTGGTTAAGTGATCCAAGATCACATTGCAATAGGAAAGCCAATACTATTAAAAGGGGATGAGGTTTTGATAATGATCTGATTGCTCAAGTGCTTAGTGATATTGCTCCAAAACCCTCAACCACTTTCTCTATCCATATATGTCCAAAACCCCTTCAAGCCAACTCGGTCCCACCAAATTCTACCTATCCGCACCCACCGAGTTCTTCTGGACACTGCCACAGCCAAACCCTAACATTTCGGTCTGAACGAAACGGCTCTCGGTCCCACCGTTATGGCCGTGCCAAGTTTCTGTGATGAAATCACTTCATCGCCCAATCATCCAGTGAAACTGATCAGAATTACTGAAACGTGGCTCTGCCTTTGCCATTGCACTTCGGTCCCACCGAGATGGTCCACTCGGTCCCACCGAGACCTCCAATGTTCATATATTTTGCACAGGTCGGTCTCACCGAGAATTCCAGTCGGTGCCACCGAGTTTGGCCAAATGTGTGTAACGGTTGGATTTTGTGTGGAGGCTATATATGCCCCTCCACCCCCTCTTACTCAGTACGAGAGCCATCAGAATGAAGCTTCACTTCCACCATTCGTTTTCTGAGAGAGAACCACCTACTCATGTGTTGAGATCAAGAGATTCCCACCATATGAATCTTGATTTCTAGCCTTCTCCAAGTTACTTTCCACTCAAATCCTTCTTCCACCATAGTCAAATCTGTGAGAGAGAGTTGAGTGTTGGACAGACTATCATTTGAAGCACAAGAGTAAGGAGTTCATCATCAACACACCATCTATTACATTTTGGAGAGTGGTGTCTCCTATATTCATTAGGTGTCGCTTGGGAGCCTCTGACATGATGTGGAGTTGAACCAAGAAGTTTGTAAGGGCAAGGAGATCACCTACTTTGTGAAGATCTACTCGAGTGAGGCAAGTCCTTCATGGCGATGGCCATGGTGGGATAGACAAGGTTGCTTATTCATGGACCCTTCATGGACTCGCGCAGCCGTTACCCTTCATGGGTTGAAGTCTCCATCAACACGGACGTACGATAGCACCACCTATCGGAACCGGGCCAAAAATCTCCGCGTCTCCATTGTGTTTGCTCATTTCAATTCCCATCCCTTTTACATTCTTGCACTTGCATGCTTTACTCTTTCCGCTGCCTATACTCTTGCCATGCTTGTGTAAAATGTATCGTGTGCCCTTTAGCATGTGCTAAACTCAACCTTAACTTAAAGAATTCTAAAATCTGCCTCTTTTATTTGTTAAGGGTCTAATCACCCCCCTCTAGACCCCTCTTCTCGATCTTTCAATTTGTATTGTTGCCAATACAGATAAAATGATGGGGGTTATTCATATTATTTGAGTTTATTTTGTCTACATCATGTCATCTTGCTTAAGGTGTTACTCTGTTTTATTAACTTAATACCCTAGATGCATGCTGGATAGCGGTCGATGGGTGGAGTAATAGTAGTAGATGCAGGCAGGAATCGGTCTACTTGTCTCGGACGTGATGCCTATATACATGATCATTGTCTTGAAAATCATCATAACTATGCGCTTTTCTATCAATTTCCCAACAGTAATTTGTTCACCCACCGTATGGTTTGTGCTCGAGAGAGAAGCCTCTAGTGAAAACTATGGCCCCCAAGTCTACTTTTATCATATATAAAACACAAAAATACCTTGCTGCAATTTTCTATTTTATTTTATTTTATCTTTGCAATTTATCTATCTACCACTACAAGATTTAATCATTGCAAGTAACCGCCAAGGGATTGACAACCCTCTTGTTTGCGTTGGGTGCAAGTATTTGCTTTTGTGTGTGCAGGTGTTGTTCACGAGGCTTTGTGTGATTCTCCTATTGGATTGATAACCTTGGTTCTTAATTGAGGGAAATACTTATCTCTACTGTACTGCATCTCCTCTCCTCTTCGAGGAAATCCCAACGCAACTCACAAGTAGCAGGTAGAATTTCGGGCGCCGTTGCCAGGGAGACATCAGCAAAACCTATCACGTACCTTTGCACAAACTATAATCTACTCGTTCTACTTTTTATTTACCTTTTTATTTGCCTCTCCTTTTCATCTCCCTTCACTTCTCTAAAAAGGAAATGCAGATGCAATCTACTTGGAATAAAGGGTCTTGGCATGTAGTTGACTTCATAATGAAGAGCCAGAAGTTTAATGTCACTAGCTTCATGATATGTCTCCGTCGTATCTACTTTTTCTAATGATTTTCCTCTTGTTTTGGACTCTAATTTGCATGATTTGAATGAAACTAACCCGGACTGACGCTGTTTTTAGCAGAACTACCATGGTGTTGTTTTTTGTGCAGAAATAAAAGTTCTTGGATTGGAACAAAACTTTGCGAGGATTTTTTATACAATAAAAGAGAATTTCTGGAGCCAAGAACCACCGGAGGGGGGCACCTTGGTGGGAACAACCCACCAGGGCGCGCCCAGGTGGGTTGTCCCCACCTGGTGGCCCCGCAGACCTCAACCCTGACACTATAAAATCATATTTTTGGAGGAAAAAAACCAGGGAGAAAGAATTATCATGTTTCGCGAGACGGAACCGCCGCCACTTCCTGTTCTTCATCGGGAGGCAAATCTGGAGTTCGTTTGGGGCTCCGGAGAGGGGGATCTTTGATCTTCGTCATCACCAACCCTTCTCCATCGCCAATTCTATGATGCTCCCCACATGGAGTGAGTAATTCCTTCGTAGGCTCGCTGGTCGGTGAGGAGTTGGATGAGATTCATCATGTAATCGAGTTAGTTTTGTTAGGGCTTGATCCGTAGTATCCATTATGTGCTGAGATTGATGTTGCTATGACTTTGCCATGCTTAATGCTTGTCACTTTGGGCCCGGGTGCCATGATTTCAGATCTGAACCGTTTATGTTATCACCATTATATCTATGTTATAGATCCGATCTTGCAAGTTATAGTCACCTACTACGTGTTATGATCCGGCAACCCCGGAGTGACAGAAGTCGGGACACTTCCCGGTGATGACCATAGTTTGAGGAGTTCATGTATTCACTATGTGTTAACGCTTTGTTCCAGTTCTCTATTAAAAGGAGGCCTTAATATCCCTTAGTTTCCATATGGAGCCCGCTGCCATGGGAGGGTAGGACAAAAGATGTGATGCAAGTTCTTTCCATAAGCACGTATGACTATTTACGGAATACATGCCTACATTATATTTATGAACTGGAGCTAGTGCCGTATCGCCCTAGGTTATGACTGTTATATGATGAATATGATCCAACGAATTCACCGATCCAATGCCTACGAATTTCTCTCATATTGTTCTTGCTAAGTTACTACTGCTATCGTTATTGTTACACTTGCTACAAAATCATTGCTATCGCTGTTACTGTTACTATTGCTACTACTATCAAAACTATCATATTACTTTGCTACTGATCACTTTGCTGCAGATAATTAATCTCCAGGTGTGGTTGAATTGACAACTCAACTGCTAATACTTGCAAATATTCTTTGGCTCCCCTTGTGTCGAATCAATAAATTTGTTTTGAATACTCTACCCTCGAAAACTATTGCGATCCCCTATACTTGTGGGTTATCAAGACCTTTTTCTGGCACCGTTGCCGGGGAGCATAGCTATATTTGTTGAGTCACTTGGGATTATTATCAAATTATCACTATGAAGAATCTGAAGGACGCTAAGACTAAGATTTTTCCCTCTAAGATGAGGGGAGGTAAGGAACTGCCATCTAGCTCTGCACTTGATTCACATTCTGTTATAAGTAGACGTGCAACACCACCACATGCTATTAATTATGATATGTCACAAGTTATTAATGATGCTACTTCTGCTATGAATGATACTCATGATGATGCTAGTACCCTGCTTGATGATAATGTGCCGCTAGGTGAATTTCTTGATGAACAACTTGCTAGAACTAAAGCTTTTGAGAATGCTGAAACTGATGAAATTATTGAAACTGATGAAGAGCTTGAAACTGAAAATCTTGAAACACCTATTAGATCTAGTTCTCCTAGATATGAATTGCCTAAGATACCAGAATGCTATGTTATGGATGAGGAGACAACTAGAGACTTTCTTGCTTGCAATGATAGGGATGATCTTAAGAAATTATTATGCAAATTGAAAGAAAAATCTTTGAATGTTAGAATGAAATATGATCCTAAGTTTGCTACTTCACCTATCTTTGTTGGTGATAAGGATTATGAATTCTCTGTCGACCCAGAGTTAATTACTTTGTTTGAATCTGATCCTTTCCATGGTTATGAAACTGAAACTGTTGTGGCACACCTTACGAAGTTGAATGATATAGCCACCCTTTTTGCTCATGATGAGAAAATTTGCTATTATTATATTCTCAAATTATTTCCGTTCTCATTAAAGGGTGATGCTAAGACTTGGTATAATACTCTTGCTCCTGGTTGTGTGCGAAGTCCCTAGGATATGATTTATTACTTCTCTGAAAAATATTTTCCTGCTCATAAGAAACAAGCTGCCTTACAAGCTTGGGGGAGGCTTCTCAAATTGCTTAATGCTTTGCCTGATCATCCTCTTAAGAAAAATGAAATACTTGATATCTTCTATAATGGACTAACCGATGCTTCTAGGGATTTCCTAGATAGTTGTGCTGGTTGTGTTTTCAGGGAACGAACTGTTGAACAAGCTGAAGAATTATTGAATAACATATTGAAAAATTATGATGATTGGATCCTTCCTGAACCACCACTTAAACCTACTCCGAAGAAGAGGGGTATCTTTTATCTCAGTCCTGAAGATATGCAAGAGGCAAAGAAATCTATGAAGGAAAAAGGTATTAAAGCAGAGGATGTTAAAAATTTACCTCCTATTGAAGAAATACATGGGCTTGAAACACCACCACCACCTAAGGTGGTAGAGGTAAATTCTTTACTAAAGTTCGATGAAGGTGATATTCCTTATAATAAACATCCTAGTCAATGCTTATATGAGTTTGATAATTACATTAGAAAGCAAGATCACTTCAATGCAAATGTTATGAAACAATTAAAGTACAATTCTGATATGATAGATCGCTTGAGTGACTTGCTATTTAGGATTACCAATGATGTTAGAGGTGTAGGAAAACATGCCTCTATGGTTCAAACTCAATTAGAACAAGTTGCTAAATCTCAAGGAGAGTTGTTAGATGAAATGAATAATAACATCAGTGATCATGCTGTTAGAGTGATGACTAGAGGAGGTAGAATGACTCAGGAACCACTTTATCCTGAGGGACACCCTAAAAGAATTGAACAAGACTCTCAAAGAGTTAACACTGATGCACCTAGTCCTTCTAAAAAGAAAAAGAAGAAGAAAGATGGTAGGACTTTGCATGCCTCTAGTGAACCTGATGTAGAAAAACCTCCTGTTAATGATAATGAAGTCTCTATTTCTGATGCTGAAACTCAATCTGGTAATGAACACTCACCTTCTGATAATGAAAAAGATAATGATGAGGTTCATGAAGACACTCAAACAAATGATAAAGAACCAGACAATGATGTTGAAATAGAACCAGCTGTTGATCTTGATAACCCACAAGTCAAGAATAAAATATATGATAAAAGAGACTTTGTTGCTAGAAAACATGGTAAGGAAAGAGAACCTTAGGTTCAAAAACTTATGTCCTTTCCACCTAAATCAACTAAGAAGAAAGATGATGAAGAATTTGAACGCTTTGCTGAAATGCTTAGGCCAATCTTTTTGCGTACACGCTTGACTGATATCTTAAAAATGCCTCCTTATGCAAAATACATGAAAGGCATCATCACCAACAAGAGAAAAATACCATAAGCTTAAATCTCCACCATGCTTGCTAATTATACTTTTAAGGATGGAGTACCTAAAAAATTGGAGATCCGGGAATACCAACTATACCTTGCTCCATCAAAAGAAATTATGTGAAAACCGCTTTGTGTGATTTAGGAGCTGGTGTTAGTGTTATGCCTTTCTCTCTATATAAAAGACTTGACTTGAATAAACTCACACCTACTGAAATATCTTTACAAATGGCTAACAAATCAACTGCCATACCTATCGGTATTTGTGAGGATGTGCCCGTTGTTGTTGCTAATGTTACTATCTTAACTGACTTTGTTATACTTGAGATGCCAGAGGACAACAACATGTCGATTATCCTTGGTAGACCCTTCTTGAATACTGCAGGGGTTGTTATTGACTGCAATAAAATCAAGGTCACTTTTCATATCAATGGTAATGAGCATACGGTGCACTTTCCGAAGAAACAATTCCAAGTGAATGGTATTAATGTTATTGAAATATCTCCGACAATCACTATTGGAAGTTTTCAACTACCTCTACCTACTACCAAAAAGAAATATGAAATGCTTATTGTTGGGGACGTTCATATCCCCGTTGAGGTAACTTAGTGTTTTACGAAAGTTCTTCGGTTTCATGCTAATCGAAGGTGGTTGTTAATAAGACTTGATCAACCTTATTAATGAATCATTTTTGAGAGGTATGAAGTTGATGAATTTAGTGAGCACTACCTTCTGTCCTTTACTTTTACTTCCTATTTTTCTTAGTTAAATAAAATAAAATGCCATGCTTAGTCTGTTTTCTGAATTTTCCGTGCAATAAAAAATGACCCAAAAATAAAAGATCTCAGAATGCTCTGAAAATTTAATACGATTTTTTTCTGAATATTTAAGAATTTTTGGTGCAAATAACTTCAGAGGGGGGCGCACCAGGTGGGCACAACCCACCTGGGCGCGCCAGCACCCCCAGGCGCGCCCTGGTGGGTTGTGGTCCCCACGTGGGCCCCCTCACTTATCTTTTTAGCCCATGTCACCACCTACCTCCAGAAAAAAATCACCATTGCTCTCTCTCTCTCTCGTATTCTTGCTCTCAAACCCGTGGATTTCGATCTCTTTGCTCGAAGCTCCGTTTCCGAAACTGTTTTGGGGGATTGCTACTTGGTATGTGACTCCTCCATTGGTCCAATTAGTTTTTGCTTTAGTGGTTTATATTTTGAATAAATAGCTACTCTTGGTGCTGCTGTAGATGAGCTTGCATGTTGAATTCTTAGAGTTCTAAGTAGTTTGAATGCTTGATTTGGCCTCTATGCATCCTTATGAGTAGCTGCTATCAATCTTGTAAAGTTTTGTCAACAAAATTTTGTGACCCAATTTTTTTTTAGAAATTGTACGCAAATATGATGAACCTTTTTGGAAGGAGTTCTTCGAGGAGGAGGTCCTTGGAGGCATACTCTAGTAGCAGCTTTGTTCGTCGGTCCTATGTTGAACCAAGTGAAAATTCCATACAAGATGCAACCACCAAATCATGTTTATGGCCTTGCAATGATTTTATGGTGCGCATTGGTATTAAAGAAGAATTTGAGCAATACGTTCACAATGCCGAGCTCAGTCTCTACATTGCAGATAAGTGCAACCAACACCTTAGCCTCACTGAATCATTTACTAAAGAATTTAAATTCCATCCTCGTGAGGCTAGAGTGTCGTTTAAACTGTACGACTATCCTTTCACCCTACCCTTAGAGACATTTTCTAATTATTGCAAAATTCCATTTTGCGGTTCGTTAGACGAACCACTAAGATCGGAGTTTGAGATATTCTTGACTAGCCTTTGCTATGGTGAGACTAGAGGAGTGACGCAAGGTAGAATAAAGAGCATTCATTTTCCCTCAATTCAATACTTTGCAGTATTTAATGGAAAATGCATTGTAGGCAAACAAGATTGGAGTACATTTTGTGCTCCTGACTTGAGCCTCATACGCACCGCTCTCACCGGTGACAAAAGTTATAACCTTGGAGCGATTATTGCACGCAGGTTGCAACATAACGCTGGTAGTGGATATTTTTATGGTGGAATTTATGCCACACGTTTAGCAAGGGAGCTGGGTGTTTCACCTTGGCCTTATGACTCCATCCTACGCACGCAGTACTTGGACTTTGATGCTATGAAACTTCATAAGATCCTTAGTGGTGAAGCCCATAATTTTACATATAACCTGTTGTTTAATAATAAGTCCGTTGTGGATACCTTTTTGCCTGCGCCTGCTCTCTTTGATGTTCATAGCGAGGGAAGATATTTTGTTCTTGAGAGCGAGGCCCGTGCACACAATGCATGGGTGGTGGCTGCTCAGCAGGCTGAGGAGACTGCACCAAGAGCCTCCGTGAGCAACCACTCTGACTACTACGCAGGCTCCAGACGGTGATTACCAAGCTAGGCCAAAAGCCTAAGCTTGGGGGAGTACGTATGCCCACCGACATTACATTCATGTTCACACATTTCATTCCAGTTGTCGGTGTCCACACTTTTCATTGTATTATCCATGCTAGATTCATTTTCTCGCTTTCTTCTTGTGCGTTTGAAAAACTTTGAGAAAATCCAAAAAAATATTTCCGGCTTCTTTTCGGTTTTTATTTCTAGTTTAATTAGTTGTAGTATTAAAAGGAAACCCAAAAAGATCTCATTGCTCTTCTTTTGCTTGTTGGGAGCTTTCCCGTGTAAATAGTTTTTCTCATTTTTGTTTTTCTTTGTCTTTAATTTTCTCTCTTCAAGAAAAAACTAAAAACTCCAAAAACATTTCAGTATGTTTCTCTGAAATTCTTTTCCTTTTATTGAGTCATACCGAGGAGAAGACCACGATGAAAATGTTGAGTGGCTCTCATATGCATTACTGATGATCTAACAAAGAGCCTAAATTACCTTGTCTTCTCCTTTTGAATAAAATGTTTGCAGATTCTAGCTTGGTCCACGGTACTCTTGCACTATTATGATTTTCATATCGTTCGGTCATGCAAGTGAAAGGAAATAATGATGATATTTGGTGAACTGGCTGTGGCAGTGAGAAACGGGTATGAACTCGACTTGTTCTGTTTTTGTAAATATGTTTAACCTAGTATCCATGATTCAGCCTATTATGATCAAACATGTTTGCAATGACAATTAGAGATTATAGTTTCTCATGCCATGCTTAAGTAGCTAGGAGTGGATAATGATTTATCTTGGATGCGAACATTGCGTTAAAATCATTGTGATGTAGTATAATGATGGGAACACTGCTTGTGCATCATAATCCTGAAACCCAAGTTATCCCAGATGAGTTCACCATAACTACCTATATGCGGTATTACCCTGCCGTCCTAAGTAAATTTGCATGTGCCACCTCTAAAAACTTCAAATAAATATCCTTTTTTGTGTGCCTGGATTGTTCATAGAGTGACAGGAGGTAGTCAGTATCTTCCATGCTAAGCGGGTTATTCTCATGATGAGTGTTTATTCACTCGTCCTTGCACAGGAGGGGCGGTAATAGGGATTCCCAGTCCCGAATTCAAAATTGCAAATAATTAAACAAAACTCCCACAGGGCTGTTGTTGGTATGGACGGTACCCCTTGTTTCGGGCCAGCCATGGAGTGTGATTGTTGGTGGAGGGGGAGTAAACCTTTACTTTTAGCGCTTGGGAACCGCCACTAATGTGTTTAGCATGGAAGATACCGATAACTAATGGTCGCGAAGTAAACGAGAAGGGTACATTTCTCAAAATTTCATTTACCTCTGTTTTAAAAAACTTGAGCTCTAGCACTGCTGCAAATCACTGCTTCCCTCTGCGAAGGGACTATCTATTTACTTTTATGTTGTGTCATCACCTTCTCAAATAAGCGCCAGATCCTGAGAGCACTATTGTCATCCTCATGCATTGTGTGTAGCTAATGTTGGGTGCATCATGACTGGATCTTTTCTACCATGAATTACAATGTTTAGTCGCTTCTTGAACTTTGGAGGTGCTCTGCATTTATGTTTGCGGTCTCAGAAAGGGCTAGCGAGATACCACTATTGTCATCTTATATCATGGTTGCTTTGACAAAGTGTTGTCATTTGAGATATCTTATTATTGCCTGCTAGTTGATTATGCCATTGATATGAGTTAATATAATTTTTAAGAGTTATTGTCGACATGGTTAGTCATGATCTTGGCTGAAAACCTGGGTGCTACTTAAGCTTATTTATGTAAACAAGAGCAAAAGAGTTTGTAAAAGTTTTTCTTTTTCACTTTCAGTTTATCAACTAAATTGCTTGAGGACAAGCAAAGGTTTAAGCTTGGGGGAGTTGATACGTCTCCGTCGTATCTACTTTTCCTAACGCTTTTCCTCTTGTTTTGGACTCTAATTTGCATGATTTGAATGAAACTAACCCGGACTGACGCTGTTTTCAGGAGAACTACCATGGTGTTGTTTTTTGTGCAGAAATAAAAGTTCTCGGATTGGAACGAAACTTTGCGAGGACTTTTTATACAATAAAAGAGAATTTCTGGAGCCAAGAACCACCAGAGGGGGGCACCTAGGTGGGCACAACCCACCAGGGCGCGCCCCCCTCCTGGCGCGCCCAGGTGGGTTGTCCCCAGCTGGTGTCCCCGCAGGCCTCAACCCTGACACTATAAAATCACATTTTCGGAGAAAAAAATCAGGGAGAAAGAATTATCGCATTTCACGAGACGGAGTCGCCGCCACCTCCTATTCTTCATCGGGAGTCCAGATGTAGAGTCCGTTTGGGGCTACGGAGAGGGGGATCTTTGATCTTTGTCATCACCAACCCTTCTCCATCGCCAATTCCATGATGCTCCCCACCGGGAGCGAGTAATTCCTTTGTAGGCTCATTGTTCGGTGAGGAGTTGGATGAGATTCATCATGTAATTGAGTTAGTTTTGTTAGGGCTTGATCCCTAGTATCCGTTATGTTCTGAGATTGATGTTGCTATGACTTTGCCATGCTTAATGCTTGTCACTTTGGGCCCATGTTCCATGATTTCAGATCTGAACCGTTTATGTTATCACCATTATATCTATGTTCTAGATCCGATCTTGCAAGTTATAGTCACCTACTACGTGTTATGATCCGCCAACCCCGGAGTGACAGAAGTCGAGACACTTCCCGGTGACGACCATAGTTTGAGGAGTTCATGTATTCACTATGTGTTAACGCTTTTTTCCGGTTCTCTATTAAAAGGAGGCCTTAATATCCCTTAGTTTCCATATGGACTCCGCTGCCACGGGAGGGTAGGACAAAACATGTGATGCAAGTTCTTTCCATAAGCACGTATGACTATTTACGGAATACATGTCTACATTATATTTATGAACTGGAGCTAGTGCCGTATCGCCCTAGGTTATGACTGTTATATGATGAATATCATCCAACGAATTGACCGATCCAATGCCTACGAATTTCTCTCATATTGTTCTTGCTAAGTTACTACTGCTATCGTCACTGTTACACTTGCTACAAAATCATTGCTATCACTGTTACTGTTACTATTGCTATTGCTACTACTATCAAAACTATCATATTACTTTGTTACTGATCACTTTGCTGCAGATAATTAATCTCCAGGTGTGGTTGAATTGACAACTCAACTGCTAATACTTGCAAATATTCTTTGGCTCCCCTTGTGTCGAATCGATAAATTTGGGTTGAATACTCTACCCGCGAAAACTGTTGCGATCCCCTATACTTGTGGGTTATCAAGACTTCATTCTTACAGAAATTGATCAAGCTCGAAAGAAGGGATTTCCACAAGAATAAAAAATAAAAAAAAAATCGTGTGACTATCTTAATTTGTGTTGCCATGTGCCTTCTATTTGCTTGCATGTTTGCTTGCAAAAAATCTATTGATATGGATCCTCATCCACTTGCTAATCTTTTCAAAAGATCCAATTATGATGAACCAATTGCTAGTGAGTTGAGTGCGCTTGATTATCTCTACGAAGTTTTGCTTGAAAATCGTAAATCTGAAAATTATGATGAAGTATTCAAAGAAGAAATATATAAAGTGATTTGATACGTCTACGTCGTATCTACTTTGCCAAAAACTTTCGCTCCTGTCTTGGACTCTAATTTGCATGATTTGAATGAAACTAACCCAGACTGATGATGTTTTCAGTAGAACTACCATGGTGTTGTTTTTCTGTAGAAATAAAAGTTCTCGGACTTGGATAAAACTTTTTGGAGATTTTTTATGGAATATATAAAAAAATACTAGAGCGAAGATCCACCGGAGAGGGCCACCAGCTGCCCACAAGGCAACAGGGCGCGGCCACCCCCCAGGCGCGCCCTGATGCCTTGTGGGGCCCACGTGTCTTCGCTGACCCTAATCTCAAGCCTATAAATTCCTTTTCCTCGAGAAAAAAATAAGAGAAGAAGTTTCATCGTGTTTTACGATACGGGTTGCCACCACCTCCTGTTCTTCATCGGGAGGGTTGATCAGGAGTCTGTTCGGGCCTCCGGAGAGGGGGATTCATCGCCATCATTATCACCAACCCTTCTTCATTGGCAATTTCATGATGCTCAGCACCGGGAGTGGGTAATTCCTTCATAGGCTTGTTGGACGGTGATTGAGTTGGGTGAGATTTATCTTGTAATCGAGTCAATTTGTTAGGGCTTGATCCCTAGTATCCACTATGTTCTGAGATTGATGTTGCTATGACTTTGCTATGCTTAATGCTTCTCACTAGGGCCCGAGTGCCATGATTTCAGATATGAACCCTCTATATTTTCATGTATATATTTTAGTTCTTGATCCTATCTGCTAGTCATATGCACTTGTTATTGTTCTGATCCATAGACCCCATAGTGATAATTGTTTGGGATACTCTCCGGGGATGACTGTAATTCAAGGAGTTCATGTATTCACTATGACTAATGCGTTGTTCCAGTTATCTATTAAAAGGTGGCATTAATATCCCTTAGTTTCCTTAAGGACCCCGCTGCCACGGGAGAGTAGGATAAAAGATGTCATACAAGTTCTTATTATAAGCATATACGACTACATACAGAATACATGCCTACATTATATTAATGAATTGGAGCTATTGTGTATCGCTCTAGGTTGTGACTGTTACATGGTGAATGTCATCCAACACAATTATCCATCACTGATCCAATGCCTACGCTTTTCATATATTGATCTTTGCTAAGTTACTTTTGTTGCTGCTGCTACTACAATCATTGCAAAACTGCTATTGTTACTATTACCATTAAGTTACTTTTGTTGTTGCTGCTATTACAATCATTACAAAACTGCTATTGTTACTGTTACTGTTACTATTGCTACTATTACCACTTCTATCAAACTATCATACTACTGTGCTACTAAACCCTTTGATACAGATATTTAGTTCTCCAGGTGTGGTTGAATTGACAACTCAACTGCTAATACTTACAAGTATTCTTTGGCTCCCCTTGTGTCGAATCAATAAATTTGGGTGAAATACTACCCTCGAAGACTGTTGCGATCCCCTATACTTGTGGGTTATCAAGACCTTTTTCTGGCGCCATTACTAGGGAGCATAACTCTATTTGCCAAGTCGCTTGGGAATTATATCTGTTGATCACTATGAAGAATCTGAAAGACACTAGAACGAAGATCGTTCCCTCTAATACGAGGGGAGGTAAGGAACTACCATCTAGCTCCGCACTGCTTTGAGAAACTTGCGACACCACCGCCTGCTCTTAATTCTGTATGTCGTAATTTATTGATGATGCTACTTCTGCTATGAATGATGCTAGTACTCTGCTTAATGAAACTGTGCCACTAGGTGAATTTCTTGATGAACAACTTGCTAAAGCTAAAGAAATTGAGAATGCTGAAACTGATGAAAATTATGATTCACCTATTATGCCTAGCTCTCCTACTGGAGTTGAAATACCTGATGGTTATGTTATGGATGGGGAGATAGCTAGAGAAATCCTTGTTTGTAATGATAGAGATGATGTTAAGAAATTAGTGAGTAAGCTGAAAGAAAAGTCTATGATGGAAAAAATGAAATATGATCCTAAGTTTGCTACTTCTCCTATCTTTGATACTGATAAGGATTATGAATTCTCTATCGATCCTGAGTTAATTACTTTGGTTGAATCCGATCCTTTCCATGGTTATGAAAATGGAACTGTTGTGGCACATCTTACTAAATTAAATGATATTGCCACCCTATTTGCTCATGAGGAAAAGATTCGCTACTACTATATCCTTAAGTTGTTTCCTTTCTCATTAAAGTGTGATGCTAAGAAATGGTTTAATACTCTTGCTCTTGGTTGTGTGCATAGTCCCCAGGATATGATATATTACTTCTCTAAGAAAATATTTTGATGCTCATAAGAAACAAGCTGCCTTACAAGAAATATTTAACTTTGTGCAAATTGAAGATGAGAATCTCCCTCAAGCTTGGGGGAGGCTTCTCCAATTACTTAATGCTTTGCTTGATCATCCTCTTAAGAAAAATTAAATACTTGATATCTTTTTATAATGTACTAACCGATGCTTCTAGGGACTACCTAGATAGTTGTGCTGGTTGTGTTTTCAGGGAAATAACTGTTGAACAGGATGAAGAACTATTGAATAATATACTGAGAAATGATAATGATTGGACACTTCCTGGACAACCACCTAAACCAACTCCGAAGAAGAGAGGTATTCTATTCCTCAGTCTAGAAGATATGCAAGAGGCAAAGAAATCTATGAAATAAAAGGGTATTAAAGCTGAAGATGTTAAGAATGTACCACCTATTGAAGAAATACATGGACTCAATACCCCGACACGGGTAGTAGAGGTAAATTCTCTTATTAGATTTTATGAAGGTGATATTCCCTATAATAAATCTGCTAGTCAATGCCTAGATGAATTTAACAATTACATTGTTAAGCAAGAACACTTTAATATGTATGTTAGCAAGCAATTGAAACGTAATGCTTTCATGATTGATCATTTGAGTTACTTGAAGTTTAGAATTGCTAATGATGTTAAGGGCCTAGGTAAACATGCATCCATGGTCCATACTCAGCTAGAAAAAGTTGCTAAGTCACAAAATGATTTGCTAAATGCACTACAAAAAAAATACACTTCCGTGATGATACGTGTTTGTCATAGTAGGTCACGTTTTCTGTCATTCATGTACATCCATGACGATTTTATGATAGAATCAAGATAGTCATACTTGTGCTGTCGTAGAAGTGTTCCATGACAATATCAAAATTATCATCACGAAAGTGTCCACTTCCATGACGATAAATGGCGCGTCATGGAAGTGTTTTCGTCAAGGGTAACCGACACATGGCATCCACCGTAATGGGTCGCCGTTAAGATATCGGGTTCCGGTTTGGATCCGATAATCCGTTAACAGCCCGGACCAATGGGGATTTTCCACGTGTAAAATTCTCATTCGCCGGAGGATCCACGTGTAAGCTCAGCGTTGGGACAGATGTCATCACTACAATGGATGGAACGCACCTATGATATGTGAACACGTGGCACGGCCCAACAGGGGCCCATTTTGGTTTAAAAGTTGGCCCAGGAAAAAGCCCACAAGATTTCGTCAGATCTAATGGGCTAGCCCATTGAAAGCCTAACATTTTCTGGACCAAATTATGGCCCACATCAGATACAACCCGTTAAAAGACTGCAATATTCTGGGCCAGTTTACGACCCATATCAGATCTGGCCCGTTAACAGCCTACAATAGTTTGGGGCAAATTACGACCCATAACAGATATGGCCCGTTAACTGACTTTCATATCTTGGGCCAAATTAGGGCCCGTAACAGATACGAACCTTTAACAGCCATTGTGCCTTTGGGCCCATTGGGGGCCTGATTTGCTCTTCAGCCTCTTAATGGCCCATTTAATAGTTCGACCCGATATTAGTTTTGGCCTGTCAGCGGCCCTGTGTACATATGGGCCTCTTTCGGCCCGGTTTCACTTTCGGCCATTTAAAGGCCCGAGCTGCATCTGGGCCTAATTCTGGTATGTAGTGACTTTCGACCTCTTAACGACCCGTAGTCTTCATGGATACATTTTAGCCCAAACTGCCTATCGGCCCGGTAAAGGCCCTTGATAGTGTTGGGCCTAATTTTGGCCCTTATGCATCTGGCCTACTTCCAGCCCGTCATGTAATTGGGTCCACCAAGGCCCAAAAACATTTTGGTCTGTTAATGGCCCGTCAAATCACTGGGCCAATAATGGGCCGATGTATATTCCAGCCTGCTGTCGGCCCGTGATTTGTTCGCCCTATTTCAGGCTCAATCTACACCTCAGCCTGTTAAAAGCCCATTTTATTTTCTGGCCCAATTAAGGCAAGAAGTTTACTCGGCCTTTTAAAGTCCCGAAACTAATAGTGGGCCAGATTAAGTATATAGGCCTACTAATAAACCTAACATATTGGCTCATTGCGCTCCGATCGAAGATTACGACCTTTTCTCAGAGCGACGACAACATCTACAGCAAATAAATTACAACATCATGATGAAGAATAAACCTAGACTATACAACAAAGAAATTACAGCATATTACATCCCCTGGGCATCAAAGTTCGCCGCCAGCGATACTAAAGGGCAACCAGACAGCAGATTCCATACACTGGGCAGGTCGCCACCAGTGGAAGTAAACACGCCGACAAAATAATAGACAGAGCCGACAGCACTTCAACACAGTTCAAGAAAGGTTAGCCCTGCCCTGGAGCTGCAGTGCAAGCAGCTTAGCAACCTCATGAGACTGCGCTTGTTTAATGCTTATATCCACCAACTTAAGCTACATAGCATCAATAGACGTCCTGTACTTATGGTTAATGTTGCATAGATATTGGAGTTCCAGTTGGATTTGAGCGGAAGCATGTCTTTCTGCTTGAATTTCAGATTGAAGAAGTCGAACAGATTCAGGCGGCGACTTCATCGAGCTTGTGTCTACTATTAGCGAGTAAATTCGACACTACATCAAGACATGACTTTGGGGTTGTATTGCTATCCTCAAGATGTGTTGCCTTCTTCTCTGGAATATATGTTAGAGGGACAAGCAACGGGTTCATCTCACTATCATTGTGGCAGTTCTTCCTAGCACCAGTGATGTCACCCTGAAAAAGAAACAAGTAGGTAGATAACATGTTTTTGCACGTGTAAGCATCAGTGCTGTAAATTCATCTCATTTCTTAGTCAGAAATAAAGAGACACAGTTTAAAATAGCATTAACATAATAGGCACTGTTCATAGCTAAGACAACAGGAAATGGCATTATGCAGGAGCGGCCAGCTTCACCACACCACTGGATTACAGATCAAGAACACAAGCATACACTAGAAAAAAAACCACTTCCGTGATGATACGTCTTTGTCACAATAGGTCACGTTTTCTGTCATGCATGTACATCCATGACGATTTTATGACAGAATCAAGATAGTCATACCTGTGCTGTCGTAGAAGTGTTCCATGACATTACCAAAATTATCATCACGGAAGTGTCCACTTCCATGATGATAAATCGCGCGTCATAGAAGTGCTTTCATCAAGGGTAACCGACACGTGGCATCCACCGTTACGGGTTGTCGTTAAGCTATCGGGTTATGGTTTGGATCTAATAACCCGTTAACAGCTGGGACCAATGAGGATTTTCCATGTGTAAAATTATCATTGGCTATAGCAACCACGTGTCAGCACCCGAAAAGGACATATGTCAACCGCCCAATGGACAGGAGGCGCCTATGATACGTCGAAATGTGGCAAGGCCCAACAGCGGCCCATTTAGGTTAAAAAGGCTTGCCCAGTCAAAATTAGCGGCCTGGCCCATTAACAGCCTGCTTGCAGACGACCCATTTGTAGTTAAGGTCCGTACGGCTAGTGTCAAATCGGCCCGTCAACGGCCTGTTCTAAACTTGTCATCATCGCGGCCCATGGTCACTTCTGGCCCGTTATCAGTCCGCTAAGCATTTGGGCCAATTATGGCCCGATGTGTTTCCGGCCTGGTAAAGGTCCTGCTTCATTTGGGCCCATTTATTGGCCATTGAAACTTTCGGCCCATAAACAACCGTGAAGGATTTGGGTCATATTCGGCCAGTTAGAGGCCCACTGTAGATTTGGGTCACTTCCAGCCTGTTGTGATTTTCAGCCTGTTAACGTCGGACGAAATCCATGGGCCATATGTGGCCCAACGTCACATCGGGCCTATTAACGGCCCATATAAAATTGATACTAATCACGCCGGCCCGACCGAACTTCCGGCCTTTTAAAGGCCCGTGTAGTAGGTCGGCGCATTTACGGCCTGTCTGAATTTTAGCCTGTGAACGATCCGCATTGTAAATGGGCCACCACGAGCTGAGATATATTTCGGCCTGCTAATGACCAGTGGGTTATTTGGCACAATCAGGGCCCAATCTCACTTTTGGCCTATTAAAGGCCCATGTTTTTATGGGCTCGAGATATTTACACATGTTAGCGGCCTATTGTTACCGAGGGCCCAAATTATGTTTAGGCCTGTTAAAGGCCCACTAGGGGCACAGGCCTACCAAATATATGAAAGCTTATGCTGATTTAGGCCCAGATATTTTTAGTGGGCTACATGCAAATTACGGCCCATAATCGTTTTTAGCCCAATTGGAATGGGCCTGACGAATGTTGGCATGTTGGGCTCCTACGAAGCTTTCGGTCGAATACATTACTAAGATAAACCTACACTATACAAAAATAGCATCGTAATTTCTACAGCCTTTGGCAGCATGATAAATGTTGTATCACAACAAAATAAATTCCAGCCATACAACAAAAGGCCTGTTGGCATAAAGTTTACAGTCCTTGCGGATAAAAGCACCATTAGATGTATAGAAGCACAGATCATTTGACCTGAGTGTAATGTTTCAGACTGTAGAATCTGATGGAGCAGCATGATCTTCCCCTTTTTTCGCCATTGCTCTTGAAAAACGAAGCAAATGTCTGATAGTCTGGTTTCAAAACCATTCATATCTTGACGACATTTGTCAACCACTATTCTTGTTTCCGAAACGACGTCCATTAGGGATTGGACTTGTGTCTGGAGCACAGATATATCACTCTATCTAGCCAGAAGATTTTGTTCAGTAGGCGATTTGGATGAGGTTACCTTGACAACCAACCCAGAATTACACAGGAAGGTGCTTTTTGCACTGTTAGTGGAGAGATACTTATGCACTCCAGCAAGAGGTGACATTGTGCCTGTGGTAGCCTCATCACCTTCAGGTGGTTGTGGTTGTTCAATCATTTGTTCCATAGCTTGCTGAAAGTTTGAACTTGTAGATTAGTGTACCAGATAAGTTACTAATGAGACAAAAACAAACAAAGTAGGTTTCACGTTTATACATAACTTATTTTGGTGAACTACTGTAATACATTAGCATGTATTGTAGTGCCAACTACATAATAAAATCACTTTCGGAACATATGTCCATGTAGCATGCCTACTGTATTGTCTATTTCCTCTCATTCATTGACATGTAAGGATAAAGAGACATGGTTTAAAGTAGGATGAACATAGTATGACATCATTCATATCATGGGCAAAAAGATATAAAACAAACAGGCTATTGTATCATTGTGTGGGCATGTGAACATCACAACTAGATTACAGATCAAGACCAAAAGAATATCCTTCATCTCTTTTAAACCATGTAAGGTGAAATGATACGTTAAGACAACTGTGTATAAAAGTGAACAGAGTAACTGACATTGGCTGCAAACCAAGCAGTTAAATGAACACGTCACAGTTACAAGCAGTTCAAAGGCAGGAGGAGTAAGGCCTTACAACAGCGGCTTGAACTGGTGTGCTCATGCCCTTCATCTTGCTGGTGTGGCAATCCTTGAAGATTTGCACTGCAGTCGGTTCAGATTCTTTTTGGCCCGCACGGGCTTTCCTCTGTATTTGGAACAAGTCAATATAGATACGATAATATGGCACAGAAAAAAGAAGGAACTAGCAGGTATTTACAAGAGCCTCGCAGTGTGCAATATAGCTACGAGATCCCGTTGTCTGTTGGAATTTCACTTTAGAACGGTTGGTCTTGTTCTTGAAACAGTTAGCCTAGAAGAAGATACACTTGTAAGGCACATACGTAAATACAAGTTCAATACGTGATCTGATCAAATACATATACCCTACCTGATACTTTGGATCAGACCAGTGTTTAACAAGGGCTGTCCAGTCTTCATCTGTAATATATTCCACTGGAGATGTTTGGGCGATTTCATTGTTAGCCTTGCCTTCAAAGTGAGTTTTTCTAAGGTGATACCGATACTGTCGTGGAGCAGACTGAAAAACATGAGTGCATGCTTGTTTAGTTGCATCATCTTTTGGATCCAACTTGAACCTCATCTGTTGAAAAAAGAATGTGAGTCTTATTAGGAGGAAGCTAGAAAGTATGGGACAGAGCAAGACAATATTACAAATTGCGATGAATAACATTACTTACGGATAAATGGTCAAGGAAGGTGTTAAACTGGGTATCATCTTTCTCATTCCTGTACTGGATCCATGTTGGGAGGATACGTGCATGACACCTAACGGCAACGGCTGCCTCTGATACTAACTTGGCTGACTCTGTAGCATCACGTGGCCTTCTTAAACCTGCCTCAAAATGGATCTCCATTCTTCCTCCTTTAGATTTTGTTAATCTGTCAAGCATTATCCCCGATGTCTATTTCTGCTTGCACCGTATTGCTAGTTCAACAACGAATATGGAAAGTGTTAGTGCACATCAAACTGTGAGAGTACATATAAAGGAGCATGCAACTGCAACTTGACTCGGTCAGGTACCATCTTGGTGTTGATGCTCATGAGGTTCATCTGATCTTGCCAAGTCCTGTTGTGTCAACAGTGCTTCAGAAGTAGTGTTAGGTGTGAAGGCAACTTGGGAACTGGCCAGTTGTGGAGTAAACGAACGAGTAACTCGTTGAGATGCCGGTACAGTTGAAGCGGATGCTATAGCTGGTGGAGCAGGTGATACTGTGTTTGTAGATTTAGCCGGTGGACTTGGACCTTCTACTGCACTATAAGTACCAGCAGAATCTCGAGGGCAGATCCTTTTCCATTGCACCCGACGAGTAACACCATTCCCTACTATATTCTTTTCCTTGCTCTTTTTTGACTTTGCCATGTCAAGCCATACCCACAACACAAAAGAATAAAATCGCTCTTCAGAACTCATTGATGCATGATACAGACAAGCAATACTCTGATGTAAGACAACCGTATGAGGATGGAATATGTAAGAAAAACAGGACGGCGTGACATATTCACAGCTACGATGTGTAAACTAAGCAGAAGGATTTTCAAGAAAATAGAAGTAATGCAAGCTAGATACCATATGAAAGATGCAACCAATATCACTCTGCCAAGTTAAAAGTGTCTTGTCATAAGTGGCATTTCGAAAAATTAGAAGCAGTACAACCTAGAAATCAATGCAAGATGCAACCACTATCAAACTGCCATGTTAAAAGCGTCCAATCATGAGTGACTGATGTGGGATATACAACAGCAATACTTTGATGTAAGAACATGGTATGATAGATAGATGCAGTGTATTCTAGACACAGAAAGGCATGTCATATGCAGATGTATAACGTATAAACTCAGCAGGTGCAATTTAATCAGAATAGAAGAAATACAGGCTAGATAACGTATGCAACATGAAACCAATTATCACGCTATCAACTTAGAGCAAGCTCCTGCGATGGTGGAGTACGGGAGATGAACTCATCATGTAGACTTGGGACTTCAACTGCATTAGCAGTAGCTGTGGCAAATCTAGAGAGTCTCTGTTTGCGTCGGTCCGGAGGACCACCAACATCCCCTAACTTACTCTTTTCGTTCCTCTTTTTTGATATTGCCTTCTGAAGTCAAAACCACAAGAAGATGAATAAAATTAGCTCTGCATAACTGGTTGATGCATGATACAGACGAACACTACTTTGATATAAGGCAAGCGCATGATAGGAGGATGGAATATATACAAAAAAAAAGCAATGCATATTCACATGTACGATAGGAGGATGGAATATGTATGAAAAACAGTAAGCAGAAGGCATTTCAACAAAAATAGAAGAAATGAAAGCTAGGCACCATATGAACATGCAACCAATATCACTCTATCAGGTAAAAAGTGTCTCGTCATAAGTGCAATTTCAAGAAATTAGATGCAGTACAAGCTAGAAGACAATGCAAGATGCAACCTACACCACACTCCTAAGTTAAATGTGTCTTATGGGTAAGTGATTGTTGCAGGTATAAGTTGTAAGCTACACAGATGCAATCCAACAAAATTAGAAGCAATACAAACTAGACATCATACGGAACACACAACCACATATAACAGTTCCAAGTTAGAGCAAGCACCTATGATGGTGGAGTAGGGGAGATGTGCTCATCATCTACACAGCTACATTGATTGTCCAGCCTTGTGTTGTCTTGTGAATCTTGTTAGGAGGATGGCGGAGTAGAATCTGTAGAGACCCTCTGTTTGAGTTGCTCCGAAGGACCACCATTATCCACTGCCTTACTAATTTCCTTCAGCTGTATTGATTTTGCATTGTGAAGTCATTCATGCATGATACTGACGAACACTACTCGGATGAAAGGCAAACACATGATACGAGGATGGAATATGTACAAAAAACAGGACGGCGTGACATATTCACACCTATGATGTGGTAACTAAGTAGAAGGCATTTCAACAAATTAGAAGCACTGCAAGCTAGACACCATATGAAAGATGTAACCAATATCACTCTGCCAAGTTCAAACTGTCTGGTGTTTCAACAAATTAGAAGCAGTACATGCTAGAGATCATATGCAAGACGCAGCCAATATCACAGTGCTGACTTAAAGGTGCCTCATCATAAGTGAATGATGCGGGATATGCAAGAACAGTAGTCTGATGTAAGAACATGGTGTGATCAGATATAGTATGTTCTAGAAACAGGAACACGTGTCATATTCACAGGCATGATGTGTAAAGTAAGCAGATGCAATTCAACAAAGTTAGAAGCAATACAAGCTAGACATCATACGCAACATGCAACCACATATAATAGTGCCAAGTTAGAGCAAACACCTGTGATGGTGGAGTAGGGGAGATGTGCTCATCATCTACACAGCTATGTTGACTGTCTAGCCTTGAGTTGTCTTGCGAATCTTGTTGGGAGGATGGCGGAGTAGAATCTGTAGAGACCCTCCATTTCAGTTGCTCGGAAGGACCACCATCATCCAATGCCTTACCAATTTCCTTCCGCTTTATTGATTTTGCATTGTGAGGTCAAACTGACAAGAAAAAGGAATAAAATTCGCTCTTCAGAACTCATTCATGCATGATACTGACGAATACTACTCTGATGATAGGCAAAGTCATGATACGAGGATGGACTATGCACAAAAAACTGGACGGCTTGACATATTCACACCTATGATGTGGTAACTAAGCAGAAGGCACTTCAACAAATTAGAAGCACTGTAAGCTAGACACCATATGGAAGGTGCAATCAATATCACTCTGCCAAGTTAAAACTGTCTCGTCATAGGTGGCGTTCATCAAATTAGAAGCACTACATGCTAGAAACCATATTCAAGATGCAAACCAATATCACACTGCCAACTTAAAGGTGTCCCATCATAAGTGACTGATGAAGGATACACAAGAAGAGCAGTTTCATGTAAGAACATGGTGGGATAGCCAGATATAGTATGTACCAAAAACAGGAAGGCGTGTCATATTCACACGTATCATGTGTAAGCTAAGCAGATGCAGTTTACACTAATTATATGCAATACAAGCTAGACAACATATGCAACATGCAACCAGATATCACACTGCCAAGTTAGAGCAATAACCTGGGATGGTGGAGTAGGGGAGCAGAGACTTGGAACTTGTAATGCTTTAGCAGTACGAGGAGAATCCGTAGAGATGCTCCTTTTATGTTGCTGCAGAGGACCACCATCATTGCCTTCCTTACTCTTTTCCTTCCTCTTTTTTGATTTTGCCTTGTCAAGCAAACCCATAAGAAAAAGGAATAAAATTTGCTCTTCAGAACTCATTGATGCATGATACTGACGAACACTACTTTCATGTAAGGCAGCCGCATGATAGGAGGATGGAATATGTATGAAAAACAGGACGGCATGACATATTGCCATGTATGATGTGTAAAGTGTAAACTAAGCACAAGGTGTTTGAACTAGTTAGAAGCAATGCAAGCTAGAAACCATATGAAAGATGAAACCAATATCACTCTGCCAAATTAGAAGGGTGGCCTCATAAATGTATTTGACCAAATTAGAAGCAATACATGGCAATAGGCTAGAAATGATATGCAATATGCAACGAATAAAGGTGTCTCATCGTAGGTGATTGATGCAGGATACAGAAGAGAGCTAGTTTCATGTAAGAACATGGTTAACAGATAGATGTAATATGTACCAAAAATAGGAAGGCATGTCATATTCACAGGTATAATGTACAAACTAAGCAGATGCAATTTACCCTAATTAGAAGCATTACAAGCTAGACACCGTATGCAACATGCAACCACATATCACACTATGAAGTTAGAGCAAGCACCTGCGATGGTGGTGTAGGGGAAATGCGGTCTTCAAGTACAGAGCTACGTTCAATATCTTCATTTAGACTTGCTATTTCTTGATAATCATGTGGGGAGGATGAAATTGCACTCTTTATAAGAGTAGCGCGTCTCATACTAACCCACGGGCGTGACTGTCTCATCATAAGTGATAGATGCAGGATACACAAGAACAATAGTTTGATTTAAGAACATGGTGTGAGAGGCAGATGTAGTATGTACCAAAAACAGGAAGGCGTGTCATATTCACATGTATAATGTGTAAGCTAAGGAGACGCAATTTAACAAATTATGAGCTATACAAGCTAGGCACCATATGCAACATGCAACCAGATATCACACTGCCATGTTAGAGCAAGCACCTGGGGTTGTGGAGTAGAAGAGATGAGATTTGGAACTTGCACTGCAGTAGGAGTATCAGGAGAATCTGCAGAGATCATCTGTTTTGGTTGCTCTAGAGGACCACCATCATTCCGTGCGTTCGTCCTTTTAGATTTTGCCTTGTCAAGTAAACACACAAGAAAAAGGAATGAAATTCGCTCTTCCAAATTCGTTGATGCATGATACTGACGAACACAACTTTTATGTAAGGCAACCACATTGTAGGAGGATTGAATATGTACGAAAAACGCTAAGCAGAAGGCATTTCAACAAATTGGAAGCAATGCAAGCTAGACACCATATGAAAGATCCAACCAAAATCACTCTACCAAGTTAGAAGTGTCTCATTATAAGTGGCATTTCAACAAATTAGAGGCAATACATGTTTGAAATGATATGCAAGATGCAACCAATATTACACTGTCAATTTGAAGGTGTCTCGTCAGAAGTGATTGATGAGGGATACACAAAAAAAGTAGTTTGATGTAAGAACATGGTTAATAGAAAGACGTAGTATGTACCAAAAACAGGAAGGTATGCCATATTCATAGGTATAATGTGTTAACTAAGCAGATGCAATTTACCCTAATTAGAAGCATTACAAGGTAGACACCATATGCAACATGCAACCACATATCACATTGCCAAGTAAGAGCAAGCACCTATGATGGTGGTTTAGGGGAATTGTGGTCATCAACTAGAGAGCTACATTGACTATCTTCATTTAGCCTTGCTGTTTCTTGAGAATCATGTGGGGAGGATGACATTGCACTCTTTAAACGAGTAGCGCGTCTCACGGTAACCCACTGTGGTGACTGTCTCATCATAAGTGATTGATGAGGGATACAAAAGAGCATTAGTTTGATGTACGAACATGGTTAATAGACATATGTAGTATGTATCAAAAACAGGAAGGCATGTCATTATCAAAGGTATAATGTGTAAACTAAGCAGATGCAATTTAACCAAATTGGAAGTAATACAAGCTAGACACCATATGCAACATGCAACCACATTTGACAGCGCGAAGTTAAAGCAAGCACCTGGGATGGTTGTGTGTGGCAATTGAGATCATCAACTGCAGAGCTACGTTTACTGTTTCCATCTGCTGACACTACACCCTTTAGAGCGCTGAAATGCTTAGTCCTTATCTTCGAATTACACTGGAGCGGCTTCTATCTTTTCTTTTGTGTATTCATCAACACTGCGTCAGAGTCTGAAATACCCATGCATAAAAAAACAATAGTGTGAGGATGGGTGAAGTGTGTGCACAAGTAGTACAGTGTAAAAGTAGCAGATAGCAGGTGGGTGAGAAATAAATGATGGGAGACATATGATAGCTCTAGAACATGCATGGCACACGAAATTACTAGATTCTAGGATTTCAAAATATGAGCACAGGGATGGCTGGGAAATGCATATGCTCCTCCAGCACACCACAAGGTGTGGTCCTATGAAAATAACAGTCGACTGAAAACAAATAGGTCAGTCCATTTTTTCTGCACCGTCCGATGTACAAAGAACGGGCAGATCGCCTTCATCTACCTCCAGCCAGTCAGTGTTGACGATCTTCCTCGAAACGCCAGCGACCATCGGCCCAGTCCCCTGCCTCCGCCCTCCCCTCGACCTCACCGCATCGTCGTGCTTGGCACCGCCCCCCGGCCATCCCTTCAAGCCCCGCCGACCTCCAGATCGGGTGCAAGCAGCTCCTGCGCCCCACACCGCTATGATAGACACTGATGCGCCGCTTCCCCAGCGAGTAGGTAGACTAGGTTCTCCGCACGCCTATGCGGGTGCTGCTTCTTTTAATTGCGAATCAACTGACCCTGAATTGAAATCCAGGCGGGCGACTGACCTCTAGCTAAGGTGAAATAGTAAATGGGAGGAAACCTTGTGCATTTAGTATCACGAAGAAGGTGCAGTAAGAAGCACTCAACTAGTTTCTTTCATGGGATGAATACGGTGTGAGCAGAAACCTAAGATTTGCACGAATAAGGGAAGAGGAGTACCTCTTTCTGCTGGCAGTGCTGTGTCCTCCTTCTGTTTTTCCAATGATCTTCTTGTGGTTCGCTCAAAACGAGAAGTTGTGGAGGACGGTGGAGCCTTGGACGAACCCATGGCCAAGTTGTTGAGTGTGGTGCGGTGGCCGTCTGTCGGTGGCAGGGAACCAGATCTGAGGCGGCGAACGACGGTGTAGCGGGAACAGCTCAGTTGCGGTGGACAGATGCGACAGTGGAGCGGCAGCGGTGAGGCTCAGGACAGTGTGGTCGAAGTGGTTCTGGTACGACGCACATTGGTGTCGACGTCATGGAGGCAGCTCTGCCTCGGCTTCAACTGCTAAGTCCTTGAGGGCGTTGCGGTTGCGGTTGCGTTGGATGATGACGTCGGTGTACCGGCTCCAATGTGATGGAGGAGGGCGGGGGTGGATTGGGCGCGATGGGGTGGAGGACGGAGGAGGATAGGGTTTCGCGGCTGAAAGTGCAACTAATCCCGGGGTGTTTTGGTAATTCATAACAACATATAGATCATTGAACTAATATATTTTCAAGTGAAATATTTCAGATAGTTCAATGATTGGCATGGCATGGACTGGAGATGTGGACCCCTCAAAATGCTAAGGACAAAGATTGGCAAAAGCTCAAGACTCTTCATTTCTATTTTAGTGATCCAAGATCACATTGAGTCTATAGGAAAAGCCAATACTATTAAAAGGGGATGAGGTGTTGCATAATGGTCTACTTGCTCAAAATGCTTAGTGATATGCTCCAAAGCCCTCAACCACTTTCTCATTTCCAATATGTCCTAAACCTAAAGTCAAACTCGGCCCCACCGATTTGATCTATCCGGCGCCACCGAGTTTCTTTGACATAGCCACTGCCAAAAACCCTAATCAATTCGGTCTCACCGATTGGACTTTCGGTCTCACCGAGATGGCAATGCAAACTCTCTGTTTCCCTTTCGTAATGTTTCGGTCTTACCGAAGTGAGCGATCAGTCCCACCAAGTTTGCCTGACCAACTCTCTGCTTAACTCATTGCTGAAATCAGTCCCACCGAGTTCATGCAATCGGTCACACCGAGATGAGGTCTTGCCCTAACCCTAGCACATCGGTCCCACCGAGTTGAGTATATCGGTCCCATCGAGATTCCTAACGTTCACATTTTGAATTGAATCGGTCTCACCGAGTTCTTCTATTCGGTCTGACTGAGTTGGGTCAAATGTGTGTAACGGTTGGATTTTGTGTGGAGGCTATATATACCCCTCCACCCCCTTCTCTATTAAAGAGAGAGCCATCAGAACGAGCCAACACTTCCACTACTCATGTGTTGAGTTCTTCTATTCGGTCTGACTGAGTTGGGTCAAATGTGTGTAACGGTTGGATTTTGTGTGGAGGCTATATATACCCCTCCACCCCCTTCTCTATTAAAGAGAGAGCCATCAGAACGAGCCAACACTTCCACTACTCATGTGTTGAGATCAAGACATTCCATTCCTACCACAAGAATCTTGATCTCTAGCCTTCCCCAAGTTGCTTTCCACTCAAATCATCTTTCCACCATAGTCAAATCTGTGAGAGAGAGTTGAGTGTTTGGGAGACTATCATTTGAAGCACAAGAGCAAGGATTTCATCATCAACACACCATTTATTACCTTTTGGAGAGTGGTGTCTCCTAGATTGGTTAGGTGTCACTTGGGAGCCCCCGACAAGATTGTGGAGTTGAACCAAGGAGTTTGTAAGGGCAAGGAGATCGCCTACTTCGTGAAGATCTACCTGAGTGAGGCAAGTCCTTCATGGGCGATGGCCATGGTGGGATAGACAAGGTTGCTTCTTCATGGACCCTTCGTGGGTGGAGCCCTCCGTGGACTCGCGCAGCCGTTACCCTTCGTGGGTTGAAGTCTCCATCAACGTGGATGTACGATAGCACCACCTATCGGAACCACGCCAAAAATCTTCGTGTCTACATTGCGTTTGCCTTCTCCAAACCCTTCCCTTTACCTTCATATGCAATGTTTTACTTTCTGCTACTACACTCTTAGACTTGCATGTGTAGTTTGATTGCTTGACTTGTGCTAAGTTGCTAAAATTTGCCAAGACATAAAATTGGGAAAATGCTAGATTTTTATTTGGTCAAGTAGTCTAATTACCCCCCCCCCTCTAGACATACTTCCGATCCTATAAGTGGTATCAGAGCTTTGGTCTCCATTTGCCTTGATTTCCATAGCTTTGGTGATCATAGCCTTGGTTTCACAACCTAGGAGAGTATGGCGTCTAGCGAGGGAAATTACCACCGTAGAGGTCCTTACTTTGATGGTACTAATTTTGCTAGTTGGAAGCATAAGTTGAAAATGCGTATTCTTGGACATAACCCCTCCGTTTGGGCTATTGTGTGTGTTGGTTTGCAAGGTGAATTCTTTGAAGATGGAAGAGAACCGAATCGTGAAGCAACCGCAGAAGAATTGAAGATGTTGCAATACAATGCTCAAGCTTGCGATATCCTCTTCAATGGATTGTGCCCCGAAGAATTCAACAAAATCAGCCACCTTGAGAATGCAAAGGAAATTTGGGATACTTTGGTTGATATGCACGAAGGTACCGAGTCCGTCAAGGAATCCAAATTGGATGTGCTTCAAAGTCAACTTGACAAGTTCAGAATGAAGGATGGTGAAGGAGTCACTGAAATGTATTCTAGGCTTGCTCTCATCACAAATGAGATTGCCGGCTTAGGAAGTGAAGAGATGACCGATAGATTCATCATCAAGAAGATTCTAAGAGCTTTGGATGGAAAATATGATACCGTGTGCACCTTGATCCAAATGATGCCCAATTACAAAGATCTCAAGCCAACGGAAGTCATTGGTAGAATTGTTGCTCATGAGATGTCACTTAAGGATAAGGAAGAGCCTCACAACAAGTCTAGTGGTGCTTACAAAGCTTCATGTGATGCCTCTACAACATCAAGTGAGAAACAAGCCTTCAATGAAAAATTGAGCCTAATGGTGAAGAACTTCAACAAGTTCTACAAGAGTAGAAGCAAAGAGAGAAGTTCCAAGTCAAGGTCAAACTATGATAAGAGATCTTCTAGTCGTGAACGAAATTGCTACAATTGTGGAAGACCCGGACACTACTCTAATGAGTGTACGACTCCCTACAAAAGAAGAGAAGACTCACCTAAAAGGAGAAGTAAAAGAGATGAATCACCTCCAAGAGAGAGAAGGAGTAGAGATGATCGTTATGAATGAAGACCTTCTCGTAGAAGCAAGGATTTGGAAAGGAAGGACAAGTCATCAAAGAGCTACACAAGATGAAGACATCAAGCTCATGTTGGTGAATGGGTATCCGGTTCCGACTCCGAAGACTACTCCGAGAGAAGTTATCACTCCGACTCCGAACATACTCAAGATGAAGGTGTTGCCGATCTTGCACTTGTGTCATCCAACTCCTACGACATATTTGACTCACCAAATGAAGGGATTGGAAGATGCTTCATGGCTAAAGGCCCCAAGGGAATTATAGAGAAAGGTGTTTACATGAGCCTTGCTGGAAGTAAGCAATTTGAGGAAATTGTACGCAAGCAAGGAAGGCACTGGAAGAATCAAGGTGTTGGTTTTGAACGCAAGTTCAATGCCAATGGAGTTGAGTGGGAAGAAGATCAATAACCCAAGACGAAGTTTGTTCCTCAACAAGAGAAGTATGATCCCACTTGTTTCGAGGGAACACAAGCTCAAGATGATCTTCCACCACAAGACCACAAGCTAAAAGGCAAGGACAAGCTTCAAGAAGAGATTGATTCAATTGAAGAAACTCCAAAGGCCTTGGTCAAGTGGGTTCCCAAGACTACATCAAGTTCTACTTCATCAAGTACGACTACAACTCCAAGGATTCCCATCAAGTTGATGTGGATCCCGAAGAAGAAGAACTAGAGAGTTCTTGAGGGTGACTCCGCCAACATACTTCACTCATATTCATTTTGGCGAGGACAAGTGCAATCAACTTTCATATCTTGCACTAGTTCAAGGAGTCACAAACCCTCTTGTTGGTAAGACAAGGGACAAGGTAACCTAATGCTTTCATGGACAACATCATATGTGTTTTTCACTCTATGTCTATGGATATCCGTGTATGTTCCTTGTGGGACTAACCCATGTAGGTATTGAAAGTGCAACTCACTATAATGGATTGCTCCAAATGATCTACATCAACATTGAGCATCTACATCTTCAACACCTACATGAAGTCATCATCGACAAAACCCAAGGTTAGTTCATCCCTCTTAGGGGAAATAGCACATCTAGGGGGAGCTTTGCTCTAAGAATTGAGCTAAAGCAACTCTAATGGTGTGAACACATCAATGCTTTATGTAAAAGTGGTAACCCCACTTATGCTTAAACGATGAGTATGACCTATGATCAAATGTTCTCATTTGACTCCTAAGTCAATATACTCATATATAGATGACCTAGTCATCGCCAATTGCTTGATAGATGCTAGAGTGTTTGTTCATGCTTTGCCACATATTTCATTTGCTATCTTATTGTGTGGGCATGTTGGTTACATATTTTCTCCATTCGAGGACATCCATTTGTTGCTTTGATTGTTTGATTTCTTTTCTTTTTGCCAAATGGATGGACAAGAATGCCTAAGTACTCCCTCTAGCTATCTATGCTTTTCTCGTCTCAAACTCTATTCATGCTACATCACAAAGTTTGAACAAGTGGAATTCAGACCCTCCGGGTGAGGAGCACTCGGAGCCACCGATCTGTCAAGGGCTTAAACTTCCAGAACCTCTTAATGGCTTTCGGTCTGACCGATTCATTCCTTCCGGTCTCACCAAAATCATTGAGTTGATCTAGGTTTTCACCTTGGTGCAACTGATTAGAACCATTCGGTCTCACCGAGTTGCGACAATCGCTTGCGATTCTGCATCTCGGTGCCACCGAGTCGTTCGACTCGGTCACACCGACAGTGACTGGGTATATATACTGCGGGTTGAAATTTGGAAATTCCTCCGAACTGCTCGACCGCGCCTGCCCAGCTCTGCCGCCCCCTTAGTCTCCGGTCGTATCCGTTGTCGCCAGCGTCCTCCTGCTGCTGGTCTCCGTCACCGTCAACGGAAATCTCCACCGCCGTTGTCGCCGTAGCGAGTTCGTCACCAAGTTAGGGTACGGACTCGATCTCTTTGTGCTTCCCTTAACTCCGATTCTTGCACAAAGAACAATGCCAAGCTTCTTGCCACGATTGAGATAAATCTATCCACCTAAAACTTCCTCTAGAATAGATTTGATACAAAAACTTAGGGTTAGGTTTCCGCCGAACTCATCT
The DNA here is from genome assembly GCA_011799875.1 of Thinopyrum elongatum. Lineage (NCBI taxonomy): Eukaryota > Viridiplantae > Streptophyta > Magnoliopsida > Poales > Poaceae > Thinopyrum > Thinopyrum elongatum. Next base: position 257,978,401 of record CM022297.1, read on the forward strand.
CGGACCGACCGATCTGAAAATTCCGGTCTCACCGATTTGGCCTATGCCATTGCACATGTACTACTCGGTCTGACCGAAGTGTACGAATCGGTGTGACCGAGTTTACTTTCTCTGTGAAACCCTAGCATCTCGGAGTCACCGAACTGCATTTTGGTCTGACCGAAACTGTATGTTTAGACTCTGTGTGTGCTTCGGTGTCACCAAGTTTGTCATATCGGTAGCTCCGAAATGCTTTCTGCAGAAAACTAAAGTTAAGTTTTTGTCTCAATGTTTTTGCAAAATAGCTGTGCTTTGTGATGCTCATCTACTCTACCCATACCTATCTATTAATAGGGTTAGTGTCAGAGATGTCAGACAACAGTGATAGTTAGAATAGGTCAGAGGAGCAGGTAAATCTCAGTGAGGGCACTAGTCCCTCCAACAGCAGCTATGATGAAGGTAGCATAAGTACACCCAGCAATTTGCCTAAGGCTGCTACTAGGCAAAGGAAGAAGAGAACCTCAGATTTGGAAGATGAGGATTTTGTTGTTGAGGAGGAAGTGACCTCCAAGAAGAAGGTACTCAGGAAAGAGTATGCTGCTGCTGCTGCAACCAAGCCAGGGATGAAGGTGAAAGTTCCTGCCAAGAGAGTGCCTATGTCAAAAGCCAGAGCCTCCACTCAAGGAACCATGGAGTTCACTGCTAAACCAAAAGAGGATGAGGCTGCTACAGGAAAGAAAAGGAAAGAAAGAGTCAAGAAGATTATTGCCAAGGTCATTGGCAGACCATCTATGATGAGAGAGTCAGATGATGAGGAGGAGGAAGAGCCAGCTGCACCACCTCCAAAATCTCAGAAGCTCATGGAAGATGCTATCAAGCCTGGGGCTGCTCCATCTAAACCCAAGATAGCTCCAAAACAATCTACAGCCAAGAGATCCACCAGAAACATCCCAGCTGCAGAGAAGAATAAGGCCCCAGTGCCTGAAGCTCAAGAAGATGAAGAACAACAAGTGCTTAGAAAGCTAAAACCCAAGATTCCAGATCATGATGACAATCATCCAGTTGCTAAAAATATGAAGTTAAGAAAGGATGCAGGTCTCAGATTGTGGAGACGGACTGATTTATATGCTATAAGGCGAAGAACAGCTATTGATTATCGCTTTCATACTAAGGAACAACAAGATTTCTATGAGACAGTCCTGTTGGATAAGAAACCAATTGTCAGTGACATGAGATGGGTTGATTGGAAATTCATTGATGACAATGAGGATTACTTTCCAGGAGTTCATGAGAGTTTCCGAATGAATGGAGTTGACAAGTTTGTTGGTCAAAAGTTGACCAAGTGGAATGATGAAATGGTGATGCAATTCTATTCGACTGCTCATTTCTATCCAGATGGCAAGATTGTCTGGATGACTGAAGGCACAAGATATCAATCATCAATTGCAGAATGGGCCAAGTTGATCAATGCCCCTAAAGAAGCTAAAGATGACACAGATGTGTATGCCAAGCCAAGAAAGGATCACAATTCCATGGCTCACATGTACAAGCCAATTCCAGATGCTGCTTTGACAACTCACAGATTTGGATCCATCTATTATCTGCTGTCAGGACTTACCACGATAAACACTATATTAAGGCACACTCTGTTGCCCAAGTCAGGAGATCATAGGATGATCCGTGGTCACTCTATCAACCTACTTCATATGTTCGATGTGCCAGAGAAGGTCATGGTGATGAGTTTAATTGTTGAAACTGTGAAGAGAACTGCTGCAAATCAGAAAAGATCATGTGGATATGCCCCTCACATTCAGATGCTAATCAATTCCAAGATGGGGACAGGGACATATCTTCTTGACAAAGAACATCTTCCCCTGAGGCCAGACTTTGAGGACAATGAGGTTGTCATGGATGCAACACATCCCACTTCAGCAGAGGCTCAGGAGAAGCAAGAGAAAGCAAAGGCTGCAAAGAGTTCAACAATGTCAGATGCTTCAGGTGTCAATCTCAAGACCAAGCAAGATCAACTCACTTATCTGCTTGAGGCAAGCGTGAGAATAGAGAAAGGACTGGCCACCCTGACTCGAAATCAAGAGAGCCTTGAGAGGATCTTTGAGACAAAACTTCATGATTTAGATGTGAAGGTCACCGAGATTCAAACCACTGTTGAGAAGCTCCAGGAAGAGGTTGAAGACATGAATGATAGACCTTCCACCAACACTTTTCAGCATGTGCCAAGGGCACAGAGGTCTTCAGCAGTGCCAGTAGTCAGCGACAAGAGGACTACACTTTCAGCACCTGCTGCAACTGCCACTGTTGTACCTCCAATCTCAACTCCTCCAGCTCCTCAGACATCAGCAGAAGCGTTTGCAGACGAACTCCTCTCCACGCCATCTACGCACACCAGAGCAACCAGCCATAAGACCACTGCAGGAGCTCCCGGAGATCGTGCCTAGAGTGCCACATAGCACTATGCATTTTCAAACTTTTTGGTAACTTGTTGCCAAAGGGGGAGAAAGTGTATAGATCATTAGGCTTCGAGAGAGAGAGCGTTTTGCCTTTTATTGCCTTGTTTGCTACTTGCTACTTGATTGTTTGTTTGCTACTATTTGTGCTTATGTGGGAGATACTCTTATGATCATGTGTTTGATCATATTATGCTTTATTGTGTGCTTGAATGATGATATCTATATACTTGTGTATGATCAATCATGTTTCTCTTGGTGATGAGTGCATGTTGTTTAATTCTATCATTTTGAGCGCTCCACCAAGATGTATGTGACATGGAAGAGTGTCCCATGATCCTAATCGATTGTGCATTTGCATTCAAAAGCAAATTTTAAATAATTCACAAATTTAGGGGGACCTCTTACTTATCACATACTTCTCAAAGCGACGATGTATTTTCTTCATATTATCATTTGTCGAAGCTTTGATCTATATGTTGTCATCAATTACCAAAAAAGGGGAGATTGAAAGTGCAACTAATCCCCGGGTGGTTTTGGTAATTCATAACAACATATAGCTCATTGAACTAATATCTTTTCAAGTGAAATATTTCATATAGTTCAATGATTGGCATGGCATGGACTGGAGATGTGGACCCCTCAAAATGCTAATGACAAAGATTGGCAAAAGCTCAAGACTCTTCATTTCTATTTTAGTGATCCAAGATCACATTGAGTCTATAGGAAAATCCAATACTATTAAAAGGGGATGAGGTGTTGCATAATGGTCTACTTGCTCAAAATGCTTAGTGATATGCTCCAAAGCCCTCAACCACTTTCTCATTTCCAATATGTCCTAAACATAAAGTCAAACTCGGCCCCACCGATTTGATCTATCCGGCACCACTGAGTTTCTTTGACATAGCCACTGCCAGAAACCCTAATCAATTCGGTCTCACCGATTGGGCTTTCGGTCTCACCGAGATGGCAATGCAAACTCTCTATTTCCCTTTCGTAATGTTTTGGTCTTACCGAAGTGAGCGATCGGTCCCACCGAGTTTGCCTGACCAACTCTCTGTTTAACTCATTGCTGAAATCGGTCCCACCGAGTTCATGCAATCGCTCACACCGAGATGAGGTATTGCCCTAACCCTAGCACATCGGTCCCACCGAGTTGAGTATATCGGTCCCACCGAGATTCCTAATGTTCACATTTTGAATTGAATCAGTCTCACCGAGTTCTTCTATTCGGTCTGACCGAGTTGGGTCAAATGTGTGTAACGGTTGGATTTTGTGTGGAGGCTATATATACCCATCCACCCCCTTTTCTATTAAAGAGAGCCATCAGAACGAGCCTACACTTCCACTACTCATTTTCTGAGAGAGAACCACCTACTCATGTGTTGAGATCAAGACATTCCATTCCTACCACAAGAATCTTGATCTCTAGCCTTCCCCAAGTTGCTTTCCACTCAAATCATCTTTCCACCATAGTCAAATCTGTGAGAGAGAGTTGAGTGTTTGGGAGACTATCATTTGAAGCACAAGAGCAAGGAGTTCATCATCAACACACCATTTATTACCTTTTGGAGAGTGGTGTCTCCTAGATTGGTTAGGTGTCACTTGGGAGCCTCCGACAAGATTGTGGAGTTGAACCAAGGAGTTTGTAAGGGCAAGGAGATTGCCTACTTCGTGAAGATCTACCCGAGTGAGGCAACTCCTTCGTGGGCGATGGCCATGGTGGGATAGACAAGGTTGCTTCTTCGTGGACCCTTCGTGGGTGGAGCCCTCCGTGGACTCGCGCAGCCGTTACCCTTCGTGGGTTGAAGTCTCCATCAATGTGGACGTACGATAGCACCACCTATCGGAACCACGCCAAAAATCTTCGTGTCTACATTGCGTTTGCCTTCTCCAAACCCTTCCCTTTACCTTCATATGCAATGTTTTACTTTCCGCTGCTACACTCTTACACTTGCATATGTAGGTTGATTGCTTGACTTGTGCTAAGTTGCTAAAATCTGCCAAGACATAAAATTGGGAAAAGGCTAGATTTTTATTTGGTCAAGTAGTCTAATCACCCCCCTCTAGACATACTTCCGAACCTACAGCGGCTGGTAGAGAGGGCGTTTTGGCGCCCATGGAGTATGAATGGGGAAACAGAGGGAGAGGGAACTAAGGTGGAACAATGTTTCGGTTTGGGACGCGCTTGTTTGAAATTTGGGGAAAGTTACAAACTTTGCCCCCATCTAAAATTTCGGACATATTGCGGGTCGGGGGTAGGACAATAATCTCAGGTGTCCCAAATGGTGGGCGGGATAGATTTCGGCCGAGCGCATGGGTGTTTAGGCTCCCACGGCGTATGAATGCTTCTCGGAGGCGGTTGAGACTCGCGTCTTGGTGAAGTTACACACCTACCCCGGTTTAGACCTTTGGACATCGGGCCGATAGGCTACACGGGTGAGAGTCAGCACAGTAATTTCCTACCACCAAACATTAGTCTCGCGTGGTTTCGGGTGACCAGAGGCTTATTTGGCGCTTCGTTCAATATTTGGGAGCAGAAGCATTAACGTTTTCAGTTCTCTTGAATTGAACTTTCAGGATTTGTCGAACTTTGCAAATCTTGACTCTTGAAAATCCTAAAACTACGATTATTTTGGAATGGAGGGGGTACATTTGAATATACATTGTACAAGAGTATATATTAAAAAATATGCAACTTACCTCAATTCATGCATGGTTCCAGATATAATCTCCTTGGTTGCAAAAAAAAAAAATAGTTAGACATGTGTATGAATATATAGCATGTTCAAACGCACAACAAAGATTGATGCCCCCTTTTAGATTTGATTTACAAATGCCATTATCTCGGATTCAAATAGATGAATGCACTTCCTATGAATTCGAATCTTCGAAACCCCCTTTATGTTGAATTCAACATTTATTCTATTTCGTAGCTAGCAATTTGGAATGTATCCATGTAAGTGACAAATGTATAAAGTGCTTGACACTAACAACATGGAGTGCACTAATTAATGTTTATATATGAATGGCAAAAGCAATGCATTGTCTGGATTTCAAACCACTCTCACTCTATGGATCGATAATATGAAATAAACCCATGCACATGCTAGAATTCAATAGAGTATGGGTGTCTGATAGACCGATGTTCGTTCATACGCAAATTGCAAAATTCATGATCTCATCCAAAAATAATAATGCCATTTATATTTTAATTTAATACGTAGAACCACCTTTTACATGTAGATGCACTATGCCTCGGCCCGTTCTCACACACGCGCTATATATCTCTCTATCTGACACATAAGTGCACACACGTTATATACATCGGCATTTCTCTCTCACACATGCTCACAATCTCTCCCGGGGTGTCTCACGCACACACACTCTATATATCTCCCTCTCTCTTTCTTACTACTATGTACCACTCTTTTCACTAATCTCAGTTGGAAAACACTATTTCTCTCGCATGCATATATACACACGCACGGTCTCTACTAGCCCTCTATAGGCACATATATGTGCCTACGTGTCTCCCGCACACACATTATCTTTAGGCCTCTCTCGCACACATTGCCCCCCCCCCCACACCTCTCTCTTAGTAGTTGGCAGATATGATTCCATCAGATCATTCGGTAGGATATCCCTGACTGTTAGGCTGGATGGTAATACGAGGCAAAGTTTTACCCAAGTCCGGGCCCTTGCAGTTGAGGAAAAAGCCTACTCCTGGTACTGTATATTTGTGATAGGGGTGTGTACAAAGTACACGTGAATACCAGGCATTGTGCATGTGTGTGTACTATCGACGAACTAGCCCCCGGGCTTATATAACATACTCGGGGCCTAGGGTTACAAATCATATATAGTCGGCTTATCATCAGTGGGGATAGAGTCCTCCATGACTCTGGTAGCTTCGTCTTGTACGCCAAGTCCTCCACATGGGTCTTCGTATAACGCGTCTCGGTCCAACCTATGTGGCGCAGGATGGAACCGACCCATGAGTCCTCACGTTGACCCACCACAACTAGAAATGATGTGCCCACCACACCCCACACACAATCGGCCACTAAGAAAATAAGCATATACAATAATACAAAGTTATACATGAAAGTTAATTGCATGGTGCATCCAATAATATTTGTTCTGCATTGTGAATGTTTATATTTTCTCCTAAAATATTAGTCACGGGAAAGAGAAACGAAGGGCATATCTCTCCTTGTCTCCACCGAACACCCCCTCTCTCTACACCACTTTCACGTACGCACACAAACTATCTCTCGGCCCTCTAAAAGTATACCCCTGGACTTCAGAATATGCTCATTACGGTCACCATATACATTCTCGTGGTGATCATACGGTATCTAGCTCACGATATGTCTCCGTATTTTCTTGATGACACTGACGGACATTGTATTTGATGCGTGGTCCGCATTTTGTTAACGACACTTACGGTCATTGTATTTGAAGTGAAAGCACGATATCGTCACTGGACTTCAGAATAACTCATCACGGTCACCATATACATTTTGTGGTGCTAACCAACCTGTGGTTGGATGGTTAGGAGGACAGTGGTTTCCCCAGCCCACCAGGGTTAAAGTCCTGGTGCTCGCATTTATCTTGGATTAATCTCAGTATTTTCTGGCGATGTGCGTTCAGTGGGAGGAGACGTTCCCCTCGACTAGGAGGCAACTATGGTGACTTCGTAAAATCTCAAGATCATATGCTGGCTCACTCTCTCGAAGGTGCTCATAGGGGTAGGGTGTGCGTGTGTGCGCTTATAGCGGTGAGTGTTTGCACGTATATATGAGCGCTTGCGTCCGTACTGTGTTAAAAAAATACATGTCATGATTATACGGTCACTGGCTCACCCGTACAACTCCGTAATTTGTTGATGACACGATCAATTGACCAGTCAAATGTTCCACGTGGCGCAACTAGTGTTGCACCATCAGCGCGCGTAACCGTGGGGCCCACCTGTCAGCGCGTATATGAAAGAAAGAAATGGTAGCTTGAGTCTGTACTGTGTTAATAAAATACATTTTATGGTGATCATATGGTCGCTGGCTCACCATACAGCTCCGTAATTTGTTGATGACACGATCAATTGACCAGTCAAACGGTCCACATTCACCAGCGCACATTACCGTAGGGCCCACCCGTCAGCGCGTATATGAAAGACAGAAATGGTAATAAATTATTGGTCGATGGGGATTCAAAGTCGTGAGACCTCTGGTTGGCAGCCCGCACGCCCTAACCACAGCGGACAAGGATCGCCTTGTGATGTATGCTGAGTGGGCCATTTTAATTACACGCACACACGAGCCACTATGGTGAATACAAACACATCACACATGCGCACAAACACGCTCGCAACGCCCGCCCGCATGCATGCATGCAATACTCACACGTACACATGCACGCACGCAACACTCGCACGAACACACACACGCATGCAGGCGTGCAACACTGACATGTACACATGCACTCACGAACACACGCATGCATACAACATTGAAACGTACACATGCACGCAGCATGCACACAACACACGACGCAAGACACACGCTCAAACTATACGTGCATGCACCCTTTGTTAAGGACATGGATTCCTACGGGTATTAATCAATCTCATCTGTGATAAGCAGAACATTGATGTTTGAAGCGGTCTTTATGAATCACAACGTATCGAACGGGCTATCAACGTATATATGAGAATTTTAAAATTCTCTTACATTATATAGTAGGCTTATCAACCTTTGAATTAGATGACGTCACACTCAATGAACAATCATCGGTTTATGAAATGCTCACTTCTCACCGCCCTGGCCCACCAAAAGCTCCTTTGCCGTGCGCTGCCTGCGTTGGGTCACTTACATGCAGGCCAGGCACCCAATGAGCCCACACGTCAGTGGAAGAACGGCGCGGTGTCGTACGTCAGAGTCGAGGGCGCCGCTCGCTGCATGCTCGGCTGAACACGCCTCCTTGCCGCATTCAAACGCCTCCATGAAACCCGTGTGGAAGCCGAGAAACCCACTCCGGACACACGTCCGTTCATGACCGGGCCGGCATTAAACGCAATGCCGGCCGACCTCCTCCTGTCCGCCGTCTATTTAATCTCCTATTTAAATGAGGCCAGACGCCGACCAAGAATTGCACACCTCCGCCGCTCCCCTATCTCCTCCTTCACCATTTTCTCCACTCTTACAATGGCTTACGAAGAGTAGTTATCCGGCATCCAAGCCGACTGGGTGGCCCGCTGAGCCCGCCGGATACGAGCTATGCAGCTTGTTGATCCACCTCCCTCCCCTCGCCCGACGGAGCCAGTTGCCACCCCAAGCCGGCGCGTGGTTCAGCAACTCGCCGCTCCAGGCCAGCTCAACGAGGAGCGGCGAGCTGCTCCACGCCACCACGGCGCAGAGCACGGGCGTCGTCGCTGCCGTCCACGCTACCGCCTCATACCGCGACTCCCGTGTCTGTGACCGCGTCTCCCATTTCTGTGATCGAGACTCCCATGCCTGTGGCCGCGCCATGCAAGCAGAGACAGAAGCCGGGTGCGAGAGCGACGAGTCGGTGGCCAGCGCCTCCGCGTCCGCTGCCATCATCGAGGAGAAGTAGAACACGGGAGGCCGCCACCGCTTGGGTCCCATGAAGGCGACCGCCGAGGCGACGCCGGCGTACACAGCAGGTGTCTTGCCGGATCCTTCTGTTGCGAGGACCTTCGTCGACCCCGCATGGGCTCCACGGAAGCGGAGAAGCCCCGTTCAGACTCCATCTTGGGCATCAGCCAACGATGTCAGTTGAGCGGTGGGGAAGCGAGCCGTCCTTTGCGCTGAAGCATATACCTCCGGGGCTCCCGGCAGTCCGGTGATCGTGCTGCCGGACATGAGGAAGACAAATGGATCCGCGGGCAACCATTTAGGCTAGGTATTATTATACCTGTGTTGTTCAGGAGTAGCACCGCTTAGTTGATTTGAATGTAATGAAATCCATCATGTTTATATGAAAATCCGGTATTTTATATGAATTCCGTTATTGTTTATATGAAATATCATTGTGTTTGCATGAATTTCATCTAGTTGGTTGAGTTGCTGTCAGAATGTGTGCGGCTACTATTGGATGGCATAATTTGCGGGTCGCCGGTCGGTCTGCTGCCGGCTGGGCCGGCGTGGTGGGACAAAAAAAGCACAGCTCATGCGAGCTCGTCTCCAACGCGCGCGCTGGAGGATGCATGAGCACCCGAGCTCTTCCTCGTTCATCGGTGGCAAAGGCACAGGTGGACAAAAGGGTTGCCAATATTTTGGCTACTCCGAGCAAGATCCAAACAGCCCCTTGCAGCCCCACCCCTCCCAGCACATTCAAATCCCTCGTTTGTCGTGAAATTTTGCCATGTGTTGTTTTCATGCATATTATGCTGTGTGAAAAAAAATTTAAATATGAACGAATAATCGGTGTCCGCGGTCTTCTGCCGGGACACAGTTGGATGGCCTCATAGTAGTAGTAGTAGTGTAAAGTACTAGTACTACTAGATAGTGAGTGTTTACTACTGTATCATGTACTCCCTCCATTCCCAAATATTTGCCTTTCTAGACATTTCAAATGGACTACAAACATACGAATGTATGTAGACATATTTTAGAGTGTAGATTCACTCACTTTGCATCGTATGTAGTCACTTGTTGAAATCTCTAGAAAGACAAATATTTAGGAATGGAGGGAGTTGATACGTCTCCAACGTATCTATAATTTTTGTTTGTTCCATGCTGTTATATTATCATTCTTGGATGTTTTACAATCATTTTATAGTAACTTTATATCATTTTTTGGGACTAACCTATTGACATAGTGCCCAGTGCCAGTTGATGTTTTTTGCTTGTTTTTTTCTTCGCAGGAAATCAATACCAAACGGAGTTCAAACGCAGCAAAATTTTTTGGTGATTTTTTCTGGACCAAAAGACACCTGTTGGGCCAAAGAAGTACCAGAGGGGGGCTCCGAGGGGAGCACAACCCAGGTGCGCCCAGGTGGGTTGTGCCCACCTCGGCCGCCTCCCGCACTGCCTCTTTGCTCTATAAATACCGTGGACGTCCAAAAACCCTAGGGGCGTCGACGAAAATCAATTCCAGCCACCGCAAGTTCCAGAAACCACATATCCAATGTAGACACCATCACGGAGGGGTTCATCATCCTCATTGGTGCCTCTCCGATGATGCGTGAGTAGTTCATTGTAGACCTATGGGTCCGTAGGCAGTAGCTAGATGGCTTCCTCTCTCTCTTTTGATTCTCAATACAATGGTCTCTTGGAGATCTATTTGATGTAACTCTTTTTTGCGGTGTGTTTGTGGGGATCCGATGAACTTTGAGTTTATGATCAGATCTATGTTTTTATCCATGAAAGTTCTTTGAGTCTTTTGATCTCTTATATGCATGATTGCTTATAGCCTCGTATTTCTTCTTCGAATCTTTGGTTTAGTTAGGCCAACTAGATCGATTTTTCTTGCCATGGGAAGAGGTGCTTTGTGATGGGTTCGATCTTACGGTGCTTGATCCCAGTGACAGAAGGGGAACCGACACGTATGTATCATTGCTATTAAGGATAACAAGATGGGGTCTATTTCTACATAAATAGATCTTGTCTACATCATGTCATCGTTCTTATTGCATTACTCCGTTTCTCCATGAACTTAATACACTAGATGCATGCTGGATGGCGGTCGATGTGTGGAGTAATAGTAGTAGATGCAGGCAGGAGTTGGTCTACTAATCTTGGACGTGATGCCTATATAATGATCATTGCGTGGATATCGTCATAATTATTTGAAGTTCTATCAATTGCCCAACAGTAATTTGTTTACCCACCTTATGCTATTTTTCTCGAGAGAAGCCACTAGTGAAATCTACGACCCCCAGGTCTATTTTCTCATCATATATTTTCAGATCTATTTTGCTATTTGCCTTTTTATTTATTTTCCACTTTTATTTTCAGATCTATATTTCCAAAAACTCAAAAATATTTTGCTTTACTTTATTTTATTCGTGATCTATTTAGCAATCTACTACAATTTATCTCACGTCCGTTTGCCAATTTCTGGCGCCGTTACCCGAAAGGGATTGACAACCCCTTTAACACACCGGGTTGCAAGTATTTGTTCTTTGTGTGCAGGTGCTGTTTACGTAGTGTTGCTTGGTTCTCCTACTGGTTCGATAACCTTGGTCTCATCACTGTGGGAAATACCTCCCGTTGCTGTGCTGCATCATCCCTTCCTCTTTGAGGAAATACCGACGTAGTTCAAGCCAACATCAAAAGGAATTTCTGGCGTCGTTGTCGGGGAAACATCATCAACATCTACCAGGTTCCTAATCACAAATCTCATCTCCTTGCAATTTACATTATTTGCCATTTGCCTCTCGTTTTCCTCTCCCCCACTTCACAAAAATTTGTTGTTTTATTCGCCCTTTTTTTTGTTCGCCGTTTTCTCGTCAGATCTGTTTTTGAGTGCAATCTTGTTGCGTAGTCACGATGACTCAAGAGAACACCAAGTTGTGTGATTTCTCCAATACCAACAACAATGATTTTATTAGCACTCCGATTGCTCCTCCCACCACTAGTGCGGAGTCTTGTGATATTAATGCCGCTTTGTTGAATCTTTGTTATGAAAGATCAATTTTCCGGTACTCCTAGTGAGGATGTCGCGTCCCATCTTAACACAATCATGGAATTATGCGATATGCAAAAGAAAAAAGATGTGGACAATGATATTGTGAAGTTGAAATTATTTCCGTTTTCTTTGCGAGATCGTGCAAAAATTTGGTTTTCTTCTTTGCCTCGCAATAGTATCAATTCTTGGGATAAGTACAAAGATGCTTTTATTACTAAGTATTTTCCACCCGCGAAAATTATTTCCATTAGGACACAAATCATGAATTTTAAGCAACTTGAGCATGAACATGTTGCGCAATCTTGGGAAAGAATGAAATTAATGCTAAGAAATTGTCCTACTCATGGTTTAAATCTTTGGATGATCATACAAAAGTTTTATGCGGGATTGAATTTTGTTTCTAGAAATCTTTAGATTCCGCCGCGGGTGGTACCTTTATGGAAATTACTTTGGGTGAAGCTACTAAATTGCTAGACAATATTATGGCAAATTATTCACAATGGCATACCGAAAGAGCTCCTACTAGTAAAAAGGTTAATTCGGTAGAAGAAATTTCTTCTTTGAGTGAAAAAGTTGATGCTCTTATGAAATTGGTTGCTAATAAAAGTGCTACTATTGATTTTAATGATGTGCCTTTGTCCACTTTGATTGAGCAAAATAGTGATGCCATAGACGTGAATTTTATCTCTCGAAACAATTTCAATAACAATGCTTATAGAGGTAATTTTAATCCTAGGTCTTTTCCTAGTAATTCCTCTAATAATTATGGTAATTCCTATGGAAATCCTTCTTATAATAATAATATGAACACCTCTGATTTTGAGAATAATATTAAAGAATTTATCAATGCTCAAAAGAATTTTAATGCTACGATGGAAGAAAAATTGAGTAAGATTGATGATTTGTCTAGAAGCGTTGATAGAATTTCTCATGATGTAGAAAATCTCAAGATGAAAATTTTTGTGCCTAAGGTTGAAGAATCAATTAAAGCTTTATATGTTTCTATGGATGAAAGTAAGAAAAGAACCGCTATGCTTAGAGCTAGAAGAGAATTTTTAGAAAAAGCATTTTCCAATGATTGCTTTCATAAAAATGATGAAGATCTTAAAGTGATTGGTGTTTCTTCTATTGATTCCTTATTTAGTAAAATTAGAATTGATGAAAAAGGGACTGAAGAAGAGTCAACTTTAGCTAGAAGGCGTTCCGATAATTTTGGAGGGTGAAAATCTTGTTGAGAAAATTGATAAAAGTGGGTTTGGAGAGGTCAAAACTTTAACTAGTGATGTGCCCACTCTTTTGGATTACAAAGACTTTAATGATGATAATTGCTCTTTTATTGATTGTATTTCTTTGTTGCAATCCATGATAAATTCACCCCATGCCTATGAACAAAATAAAGCTTTTACTAAACATATTGTTGATGCTATGATGAAAGCTTTGGAAGAAAAGTTGGAATTAGAAATTTCAATTCCTAGAAAATTACATGATGAATGGGAACCTACTATCAAAGTCAAGATTAAAAATTATGAGTGTTTTGCTTTATGTGATTTGGGTGCTAGTGTTTCTACAATTCTGAAATCTTTATGTGATGTGCTTGGTCTTACCGATATTGAAGAATGTTCTTTAAATTTGCACTTGGCAGATTCTACTATTAAAAAGCCTATGGGAAGAATTAATGATGTTCTTATTCTTGCAAATAGGGATTATGTGCCCATATATTTTATTGTTCTTGATATTGACTGCAATCCGTCTTGTCCAATTATTCTTGGTAGACCGTTTTTGCGCACTATAGGTGCCGTGATTGATATGAAAGAAGGGAACATCAAATTCCAATTTCCTTTGAGAAAGGGTATGGAACACTTCCCTAGAACAATAATTAAGCCACCATATGAATCAATAATGAGGGCATCTTATGGATCTAGAAACAAAGATGACAACACTTAGATCTTTGCATTATGCCTAGCTAAGGGCGTAAAACGATAGCGCTTGTTGGGAGGCAACCCAATGAATAAAATTTATTTTTGTCTTTTTCTTTCTGTTTTTGAGTGATTGCACAATTATGCTACTGTTATGATTGTGTTTTTTGTGTTTTAATTAGTGTTTGTGCCAAGCAAAGCCTTTGGGATAGCTTTGGTGATAGTTGATTTGATCTTGTTGGAAAACAGAAACTTTTGCATCCAGTGAAACAATTTTCAAAATTCACCTAAGCAACGAAAACTTCTTAAGTTTTTACAAAAGATTTATATACAAATTTCCTATGTTGTCCTAATTTGTCAGAATTTTTTAAGTTACATAAGTATGAGAACAATTCGGATCTTTACAGACTGTTCTGTTTTTGACAGATTCTGTTTTCTTTGCATTGTGTGCTTATTTTGATGAATATATGGTTTGTATTGGAGGTTACAAGCCATGGTAAAGTTAGAATACAGTAGATATAATGCAAGAACAAAATTTTAAAGGGTTTTCTACAGTACTTAAAGTAAAGATTGGTTTTCTTATACTAACGGATCTCACGAAGGTTTTGTTAAGTTTTGTGTGATTGAAGTTTTCAAGTTTTGGGTGAGATTACGATGGATGAAGGAATAAGGAGTAAGAAGAGCCTAAGCTTGGGGATGACCCATGGCACCCGAAGCCATTATCCAAAGAGAAGCAAGCAACTAAGCTTGGGGATGCCCGAGTGGCATCCCCTCTTTCTTCTAACGACCATCGGTATTTTACTTGGAGCTATATTTTTATTCGTCACATATCATGAGTTTTGCTTGGAGCGTCTTGTATTATATGAGTCTTTGCTTGTTTTGCTTTTTTTATTTTTAGTCATGAATCCTTGCTTTACACACCTATTTGAGGGAGCCAAAATTATGCTATGACTTGTTAGAATTCTTCTCTATGCTTCACTTAAATCTTTATGAGCTATGGAATTGCTCTAGTACTTCACTTATATCTTTTTGAGCACGGTGTGCTTTAGTATATTTAAATAAATGCTCTCATGCTTCACTTAGATTTATTTGAGAGTTATTAATTTTTTTATAAATTCTCTCTTGCGTCACTTAAATTATTTTGAGAGAAGAAAAATTTTATGCTCATGTTCTTCACTTAGATTTGTTTGAGCTATCAAAAGCAACACATTAAACTAGTCCCAAAGTGATAGATATTCAAGAGGGATATAATAAAAACTTTCATGAAGATCATTGGATAAAATAAACTTGATTCCTTGTAATAGTTTTGCGATATGTTGATATAATATGTGAGTCATGTTGATGAGTAATTATGCTTTAGTAAGAATATTGGTGTTAAGGTTTGTGATTCCCTATGCACGCACGAAAGTCAATAGTTATGTAATGAAATTACATCCTACTTGTGGTGCATTATTCGGTGTTAGTTATGCTTAATGCTCGCTTATGAGATTTTTCGTTTCTTGGTTGGATGCTTCTCAATCTTTTGCTAGTCTTCATTTGCACTAAGTATGATCACTACTTGTGCATCCAAAATCCTTAAACCCGTTTTGCCATATGAGTCCACTATACCTACCTATATGCGGTATTTCCGTGCCGTTCTAAGCCAATTTGTATGTGCCATCTCTAACTTCAAAATAAATTTCTCTTTTGTGTGCTCGTACCTCTCATGAAACGGTAGGGGGTGGCTGATATATTTCCATGTTAGATGTGTTATTCTGAAGATGAGTGTTTATTCACTTGTCATTGCACGAGAGTACGGCAAAGGTATTAGGGATGCCTAGTCCCGAAATGAAAAATGAATTTACTTTATGTTGTCAAATAATAAATTCCTTGGAAAGTGTTGGTATGGAGGGCACCCGTCGATACGGCTAGCCATGGAAAGTGAAAGTATGGTGGAAAAGTGAATAAATTTTATTTTCTGTTTGGGAACCGCCTATGATATATCTAGCATGGAAAGTATTGGGAACTACTTGATCATTTTCGTTGACAGGAAAAGCATGCCACCCAAAATGTTTTATCTCTACTTTTTCCACTTTGAGCTCTGGCACCTCTACAAATCCCTACTACCCTCTGCGAAGGGCCTTTCTTTTACTTTATGCAATTTTTATTTTATTTTGATTCTCCATCTTCTCTTATAAAGCACCAACTAAGGGGCACTATGATCGTACTTGAGCACTGGGTGTAGCTAATATGCGAGTGTGTTTCATGAATGGATCAATGATTGAGCATAATGGGCTAGGGATAACTTGCTTTAGTGTTGATATTTTGAAAGACATGGTTGCTTGTTGATATGCTTGAGTATTGAAATCTTCATGTCAAAACTAGACTATTGCTTTGAATCGTATAAAAGTCCAAATGTCCATGCTACAAAGAAAAGAATATGTGATGAACATGTTAGGCAGCATTCCACATCAAAAATTCTGTTTTTATCATTTACCCACTCGAGGGCGAGCAGGAATTAAGCTTGGGCGTGCTGATACGTATCCAACGTATCTATATTTTTTGATTGTTCCATGCTGTTATATTATCATTCTTGGATGTTTTACAATCATTTTATAGCAACTTTATATCATTTTTTGGGACTAACCTATTGACATAGTGCCCAGTGCCAGTTGCTGTTTTTTGCTTGTTTTTTACTTCGCATGAAATCAATACCAAACGGAGTCCAAACGCAGCGAAACTTTTTGGTGATTTTTTCTAGACCAGAAGACACCTGTTGGGCCAAAGAAGTACCAGAGGGGGGCTCCGAGGGGAGCACAACCCACCAGGGCGCGCCTGGGGGCCCAGGCGCACCCAGGTGGGTTGTGCCCACCTCGGCCGCCTCCCACACCGCCTCTTTGCTCTATAAATACCCTGGACGTGAAAAACCCTAGGGGAGTAAACAAAAATCAATTCTAGCCGCCGCAAGTTCCAGAAACCACAGATCCAATCTAGACACCATCACGGAGGGGTTCATCATCCTCATTGGTGCCTCTCCGATGATGCGTGAGTAGTTCATTGTAGACCTATGGGTCCGTAGGCAGTAGCTAGATGGCTTCC
Source organism: Thinopyrum elongatum (assembly GCA_011799875.1). Taxonomy (NCBI): domain Eukaryota; kingdom Viridiplantae; phylum Streptophyta; class Magnoliopsida; order Poales; family Poaceae; genus Thinopyrum; species Thinopyrum elongatum. The sequence continues at coordinate 257,995,493 of CM022297.1, forward strand.
TCTCTCTCTTTTGATTCTCAATACAATGTTCTCTTGGAGATCTATTTGATGTAACTCTTTTTTGCGGTGTGTTTGTTGGGATCCGATGAACTTTGAGTTTATGATCAGATCTATGTTTTTATCCATGAAAGTTATTTGAGTCTTTTGATCTCTTATATGCATGATTGCTTATAGCCACGTATTTCTTCTTCGAATCTTTGGTTTAGTTAGGCCAACTAGATCGATTTTTCTTGCCATGGGAAGAGGTGCTTTGTGATGGGTTCGATCTTACGGTGCTTGATCCCAGTGACAGAAGGGGAACCGACACGTATGTATCGTTGCTATTAAGGATAACAAGATGGGGTCTATTTCTACATAAATAGATCTTGTCTACATCATGTCATCGTTCTTATTGCATTACTCCATTTCTCCATGAACTTAATACACTAGATGCATGCTGGATAGCGGTCGATGTGTGGAGTAATAGTAGTAGATGCAGGCTGGAGTTGGTCTACTAATCTTGGACGTGATGCCTATATAATGATCATTGCCTGCATATCGTCATAATTATTTGAAGTTCTATCAATTGCCCAATAGTAATTTGTTTACCCACCTTATGCTATTTTTCTCGAGAGAAGCCACTAGTGAAATCTACGGCCCCCGGGTCTATTTTCTCATCATATATTTTCAGATCTATTTTGCTATTTGCCTTTTTATTTATTTGCCACTTTTATTTTCAGATCTATATTTCCAAAAACTCAAAAATATTTTGCTTTACTTTATTTTATTCGTGATCTATTTATCAATCTACTACAATTTATCTCACATCCGTTTGCCAATTTCTGACACCGTTACCCGAAAGGGATTGACAACCCCTTTAACACGTCGGGTTGCAAGTATTTGTTCTTTGTGTGCAAGTGCTGTTTACGTAGTGTTTCTTGGTTCTCCTACTGGTTCGATAACCTTGGTCTCATCACTGAGGGAAATACCTACCATTGCTGTGCTGCATCATCCCTTCCTCTTTGGGGAAATACCGACGTAGTTCAAGCCAACATCAGTAGTACGTACTAATTGCAACGCATGCATGTGTTAGCAGTATAATGACGACGTACGAATTTGATGGTAAGATTTGTGTAAGTTGGATGTCATATTATTGCTCTAACATGTGGTCAAAGTTAGCCTCCAAAACGCATTTTAGACCCTATATGGATTGAGGGAGTACATGCATCGCTGAGGTTTCTCTTAATCCTTGCATGCAACATTTTTATTGAAGCTTGAAATGTGAACATGTGAATGGGAGGGACTACTACAACCCTTCCAAAAGAACTGTAGTACTAATGGTATCATACTCCCTCCGTTCACCATCTCACATGCTCAGTACTTTTGCGAACTATGGAAGTAACAAATTTATTCCACCACTCAGCATCTATTATGGATACATTGTGGATTTCAAATTTAGTCATATAGACCGAAAAGTAGGAACTTAGGGTATCCACAATGTATGCTTTTTGTTTCCTCTAAGCCCTCTTTCTGCTCTTAGAGGCAGGCCTCTATACATTGCATGAACCGCCTCTAACAAAAAATTGGCTAGCATCACGTCTAACCTTAGAGGCTGCCTCTAACAATGTAACAATCCATTTGGTCCCACTTGTCAGCCTTAGGAAGCATAAGAAAGTAGGAGTACAAGAGAAATAGTACTGATTGGGCAAATGTGGTGCTAATCAATACTTTTTAAATTTCTGCTAGGGCCCACCTTAGAGGCTGGTTAGAGTCTCTATACATTGTGGTTTTTCATTTGATAAGATGCAAACCATGTGGGGCCTACCTTAGAGGCAAGGCTCTATACACTGGAGATGCTCTGTAGTACTACTTTTGATGTGTCCCGTCAACTCGCAGAACGAGGAGAAGCTTGCTACGCCCTCTCCCCCGCCCACGAGTGTGGTGGCTCGCAGAGTCGCAGGACGAGGAGAAGCTTGCTTACTATGCCTACGCCCGCTCCCTCGCCCACGCGCGCGGTAACTCGCAGGACGAGGAGAAAATTTTACTACTCCCTCCGTTAGACATATACTCCCCTACCTTGGTTAGAGAGATTATCATATTGTTTGAAATATATGTCTTTTAGTAGTAGGAGTAGTACAGTGGTAGTACATAGGAGTAGTACTGCAGCAATTTCCTTGGAGTCCGTGGTGCAGCAAACTACCCTAGGCTATGTTACTACTCTCTCCTTTCCAGTTTATGGCTCAATTTCAAAATCTCTCCAACCAAGGTAGACAGTGAGTGGTGGAATTAATTTCGTAGTTTGCATAAGTACTTAATTAGTATGCTCATTTTTCTCAAAAAGTTATGTTTACTGATGCATTAATTACAACGAATGCATGCATGACCACTAAATTTCCATGAACTTCTACATGCGTTGGTGAGTTTTCTCTTGATACTGCTTGCATCGGGTGATTTAATGCACCTCGAAATCCAAACATGTGATGGTAAGTACTAGTAGAATTGAGACTTATAAAACGGAAAAACGAATTTTTTTAGATGATCCCTATAAACCGGAAAGGAGGGAGTAGTAAGTAGTGCTACCTCCATAGTGGGTACGTACTCCGTAAAATCAGATTTTCCCAAAACTAAGTCGCTCAACCTTTATTTGCTTGTTTCCCTTCCTGCCTCGTTGCCTCTAATAGACTATGCCAAACTCCCCTGCCTGCCGCACGGGAAAAGACCCGCCCTCGCCTTTTCTAGTCTGGGTTTGTATCGATGGATCGCGCGAAGCAGCAAAAACCAAGCCGTGTCTTGTACTCCTCCGTCATACTAAAAGAGTGGAGACGCTCGCTTTCATGAATTTTGTACTTCCTCTCGCCGACATGTGGGACATATAGCAACCGGGACGACGTGTCATGCACCAAATAACAGTGCAGAACATCAAGGGGGATGCACCCCAGTCGTAGCGCCCCAGTACTAGTAATGAGCAATGAGACGTCAAATCACAATGCCGCACCTTTCCCCCAGACGGACGAAGCAACCATTATTTCACACTTCGCTGAATCCGCTTCGCCATCATCTCCTTCAAGAAAACCACGTATTGCTTCTGCCATTGTTCTTCCTCAAGAGGGACGCGCATTGCCTTGGTACATCATGACACGTGGGACCGCATGACAGGCCATGCTCCCCCGCCCACCGCTCGGTAAAATCACCTCATTTTTACTACACCCTCCATCTAGGTGAATAAGTCATCTTAGGTTGTGCACCGTGACCAAGAAGGAGGGGAAAACGAGAGAACTTAATGCTTATTTGCTAATTAATAGCATTGCATGCAATGAACTAACCACTTCATGTCGTGTTTGGTAGTCTTGAGTCATTGAAAACATGCACGCCCCACATCTCTTATTGGTTGATATGTCAAGAAACAAGAAACGAGGTGGGAGTTAATGCACCGCGCCTAAGTGTTTTGGGATTATTTGGTTTTCGTAAGGTGACTTATACACCTAGACGGAGGGAGTACTAGTACCTTTTTAGATCAATATAGTCGGGATTCACCAAGGAGCAAAACCAAGTGGTAGGCTGCTCCTGTCGTGTTGGCGTAGCAACTCAGCAGGGTCAGTCCGCGCACGAAATGGCGACACAGTTAACAGGACCCCTTTGGCCGACATGTGGCTCATCCACCATCTTGTTCCACGTGCGATGCACCAAATTACAGTTCGGAGCAGCGGTTGGACTTGGAGGTACCCCGGTCATAGTGCCACAGTAGTAGTAAATGAGCGATGAGGGGTCAAATCACAAAGCCCCACCTTACCCGCATTAAGATGGACGGACAAAGCAACCATCATTTCACTCTAGGGCGCAAGAGCATAAAGAAAAAAGAAAACCAATGATGCGTGCGGCACCTACCTAGGGCGCCCTAGGGTAGGAGCCTCCACTACAAATCCGCTTCTCCCTCGTCCTCTTGAAGAAAACCGATGATGCATGCGGCGGGTAGTGTTTGTAGGAGTACTACGGCGTGCGGGGCCATGCCGTAGTAAACGGGAGAGGGATTGAGTTTGAGTCGACGCCTTAATACGGGTGGGCCGCTTGGTTTTACGAGAATGAGGCAGCATTTTGGGTTCGGGGAGCAGTGGAGATATACGTACACCGCATTTTGATATACCCGCGGCCGCGTGAAATTTGCTACTCAAAATAATGCATAAAAGTTCCTCCAAAAACATCTATAACTAATGGGAAGTGAATGTATGCTTAAAATGAAAATGTAATAAAAAGAGAAAAAATGAATTGCAGTTAAAAGAATGACATTTCTAACAAAAATGTGAATGTGAACTACATATGTGTGCACGTGACCAACGCATACATTGTCAATACAAAATCTAATGCAAGAAATAACTTATGAGTAACATGCACGAATTGATGATGTGGTGTTTGCATGCATAGAGTACAAAAACAATGTGATTTATGACTTGCAAGCATGACGTGTTCATGTGCCATAGTTGCATGTCCAGGAAAAAAGCTACTAGTGGGTTGTACTAGCTATTTAGGAATAGAAGATGTATATATGGAACTTGTAGGGAAATAGATGACATGAATCTCAATTCCTATGAGTAGGGATTGGAAAAGAGATGTCATTTGGTTCACATCATTGGAACTTTTCTATTGAATCTAGAGATGACATGTATCTCAATTCCTACGAGGAGGGATTAGAAAAGAGATGTCATTTGGTTCACATCATAGGAACTTTTCTATTGAATCTAGAGATGACATGTATCTCAATTCCTATGAGGAGGGATTAGAAAAGAGATGTCATTTGGTTCACATCATAGGAACTTTTCTATTGAATCTAGAGATTACATGTATCTCAATTCCTATTAGGAGGGATTAGAAAGGAGATGTAATTTGGTTCACATCATAGGAACTTTTCTATTGAATATACGCTAATGTTTATTTTCCTTTGAAATTGTGGGAGTATAGGAATCCATTCATATGAACCACGTTGCTCTAAAGCTATAAAAATGATATCATGTTTATTTTCCTTTGAAATGTGGAGTATATGAATCTATTCCTATGAACCAATTGGCTCTAAAGGAAAAAATCCTATAAAAATCATATCATATAGAGTTCTTATGATATTCCTCCACACCAAAGGATGGTTAAAATTGCTGCAGGTGATACGATGGTCTTTCTTTGTACACTCCTCCCCCATCTTTATAGTTACCTCTTGAAGATGAATGAAATGATATATACTGGGTATTCTATATGTGCATTTTGGTATACTAAAACTCGGTAAAAGTTTCTGAGGTTCAAATTTTCAATAAAGCTATATGCACTACATTTTGGAACGGAGGGAGGAGCATACGGCAGTTGCTAACACTCACGTGGAAGATTTGTGTGTCGGAGGAGTGGCTGTTTTGTTAAATGCCATGGCAAAACTAACACTGTCGGATACCGATCTAACGGTTCTTATGACATTCGTCAGGAAACGGTTTGTGGAGAACGTTTGTCAGATATGATTTACGGACACATGCATTGCATTGATACGTGCCCCTCTCTCTCACGCACACACGCACCCTCATGAGTCATGACTCTCCCGAGTCCTCTTGCACCCACCGTCTATCTGTAGGTAGACGTCACACACATATGTGCTCTTCACACCCTACCCTCAGAACTTCTAAAAAATAAAAGATGTCGCGCACCTTTTATTTTAACTCACACGTCACACACTTATACCATTACTCTTGTGGCAAACGTTCTTTGGGCGTAGTATATTGTACTTTCACGAAGAGAAGCAGTGCACGCACGCACTAGTTCTCTCACACCCACACACGGTTACACGTAGGAGCACATTTTTTTTTGAAGCTAGGAGCGCATTTGTTTATAAAGAGGCATCCCAATTGACATTTTGACTAGTCTAGTTTTCAACTTGATGGATGGTCGGGGACCGCACATGAATGATACAGTACATAGTGCGTCCTGGACGCGGTGATTTGATAGTGCGACCTGGAAGCGGTGGCACGTTATTGATCGAGTTTTATTTTTACTTGAACTTTAAATGAAAATAGTGGTTCACGCGTATTCAATTTAATAACGGCTGCTACAATAAAATCACTCCACTATATATATATATATATATATATATATATATATATATATATATATATATATATATATATATATATATATATATATATATATATATATATATATATATATATAAGCAGGAGCCTCGGAGCTTGCTTTACTAGGGTTCCTCTCTTTCACTCACTCATGCTCTCTAGATCTAAGCAAGACATAGGTGGCCACACTCTCTCTCTGCTCACGGCTAGTCACAAATCCGGCCGGACCACCTCGGCCGGGGCAGGGGTGTAGGTGCATCATTCACGTGGTCGTCGGCGGCGACGGAGGAGACCAACAGCTGCCCGCACATCCCGATTGGCGGCCGTGCCATTCTCTCCAAGACAGGGCCGGCTCGGGAGGGCCTCCGACCCCTTCTTCATCCCTGCGGTATTGTGGCCAAGATGCGGCCTCCTGATGCCGTCTTTGCCACATCCCGACGACCCTCAGGTATATATTCCTTCGAAACCTGCCTTGCTCTACTACACCAGCTCCCCACGTGGCTGCGTGTGGATCTTTTTCTACTTCCGTCGGCTGTTCCAAAGCCACCTAGACTTTTACTATTATTAGAGGTAAAGCTAGTTCATATAGTCGAATCTAAGAGTTGGTTCAAACAGGGAAGAAAGTGGGAAAGCTGTAGCATGAATCTAGGACTTGGTTCTAAGAGGAAACGGAGGAAAGTAGTAGATACCGGCTACCCAACCGGTCTCTTGGTTGAAAAGGCGAAGAAAGCGTGGTGGATGGTGAAGGGTGGGGGGAAGTGGACCTGTCTCTTGGTCGAAAAAGGAAAGAAAGTGAGGGGTGTTGGGGGACAACACAAATGAGAACGAGCAGGTCTAGATTTCCTATGCTCAGATAGGAAAATGTTGCCGAGGAGATAAAAAATGGGACAAATGCAGACATGCTGCCTGAGTGTTTGCTGCTCTCGGCAACCACATCTGGCTCACCACTTTATGCCCCTGCTGTCCCTACACCCATATCGCTACCGTTAATGTAAAATCACATGAAGCTTTAAGCAATGCCACCTAATGTCACTATTAAGTAATGGTCTAGTGCCGTCGATAAATTGAAGCAATGCCACCTAATGTCACTATTAAGTAATGGTCTAGTGTCGTCGATAAATTGAAGCTGTGCCACCACCATTTTATGAAGTGCTTCCGTCTTGCTTTATTTCCCATGAATTGTGTTTTTGCAGTTACACTTAAATCTCACACCGCTAACATTGCTTCATCCCAGTGGAATTACACAAATTTGATTGCACATTTACTGACCATGTGCTACTCTCATGACAGTAATACTAATGCTATTGTTCTGCATGTTAATCTAATGGCAGTGTTGATGTGATGTGATGCTACTTCTTACTTAAGGGCACTTTCATACTGTCAATGTAGTGCCAATTATAACACAATAGATGATGTTGTTAATCATATGCCACTGCAAATAACGGTCACTGTTTAAATAACCGTATTTCATATTTGCGCAAATAGGGATGTCTGTCTCCATATCGTTTCTGTCTGCGCAATCAAAAGTACACACCTCAGTTTTAGTAGAACTGCACAAAATGAGATGGCTATTCCTAACTGCCGTCGTCTAACCACCCGTATTCCAGGTATTCCTACATTGGTAGTAACTAGGTAGAATGACCAACGCAATCTAAAAGAAGCGGATTCGTATGTTTTACTTCCTGATTGCAGTGCAGGGACGGGCAAAAACAACTGCATCCTAGTCGGGAATGCACTTTCTCCCAGTTCATCCATGGACAGAGGACTAGCTGGCACGGCTGCACGGAGGTTTTTGGGACAGGTGCGCGGACAAGAGGCATTGTGGTCTGCTTATTTCTGCAAATAGCGGTGCTTAAATTTAGTGGAACTACACAAGAAGTTCAGATGGTCAGTACACTACATGGTTCAGTTCAGCATTCCAACTGAGAACACAATTATAATTGGTTATTCTGGAATGAGAGAACCTAACCCTGGATGGTGGCAACAAGAAAAACCAGAGTGAACTCCAGGAAATTAAAACCTGCCTAGGGAGGCCCTTTGCTCAGAGAATCCTTGCTTGATTTTTCCTGATTTGTAAACCTTCTCACAACTTTGTCTTTTGCTGTGAACTAGCAAGATGCCCATGCGTTGCACGGAACATCAAGATGCATTTGTATGAGTAGTTTATCTTGTGAGAGAAAAGGTTGAACGAGGGAAGGCCTTATTTGCAAATGTGGAGAGGGGTGTGGGTATCTTTTTGCAAAATTGCCATAGTTTCCTTCCTATCCGTCAGATATAAATCGGACGGCCTATATTGTAGGATGGCAGGCACACCATCATCACCAACTCAGTTTTTTTATAAGAGTAGAGACTAGTAAATGTTTGTTATGTTCTATGAATCATTGAGATGTATAAAATTGCTTAACTTATGCTTTTCAAGTATTTTATGAAGCCGAGTTTAATGTGAATGTTCCACATGAACGCTGGACTAGCGTGTGAATGTTTGGAAATTACATTGTGGCCTCAGTTAACTGCATGAACCACTGTAACAAGATACATAGTTGCTTATATGTCAGACAACAGATTATTGATTATTAGCTGGTCGATAGCCGACTTTTCTAGTGTTGAAGCGAGCTGAGCCAATGTGCCATGTTTTGCACAACTCCTTACAAGTGGGGTAGCACCAACAGTGTTTACAAGTAGTTAACCAGCCTTACGTACCCTATGTATATGTCGACGCACAGTTGTCGAACAAGTACTCTATTTCATCAAACACACACTGCTCGTATGACAAACTGTGACAACTTATGTCTTACCATGCCATATTACATAGTGAGGACGCATCTGTTTCGGCAACAATTACGATGGTTCTCACATGATTCACGGGCGCACAAAAGTAGCAGTAGTTCCCATAGACGGATTCAAACAGAGTACTAGCCCTAGAGGGCTTGATAATAGGCAAGGTTCGGATAATTAGACACAATCCAAACTACTTTTGAACACTAGCTGGGGCAATTATTTCATGCCTCGATCTAATTTGGGATGGACACAAGACGGACCTTGCCATGAACATCATCGAGGACGTCTGGCAGCAGCTCAATCCTGTCAACCTTCCCGAAGATAACCTTGTGGCTTTGCCACTCATAAACTTGTTTCTGGAGGCATGCCACATCATCTTCCTGCGTAAGCTTGACAAGAACAGTATGCCTCACAAAATGAAGGAGTAGCTTTGAACTTATTGTGCTTCAGTACACCCTGGACAACACGCCTGACAACAGTGAGGCTGGAATACATCTCGACATTGGTATAAGTGCAAATGGATTCCAGGATCCAACAGCCTAAGAACTTTGTTTTGCCAGTGCGTATATTCAGGTCATCTGCCTCATAGCGAGTGACATGTACAACCACACAATCCTTGTCTGCATCAGGGCTCTAATTGAAAGAGAAACAAATTCTAAATTACTTTCCAATATAAGAAACACAAGTTATATAAACCACTATGCTAATAAAATTTTGCATTATTTATCACCACATACTTAGATGAAAAACCACAATTGAGATCGGCAAAGAAGAAAATCACCTTGGGCAGCTCAGCGGGGGGGGGGGGGGGGACACACATCCTCGAAGGGGGAAAACTGCTCCTGCAGGGCCACAGGGGCTGTAACCTCAAACGGGGCGTTGACCATCTCAGTAGTGGCCGTGAGCGTATCTGGGGTCGGCTTCCATCTTCTTGGAGCTCTCTGTATCATGGGGATCAGCCTCCCGCGTCTACTCCAACATCGGCAGATCTTTGCCTGGTTCTCCTTGGTCCATCATGAAACTGACGAATACTAGGAGACAACTAAAAGGAAAACACAATCGCAATGACAATGAAACAAAAAAAAAGAGTGAGGATCGGTTACTGCTTTGCAAAAGTTCTTTTTTTCAGAAAGAAAATATACCAACATCACGGATCCGCTTACCTTCCCTTCGTTGGGAGAGAAGAACAATGGCAGATGCGAGTGTTGGCTTTCTTGAAGACGGTGAGAGAGAAGGGGATTCAGCGAAGAGTGAAATGATGGTTGCTTCGTCTGTCAAACTTAGACTGCGGGGAGGTGGGTTTTTTTGATATGACGGCTCGTTACTGCCGCGCTACGACCAGGGTGACTCTTCGCCTACATACCGCCTTCTAATTTGGTGGATGGCATTTGGGCCCGCGCGCTGCATGGCCTGCATGTGGGTGAACCAAAGTAAAACGGCATTCAGTAGAGGGAGACATTTCGATGACCTCGGAGGAGCCAGAAGCAGTAGTGTATCCACTGTACTAGTAGTAATTGTTTTTCTGGGTAGCTGTAGAGTGTCTCCACTATAATAGTAGTAATTGTTTCTCTGGGCCCAAGACAAAACAGTCCATCCACCCTAGTAAATAATAAAATCAATTCAAAAGCCCATATATTTACTTAATGAGAGGCGCTACCCAGCACACCGCCCCCCAAAAAAACCTGGGTGCTCTTCTTCCTCCTCACTCCCACCCACCTCACGTCAGCTCGCTCCACTCATACCGCCAAATTCCTCACCTCGCTCCTACAGAAAACCCCAGCTCCCCTTCTTCCTCACTACTACAGAAAACCCCAGCTCCCCTTCTTCTTCACTCGCACTACAACTAGGCTCGTCATTCATTACTCTGCTCAAATCCGTGAGCTCGATGCGACGCCCTCGAGGAAAATGGAGTCGGCTGACCCCAGCGCCAAGAAGATGAGGCTCCTGCCAGCGGCGACGCCTCTTGTAGATCCCGCACCCGGCAGCGCGGGGAGAAGTGGCGAGCCCACCCCCACCGGATCCCAGGAACCCATAGAATCTCGGGTGGACCGCATCAGTGATCTCCTGAACGCCATCCTTGGGGAGATCATCTCGCTTCTCCCCACGAAGGATTGCTGCCGCACCCAAGTCCTCTCAACTCGGTGGCGCCTTCTATGGCGCGCCGCGCCCCTTAATCTTGACTGTCGTCAGCTATCTCTCTTTAATGATTTTGAACTCCCCAAAGCCATCATCTCCTCCCACCAGGGCTCCGTTCAAAGCCTCTGCATCCCATCATGCTACCTGAGCAAGCATAGCCTGCCCTGCATGGTGGACGCTTGGCTGAAATCCCATGAATTCACAAAACTACAGCTGCTTGAGTTCTACTATTCCCCAGGAAATCACCTACCAGATACCGAACGCCATGTACTTGTGCCCTCAGCACCGATGTCCATCTCGCGGTTTTCCTCCTCTCTCCACACCGCCACCTTTGCGCTGTGCTACCTACCAGACAATCTGGTACTAAACCTTCGACTCCCATTTCTCAAAAAACTTTCACTTGTGCGGGTTCGTATATCGGAGGCCTCATTGCACAGCATCATCCACTCCAGTTGCCCTGCCCTAGAGTGCTTGGTGCTTGTTTTCACAGTTAGAATCGGTTGTCTCCAAATAAAGTCGCCTAACCTTGTAAGAATTGGAATTTCTTTTGATGGAAGGCAGCTCATCATCGAAGATGCCCCTTCACTTCAAAGGTTGATCCTTGATTCTAGTTATTCACCGTCTCAAATAACTATCGTCTCTGCGCCTAAACTGGAGACCTTGGGTGTAATACATGATCTCTGTGCTCATTTCAAGATGGTGTTTATCTCCACAGTTCTTCAGGTACTGTATATTATCATCTACACTTATAATCATAAGCCGCATTTTAAATTTCTGCGCATACGTTCTATATCATCTTGGAGTACACATTTTGTACTAATATTATGTTCTATGCTCAATGAAGAGTTTCTCCATGGATAGCCTATCAATGGTGCTGGATTCTGTCAAGATCTTATATATCCAAATGAATAGTTTTGATCTGAACAAGATTATTGGCTTGCTGCAATGCTTTCCATGTCTGGAGAAGTTGTATATAAAGGTGATAATTTCACGCACATTGGAAGCCCGCATATAGTGTACTAGAATTAACCGTTCGACTGTTGCTCTTTCGACACTCTTTTTTTAGACCTTAACTATTTTCAATCTTTATGTCTATCTAGGCAACAACACGGGGTAAGAAAGTTATAACCAATCGGTGGATTCGTAAGCACCGGGATTTTCTCACTTCTCATGACATTCGATTGAAGACAATAACGCTGGAACGATATGTAGCCAACCATGCAAACACTAGATTTGTCACATTCTTCCTGCTGAATGCGAGGTTACTATTGTCCATCAGGCTTAAGTTTATCAGCAGCATGGTTTTGACGGATGGGTATGTCGAAGAGCAAAAAAAGGAGTTTTAGGTGGACAAAAGGGCTTCTGAACGTGCTGGGCTTCTATTTACAACATCTTGTGGTCATAATCCAGTAAATTTTACGACCCAGGATGTTCATTCTATGGACCTGACCGATCCATTTGACTGTGACTACCGAAAATAGTGCTGGAGTTAGATGTTGTTGCCCTTTTCAATCTGGGTTTTGTCTAAACCTGATGAACAATTAACCCTCGTGCTTTTGTACAGTTTGTAAGCTGGAGTTAGATGTTGTTGCCCTTTTCAACTCGGCTGTGACTGTCATATTTTCTTTGAAACAAGGCAAATGGCTTGCCATTTGTTTAATTAAGAGTGAAATATTGTAACAAATCCCAACCAAGGGAAATAACATCACTCTCGCCGGCTGCTTGAGCTCACTATGCATTACAGAACCCAAGTGATTAGCCCTCACCAGCACCTACAAACTTATTTTGAACTAGCACACAAAATGGGTTGTAAATTTTCATAAGAAAGGTTGCATGACCATGAATGATTTGGATTCTAAAATTTGGGACCCACGAGGAAAAGCCTATCCCAGGTGTTGTTGACTTAATTACTACTCAACAAACGATTCTGCCTACCAGCCGTTGGATTGACATCCAACATCTGTCGTGTATCTTCTCTCTCTTGTCTTCTTCCTCCAGCCGCCCAAACCAAACCACCCCGTCGGTTTCGCCTGCTCCCGCCTCCCACGGCTGGCTGCGCCTCCGCCGCCCTACCGTACGCTCAAACATTGGCTAGTCCCTCCCTCTATTCCCCCACACGTCCTGTTATTCTCCGGTGACGTCAGCCCCAACACGCACCCGCACCCGAACCAGTTAACCCTCGTACTCCCCTCGGCCTGCGAATAGACTGGCGCATCTTCCACGACTCCTGTTCATTCCGTCCGAGGCCTCACCGTCGTCCTCCGCCTTGGTTTGCTCGCCGTGCGCAGTGCGCCGCCGTCTAGCATTGTCAACGTCGTCAACAACCGAGAGGAACAAGGAGAAGACTGTACGTGGAGAGGATGACAGTAGGGACCCACCAGGGTTCATAGCAGTACGCAAGCAAGTGCCTCGTTATTACAAGCCCAAAAAAATGGTTCCTCCTAATGGTTGGACATCTGGGTCCCATGCCATTGTCAACGTAGTCAATAAATGAGAGAATTACACAATGAGCGGCTGACACCAGGGACCCAGCAGGTCGCGCAGTTGTTATTTACTTTTTTTTGAGGAACAAGCAGTTGTTATTTATACTAGTTTTAGAGACGGATCAGGGTAACAACGGGGCTGTGCGGGGGCTGTGGCCCGTCTAGCCAGGGTTTTATTTTATGTTTACCACATGATGAGCCCAGTTGTGTTTTTTTCTTGCTGAAAATGGCTAGCCCAGTTCTGCTTTTTTTAAAGAAATGCCCAACGGAGGCCTACTTGCTTTCTCAGCCCTGCTGGGCTGCAAATCTTTCAAGATGAGAGCGATGTATTCGCTTGCCCAGAAAATGAAGTAGTAAGAAATGGGATGTAAATTTATAAACACAGCAAACCAGCAATTAGTTTCAAATATCGTTTTTTAAAGATTTCGACATTTCGAATTAAAATTTTTTTTGCGGGGAAAATTCTGTTGGATTTTAAATTGATATAAATTTATTATTTTTAAATTAGTTTGAACGTGACTCAAAATTTTAGGATTAAAAACAGTTCGGACCGCACTGAAATATGCAAAATTTCGTAGAATTTTTTAACCGTGGCCACAATATGGGCTGTAATGCTAACAAAAAGAATATGGGCTTCAAAAAATCCTTAAGAATTAGCAAATGGGCTGTAAATTATTAGAAATAATGGCAGATGGGCTGTATGCTGTTTTCCACAGATTTGAGGCTGACTTGTGCGCCTACTATAGGTTGACGCGTACGCTTTCCTAAAAAAAGGTTGACGCGCATGCAAGGCCGTGTCAACTTAGTCAACACACGAGAGCAGTGACTGTGGGATGTCCATCCAACGGCCGCCATGCTTCTTCAATCTCTGCTCTTCCTGCTCCAGCCGTTCAAACTAGCGTCGGCGGGACTGCCTGCTCCCTCCTCCCGTGGCCAGCTGCGCTGCCGCGCAGGCCGCACCGCCCCACCCTACTCCATCGCTAGCCAGGCCATTCCTCTACTCACCCACACCTTCTATTATTTTCCGGCGACGACAACCGAACAGTAAACCCTCGTACTCCCCATCGCGTGGGCAAGCACTGCCGAGTCTTCCCCGGCTCCGGGTCATTCCCTTCCTAGGCCTCGCCGTCGTCCAACGCCCTGGTGCTCTCGGCGCGGCGTGGTCAACGTGGTCAATGAACGACATCCATCGGAAGAGGACTGTATGTGGAGAGGCTGACAGCTAGGTCCACGGCCGCACGCAAGGAAGTGCCTCCTTATTACGCGTAAAATAATGATTCCTCTACCTGAAACCAGGGACCCACCGGAACGGCCTCTGTATTTCACGAAAAAAATGTTCCTCCCGCTGACAGCTCGGACCCACCAGCTATATCTTCGCACGCAAGGAAGTGCCTCCTTATTACGCACACAAAAATGAATACTCCCCCTGCTATCTGGGACCCACCATAGTTGGAGGCTAACTTGTGGGCCTACTAAGTTGATGCAGACGGAGGGCTTTGTCAACTTAGTCAATATGAACGATTCTAGCTCCAGTGACCGTACGATGTCCATCCAACGGCCGTAGTGCTTCTTCAACCTCTGGTCTTCTTGCTCCAGCCGCCCAAACCAGCGTCGGTCGTGTCGCCTGCTCCTGCCTCCTATGGCTGGCTCTGCTGCTGCGCAGGCCTCACCGCCCCACCCTACTCCCATCGCTGGCCTGGCCATCCCTGTACTCACCCAGACCTGTTGTTATTCTCCGGCGACGGCAGCCTCACACTGCAGCCCAACCAGTAAACCCTCGTACGCCCCTCTGCGTGGGAAACAACTGCCGAGTCTTCCTCGGCTCCGGGTCATTCCCTTCCTAGGCCTCGCCCTCGTCCATCGCCTTGGTGCTCTCAGCGCGGCATGGTCAACGTGGTCAAGGAACGACTTACATCGGAAGAGGACTGTACGTGGAGAGGCTGATAGCTGGGTCCATGACCGCAGCAAGGAAGTGCCCCCTTATTACGCGCAAAATAATGATTCCTCCACCTGACAGTAGGGACCTACCGGAAGGGCCTCTGTATTTTGGCTTAGCTGTATTTTGCGAAAAAAATGTTTCCCCCCTGACAGCTGGGACCCACTAGCTATATCTTCAGATGCAAGGAAAGTGCCTCCATATTAGGCGTGAAAAAAATGAATCCTCCCCATGACAGCTCGGACCCACCATCAATAACTTCGCATGCAAGGAAGTGCCTCCTTATCCTCCCTGACAGCCGGGACCCACCTGGTCGAAAAGTACGTAGCGTTGTCGTGAACGTGTATGTACATACTGGTCGATCGGTCTCTCTGCAACGATGAACCGTGACCGAGCAAGCAGTGGCACGTGTAGTAGTAGAGCCCCCAACGTAGCAGTCCAGGCAGGCCCTTCTAAACCGTGTACACGTACGTACAACCACATGCCAAAAAATACGGCCACATACGTACATATGGGCGGGGTCTCGAACGCGTACTTGCGCATACATACGGCCAAGGCTCGTGTACATGGAGAGGCAACGGACGACAGCAACGGTGTCCTGTTCATCGGGCAGCCAACCGGCTGGGTCAGAATGGAGAAACAGCATCCTATTCATCGGGAGGTAATAGACTGGGTCGGAATGCGTCCTGTTCAACGGGAGCCAACCGGCTTGGACGGAATAGTCGAAACAGGGTCTGGCGTACCGCAGTATGGAGGAAACGGCCTTCTGTTCGACCGGCTACGGTTGAAACGGCATCCTATTCATCAGGAGGGGTGTGGCGTACCGCAAAACGGAGGAAACGGACTTGTGTTGGAGCGCTACGGTCGAAACGGGGGTCCTGTTCATCGGAGGGGTGTGGCGTACCGCAAAACAAGACTCCACGGGCTACTGTTCATCCACCGTCGACTTCCTCCAGCCTCCACCTGCTACTATTCATCCACCATCGACTTCCTCCTGTTTCGGTGCAACAAACCCTGGGTCTGTTGCTCAGACCGTGCACAGGCCCAAGATCAAGACTGCAACATCCAGGACAAGGCCAAGGTAAAGAGATAGGCTCTTTGAGGAATCAAAGGGCAAGTTGAGAAGACCAAGTCAAGCCAAGAAGCAACACACCGCTAAGGGAAAATCCTCCCTTGCCGGGCAGGAGAGCCTGGCAAGATCAAAGTTGCCCCGGAAGCAAACCTCAAGGCCGCCCCGGCAGGCCTGCCGGGGGCATACGGAGGCAAAACGCCCCGCCAAGGCTTCACCGTCCCACCTCATGACGATGCAAGTCACCAATCGGTGCGGTGTCAAGCCCCAAGATGACTAAGTGGCTGCCTTTTGCCACATGGCAGCCACTTCCTATGGAAATCACCTCCAGATGACACCCGTCCTGCAATGTGTCATGCAGATAGGAGAAAAGGTGGCCAAATAGCCCGGCAAGGTGTGTCGGGCAGTCCATGATGTGACACTGAGCGGCGCATTTAATGCGTACTACTCTGTCTGCAGAGGAGAGATGATAGCACTGTTTGCTATCTAATCAGTACACAATGACTGATTTGCCATTGTGGTGACCCCTTAATATATAAGAGGAGGCCCATGGCAACCATAGAAAGGATTCGGACCCCTGTACACCCATACGCGCGTAGCTGCACTCGCCCCGAGGCAACCCTGCCGGGCAAGAGCGCTGCGTTTCCACCACCATCCACCATCAATCCACCAAAGCAGGAATAGGGTTTTACGCCTCGCAGCGGCCCGGACCTGGGTAAAAACTGCCCGTGTGATCTCTGCCGTGCTACGCTGCGCTCCTCCGCTCTTTGTGCAATGCGCTCAGTCCCCCTACCGAACCAAAAAGGGGCCCTTGGCCCCATAGATGGCCGTGGTTTCCCACGACATCTTTGGCGCGCCAGGTAGGGGGCTGCGCTTGCGCGAACCCGAGAAGTGTACGAAGCGCGTCATCTTCACCGCCATCTTCTTCATCAATGGCTCCATCGTCCATGGCGCCCAAGAAGAAGCCTCGCGCCGCAGCTCATCCATCCACCTCGAAGGCCCCGCCACGCACGCCCGCCGACGCCGTCGGGGCTACGGGGACGCCTGGAAGTGCAGGCGTTGCGTGGGACGTGGTCGGCGCGGGCGGCGTCGTTACCACCTCCCATGCGGCCGAAGCAGGAGCAGAAGGCACCGGAGAGGGACATCACCAACTACATTCCAGCGGCCACGTCCCACGAGGTATGGGAAGGAGAGATCATTCCATCTGCACCTCCTCGTCCGGCCGAAGGGCACAGCCACAGCGGGGGTACTCGCTCTGAGGGGAATCGCAACTCCCCGACCGCTCCCGCCATCGGAGCGGCCGTAGAACATGCGCCACCACCGGAATGAGTTGACCCAGCCGCTACGCCAAACGGAGCCGCTGGCCCTCAAGTGCCTCCACCTCGTCCACACGCCATCCAGGTGGCTGGCTCACGACGACGAGAGCACGGCGCGACCGCTACCGGCACCGTCAGGAGTCGGGCGACGTTACGATCTTCATTGACATCCATGCCGAGCACTGCTTCGGAGGCCATGGAGCGAGCCCAGCTACTGTTGAAATTTCCACCGGCAGCCGATCAGATGGATGAGTGGAGAGCCACCATTCAGAGTCTGATTGGCTTCGCCGAGGCGGGAGGATCGCAGTGGGCTGGCCCGCCACAGCCTCCGCAGATAGCGGCAACGGCCCATGCTGCTGGTCGTGCAGATGGCGCCACTCCTACGGTGCAGTCCCCTCCGTGGCAGCCGCGTGACCAAGAACCAGACGTCTCGATGGCTTCGTCTGACCCTCGAGCGCATCAAGGCCCACGGCGAGTCCTAGAGGACAGGCATAGGGAAGGCGCGCGTGTCGACACCGAGCGACACCGCGACGCCCACCGCCAGTCCGACAGGCGCGATGGCCCCAACGTCGATGAGCCCGCACTCGCTGACAGCGGGTACCTGCCTTTCGAGGCTGGGTGCCCTGCCTTCACCCGCGAGCTGCGGCAAGTCCGTTGGCCGTCCACTCGCATGTTCAAGCCAGAGATACCAGAGAAGTATGACGAAAGACTGAACCCGGTAGAGTTCTTGAGCATCTACACCATGCTGTTCAAGCTGCTGGGGGAAGAGATGAGAAGGACGCAATTATTTGCGTGGACAAGATGTACCGGGATGCAAACGTGTCAAAGGCCACTAAAACTGCAATCCCCGCCAAGGAAAGTAATGGAAAGAAGGAGGCTAACAGGAACGCCGGCAAGGAATCCGGGAAGTGTACCTCTTCGGGGTATGTTGCGCCTGTTGATGACTCGCCAGAGAGTTCCAATAGCAAGAGATCCAAGGCCTCTGCACCCGCTGTGAAACAGGTCCCGGCAGGGCTAGCTGGCACCGGTGGTACTTTCACCATCAGCGCCACCCTCGATGACAAACAGGAAAGCGCGCTCGTTGCCTTCCTACAGGCGAATGTCGATGTGTTTGCCTGGCAACCATCTAACATCCCTGGTGTTCCCAGGAAGGTAATCGAGCACCACCTTGCTGTCTGCCCATATGCCCGACCCGTCAAGCAGAAGGTTCGGAAGCAAGCTTTGGAGTGGAAGCGGTTTATTGCCAAGGAGATCAAGAAACTTGAGGCAACTGGTCTGGTTAGAGGAGTGTTACATCCAACGTGGTTAGCACATCCAGTGGGGGTACGCAAGGCCAATGGGAAGTGGAGGCTGTGCATAGATTTTACGGATCTAAACAAAGCATGCCTGAAGGACCCATTCCCCTTGCGACGCATTGACCAGATTGTGGATTCCACCTCCGGGTGCGACCTGCTTTCCTTCCTGGATGCCTACTCTGGATATCATCAGATCTTCATGTCCAAGGAAGATGAAGAGAAGACCGCGTTCATCACCCCATGTGGCACATACTGCTTCGTGCGGATGCCTTTCGGGCTGAAGAGCACCGGGTCTACTTTCGCAAGAGCAGTCCAGATTGGTTTTGAGTCACAGTTGCACAGGAACATTGAGGCCTACATGGATGATATTGTGGTCAAGACCAAGGACAGATCAACCCTCATCCAAGATTTGGAAGAGACGTTTGCTAATCTGCGCAAGATCAACTTGAAGCTAAATCCGGAGAAGTGTGTGTTTGGTGTTCCTTCCGGCAAGCTACTTGGCTTCTTTGTGTCCCATCGAGGGATAGAGGCCAACCCCGACAAGATCAAGGCTATCGAGCAGATTCAAGCACCCAAGACAGTCAAGGACGTGAGGCATTTGACTGGATGTGTTGCAGCGCTTAGTAGGTTCATTTCCAAGTCTGCCGAGTGTGCCTTGCCGTTCTTCAAGGTTTTGAAAAAGGCAGGGCCCATGGAGTGGACCCCCGAAGCAGACGCCGCACTACAAGATTTGAAGGCCTACCTTTCCACTGTGCCCACTTCGGTTGCTCCAAAACCTCAAGAGCCGTTGCTGCTATATTTGGCGGCAACTAATCAGGTGGTTAGCGCAGCGCTGGTGGCGCAGAGGGAAGTGGATGAAGCAGTAGACGCAGCAGGTGTCCCTTCCGAGGAGGAAAGCGAACACACCCCGACAGGGTCAGGTGCAGATCAAGATAGAGAAGAGCAGAGCAGCGGAGGCAGTTCTCTGGTCATGGAAAAGAAGAAAGTGGTGCATCACCCAGTATACTTCGTCAGCTCCCTATTGCAGGGGGCTAGATCCAGGTACTCTGGCTTGCAAAAATTGATCTTTGACCTTATCCTGGCCTCAAGGAAACTACGCCACTACTTCCAAGCCCATGAGATCACAGTTGTCACCCGTTTCCTTTTGCAACGGATACTCCGAAACCCTGAGGCTACCAACAGGATAGTGGAGTGGGCTTTGGAGTTATCCAGCTTTGGTTTAAAGTTTGAGAGCACATCAACCATTCAGAGCAGAGCATTGGCAGAGTTTATTGCAGAATGGATGCCAACTCCTGATGAAGAGGTATTGGAGATAGTTATCCCCGGCAAGGAAGCACCCCAAGAATGGATCATGTATTTCGATGGTGCCTTCTCCCTACAAGGTGCAGGGGCTGGCCTGCTTCTAGTTGCTCCCACCAGAGAGCACCTGAAGTACGTCGTCCAGATGCATTTTGCCCGGGAGGAAGCTACCAACAATACAACAGAGTATGAAGGGCTCCTTGCCGGGCTCAGGATTGCAACAGAACTGGGGATCAAGAAGCTGATCATCCGTGGAGATTCACAAATTGTGGTGAGACAAGTCAACAAGGATTACCAAAGTCCATTGATGGAGGCATACGTTGAGGAAGTGAGAAAGTTGGAGGAGCGCTTTGACGGATTGCAAACAGAGCACGTAACCCATGAGGAAAACAGCATCGCTGATCATCTGTCAAAGTGCACTGCGCAGAAGCTCCCTGTGGAACCAAGAACTTTTGTTCTCCATCTGACTCAGCCCTTCGTATCCCCGGCAACAATGGCTAGAAAGAGGAGGAAACTGGACTCCGGCAAGCCTCTCCCAGTAGAACCCCTCGAGGATCCCGGCAGAAAGCTTGTCGGGCACATATCCCCTTCGGTCGCTAAGTAGCATCCTCCCGCCATGCCATCGGTCCCCGCGGTCGAGGTTTACACTCTCACAAATGAGGAGGTGCCGTTAGTCCTCGTTGCTGTGCCACAGGCTCCGCCTTGGGCACGTCACATAGTCCATTTCCTCCAAACTGGAGAACTTCCCGAAGAGCAAGAAGAAGCTGAAAGAGTAGCCCGAAGGGCCAGTATGTATCAGTTCGTTGATGACATGCTGTACAGAAGGAGGCCCAACAGTGTGAAATTGAAGTGCATTTGCCGGGAAGGAGGAAAGGAACTGCTGGCGGAGATACACAATGGTATGTGCGGCTCCCACATTGGATCAAGGGTGTTGGTTGGGAAAGCTTTTTGGCAAGGATTCTACTGGCCCACCGCCCTCCAAGATGCGGTCGAGCTTATCACCAAGTGTGAAGCCTGCCAGTTCCATTCCAAGAACATCCATCTGCCTGCCCAAGCTCTTCAGACAATCCCTTTGTCATGGCCATTTTTGGTCTGGGGGCTCGATATCCTCGGCCCTTTCCCCCGTGCTGCCGGGGGCTTTGAATTCTTGTTCGTTGCAATCAACAAGTTTACAAAGTGGCCAGAAGTAGAGCCCGTGAGAAAGGTGACTGCTCAGTCAGCTATCAAGTTCTTGAAAGGATTGGTATGTCGCTTCGGAGTTCCTGCCCGGATCATCACTGACAACGGCACCCAGTTCACGAGTCGCGCCTTCATGCAATACGTTCATGCCCTCAGAAGCAAAATCTCGTTCGCCTCTGTGGCCCATCCAAGGAGCAACGGGCAAGCTGAGAGGGCGAACGCGGAAGTGTTGCGAGGACTCAAGATGAGAACTTTCGATAGGCTGCAGAAGTGCGGCAGGCGGTGGATCGATGAGTTGCCGGTGGTTCTTTGGTCCCTCAGAACGACACCAAATCAAGCTATCGGGCAAACTCCCTTCTCCCTAGTCTATGGGGCAGAAGCAGTTATCCCCCACGAAACTCATTTACGGGTCACCTCGAGTGCTTGCCTACGATGAAGTAGCGCAAGATCAGCACCGGCGTGACGATGCTGTGCTACTCGAGGAGAACCGTCTCCGGGCTGCTACGCGTGCCGCACGCTATCAGCAGGCCCTACGTCGCTATCACAACCGTAGGGTTCATGCCCGGTGTTTTGAGGAAGGCGACCTTGTCCTTAGGCGCGTTCGGTCCGCCAAGGGTGCAAACAAGTTGACGCCGAAGTGGGAAGGCCCTTACCGGGTAGTACGAGTCACCAGACCTGGCGCAATCCGTCTGGAGAAGGGAGATGGCATTCAGTTGCAAAACTCATGGAACATTGAGCATCTTCGCAAGTTCTACCCGTAAGGCGCGGCTGTCGGGCCCTGCCTGGCAGCCACCCTTTTGTACAGGCCTTGCCTTTGTTGCATGTAACCCCTTGTACAAAGCCAGGCGTAGACCCTGAGCAACAAAGAAATAAATGAAGCGCTGGGGGGCCCCAAATAGATTGCATGCATGCATAAGCATATCATGAGCATTGCATGTTCATGTAGATAAGATTGCATGAGGCATCATTTTCATCTGCATCATACTGCAGGCTCCTACCATGGATTCGGTCCCGAAAAAGGAGAAGAGAAGACAAGCCTACATCACGATCCCCGGCAAGCCCAAACAGATAAGTTCTCTCTCTTATCCATACGAGTTCTGTAAGTAAAGCTTGTGCATAGGAAAACCTCACCGCTTTCAAGACTTAGGTGATCCCGTCCCTTGACTCGAACGTTGCTTCGGTCAGGGAGGTTGTAGTGGCCTTTGGCGAGGAAGTTGGCGGGGGGCTGGTCCCTCTTCATGATTTGTGCCCAGCAGGCCCAGCCCCGCGGTAGCAACTAGAGGGTACCGGCAGGATATCCTACCGGGGAAAAACTTGTTTACTTGAGAGTAAAGAGGCATTCTCCCTCTGCCTGGACATGTTCCATGCACAAGTGCCCGGCAAGGCTTATCTTTTTCATTAATATGCTGGTCAACAAGTTCAGACCTTACAGAACACAAACATGGATGAAAGAGATTACATAATTTGAACTAAAGTTTGGCAAGTCCCTACATATTTTAGATTGGAAAAAGATAAGTGCCCCGTGAACAAGTAACGTGGGTAACTCCACACGTCGTGGCCCATTATCTCCACTACTGCTGTTGGCGTTACGCGATGGGCGGAAGAACCGGAAACAGATCCGAGCTCGGATTAATGAAGAAGCAAAGAAGATCTTAAAGGGTGAGCAACTATTTCCCCCTCGCCTGTGCACAAGTTAGGGCCTACCCCGACGACGCTCGGCAGCTCGTTCGGGCCAGGCCCGGGGGCTCCTGTCGGTGCAACAAACCCTGGGTCTCTTGCCCAGACCGTGCACAGGCCCAAGATCAAGACTGCAACATCCAGGAGAAGGCCAAGGTAAAGAGATAGGCTCTTTGAGGAATCAAAGGGCAAGTTGAGAAGACCAAGTCAAGCCAAGAAGCAAGACACCACTAAGGGAAAATCCTCCCTTGCCAGGCAGGAGAGCCTGGCAAGATCAAAGTTGCCCCAGAAGCAAACCTCCAGGCCGCCCCGGCAGGCCTGCCGACGGCATACGGAGGCAAAACGCCCCGGCAGGCCTGCCGGGGGCATACAGAGGCAAAACGCGCCGCCAAGGCTTCACCGTCCCACCTCACGACGACGCAAGTCACCAATCGGTGCGGTGTCAAGCCCCAAGATGACTAAGTGGCTGCCTTTTGCCAGATTGCAGCCACTTCCTACGGAAATCACCTCCAGATGACACCCGTCCTGCGATGTGTCATGCAGACAGCAGAAAAGGTGGCCAAACAGCCCGGCAAGGCATGCCGGGCAGGCCATGATGTGACACTGAGCGGCACATTTAATGCGTACTGCTCTGTCTGCAGAGGAGAGATGATAGCGCTGTTCGCTATCTAATCAGTACACAATGACTGATTTGCCACTATGGTGACCTCTTAATCTATAAAAGGAGGCCCATGGCAACCATAGAAAGGATTCGGACCCCTGTACACCCATACGCGCGTAGCTGCTCTCGCCCCGAGGAAACCCTGCCGGGCAAGAGCGCTGCCTTTCCACCACCATCCACCATCAATCCACCAAAGCAGGAGTAGGGTTTTATGCCTCACGGCGGCCCGAACCTGGGTAAAAACTGCCCGTGTGATCTCTGCCGTGCTACGCTGCGCTCCTCCGCTCTTTGTGCAATGCGCTCAGTCCCCCTGCCGAACCAAAAAGGGGCCCTTGGCCCCATAGGTGGCCATGGTTTCCCACGACATCCTGCCTCCACCAGCTACTGTTCATCCATGGGGTCCTGTTCATCCAGCCTCCATCGGCTCTTGTTCATCCAGCCTCCACCGGCTACTGTTCAACCAGCCCTCCACGGGGTCCTGTTCATCCACCCCCAACCAGCTCAGCTGTGGCGGCCTCCTCTCGAGGTCCTGTTCATCCAGCGGCAATGGCCTATATACTACCACGGGGTCCTGTTCATCCAACCCCCACCGGGAACTGTTCATCAAACCCCAACCACGTACGTCTCGACTCATTCAACCGCAACCGCCACATTCATTGTTCATCAAGAGGCAACAAGTTCGATCGGCTTTAGTAAGCAGCAGCAGCAGCGATCGATCGCTCGGGTTCAGTTAACAACCAAGGGATCGATCGCTCGGGTTCAGTAACGTAGCTAGTGCAATTGCTCGGGTTCAGTAAGCGAATGCCTCGCTCGGGTTCAGTTAGAGCCCAACGCATCGCACACACACACGTACATGTATGAGAGAAACGCGCTCCCTCTGTGCATCGCTCGGCCCCGACCACCCACCATAACCGGGAACTCCCCAAAATTTTCCTCGCCCTCGCTTCTACCATGATTTTTTCCGTCATGGACGGCCCAAAGAATGTCATGCAAGTGCATCTCCGGCCCGCCCAGGACGAAAAGCCCATTTTCTGTCATGATTTTTTGTCATAGAAGTAGGAGCCCACCACATCTATGATGATACCGGTTTTTGTCACAATTATCGTCATAGAAGTGTCATAAGCATGACAGGAAAAAAATCATTCGGCCCAAAATGTCATAGATGTGTCTTTTTTTGTAGTGATACATGTAGTGTTAAACAACGTATAAGCATGAATGGTGAGTGTACTGACAATTTATATCATTTCAGATTGGTAAATAAAGAGACATGATTTAAATAACATTAACATAATATGGCATTGTTCATAGTTAAGACATAGCAGGATATGACATTGTGCTGGAGTTGGTAGTTTCACCACACCACTGGATTACAGATCAAGAACACAAGCATACATGCAGTGCTAAAGCAGATAACTTGCTATGTTTAGTTTAATTTACATGGTATGAATAAGGAACTAGGTTGTACAACTAAAAACTGAAATTGAGAAGTACAAACTTATGTTTATGTCCTTCTTCGTAATAAACTTTGAACATGCAATTTGATGCAGACGACAAAAATAAATAGCATTTGCAGTCATAGCTATCCAAATATACACAACAAAGTTTGAAGGCTCGAGGAGGACAAACTTACGTTAGTAGTGAAGACCGGCTCTATAAACCCCTTGTCCATATTGATGGGGGGAAATTCAAGAAGTTTACCATAGACTCTTCTTCAAGAGCATTGCCTTTATTCTACATTTTGTTAAGAGTAAATATAGATGTGATAATATAGGAACAAATGGCGATTATTTATGCTAAGATGCAGACTACTAATGTAAGTACAGCATACGGGCAAAAGGCACTGACAAGAGCAATGCAAAGCTAAACTTCTTCAGTAGCATTGGTTTTATTCAATATTTTGGCAAGAGTAAATATAGATCTGATGTGTAGAAAATGGAGGGCAGGAAAAAATAAGCTGCAAAGTGTACATGAACAACTAGCTAACAATATAAGTACAGTGATGAAGGACAACAGATACGTACAAGAACAATGCAGAGCTAAACTTCTTCATAAGCATTGGGTTTATTCTACATTAATGTAAGCATTAATATAGATCTGATAATTTGGAGCAAACAGTGTATAAACAAGCTATAATGCACAATGATGTCACATAATCCACCAGGTATGAATGTATGTACAGCGATAGGACAACTGGTACTAATAAGAGCAAAGCAGCAAGCAGCATAGTTGCGATATCCTAGGTTTTGCGGCTGGTTCTATCGCCAATATAAGTGGGGTGCTATCTGATTTCTCCGGTACCACCACCTTTTTCAAGGACTTTGCTTGTACTCCTTCAGGTTCTGCAATCACCCTCTTCCTTTTGGATGTCTGAAACACAAGAACAACATTTGAATGGAAAAACATGGTATGACGACAAATGGACTAGGTATTGATAATGGATGGGCATGGCATCTTCACATATATCATGAGTAAACTAAGCAGATGGCGGTGCAACGAAGCAGAAGAAATGCAAGGCACCTGATGCAAGATACGTGCAACCAATAAAACCTTGCCAAATTAGAACATACACCTTATTGGGTGAACATGATAGGCCATCTTCCTTTGACTCCTTGAGCTCAGAATAGTCATTAGGATCATATTCTGAATACAAATCTGTAGGTCGGGAGCATGCGGGTTTCATTGCATCCACAATGGACCTCAATCCCTTGATGCCAAGTTTGTTACCCATTGAACTGTTATGCAATATTCTTCAGATGTGCGCGTTCTTATATTCATTGTGATTACGTACAATATCTGAGAAGCATGAAAACATAAATAGCAGTGAGATTATCTTTGTAATGCATAGGATATTCTAATATAATAGGGGCTCCCTGTAAACCCTTGTGTGCTATCGCTGGATTCTGATGAGAGAGCCCATGTGTGTTGTAATATGGTGCGTAGATTAATATAATCTGGCACAACTACACAAAAAATAGGCTCCCTGTTGGGAGCTCCAGATGTATGGATACATGGTAGATGATAGGTTCATGATATACCGTATAGAAAGTTTATTGCCAAACCATGATAACGAGAGCGCACCGCCAGTAGGCAGATTGTAGTGTCGATAAAAGGGGGACACCATAAGCATCATAAATAAACTAGGGAAGTCGAACTGGCTGGAAAATATGGGGTTGTATTGCCGCTACTAATCAAAAGCCTATCGATCACCTACATGCTAGCTCTATTCACCTGAAGGCGCACTACTGTTACTATCAGTCTAGTCTCTCAAAGGCCGCACAGCTCCCAGCATTTCCTGGATATTATGGCAGACCAACTCGAATTGCTGAAAGCAACTTGCAGAAGCGGCCAAATAGACTTGTCGACTGAGATGTCCCTGCTTGCCTTCTTGACGAGGAACATACTTTACTTATTAAAGAAGAACAAAAGAGGAACATTTTAAAGAATAGAATAGGAAGCATATTATGGAGATTTCATTTCTTTCTATACAATGTTGGTGGCCCACCCATGATGAATCAGAGCATCCAAAGAAATGCAAGTCTCTCACTATGTGGTCACAGGCTTTGGAAACTCAAGTGGGAGCATTAGCTGACCAATTAAATGTATGTCTATTAACTAATATGAATATCATGTCACATTCGCATTGGAACAACTAAGCTTTGGAATTACGATTGGTGTGTTGTTTAGCTTTAAAGGGTGGACTGCTGCTAGTAGGACACAAAGTACCTACGCAGATCATAGTGTAGATATAATGGGAAAACCCTAAGCATCATGAGTAAAATCTGGAAAGTGGAACTTGCTGGAAAATATGTGCTAGTATTGCCGGTACGGCTAGAAAGGCTTCGGATACCAGGTCTCTACAACTAAAGGCGCAGTACTGTTACTATCAGTCTAACTCTCAAAGGCGACATAGCTCCCAGCATTTCCTGGATATTAGGGCAGACCAACACGAAGAGTTGAAAGCGTCCATGACAAGCGATCGAATAGACCTGTACACTACAAATGTACCTGCTCCTCTTCACTACAAGGAACATACTGTACAACTATTATACTCCCTCTGTTCCTAAATATAAGTCTTTGTAGAGATTCCACTATGGATCACATACGGGTGTATAGATACATTTTAGAGTGTAGATTCACTCATTTTGCTCCATATGTAGTCCATGGAGGAATCTCTACAAGGACTTATATTTAGGAACGGAGGGAGTACTTATTAAAGAAGAACAGAAGAGGAACATGGTAAAGAAGAGCAAGAAGATTTTGGATAATAAAATGTTCGTTGCCCACACATGATGAACCAGAGACCATAAAAATGCAGCTCCCTGCTATCTCTCTATATGTGGCACACATGCTTTTCGAAAGTAAAGTAGGAACATTAGCTGACCAATTAAACGTTCTCTGTTTTAGTAATATCAGCATCATATCAGATTCGTATTTGAGCAACAAAGTTTGGAATTATGAGTGGCATGTTGTTTAGCTTGATGGGTTGAGGAGCAGTGCCAACACGTCTCAAAGCACCTAGGATAATGGTACACTGAATATAAAGGGAATGTCTACATGAAAGTTGCCTGACTTTCGTCATTTGGGTCAGTTGACCATTTCAGGTGGTTGGATGAAGATCCTATGTCTCCTAACCCTTCTTCTTCCTCACCTCTTTTTCTTCCCCTACAGACCACCGCACGGGCCGCCGACCGAACCACCGGCCCCGCCCTCCACTGAACTGCCCACCACCTCCGGTCTTCCGCCGCCCCTGGCCATCCCTCTAGCCAACCCCACCCCACCCCCCACCTGTGTCAAGTTTTTCCTCCGACGAGGCCCCACCATAGCCTGACGACAGCCCCCCACAACCACTGTCCCCAACCAAAACCCTAAGATAGATAATTGGGCAGCCCTCCGGCGAGCCCCTTCCTTCCCTCCGGGAACTCTGGCGAACTCTCAAAAATGGACTGACCCAAAATTGAAATTCAGTTGACTGTCATTTAAGCTAATGTGGAATATAAAAGGGGAAAACCATAAGCATTGCGAGTATAGTGGTGAGCGTGCAATGGCGGATCTGAAGGTGCAAACCGAACAAAGGCAACTTTGCAACCAATGTTTGCTTTCAACTAACAAGAAGATTCTAAGTGATGGACAAGAAATCACAGTAAAGCAGTGGCGATCTATTTTCTTGCTGAGATAAATAACTTGAGCAGATATGAAAGAGTACCGCCTCTGGTGTGGCGCCGTGTAAGCATCTATTGAGGCGTTGAGGGTGCTGCAGTAGCGATGGTTGTCAGTGGCGTGGAAGCAGATCTACGAGGGAAGACGGTGGCGGCAAGGGAAATATCCCGGCGCGGTGGATGAGACAGTGGTACGAGCAGCCTCGGCAAGGTGGACGACGGCGCAGATGAAGCGAGAGGACGCGATGCAAGGATCCTGGTCCAAAGCCGGGGATGAGAGAGGCCGATCTCTTGTAAAGGACGATGGTGTCGGGGTATCAGCTCCGGCATGGTGGAGGAGAACGGGTGGCGGACGGAGGGGACTGGGGTGGATAGGGTGTTTTGGCGCCCATGGAGTATGGATGGGGAAATGGAGAGGGAGAGAGGTAGGGGGAACCATGTCTTCAGGGCGCACTTGTCTCAAATGCGAGGAAATTTACAAACTTAGCCCCCGTTTACAATTTCCTACATCACAGCAATATTGGTCGGTTGGGGATAGGACGGTGATCTCGCATACACCGAATATTTGCCGACGGAGATTTCGGCCGAGGAGAAATTGTGTTTTGGCGCCCACCGTGTATGAATCGGGGTGAGAAGTGATTTGGGCTGAGGAGAAACTATGTTTTGGCGCCCACCATGTATGAATCCGGGGAGGTGAGAGGCGGAGGCGGTTATGTCATGTTTGAGTGAAATTACAAGCCTACCCCTATCGAAACCTATAGAAATCGAGTCGATAGGCTTTGCCTGTCAGGGATAGGCAGCAGTAATCTCCATCTCGCAGATTTTGGTTTCGTGCGGTTAGTGCGAGTTTCCCCGCTTCGTTCAAATTTTTGCAGAAAAATATTGCACGTTTACCGTGCCAACTCAATTCGAACCCATTTTGTATTCTTTTTTTTCGGGCAGGATCCATTTCGTATTCGAATACAAATCTATGTACATCATTTTTTATATATACATTCAAAAGCACAACACCCTTTATACATAAATATGGTTTACAAATGACATGATCTCAGATTCATAAGGCTGAATCCATCTTAACTTGAATTTTCAAATATTTGAAACCACTTTATGTTGAAATCCAATGTATGCATTCCTCACTAATTATCTCCAATTAATGTGTGTTTCATGCGGGTTTTTTTACTTCTCAAACACGTATAATGTGTTTGACACACACAACATATAGTGTAATCCTGTTTAGACATTAATTGCATGTAAACCATGCATTGTCTCTAATTAAAAAAATCTATGGATCACTAATATTCATAAACTAAATAACATTACATGTGTCCCCAAATTCAAATGAATATGCATGTTTGATAGACCAATTTTCGTTATGATATTATCGACGTCCTGATCTCTAGTTTAAATATTTGAATCCCCTTTAATCTAGATATTCGTCTCATATGGCTATCACTCATGCTTAAATATCTCTCTAGACCTATACGCCTTCACCATCTCTCGGGTATCTCTCGTGCTACTTGTATGTCGACAACAGTCTTTTATCTTCGTAACACACTGACGGTAGGTACTCTCTCCCTCGACCTTCACTCTATCTCTCTCTAAGTATATCTCGCTTCCTGCTATGTGTCTCTAACTATGATTCTCCCTGTGAAATCTCTTTCTCTCACACAAACACAAACTTCGTCTCCCCACGTTCTCATTTTTCTCTACTATTCCCGTGTATGCTGCTCACACACACCCTCTCACACAAAGATGTGTCGCGCTCCCTATGTCTCGGTAGCTACGTCTCTCCCACTTAAATATCTCTCTCTCACACAAAACACAAAGTCCGTCTTGCAGGGTCTCATAACTCTCCACCATTCCCTTTGTATGCCGCTCACACACCCTCTCTTCCTAGGGATATCACGTGTTCCCTGATATGTCTCTCTAGCTACGACTCTCATTGCAAAATATCTTTCTCTCTCGCAAACACAAAACTCCATCTCTTGGGATCTCATTTCTTTCTAATATTCGTTTGTATGCCACTCACATGTACCCTCTATCTATCTCTCTCTCACCCACACACATAACTCAGCCTTCTTATCCAGTCGACTCTTATCTCTAACACACACACTAGCCGATCTCCCTCTAGCTATCATCCCTATCTTTCTATTTCTTCGTTTCTCCACCAACCTTCTTTCTCACCCGCACTCTTGCTTCCTATCACGCACACTATATCTGTTTCCCTCTACATGTAGTCATGCACCCTCTTTTTATCTTTCTCTCACACACGCATAACTCACCCCTCTGAACCACTCGACTGTTATCTCTAACGCACAAACTAGCCGATGTCCCTCTAGCTAGAATCTCTATCTCTCTATCTATCTGTTTCTCCGTCAACCTTTCTTTCTCACATGCACTCTTGCTTCCTATCACGCACACTATATCTGTTTCTCTATACATGCATCTATAGGTCGATCTCTTTTGCACACACGCCATAGATGCATGCTCCAGCCCACGCCACTCTCTCTTAAAGACAATACCACATGCTCAATCATCGGGCCTTCTTCCCTCCACTCTCACATGCATGCATACTGTCATACCGATCCATCTCTCCCATTCCGTTGATCTTATGACTTATGTCTCCTTCCTCTTATCTCAATCATGCGCGCGCACACACACACATCCCACATATGTATACCTCTCGCACATGCACGTTCAAAGGTCTCTTATGTCTCCATACGTATTTAATTACCCTCAACCCTCACTCCACGTTGAATCTTTATCTTCTTGTGTGCACATGACTTCCATCTGGATGGGTCTCTTTTCTAAAACACACACTCACACTTAACTATCTCCTTCTAGCTACCCCCCTCTCACTCCTTCCCTCTATCCCAGAAACCAATAAGACTATCCCTTTGTTTAATTCCTGCCTACATGCACCATCGATAGTAGTCTTCCTCGATGTCTCTCGGTCAAACACGTTATCTCGATGTCCACTCCTCTCACGCGCACACTCCTTCTCTTCCTTCTTTACATGACTCTTCTCTCTCTCTCTTACCCCCCACCTCTCATTGGAGGCCTCTGCATACACATCACCTCTCTACGATGAAGCCACACACACTTAATTACTTTCCCTACCGAAGGCTCAGTTTCACACACACACACACACACACACACACACACACACTCTAAGACTCCATTTCACACACACATCCTCTAGGTGGAGCATTTGTTCCTACCACCCTTTGTCCAACCTTACCCGTATGATAATCAATCACCTTAATTTACTTATATAACATGGATAAATTCCACTTTATTTTAGTAGTTAGCAAACTTCTCATAATTTTATAATGCAAATCACGAGTAGGAAGTGATATTTTTTACACAACCACATTAACATGACCACGTAAATCACAAGCTAAAGTGTAGTACCATTATACTTATATCTCGATGCAAAAGGTGGAGTACATGTCCGAAGAGTAGAGGCGCACACACACACACTCTCTCTTAGAATCTCACACACATACCAGTTACGTGACCCCCCTAAACAGACCCATATGTGTACAATTTGTGCACGCGCGGGTAGACATGATGGAGCGCATTTATTTAAGCTGGACGATGAACCCAAACAGTAGCCGCATTCATTCCCCTCCCGCCGCCTCTTCTCCGGTCGCCGTCGCCCGATAGCCATGGCCCGGCCGAAGGTAACGACATACACCATGCCCCCGCTGGAGCGGTGCTTTGATCTACTTCCGGAGATCTAGAGGCAGCGCGAAGCCCGGATCGCAGCCGCCCTACCTCCAGAATCCAGACTAGCCGGAGC
The DNA here is from genome assembly GCA_011799875.1 of Thinopyrum elongatum. Classification (NCBI taxonomy): domain Eukaryota; kingdom Viridiplantae; phylum Streptophyta; class Magnoliopsida; order Poales; family Poaceae; genus Thinopyrum; species Thinopyrum elongatum. The sequence goes on from CM022297.1 coordinate 258,028,357, forward strand.
CGGAGGAGGAGGTGGTGGAGGCGGAGCAGCACGCGGAGTCGGAGGAGGAGAACAAGGACGAGTGTGACGTGGAGCCGGAACAGGAGGACGACGATGCGGGCGAAGCGGAGCCGGAGGAGGACGACAAAGACACGGGCGAGGCGGAGCCGGCGCCACCAGCTGCATGCCTCGCCATGGCGGAGTTGACCCAAGTGGAGGGGGCGGCGGAACAGCAGGCCATCCTTGAGTCCATCTAGTCGGACACCGAGGTGGAGGCCAACCGCCGGTTCCACCGCCAACGGGAGTGGGGGATCAACGAGATGTTCGCCAAACTGGAGGACGAGCAGGAGGAGCTGGAGTTGCAGCATGCGGCCACCTACCCATCTCCGACGATGATTAGTGTGGTCTAGCTTAGGTTATGTACTTAGTACTAGTTACTACTATTGCATGGTATGTATGGATTTGAGATATCTAGTACTACTACTGAATGTAAATTGCTTTTAAGATGAATGAATGCAAGCTTGGCGAGCGCCTTTTGTTTGTTAAAAAAACATAATTCTAATAATCCCTCCTTTCTTGTTTAAAGGGCTCATCTAAAAAATAGATTTCCATTGTACTCAGACTTAAAGGGCTTTGAGTCTCACGCCACATTTATTTCATAGAGATAAGAGAAAGGAAATTTTAGTGGTCATGCATGCATCTTTTTGTGCTAGTAGAGTACTATATTAGGTTTGACCGGTCGCTTCGCGCGGACGTGCCCAGGCGGTTGAAGAGGAAGGTGAAGGGAAGCGGGCTATGGAGTACGCCAGTTGCAGCACGAGCTCCAAGGAATGTTCGTGCCAAACAATGCATAGTACTCCCTCCGTTCCTAAATACTCGTATTTGTCTTTCTAGAGATTTCAACAAGTGACTACATACGGAGCAAAATGAGTGAATCTACACTCTAAAATATGTCTATATACATCCGTACGTGGTAGTCCATTTGAAATCACTAAAAAGACAAATATTTAGGAATGGAGGAAGTACAATATAGGTAGCACGTACACCAGCGGAGTATTAATTGCCCTTTAGGTTGCGTGTGGATGACATGGCTAGAACATGCAGGTTGTAGTTCGACAGCCTACCGTTCTGCCTTGCACGGTTTGGTCACGCAAGATTTGCATGCACGCATGTCATGCATGTAGTTGTCGAATTCATGCTCGAAAAAGGGTGACGAGGTCCGCTAGTCCGCGTTGGTCCATGCGCCCGGAAAACAAACTAATCACAGTCGCTGTAAATGTCATGCGTGCTTTAATTCCGGGCTAGTGGATGGACGCGAACGTGCCGTACGACGAACCGCCCGCCAGCTCCCTAATCTCAAATATAAACTACACTAGTGCGCGCCCGCAGAACATCCTTTTTGAAGGGACAAATCCCTACAGTTACCATCTCCTCTCGTGTAAACCAGCTCCCCAAGGGACAAGGCAGTTCATCGCCATTGCCATGGATTCACAAGGTGGTGGTGCTTCTCGTCCTCGTCGAGGTTGGGAGACCTTGGACGACGATCCTTTGGGAGAAATCATAAGTCACTCCGACTTCCTCACATCTGCAAGACTCAGTGGTACTTGCACCAAATATTTTACAGTCTTGCTAAGTCTCAGTCGACTTAAACTTCGTTAAGTCTCAGCCGATGCTATATCCGTCAGATTTTACATTGAGATTCATGCAAAACTTTATTTTTAGTTTTTTCTTTTCTCTATTGTGTATAATGTCACTTGACTGAGACTTGGTTAAATCTCAGTCGACTGAGATCTAGCCACACCCCATATTTTAAGAGGGTGCGTAAATATGTGTGGGAGAAGGCCATGCTAGTTGGTCTGCCATGCGTCCTCAAGGACAAGGATGTTTCCTGGGGGGTCTCTCTAGTGCGGCATGGCCGTAGTTGCAAGTTGACGCCCCTTGAGATGCCGATGTTGAGGGGCACTCGGATTTTGTTCGATGAGTAGGTAAGTGATGAGTTTGATCACATAGTAAATGCATTCTAAAGACTACTTCCGTGTCCATTTCATAATTCCCCTGCTGCCCGCTGTTTCACAGGTTAGGCTTGGTGTTGGCTTGCATATGTGCGGGAGGGTACCAACATCAATTTGCACAACATCTACAATGGTGACACCGTTTCCGAAGAACCATTGGGATCGGCCATGCAATGGGCCATCGCCTGAATTGCTACGATGGAACCACGGTGAGATTGAAGAAGATTGCAATCCCAGAAGGCCCGATAAGGTCGTGCGCTAACAAAAATTACACTCTCATTGCGGTGTTCGACATCGCGATTGCTTTCATGATCCATCCTATACGTGGCGGTCAAAGGTGGACCATGCTGTCTGCGGCCGATTTGTTGCCATACGAGTACGAAGACGCTGTGATCCTTTTTAACCGCATCTTCGCGGTGACAAACCAGGGGACTTGTTTCGTATGGGACACATCCTACGTGATGCTAGCTGGGTGCGGATGAACACACATGGAGAGTACTCGGTTTTCGTTGGGGACAGCTACCCCATAGTGAAAATGATGCCACCTTCCATGCACGACACCGACGGCCTGCCGTTCATGAAGAACGGGTGCGTTTTCATTGCGCACCAACGGATTCATATCTTGAATGCCCCTATCCCTGATCTATGCCGCTTTAGTTTGGATGAGTCTCCATCGTGGGGAGCCACACTAAGAAGCTGAGATGGTATGGGCTCCCGTTACCCACCGTTATGGATCGTGCTATCTATGAGATGGACATGTACCCAGGGTATGTACGAACCTGAGTAATGTATTGCAGTAAGTGAAGTAGCCAGGCACAAATAGTATGAACCTGCATGGCATATAGGCATTTATCTTACTACCACTAAATGGTGTATGTGCAATGCATGGTGATATTATGATGTACTCCTACGTGCCTAAGTACTCCACTATATTAATTGCAGGCACATATTAGGTTGGATATTTGTTTATGTGTATGGTCCGAGACCTTCCAACTAGATGCGTCTGTCTCTCCGGGTCGCACTTTGTATCGTTATATACTAGTACTACGTGTGGTCTCCGACCTAGAAGTGGAAGAAGTGCAGATGCTCTACCACACTGTTCATGTCCCACTCCTTTCACTGACATGTGGGACATCCAGCACATGCTGTGTTTCGCACTCCTCCGTCGTAAGAGTTGAAACGCTAGCTTTCATCAAAAAGAAAAAATGAATATAAATTAGCAATGATATTACTATACCACACAGTTTCCTTGCTCCTCCTCGATATCATCGAAAAGAATACTTTCGTTCGCCGACATGTGGGACGTCGACCATCCTGGTCAACTACAGTAGTAACTAGCAGATGCTCATAATTAATTAAACAAACGTACGGGCAACACAGACACACACACTAACTACTAGTACTACTACTTCTCACATGCTGGCCAGACGTAATCGTTCTCTTTGTTGTTCTTGTCGGCGGCACTCCACCGTGGTTGGATATCTGCCCATCTCTCCTCAGCGCCGCGGTAGGTACTGCCGTGATCCTGGCAAGTGGAGGCATCGGTGCTTGCTGGCCAGACATCGTCGTTCTCCTTCCCGGCCTTGCCGGCGACACCCCACCATGCTTGGATCTCCGCCGAGCTCTCCTCTGCAGCGCGTGCGTCCTCTTCTTTCTTGCGGTGGTGGGACTCTCTTTCTTGAGTGCTTTCTGCCTTTTTCGCTCCCTCTGTACGGCTTTGGCCGCCTCTTGCTCTACCGCCCATTCGGCCTTGGCAGCTTCAAAGTCCGCCCACGTAGGTGTGAGGTCACGAGCGGCGATGGACTCGGCACGGAGGGATGCCATCGCTTCCTTACCATTTTGTGTGCGGCCGTGGGTGGTGAGGAACTCGGCGCGGCGGGATGCCATCGCTTCCTTACCGATTAGTGTGCGGCACGGTGTCATGAACGACGCTTGGAGAAAGCTCTCGGGCGGAGTGGTCGGACAACCGTATAGTGCATTGGCTTGTCAAGAGCTCAAGGACAGACGGCGAAGGAAATTTGGATGCCCCTTCAATCCTGGACATTCATTATCACACATGGTTAATTTCCGTAGCCTCTGGAAACTGTGTGCACTGACCCTATTGTGGTTTGCTTTCTGATTGGCCGCCACCCCAGCCACACTGATCGGGCATGTGCACCATGATCGAACGATATTCCATGTCCCTATCATCACACCCGTGTAGCTGTAGCTGGGATTTGATGTTTCTGCGGTACTACCTCCGTCTTGGTTTATTGGTCCCTTCACATTTTGTGCTAAATTTTGGCTTTAGATTTATCTAACAAAATGTTGATGCATGTAACTACAAATAATATCACTAGAAACTATGTTTAAATATGAATCCAATGATATAATTTTTGGCGACATGCATTATTATTTTCTTAATCAATCTATGGTCAAAGTTTGGCACAAAATACTAAGGGGGCCAATAAATAAGGATGATGGTAATAAATTTCTACAAAATGCACATAATGGCCTAAATATGCTAAATGAACCCAGAAAAGTGCCAAAATCTTCAAGTCATCAAGTCAAGAAACAAAAATCTTCAAGTCATCAAGTCAAGTTAACAAAATCTTCAAGTCATCGGACTAAGGAACCATCATGACTTCATTGAATCCGCTTCTTCAAGAAAACTTACTATACCAGCAATACTTCTACCACACGCGAAGACTGGACGACACTATAGCACGTCATATTACTCAAACCCACTAGGCCAACTAGCCCGCCTATTGCGCGGGAAAGCCCCGCCCTCGTTATTTTGTTCTGGATTTCTATCGATCGATCGCACGAACAAGCAAAAGAAAAGAGTAGAAAATGTTACACTTTGCAAGTTGAAAAGGAAAAGCCGGCACATTTAAAGCATGCCTGTCGTGTTCGCGTCGCACCCCCAATAGTCGGTCTGGCACACCAATCACCAAAGGGGACACGCGTTGTCTTGCATTTTCACTGACATGTGGGACTGCAATTGAATAAACTGATGATAGCCGAAATCTAATCGCCCGCCGAGCGTCGGCTGAGAATAGAGAGACGGGGAGGAAGAAGAGAACGGCTGCCCGCCATGCATGGACTCCAAGAAATATGGACGGATGCAGGAGGTTTGTTGTGGGTTGCCATTGGAGATGCCCTAATGTGAATGTATCCGTGAACCAGCTCTTTAAGTTTGATGTGAATGTTGAACTTGGAATGCATCGCGTCTGTACATTATTGTATAATTGTGGACTATTGGTTGATCGATTGCTAGGCCAAGCAGTACCATTCCCTCCATTTACTTATACAAGTCCACTATGAAATATGCATTTTGCATCTATACAAGGCCACCAACAGTTATCGAGGCAAAATTAATGATGTTTCCTCTGTAATAGCAACTTGTTTAATACTCCTACTTGCATGCATGCAGTACTATGAACTACTCCCTCGGTCCGTGAAAAACTGTACATCTAGCATCAGAAAATTTTCCAAGAAGAGTGTACATCTACACTTCCAATGCACTTAGCCTTTAATCTAATTGGTATTGATTGACTAATGCAGCAACTTGTGCTCTAGCTATAGGCAACATGTCTATCCTTAATTATAGCATGCAACAACCTTCATTTAATCTTCTTCTCTCAATGGTCGCATGCACACATAAGTCTGCTACTTTTGGGCGTTAATTATGCCATGGAGTTCCGGTTCCTCTTGCTCAATGTGTAAATCTCTATATGTACAGTCTTTCACGGATGGAGGGAGTAGGTTGAGCACTTGAGCGTGAGCGTGTGTGTTGCGTCTTGTGCTGTGTGCCGCATGGATGCATGAGTGTTGTGTGCGTGCATGTGTACGTGTGAGTGTTGCATGCATGCATGAGGCTTTTACTCCCTCCCATTGACATATTCATATTTCAAGCTTCATTAAAATGTTGCATGCAAGAATTAAGGCTACTCATAGTGGGGAGTATCATATACTAGTATCATGCATATGATACTACTAGTGTATGATACTACCTTCATAGTGCATAGTATCATAGATGATCTTATTTATTGCCATGCATGACACAAAGTAGCATAGCTATGTGGGTGCCGAGGAACACTCTTGGAGAGTACTCGCTTTTCATTGGGGACAGCTACCCCACTGTCAAGCAGATGCCACCTTCCGTGCACGACACTGAAGGCCTGCCGTTCATGAAGCATGGTTGTGTCTTCAGTGCGCACCATCGGATGAACGACATGCTGGGACACACTATCCCTGATTTATGCCGCTTCAGCTTGGATGAGTCTCCATCGTGTGGAACAGGATTAGAAAGCTGTGACAATGATTCCCGTTGCCCACCGCTATGGATCGTGCCATCTATGAAGAATACGTGGGACTGGAACCTGGAGGAGGACATGGAGCCCATCTATAACATGTAAGTGGAATATGGTAAATTGTGAATGGTAGCGCTGTAAATATATGTAGAGTAGTCGTTGCACATATTTATCACATGAAGTGGAGATGAACTTGTGTGGCATGCTGGCATTTGTCCTTTATAATTTATGACTAGTAAATGTGTTATGTGTACGTGCAACTTGTGTGGCTGTTGCACGGGCTCCAACACGCTCTGTGAGAAAAAAAAGGTGGCACAACTTTGGCTATAGGTGATGTGGCGGCATCAAACAATAGCGATTGTTCACTATAGTTGTAGTACTAGGACGACAACTCGTACTCCTATAAACCTTGCGCTTGGCTCTTCGCCTCTTTGGGAGGTTCAACAATTTGTACTCATATGAACCTTGCACTTGGCTCTTCGCCTCTTCGGGAGGTCCAACAATAATGATACTACAGTACAATATGCTTCTGGCAATCTGACAATGAATGCACTGCTGCACGTCCACCGCGAGGGCGAGGGCGAGGGAGAGTGAGAGGGCACTGTAGTCAAAACCCTCTCATCGTCCTGCGAGCCACCGCGCGCGTGGGCGAGGGAGAGGGCGTAGGCGTACATAGTAAGCAAGCTTCTCCTCGTCCTGTGAGCCACCGCGTGTGGGCGAGGGAGAGGGCGTAGTAAGCAAGCTTCTCCTTGTTCTGCGAGTTGACGGGACACATCAAAGTAGTACTAGTCCATATTGCATCCTTTCCGGTTAATATGGCTTAATTTGAAACGTGATAAATACACTGGTGGTCAACGTATGTAACAATACGCTCATTACGGTCACTATATAGTTTTGCGGTGATTATACAGTCACTAGCTCACCGTAGAGCACCGTATTGCACCCTACTGACCTGCCACACAGTCGACGTGGCACTTTGTTGACTGGTTAAATTGACACCTGGTTTCTGGCTCCCACCCATCAGTTGGCAGAGCAAAGAAATGAGTTAAACAAAACTTTACGCAGGCGCGACAGGAGTCCAACCCTTGCGCGCGAACCACCCTGGCTGTGTATGTGAGTACATGCATGTGTACTCCCTTGGTCTGTGAAAAACTGTACATCTAGCATTAGAAATTTTTCCATCAAAGAGTGTACATCTACACTTTCAATGCACTTAGCCTTTAATCTAATCGGCATTGATTGACTAATGCAGCAACTTGTGCTCTAGCTATAGGCTGCATGTCTATGCTTAATTACAGGATGCAACAACCTTCATTTAATCTTCTTCTCTCAATGGTCACATGCACACATAAGTCTGCTACTTTTGGGCGTTAATTATGCCATGGAGTTCCGGTTCCTCTTGGTCAACGTGTAAATCTCTATATGTACAGTCTTTCACGGACGGAGGGAGTTGTGCACATGCCAAGTTCACTGGGTTGCCGTGTTTCACACTCCTCCCCAATAGTGGAGACAATAGCTTTCATCAAAATAAACAATGAATAGTATAAAAGAGCACTGACATTATACCACCCGGATTCCTTGCTCGTCCTCGATATCGGAAAGAATACTTTCATTCGTCGACATGTGGGACGTTGACCATCCTGGTCCACTTGCCATGCACCAAAATTAGAGTGCATCACACAGTACTGCAGGGGACACTCACCCTGGTCTTAGCGCCTCAGTAATAAATGACTAATGAGCCGTCAAATCGCAGGCCCAACCTTTCCCACTGTAAGTTGCTCGGACGAAGGAACCATCATGACTTCATTGAAACCGCTTCTTCAAGAAAAGTTACCACACGCGAAGACTGGACGCCACTGTAGCACGTCATATCACTCAAACCCACTAGGCCCAACTAGCCCGCCTAACGCCAATGTTCTAGGATTTGTACATCTCTGTACTGCTATGATTTTGTTGACGACTAGAAAGAAATGGAGGGCCTTTCTCTCTCTAGATCTCTCTCCATCCCACAACCCCTCTTTAGCACATGTACACACTCTCTGTAGCCACTCCAAAAGTACGACATCACTACACATTCACGCGTCCATGAAAAAAATTACACATTCACGCATGTTACAAATACGTGCCAATTTTGTTCCGAATGCTGGCTATTAATGTGAATGTATGCGTGCACCAACTCTTTGAGTTTCATGTGAATTAATGTATAATTGTGGACTATTGTCTGATCGAATTTTAGGAGCTTGGGCTATTGGCCGATCGACGACCAGACCTACAAGCATACCACGAGCTCATCAGCCGCAATGTTTCTCTTTGGTGAGTGTTTGCAAGAACTATAGCTCGCAGAGTACCTAGCCTACTAACATAGCGCGGAATCAATCGAGGATTGACACCAAGAATCATCAAACATTTTTTCATCAAACAAGTCCTGCTTATATGATAAATGGTTCAAACTTACGTCTAACCACTCATGCCATATATTACATCAAAAGCTGGCAAGGATACATCTGTTTCCATAACTCGAAGAGGGTTCGCATGATTCACTATCAAACAAAAGAGCAAGTACCGCCAACACAAGACAATGCACTAGCCCTAAGATGTTTTGATAACATGCATTGTTCTCACAAGTAAACACAATGCAAACTACGTTCAAAGATTAGCTTGACCAAGTATTTCTTGTCATCGATATCTAGGGCAATGTCCATAGGACGAAGTGTGCCACTACAAAAAAAAACCCTTCCGCGATGATACATGTTTGTCACTGTAGATCACATTTTCTGTCATGCATATACATCCATGACGAATTATGACAGAATCAAGATAGTCATACCTATGCTATCGTAGAAGTGTTCCATGACAATACTGAAATTATCGTCATGGAAGTGAACACTTCCATGATGATAAATACCACGTCATGGAAGTGTTTTCGTCAAGGGTAACCGACACATGGCTTCCACCGTAACGGGTCGCCATTAAGCTATCGAGTTCTGGTTTGCATCCGATAACCCGTTAATAGCCTAGACCAATGGGGATTTTCCATGTGTAAAATTCTCATTGGCCACATGCAACACGTGTCAGGTCATCATTGGGACAGAGAGGCGCCTATGATATGTCGACACGTGGCATGGCCCAACAGTGGCCCATTTAGCTTACAAAGGCCGGCTCGTTTGACTTGGTCAAAAGCTAGCGAGCCGGCCCATGAAAAGCCTATTAACGGTCCATTCGCATATAGCCCATTTTACGGCCCGGTAACTCACGACCCATTATGGCGTTCCAGAATTCGGCCCAACACCGTCATGTGGGTCGTCTAATATAATACCAGCCCATTTCACTTTCGGCCCATGTATGGCCCATGATGTCTTTCAGACCATATGAGGCCTTTCGTATCCTTGGGCCCTTTAGTGGCCTGCGGTGACTCTGGCCCATAATAAACAGTAAATTTCTTTATACCCATTAACGGCCCATGATTCACAATAGCCCGTGTTAGCTTTCGGCCTACTGACGGCCCATACATTCTTGGGCTCCTTTCCGGCCTTCGATTACTTCTGGCCTGTTACTAGCATGTTCTCCTAATGGGCCAAATTCAGCCCGTGGTTAGAGTCGGCCCGTTTGTGGCCTGTTAATACGTTGCGCCTTTTCCAACCCGTCATGTATTCTGGCGTGTTAACGACCCGTTATGCCTGCGATAGAATTAAGCCTTTGCTATCTTCCGGCCTGTTAATGGCCACTTACCGTGCTGGCCCGATACCAATTACACCCGTTTACGGCCCATGTCAGCCCATTTATCCGATGGCCCGTAGGAGGCCATTGATTCTACGGTCCGTAGGAGGCCCATTTATCCAGGGCCCGTAAGGGCCCATTGATCCTACGGCCCATAGCAGGCTCAAGGTTACCACGGTCTGTATCTAGCCCATGGTTGTTGCGGCCACTAGCAAACCAAGGGAAAAGAAGACTAGGGAAATAAATAAGCCAGAAACTAACGCTAGGCTACTAAGGCGATTGCATAGATTACATCCACTGGGCATCAAAGTTCGCCACCAGTGCAAATATAGGGAACACCCTAGACTATACAAAAATGGCTTGATGTTTTCTTTAGCCGGTCGCTTCATGTTAAGAACAAATTTTGTATCGCAACAAAACAATACAACCATAAAACAAAAGGAAGGTTGGCATAGAAGTTAACAGTCTGGCATATAAATGCACCACTGTCGGATTTCGGGTTCCGCAAACCCTTGAGAGGTTCGAACTCTGGGGTGCGTGTGAAGAACTCGTCCTTCCCAGTCTGCCTACTCGCTAATCTCATAGCCTAGCTCGTCGAACTGTAAGGAAAAGAGACACAGCAGTTTACACAGGTTCGGGCCACCTTGCGGTTTAAAACCCTACTCCTGCTTTGTGGTGGATTGGCCTCGAGGGGCTGAGGATGAACTAGTACAGTGGTGAACAGCCTCAGGAGGAGAGGTGTTCTTGAGCTCGAGTGAGCTGGTGGAGTGAGGATGATCTGAATGATCCGTCCGGGGGTCCGATCCGGTCCGATGTGATCCGATCGGACCCATGTGATCCGATCTTATCCGATGTGATCCCCCTCTACGGTGGTGGCTAAGCCCTATTTATAGTGGCCTTGGTCCTCTTCCCAAATGAAAGGCGGGAAGGGACCCCACAACGGCCAAATTCGAAGGGAGACAACTAGTACATGCTATCCTGACAAAAGTAGTCTTCGCCTGCAAAAGCCTCTGGTCGTGACGCCGTGGTGGGCTCGGTGATGACCTCCGTCCTGCCATCCAAGCAGTCTTGGTCTTGTTGCATGGGAATGGAAACCTTTGGCTGATTCCTCGGGACTCCGCACCTGCGCTTGCCTCTTTAGCACCAAAGAGGAAACTGGTACACTGCGCCCGCTGGCGCTCGCCTGGCCTTGGTCGTCATGGCTCACGTCATCCGGACCTCACGATGTGAGGCTTGCATAGAGATCTCCGCTCCTCGGGAGCCAGCCTGAGGAGGCCGCTCCTCGTGGAGGTCTTGGTGTCGTCCACCTCGCGAGGCTTGGCCCCTCGCGAGGGTCTTGAGTTGTTGTCGCTGAAGCTAGGCCGTACCAGGCCGTCGATGGAGCCACGCCGTGGGCTGCAGGCAGGCAAGTCTAGGTACCCCCGTTCCCAGAACGCCGACAGTAGCCCCCGGGCCCAAGGCGCGCTCGAACTTGGCTTCGAGGCGAAGCCAAGGGGCAAGTGCGGAGTGTCGCGGGCCCTAACCGCCTGCGGCCTTGGTCGACGTGTGGCTATTGATGGGACGTGGGCGTCTCCGCTTCCCCACGCCGCCTTGGCAACCGTTTGATTTGACGAGACTATGCTGCATACAGAGAAAAACCATCATTGTGCGGGATCATGGAGGCCGCCGGTTGGCCTCCCTCTGGCTATAAATGAGGGGAGGGGCAGAGCCCCCCTCACTCATCTCCATCTTCTCGCTGCCCGCTCCTTCTTCTTCTTCTTTGTCTCGCCATCTTGCAGCAACATCCATGGCACCGATCAGGAGATTCTCTGCAGCGGAGAAGGGAAAAACCCCTCGGGAGGAGCCGGGGCCACTTCCGCCGAAGAAGAGGCTCGGCCGTCCTCACGACACCGGCGAAAGGCAAGAGGTGACGCGGCCTTGGTACGAGCGGCCTTCGCCTGGCTTCCCGCTTCCTCTGTACGCCCGTGGGCAGGGCTCCGGACAGGGCGGTAATGCCCAGTGCCACGCGGGCCGGGGTCTCAGCGGAATGACCGAGGCTGCGCGGCCAGCAGGCCGATGAACCCATGGTTGGGGGACCTCACGCGAGTTCTTGGTGTGGGCGGCAATGCCGCCGCGCACGTGGATCCGGCTCCCGAGGTTCTTCGCTGAGGAGATGCCGTCGAGGGGGCCACTGGAGCTATGGCTGCAGCACGCCGGGTGCTGCGGCCTAGCCACGGGGGCGGAGGTCGAGGTCGTCCCCCCGGGCGACATCTTCATGACCCGAGGATGGGGCGAGGTCGCCCGCGCCTGCCGTCCAGAGGGGGCCCTCGCCATCCACTTTGAGTACGATGGCGCCTCTACGTTGTTCTTCAAGGTCTTCGATGAGGAGGGCCGGCGTCTGGAGTGCTGCCCCGGGGGAAGCAGTCCATGTGGCGTGGCCGCGGACGTCGAGCCCGCCTCCGGCCTCACCGGCAGCTCCTCCAGCAGCAGCGACAACTCCTGGGAATCCAGCGACTCTCCCGAGCCCAGCGATTCTCCGGAGTCCAGTGACGAGAGCTACATGCCGCCGAGCTCTCGCCGTGCCCGGAGCGCGGTAGCGGCGTCCGCTCGGGGTCGTCGGTGATGCCCAGTAGCTGGGGTCCCTTGACGTTTCCTTCTTTTGTTTCCCTGCGCGGAATTGTGACAAACCCCATGGGGGTATGTAAAAATTTGTAATGCTTTTGCTCCAATCTTTATTATTCCTAGCATGATGTTGCAGCCGTGCATCTTGCTTCAGCATGGTTCCCCCTTTTCATTCTCGCGGTAGCTTAGTGCTCTACGCCGGCAGGTCCCAGTCCCCAGGCAAGCTTCAGCCGTCGCTGGTATGCCAGGTCGCGATGCCGTGGTCAAGGCCAGGAGGTGAGCGGCCTGAGGTCCGGTAAGAGCTCCTAAGGCGCGATGCTCAAGAGGTCCCCTTTGGCGTGCAAGTAGCTCCCTGGAGGCCGAAAAGGGAAGCGGCATTGCCAGAGCGAGATTGCAAGAATCAAAATACCGGACGATGAGGTTCACTCTGATATGCATGGGTGACTTATCTTAGTAGGCCTGAAGTGATTCCTTTGCGCAGCGCCTGATTGTGCCTTGGCCATGATGCTTCCAGGTAGGGCTCACTCCGACCTCCCCTTCTCCCCGTTCATCTAGGTGCTCTATGTCCTCGGGTCCCGACCCTCGAGCGAGGCTCAGCCGCCGCTGGTATGCTAGGTCGTGATGCCATGGTCAAGGCCAGGGGGTGAGTGAGGGAGTCCTGGATTAAGGGGTCCTCGGGCGTCCAGGCTACGTAAGGTGGGCCGGACTGATGGGCCATGAAGATACAAGACAGAAGACTCTCTCCCGTGTTCGGATGGGACTCTCCTTGGCGAGGACGGCAAGCTTGGCGTTCGGATATGAAGATTCCTTTCTCTGTAACCGACTTTGTACAACCCTAGTCCCCTCCGGTGTCTATATAAACCGGAGGGTTTAGTCCGTAGAGGCAATCATAATCAGACAGGATAGACTTCTAGGGTTTTAGCCATTACGATCTCGTGGTAGATCAACTCTTGTAATACTCATATTCATCAAGATCAATCAAGCAAGACATAGGGTATTACCTCCATAGAGAGGGCCCGAACCTGGGTAAACATCGTGTCCCCCGTCTCCTATTACCATCGACCTTAGACGCACAGTTCGGGACCCCCTACCCGAGATCCGCCGGTTTTGACACCGACATTGGTGCTTTCATTGAGAGTTCCGCTGTGTCGTCGCTAGAAGACTCGATGGGTCCATCAATCATCCACAACGATGCTGCCTTGAGGGAGGTCTTTCTCCCCAGCCAGATCTTCGTATTCAGCGGCTTCATACTGCAGGCCAATTCGCTTGGCAATCTAGAGCAGATCGACAGCTACGCCCCTAGCCATCAGGTTAGGTTTGGAAGCTTGAACTACGTTGCTGATATCCGCCGAGACTTGATCTTCGACGGATTCGAGCCCATGGCAGCCGCTCCTGGCCACCACGATGAACATGACCTAAATCTATCATCGGACCATACCCGAGAGATAGCACCTGTAACTGCTCTGGCCCTAGATCCGGAGCAGATCGCGCCACCCGAGGACGGGAAGCTCAACCCCGCCACGGAAGCCGCAGATTCAGCGGCGTTGGAGCCTCACACAGACCCAACTTTAAACGGGATCCATGTCACCGGAACCTCGGATTCGTCTCCGGCCATAGGTTCCGAACCGCGTGCGTCCGCGCCCATCGAGCTCGATCGGGCACCAATCGACGAGTTCAGCTCCGCGGACAACTTTCGGCACTCACCTTTGGGTGATGTGTTGAACTCATTAAAAACCCTCTCCTTAGCGGGGGACTCGCAGCCGAATTATATCCGGTTTGAACTGGAGGCTGATGACGGAGAATTTCGCTTCCCACCCACCGCCCACTTCATTGCCACTATCGAAGACTTAACCGACATGCTCGATTACGACTCCGAAGACATCGACGGTATGGACGACGATGCCAGAGAGGAGCAGGCCCAAAACCCGCCGTTTACTGGGCGTTGGACAGCCACCTCCTCGTATGACGTGTACATGGTGGATACTCCCAAAGAGAATAACAGCGATAACTAGAAATATCCAGTCGAGGATAAACCTCCTGAGACACAGCCAAAGTGCCGATGTCAGCGGGGCCGCTCTAAGTCACGCCGTGGAAAAGACAGCAATACCGGCACGAGAGAAAACAATACTCCGGACGATGCCGAAGACAAAGAAGATCCCGTCGAGCCGACTTCCGAACAGGACGATAGGGAAGATGGGCAAGTCAGCCCTGACAAACAGGCCATAAACGAAGACTCGGAGGACAGCAACTATCTTCCACTTTCCGAAGACGAGGTGAGCCTCGGCGACGAAGACTTTATCGTGCTTGAGGAACCCGTCGAGCAGGAGCGCTTTAACCGCCGGCTAATAGCCACTGCGAGGAGCCTGAAAAAGAAACAACAGCAGCTTCAAGCTAATCAAGATCTACTCAATGACAGATGGACTAATATCCTGTCAGCCGAGGAATACGGACTCGAGCGCCCCATTAAAAGTTACCCGAAGCGTAAACTGCTACCCCAATTCGACGGCGAGGCACTTGAGCCCATGCCATCAACACGTAATGCGGCTGACCGACCACCACGTGGCCGGGACAAAGTGGCAACCCAAACCGAACACCTGCCCATACTACCTCACCGTAAAGGCAAAGATACCATAGCTCGGGAATACACATATGACCTGCGGCAAGACCTGGAGAACAGAGTAGGCCAGTCCAGATCGATCTACGGATCGCGGGGGCATGCCCTGGTGCGCGACGACGGCTATCAAGCCAGACGTAACGAGCATAACCACGTCCGGGCCAAAAACCGCAGACGGACTACATCCGCACTACATCACGACTTGGCCCGATATAGAGGCGCCGCACATCCCCTCTGCTTCACTGATGAAGTAATGGAGCATGAATTCCCAGAAGGGTTTAAACCCGTAAATATCGAATCATATGATGGAACAACAGATCCCGCGGTATGGATTGAGGATTTTCTTCTCCATATTCATATGGCCCGCGGCGATGACCTTCACGCCATCAAATACCTCTCACGAAAACTCAAGGGGCCAGCTCGGCACTGGTTAAACAGTCTGCCTGAAAACCCTATTGGCAGCTGGGAGGACTTTGAAGACGCCTTCCGCGACAACTTCCAAGGCACATATGTACGACCTTCGGATGCCGATGACTTAAGTCACATAGTTCAACAGCCTGGAGAGTTGGCCAGGAAATTTTGGACTAGGTTCCTAACTAAAAAGAACCAGATCGTCAACTGCCCGGATGCCGAAGCCCTAGCGGCCTTTAAGCATAGCATCCACGACGAATGGCTCACTCGTCACCTCGGCCAAGAAAAGCCGAAGTCCATGGCAGTCCTCACGGCACTCATGACCCGCTTTTGTGCGGCCGAGGATAATTGGCTAGCCCATAGCAATAACACTGCAAGCGATGCCGGTACCTCTGAAGCCAAGAATAGCAATGACAAGCCCCGACGCAACAGGCACAAGCGCCGAAGCAATGGTGGCACTGCCGATGACACGGCGGTCAACGCCGGTTTCCGTGGCTCCAAGTCCGGCCAACGGAAGAAGCCATACAAAAGAAACAATCCGGGCTCATCCAGCTTGGACCGCATACTCGATCGTCCATGTCAGATCCACGGCACCCCTGATAGACCAGCCAATCATACCAACAGAGACTGTTGGGTTTTTAAACAGGCTGGCAAGTTAAATGCCGCAAACAAGGAGAAGGGGTCGCAAAGCGAGGACGACGACCAAGAGTCCCGTCCACCGAACACACGAGGACAGAAGAAGTTCCCTCCCCAGGTTAAAATGGTGAACATGATATACGCCACTCATATCCCCAAAAGGGAGTGCAAACGAGCGCTCAGGGACATCTATGCGATAGAGCCAGTCGCCCCAAAATTCAACCCATGGTCGTCCTGCCCGATCACCTTCGATCGCAGGGACCATCCGACCAGTATCTGTCATGGCGGTTCAGCCGCACTGGTCCTCGATCCAATTGTTGATGGATTCCATCTCACGTGCGTCCTCATGGACGGCGGCAGCAGCCTGAACCTGCTCTATCAGGATACAGTGCGCAAAATGGGCATCGATCCCTCAAGGATCAAACCCACAAAAACTACCTTTAAAGGAGTCATACCAGGTGTAGAGGCCCACTGTATGGGCTCAATCACACTGGAGGTTGTCTTCGGATCCCCGGACAACTTCAGAAGCGAAGAGTTAATCTTCGATATCGTCCCCTTCTGCAGCGGCTATCACGCACTGCTCGGACGAACCGCATTTGCTCGATTCAATGCGGTGCCACACTATGCTTATCTCAAGCTCAAGATGCCGGGACCATGTGGCGTCATAACAGTTAACGGAAATATGGAGCGCTCCCTCCGTACCGAAGAGCACACCGTGGCCTTGGCAATAGAAGTACAGAGCGGCCTTGACAAGCGGAATCTTAATTCAGCGGCCAAGCTCCCGGACACTATCAAGCGGATCCGGACTACTCCGCAGCATAACAGTGTTTCTCGTTAGGAGTTAGACTAGCAATCCGGCCTCTGTCTCTGTCCCGGCCAAATGGCGGCATACGTACCACGCGTACATAACTACGTACTTAAAATACCATGGGCATAGACGGAGGCATAACTAGATTGTGGTCCATAATACGGCTCGACCTCCCCTGGACACACATACTTTCACTTTTTCTTTTTTATCCTTTTGAGGTTTCTTTTTCACAGGCCCCTCAAGACGGCCTGATCATCGGTCCTTTCAAAGGATAGATACACCAAGATAGCAAGAAGCATTGAGGTATACGGGAATCTTTCGGAGGTCTTTTTGACGATCACTCCACCTGTTCTCAGGACCCGCACGCAGCTCTCCCTTGGTCATGGCATGTTAAATAGCCCTGTTGCTTATCGCACTACTTATACGCTTTGACGTATCAATAAAATTATAATGGAAACAGTTCACGGCCCAACTTCTGCGGCACTAGCTTACTACTTCATTTTTTCTTGATAATCTTATCAATTGCACCCGTACACTTTGGTACGGCTTAAATTCGCCAGGGGCTTTATTGCGCCCCATATTACGGCAACAAAGTCCGAACACTTTTTACAGTATAGTTCGGCACCCCGAATTTAGATTATATGCATCGGCTCCGAATCATGTCTTTGGTCACTAGTTGGGTTGCCCGGCTCCTGTGCTTACTACCTTACGTTCTGCTATATCGGCTAGGGTAGTAAAGGGAGAACTATTGCGATTGTGCCCTGGTTCATCTGGATGAGCACCTCAGTAGAGAAAGCCGAAAACTGACTGTCATGATGCGGCGTGAGCCGGTCAGCTCTTCGGAGGTTACAAATCTTTTGCGATTTTTTCCGCATTATGCGACGAATCGGTTTCTATCCGATCAGGTGTTTACAGCACCCCAGTTCGGACTCACGCATACTAGGGGCTGCGCCTAAATTTCTATTATAAAACACCTATGGCTAAGTGAGGGTGATAAAGCCACATAGTCCGATTGCCTGGTTCGTTGCGCTAAACACCTCCTTCAAGAACCAAACTTTGGATCAAGAGTGTTTAGATTTTATCCCGAACACCCCCGTACTACCTACGTGGGGGCTGAAGCCGACGACTGGCCAACTCTCAGATTTAATAAAACGGCCGCACAGGAGGAAAAATCTTGATATAAATAACTAATATTATATTACATATCAGTTTTGTTCCATTATACAGGACAGGATAACATGAATATATTCATCCAAAGATAATGTCTTTTGCACACTGCTCCGCTACAATGCGGGATCCCTCCAGGACATCGTCAAAATATCGCTCGGGCGTGCGGTGCTCCTTGCCTGCGGGCGGTCCCTCGGTCGCGAGCCGGACGGTGTTCATCTTCGCCCACTGTATCTTGACACGGGCGAAGGCCATCCGCGCACCTTCAATACAGACTGACCGCTTGATGGCATCAAGCCGAGGGCAGGCAGCAACCAGTCGCTTCACGAGCCCGAAGTAGCTGTGGGGTATGGCTTCGGCAGGCCATAGACGGATTATCAAATCCTTCATGGCCAATTCGGCCACCCTATGCAGTTCGGTCAGCTGTTTCAGCTGATCGCTAAAGGGCACCGGATGCTCTGGCGCAAGGTATTGCGACCAGAACAACTTCTCCGTTGAGATCCCCTCTTCGGCTCAGAAGAAATCCGCAGCATCAGCAATGCTGCGCGGCAGATCCGCAAACGCTCCTGGAGAACTCCAAATCCGGGTCAGTAAGAGGTACCTTTTCTTCACAAATTTGCTTTGCATTATAAAGGCCTTACCCGCCGTGATTTTCCTGGCCTCTTGGATTTCTTGGAGGGCGCCCTGGGCTTCAACCCGGGCCTCTTGTGTTCTTTGGTGGGCCTTAGCAAGCTCAGACTCTTGATCCATAATCTTGCGCTCCAAGGACTCGCATTTCTTTACAGCGTCCTGGAGCACTTGTTGGACCTCACCGACCCTGGCCTCGTGCTTTTCGCGGACGGATTGTTCCTCCGCCGCTCTCTTCTGGGCCTCGGCCAGCGCCTTTTTAAGGGCCTCCACCTCGGTCGCCGCTCCTACAAATATCATGGCACTGTGGTCAATACAAATAATCTATCCTTTCTGATATACAGAAGGTCATGGCATACCTTGCTTGTCCTCCAGCTGCTTTTTCACACGGCCGAGTTCTTCCTCGGCCCACTCCAGACTCTGCTTCAGTCCGAAGACTTTGGCAGCATGGGAGGTCGCAACCAGCAGCGACGGCTACTTTTTCACATAGACATGTATGGTTAGTCTCCTGCGAAAATTGTTTGATCCTCTGTCCGGCTTTTCTTTTCGACCACCGGACAGTGTCTCAGGGGCTACTGTCTATACTGTGACATTCTTTTTTACATAATTGCGTTTCATACCTCAAAACCTGTTAGAAGGCTTGTGCAGGCTTCGGTCAATCTGCTCTTCACGGACTGAATCTTCTCAATCACCGTGCCCACGAGGGCACAGTGTTCCTCTACAATGGAAGCACTTCGCAGCACTTCCAGTAGGGTGTCCGGCGCCTCTGGTTGGACAGAGGTCACCGGCGAAATAGGCACACCCCCTTCTTTCGAAGGAGGTTGCTTGCCGGATTTCGGAGCCATATAGGTCTCCGGGACCGTATTCGGCTGGGGGCCGAATTGGACCTAGACCCCATTGCCAGTCTCCATGGAGATTTGCTCCCCCATGTGTCTGGCTGCCGAGGTTTCACCCTCTGGCGCCGCGCTGATGGCCTCCTGCATCTCTCCCTGGCCTGGGATCCTTTGGGACAACGCCTCGGTGTCATCTTTTGCCTTTGGAGAGGAGGCCGCCGGAAGGGACCCGCTGTCCATCACCTTCGGGTCCAGCGAATTCCCCGAAGATGAGGATCGCTCGAGGTCAGAACGAGCCAGACTGCAAGTACATGATTCAACATGTTAAAACTATGGAGAAAATAGGCTGAATTTATGAATGCGTCAGGGTCTTTTGAGTACTCACGACCCGGCCAGGGGCTTATCTCGGGGGCACCGCTCTGGGCTGTTGTCGATGTCCCACGCGGAGTTATCCGCGAGAGAGACCTTCCCCTTCTTGGACGCCTCTGCCTCAAGATTTATGGGGGCTGCCCTTTTCTTCCTTCCCCCCTCAGGGGGAGAGTTGCTTTCTTCCTCCTCCTTGTCGTCCTCTGCGGCGGTGGAGTGAGTCTCGGCGTCCTCGGACGTCGCGTCCGAAGTTCCCTTGCGACGGAGGCCACTTCTGGTCTCCGTGGCCTTTTTCTTGGCCTTCTTCTCCGGCGCCTGGTAGGGCGCCGGGACCAGCATCTTCGTCAGAAGCGGGATGGCTGGTTCCTCGGGCAACAGAGCTGAACACTTAATCCGCTCTGCCTTCTTCGTCCAATCCTGAAAAGATAAATATGGAGGCTTAGGCATTTTCCCTCAGTAAGCAAGTAAAGGATACACCTTGAAGCGCGAAAGACTTACCGGACTGGCGGGATGGGCCAGGTCATGCCCACGGTCCTCGGTCGTCTCCGGCCATTTCTTGTTGGCCTTAAAAAGCACCTTCCAGATGTCTTCGTGCGTAGTTCCGAAGAACTGTTGCAAGGTCTGGTGCTCGGCCGGATCGAACTCCCACAGATGACCAGTCCGTCTTTGGCATGGAAGGATCCGGCGAACTAGCATCACCTGGATCACATTGACAAGCTTGATGTTCTTGTCCACCATGCTCTGGATACGCACCTGCAGCGCTGACAGCTCATCCGACGACGCCCAATTCAGGCCCTTCTCTAGCCAGGAGGTGAGCCGCATTGGGGCTTCGGACTTGAATTCAGGAGCCGCGGCCCAGGTGGCGTCGCGGGGCTTTGTGATATAGAACCACAGTTGCTGCCACCCTTTGACGGTCTCCACAAAGGTACCTTTGGGCCATGTGACATTGGGCATCTTGCTCACCATGGCGCCTCCGCACTCTGCGTGTTGGCCATCTACCACCTTCGGCTTCACATTGAAAATCTTGAGCCACAGTCCAAAGTGGGGTGGGATGCAGAGGAAGGCCTCGCACACGACAATAAATGCCGAGATGTTGAGGAAAGAATTTGGGGCTAGATCATGGAAATCTAGCCCGTAGTAGAACATGAGGCCGCGGATGAAAGGGTGGAGAGGAAACCCTAACCCGCTGACGAAGTGGGGGATGAACACCACCCTCTCATGAGGCTTGGGGGTGGGGATGATCTGTCCCTTGGCCGGAAGCCAGTGGGTGATTTCCTTGGCCAAGTACCCCGCCTCCCGGAGCTTCGTGATGTCCTTCTCCTTGACGGAGGAAGCCATCCACTTGCCTTGCGCTCCAAATCCAGACATGGTCGGAGTGCTTCTTTGAGGCGGAAAAGATGAGAACTTGGGCGCTGGAGCTCGAGAATGGAGAGGCAGAGAAAGAGAAGGCGTGGGTGAAAGGGGTGAATCCTTATCTCCTTATAAAGGCAGTGAATATCAAGCGCCTCCCCACTCGCCTTAAAACTCGCCTATTCCCAAGGGCCGTGCAGCCTGCACGGTTGGATTACCCACGCCCGTATTGATGAGAATCCCGTAATAAAGGGACACGATCTCTGCTGTGACAAGACGTGCCACCGAAAACCGCATCTTAAAGCGTGGAGCGGGAGGCTAAAGAACGGTTCGAAATAATGACCGTGCAGGAACGTGGTGTCGCGTTACAAAAAGTTGTCAGCGGATTGGACTCGTGAAGTATTATACTCTCTGCGGTTGTGTGTGGTACTTGTTTTGCAGAGCCAGACATGCTTTCTGTGCTCGAAGTCTGTTTTGAAGTATTCGGAGGAGGAACCCGCTTTGCAATGCCGAAGACAATCTGCGCGCCGGACACATCGTCATTGAAGCCTGGTTCAGGGGCTACTGAGGGAGTCCTGGATTAAGGGGTCCTCGGGCGTCCAGGCTACGTAAGGTGGGCCGGACTGATGGGCCATGAAGATACAAGACAGAAGACTCTCTCCCGTGTCCGGATGGGACTCTCCTTGGCGTGGACGGCAAGCTTGGCGTTCGGATATGAAGATTCCTTTCTCTGTATCCGACTTTGTACAACCCTAGTCCCCTCCGGTGTCTATATAAACCAGAGGGTTTAGTCCGTAGAGGCAATCATAATCAGATAGGCTAGACTTCTAGGGTTTTAGCCATTACGATCTCGTGGTAGATCAACTCTTGTAATACTCATATTCATCAAGATCAATCAAGCAGGACGTAGGGTATTACCTCCATAGAGAGGGCCCAAACCTGGGTAAACATCGTGTCCCCCGTCTCCTGTTACCATCGACCTTAGACGCACAGTTCGGGACCCCCTACCCGAGATCCGCCGGTTTTGACACCGACAGTGAGGGCTGGAGAGTCAGTAAGAGCTCCTGAGGCGTGATGTTCAGGAGCCCCCCTTTAATGTGCAGGCGAATTGCATGAAAAAGGGACGGCCGGCGGGGCCACCCGTGGCTAAACTCCATGGATTCCTGCGGGTTAGTCCGAGAGGAGAGTATAACTCATAATCGCGCTTGCTGTCCTGCCGCTGATCTTTCCGCAAGAAGATGAAGGCACTAAGGATCTGGTGAGGTGACGTGCGCGGGGCAGGCCGCGAGCCAGAGCTCGATCTCTCAGATTTTTCAGCGTTGCAGGGACGGACCCGAGCACAGGCGCCGTGCCAGCATGTGTAGCCCCCATTGCGGAATGAGCAAGAGGCTGGTCAGTAATGCGGGAGGCCGCGGAGGCAATAGAACACCAGGCAAGCAGGTGATAACATAAATCAACCTATAGATAAGGTAGAGCTAGTTCTGATAGATACAAAACGATACATACCGCAGGGATGGACCCACGCGGCTTGGGGATAATGCAGCCTGAGGGGCGCTCCCAACTGAACAAACAAGAAAATGTCACCTAGCACCGTTGCTGAAGAGATGTTGGAGTAGCTGAAGACGCGTGCCGCAGAAGTTGCTCCTCATGAGCCGCCCGGGCCCTGAACTTCGGGAGGCTCTGGGGGCCTGGGGGGCTCGCGAGGATCCATCTCCTCCTCTGATAGGATTGCCTGGCTTCTGGCCTCATGAGCCGCCAGGACGCCCCGCATGTGGCACTGGAATGCAGCAGCTGCGCTCGACAAGCCCAAAGGCATGCGAACATAGCTGTGAGGGGGACCCTCGCACCGGCCAGCGCGGGACAGCCAGAAGCGCTCCTGAGATGCGACCCTGTTGAGCCCTGGGATGTTGACGCAGACGCGCAGCTCGTTGTCCTCGCCGGGACAAGGAGCCACGCCGGGTGGTGGGTAATGGTCGCCTCACATAGCTCTTGCCTCCTGAAGCTCCTTGATTGCCTTGGTGATGAACTCCTGAGCACCTGGCACCTCGCGCCTTGTACCCTCCTGGCGGAAGCGCGCGCTGAAGCTCACCTCCACATGGTGCCCGAGCGCCTCCCTCGTGCCGTTGGCCAGGTCAGAGGCCCTCTAGAGAAGAGCCCCCGAGCCCAGCCTGAGAGGGGCGCCGGGCGCGCCTTCCAATGCGAGAGAGGGAGGCGCCCCGTCAGTGGGCGCAGGGCCTGAGGTGGTGCCGCTGGACACCCCGCTCTCCTGAGGTCCTTGGTGGAGTAGCTGCTTCTTCTTCTTGGGGACAGCCTCAGGAGGGTAGACAGCGCCTTCATCATCTGGGTTCTCGACCGCCGCAGCCTGGTAGGTGCGCTCGAGAGAGCACACCACGTCCTTCTCCTCGCAGGCGACCGTGATGACGCCGCAGCTCCCTGGCATCTTGAGGACATTGTAACCATGATGAGTCACCGCCATGAACTTGGCTAGGGCCGGATACCCAAGGATGGCGTTGTATGGAAGGCGAATGTGGGCGACGTCGAAGTCGATGAGCTCAGTGCGGTAGTTGTCGCGCTTGCCGAAGGTGACAGGGAGGCGGATCTGCCCTATCGGGGTGGTGGAGCCGTCGGTCACTCCTGAGAAAGGCTTGGTAGGCTGCAGCTGGTCATAGGGCACCTGGAGTCGGTCGAATGTCTCGATGGAGAGAACGTTGAGCCCCACACCGCCATCAATGAGAGTCTTGGTGACGAGCACGTTGCTGATGGTAGGCGAGCAGAGCATCGGGAGAGCACTAGCAGTTGTCACGCACTTGAGCTGATCGGATGGGCTGAAGGTGATGGTGCACTTGGACCACCTGAGTGGACGCGTTGCCTCAAGCTTGGGGAGGGCCACGTTCACCTCACGGGCAAACTGCTTGAAGATGCGATGAGAGGTAGGGGCCTGAGCACCGCCCAGGATGCAGGCGATGGCACGAGGCTCCTGGAAGCCCCCAGCCCCCTCGTCCTAGTGGTGGTCGTCATTCCTTCTTGGTGGTGGCGGCAGCGGAGGAAGGCCAGCCTTGCCCTGAGGACGGTCCTCACGAGACTGGTCCCTCTAGGGGCCCTCGCGAGGCTGGCCCTGCCAGCGGTCCTCACGAGGCTAATCGCGCCATTCTTGGCGGGGGTCGCGGCCGTCCCAGCGTCCTCCACCTCAGCCTCCTCCGCGGTTGTAGCCTCGGTCGCTGCGCTTGGGGCGTCGACCGAGGTGCCCGTCGCGGATGGCCCTGAGCTCTTGGCAGTCGTTGGTGTTGTGGCTGTGCACTTTGTGGAAGACGCAGAACGGGCGGCTGCCCTTGGATGACTCTGGGTGGTCGCAGCCGCGCTTCATCTCTGGTTCGGCCGTGAGCACGGCCGGTCCCTTGCGCTTCACATCCTTGGCTTTGGCCTTCTTGTCTTCTGGGTCAGCCCCTGGGAGCTCCAGGAGAGAAAGGCGACCATCCTCAGCTCTCGCACCCTTGGTCGCCATGTTGAACATCTCCAGAGCCGTGCACAGGTCCTCATGTATGGCGAGCTCCTCCTTCATCTTCACGTCACGGACGCCATCAGTGAACGCCGAGAAGATGGCCTCGTCCGACACCTTGGGGATCTTGAGGCGGACGCTGTTGAAGCGCTGGATGTACTTCTGCAAGGTCTCTCCTGGCTGCTGCTTGATGCGCCACAGGTCACCCGCAGCTGGTGGACGGTCGCGGGTGCCCTGGATATTGGCGATGAAACGCTCTCGCATTTCGTCCCAGGAGGAGATCGATCCCGCGGGCAGGTTCAGGAGCCACAAGCGCGCACCATCCTTGAGGGCCATGGGAAACCAGTTCGCCATAACCTTCTCATCGCCATTGGCTGCCTCGATGCTCAGCTCGTAGAGCTGCCGGAACTCGGCAGGGTCGGGGGTGCCGTCGTAGCGCGGATGCAGGTCGGACTTGAACTTCCCCGGCCAGACGATGCTGCGTAGCTCCGGAGTGAATGCGCGGCAACCCGTTGTGGTCACAGGAGCCCGTCTTGGAGGTGGAGCCTGGTCTTGGCGCTCGCGCACCCCCGCTGCAGGCAGCGCGCGATCTTGACATGGCGGTGCTGGGAGTGCACGAGCATCTTCTTGCGGCCGCTGCACCACCTGGCAGCTTTCCTCTTCACGCGCCGGCGCCCTGCACGGCGGGTCGCGCCGCGGGGCCTCATGCCTTGGCCTGAGGGCGACGTCTTGACAGGGAGGTGGAGGAGGTGCTTCATGGGCAACGTCACCCGCAGCAGGCGGTGGGTGAGGCAACGAGCAAGATGGTGCAGGAGAGTCCCCAGCGGAGCTGACAAGCTCGGCGATGCGGTCCAGCCAGCCTTCTTAGAGGTCGTCGACGGGGTGGTAGCGCAGGAGCTCGCGCGCCATGAGCAACGCAGCCTGCGCGTTCGCCAGCCCGCAACGAGCATGAGATGACGAACCAGCCGGAGTCAGCGATGGGGTGGCGGTGCGCCCATCCCGCCGCACAGAAGGGTGAAGTGACGAAGCTTGCTGCTCGTGCCCTGCGGGGCCGGTGGCGGCGTTCGCCACTGGAGACGGGGGACGGCGAGGGCAGCCTTCTCCCGCAGGCGCATTCTGAGCAACGCGGGCGGTGAGGGTGGCCCGGTGCTCAGCGCGAGCTCGACGAGCGTCAGCCATGGAAGTGGTGGAGCGGTGGTGGATCAACCGGCGGAAGAGAGGCTCCGACGCTCCCCTACCTGGCGCGCCAAATGTTGGATTTCGGGTTCCGCAAACCCTTGAGAGGTTCGAACTCTGGGGTGCGTGTGAAGAACTCGTCCTCCCCAGTCTACCTACTCACTAATCTCACAGCCTAGCTCGTCGAACTGTAAGGAAAAGAGACATAGCAGTTTACCCAGGTTCAGGCCACCTTGCGGTGTAAAACCCTACTCCTGCTTTGTAGTGGATTGGCCTCGAGGGGCTGAGGATGAACTAGTACAGTGGCGAACAGCCTCAGGAGGAGAGGTGTTCTTGAGCTCGAGTGAGCTGGTGGAGTGAGGATGATCTGAATGATCCGTCCGGGGGTCCGATCCGGTCCGATGTGATCCCATGTGATCCCATGTGATCCGATCTGATCCGATGTGATCCCCCTCTACGGTGGTGGCTAAGCCCTATTTATAGTGGCCTCGGTCCTCTTCCCAAATGAAAGGCGGGAAGGGATCCCACAATGGCCAAATTTGAAGGGAGACAACTAGTACATGCTATCCTGACAAAAGTAGTCTTCGCCTGCAAAAGCCTCTGGTCGTGACGCTGTGGTGGGCTCGGTGATGACCTCCGTCCTGCCGTCCTGGCGGTCTTGGTCTTGTTGCACTGGAATGGAAACCTTTGGCTGATTCCTCGGGACTCCGCGCCTGTGCTTGCCTCTTTAGCACCAAAGAGGAAGCTGGTACACTGCGCCCACAGGCGCTCGCCTAGCCTTGGTCGTCATGGCTCACGTCATCCGGACCTCACGAGGTGAGGCTTGCATAGAGATCTCCACTCCTCGGGAGCCAGCCTGAGGAGGCCGCTCCTCGTGGAGGTCTTGGTGTCGTCCGCCTCGTGAGGCTTGGCCCCTCGCGAGGGTCTTGAGTTGTTGTCGCTGAAGCTGGGCCGTACCAGGCCATCGATGGAGCCACGCCGTGGGCCGCAGGCAGGCAAGTCTGGGTACCCCCATTCCCAGAACGCCGACAACCACCAGAAGTTCAGAAGCTCAGTTCATTTCACCAGACTGTTACATTTTCATGCTGTACTGTCTGATGGAGCACCATAACCTTCGCCTTCATTTCTCCTAGGCTCCTGAACAACATAGCAAATGTCTAATAGTTTGGTTTCAAAACCATCCATATCTTGACGACATCGAACAATGGCTGTCCTTGTTTCACAAAGGGTCTCTGTTAGGGATTGGACTTGTGTCTGGAGCGCAGATATAACATTGTTTTGAGCTTGCATATCTTGATCATGAGGCAGTTTGGACGAGATTACCTTAACAACCAACCCAGTATTACGCAGGAACGTGCTTTTGGCACTGTTAGTGGACAGGTACTGACCCACTGCAGCAAGAGGTGACATTGCGGTTATAGTTGCCTCGTCACCTTGAGAAGGTGGCGGTTCCATCATTTGTTCCACATCTTGCTGAAAAGTTGATTTTGTACATTAGTAGTACCAGAACAGAAGATATTAAGGAGGCAGCAAAACCAAACATAATAGCTTTGGTCTATATACATAACTTATTCTGGTGAACCCGTGTAAAATATTAGCTGTATTTTACTGCAAAGTACATAATAAAACCAGGTTCCAAACATATGACCATGTACCATGGCTAATGTATTGTCTATTTCTTCACATTGTATTGACAACTAAGGATAAAGAGACAAAGTTTATAATACGGTAAGCATAGTATGACATCATTCATATCACAAACAACTGAGAACAGACAACTAGGCAATTGTAACATTGTGTGGGCAAGTCCAGCACGAAACTAGATTACAGATCAAGATCAAAGGAACATCACTCCTCTCTTTTAAACCTTGTAAGGTGCAATGATACGCTAAGACAATTGTGCATAAATTTGAAAAGAGTAATAGACATTGGCTGCAAACCATGCAGTTCAATGCACAAGTCAGAGTAAGTAGTAGTTAAAAGGCATGAGGATTAAGGACTTACAACAACGGCTTTGACTGGTGTAGTCATGCCCTTCATCTTGCTGGTGTGACAGTCCTTGAAGATTTCCACATCATTTGGTTCAGGTACTTTTTGGTCCTTGCGGGCTTTCCTATGCATTTGGAAAGAGTCAATATAGATATGATAATATGGCACAGCGAAAAGAGTGAAACGACAGCTAGTTACAAGAGCCTTGCAGTGTGCAATATAGCTATGAGATCATGTCATCTGTTGGAATTTCACTTTCGTACGGTTGGCCTTGTTCTTTAAACAGTTCACCTACAAGAAGATAGATTTGTGAGGCACTTGCGTAAATAGGAGTTCAACATGTGATCTGATCACATATATATAACGTACTTGATACTTTGGATCAGGCGAGTGTTTAACACGGCCTCTCGAGTCTTCATCCGATATATTTTCCACTAGAGATGTTTGGGCAAGTTCACTGTTAGCCTTGCCTTCAAAGTGAGTTTTCCTCAAGTTATACCGATACTGTCGCAGAGCAGACTTGAAAACATGGGTGCATGCTTGTCTGGTTGCATCATCTTGGCTATCCAACTTGAACCTGATCTATTGAAAATTATGGGAGTCTCATTACCAGCAACCTAGAAAGTATGGGATAGAGCAAGACGATATTACTAATTTCCATACATAACCATACTAACAGATAAATGGTCGAGGAAGGTGTTAAACTGGGTTTCGTCTTTGTCATTCTTGTACTGAATCCATGTTGGGAGGATACATGCATGACACCTAACGACAACGGTTGCCTCTGATACTAACTTGGCTGACTCTGTAGCATCACGTGGCCTTTTTAAACCTGCCTCAAAATGGATCTCCATTCTTCCTCCTCTAGATTTAGTTAACCTGTCGAGCATTATCCCTGATGTCTGTTTCCTCTTGCGCCTAGGTGCTAGTTCAACAACGAACATGGGAAGTGTTAGTGTACATCAAACTCTGAGACTACATATAAAGAAGCATGCAACTGTAACTTGAATCGAGCAACTACCTTCTTGCTGTTGAAGCTCACAAGGTTCATCTGATCTTGCCAACTCGTCTTGTGTCAAGAGTGCATCAGAAGTAGTGTCAGGTGGCAAGGGAGCTTGGGAACTTGCCGCTAGCAGAGTTGTCGAATGAGTAACTCGTGCAGATGTTGGTACTGTGGAAGAAGGTGCTCCAACAACTAGGGCTATCGTTGCTTGTTTGGTGGTAGCTATTCATTTGAGTTTGGATTGTTTTGTAGCTGGTGTAGCAGGGATACCGTGTTTGTACAATTTTCCGGTCTCGACCTTTTATTGCACCATCAGTACCAGCAGAATCTGCATAATTCTTCTGCTTTCATTTCCGTGCGTCCTGAGTACTCACACCATCCCCTACCATTATGTGTTCCTTCCTCTTTCTCTTTGCCATGTCAAGTCAAGCCGACAAGAAAAAAGAATAAAAAATTAGTTCTTCAGAACAAATTGGTGCATGATACAGACGAACTGAACTTTGATGCTAGACAACTGCATGATAGGAGGATGTAATATGTACGTAAAATAGGACGACATGAGATAATCAGACCTATGATGTGTAAACTAAGCAGAAGGCATTTCAATAAATTAGAAGCAATGCAATGGAAGGTAGACCATATGAAAGATGCTACAAATATTGCTCTGCCAAGTTAACAGTGTCTCGTCATAACTGGCATTTAAACAAATGTGAAGCAGTACAAGAAATAGATCATATGCGAGATGCAAACAACATCACACTACCAAGTTAAAGGTCTCTCGTCATTAGTGCCATTGCATATTCACAGCTATGATGTGTAAACTAAGCAGAAGGAATTTCAACAAATTATAAGTAATGAAAGCTAGACACCATATGTAAGATGCAACAAATATCACTCTACCAAGTTAAAACTATCTCATCATTAGTGCCATTTCAACAAATTAGTAGTACAAGCTAGAAAATAATGCGAGATGTAACCTATATCAGACTCCCAAGTTAAACGTGTCTTATGATAAGTGATTGTTGCAGGTTACACAACAATAGTACTTTGACGTAAGAACATGGTGTGATAGACAGATATTGTATGTTCTAGAAACAGGAACACATGTCTTATTCACAAGTATAATGTGTAAAGTAAGCAGATGGAATTCAAAAAAATTAGAAGCAATACAAGCTAGACATCATACATAACATGCAACCACATATAACAGTGCCAAGTTAGAGGGAGCACTTGTGATGGTGGACTAGGGGAGACGTGTTCATCATCAACACAGCTACGTTGATTGTCTATGCATGTGTTGTCTTCCAAGTCTTGTTTGGGGGGGGGGGGGGTGGCGGAGTAGAATCTGTAGAGGCCCTCCGTTTCAGTTGGTTGGAAGGAGCACCATTATACACTGCGTTGCTAATTTCCTTCCGCTTTATTGATTTTGCATTGTCAAGTAAAACCGAGAAGAAAAAGCAATAATTTTTTTTTAGAGAAAAGGCTAGCGCCCGACTTTATAAATAAAGCCACCAGGCAGAGTAACAAGTAGCACCACTCTTCAGAAAACATTCATGCATGATACTGACAATCACTACTTTGATGTAAGGCAAACACATGATATGAGGATGGAATATGTACGAAAAATAGGACGACATGGCATATTCACAACTATTTGTGTAAACTAAGCAGAAGTAATTTAATCAAATTACAAGCAATACAAGCTAGACACCGTATGCAACATGCAAGACAATATCACACTCCCAAGCTAGAGAAAGCACCTGAGATGCCGGTTTCGCCGGAAGACCACCATCAGTCCCTGCCTTAATTTTTTTCCTTTCTCTTACTTAATTTTATTGCCTTCTCAAGTCAAACCCACAAGAAAAAATGAATAAAAATTTGCTTTTCAGAACTCATTGATGCAGGATGCTGACGAACACTACTTTAATGTAAGGCGATCGCGTGATAGGACGATTGAATGTGTAAGAAAAAATGACAGCATTGCATATTCACAGCTATGATGTGTAAACTAAGCAGAAGGCATTTCAACAAATTAGAAGCAATGAAACCTAGACACCATATGAAAGATGCAACGAATATCACTCTACCAAGTTAAAACTGTCTCGTCATAAGTGCCATTTCAACAAATTAGAAGTAGTACAAGCTAGAAAAGAATGCAAGATGTAACCTATATCACACTCCCAAGTTAAACGTGTCTTTTGATAAATGATTATTGCAGGTTACACAACAGTAGTACTTTGATGTAAGAACATGGTGTGATAGACAGATATTGTATGTTCTAGAAACAGGAACACGTGTCTTATTCACAAGTATAATGTGTAAAGTAAGCAGATGGAATTCAACAAATTAGAAGCAATACAAGCTAGACATCATACATAATATGCAACCAGATATAACAGTGGCAAGTTAGAGGGAGCACCTGTGATGGTGGACTAGGGGAGACGTGCTCATCATCAACACAACTACGTTGAGTGTCTATGCATGTGTTGTCTTCCAAATCTTGTTGGGGGGGGGTGGCGGAGTAGAATCTGTAGAGGCCCTCCATTTTAGTTGGTTGGAAGGAGCACCATTATACACTGCATTAAGTAAAACCGACAAGAAAAAGCAATAAAATTCACTCTTCAGAACTCATTCATGCATGATACTGACAATCACTACTTTGATGTAAGGCAAACACATGATACGAGGATGGAATATAAATGAAAAATAGGACGACATGGCATATTCATAACTATTTGTCTAAACTAAGCAGAAGTAATTTAATCAAATTACAACCAATACAAGCTAGACATTGTATGCAAGATGCAAGACAATATCACACTGCCAAGCTAGAGAAAGCACCTGATATGCTGGTTTCGCCGGAAGACCGCCATCAGTCCCTGCCTTAATTTTTTCCTTCCTCTTACTTAATTTTATTGCCTTCTCAAGTCAAACCCACAAGAAAAATGAATAAAAATTCGCTTTTCAGAACTCATTGATGTAGGATGTTGACGAGCACTACGAAAAACAGGACGGCATGGCATATTCACAACTAGTTGTGTAAACTAACCAGAAGCCATTTCAACAAATTAGAAGCAATGCAAGCTAGACACCACATGAAAGATGCAACCAATATGACTTTGCCAAGTTAAAAGCGTCCCATCATAAATGGTGTTTCAACAAATTAGAAGCAGTGCATGCTATAAATCATATGAAAGATGCAACCAATATCACACTGCATATACTAAAGGTGTCTCGTCATAATTGATTGATGTGGGATACAAAAAAACAATGGTTTTATGTAAGGACATGCTTAATAGACAGATGTACTATGTACCAAAAACAGGAAGGCATGTCACATTAACAGGTATAATGTATAAACTAAGCAGAATATCACATGCAATTTAACCAGATTGGAAGAATTACAATCTATACACCATATGCAACATGCAACCACATATCACGCTGCCAAGTAAGAGCAAGCACCTGCGATGGTGGTGTAGGGGAAATGCGGTCATCAACTACAGAGCTACGTTGACTATCTTCATCTAGCCATGCCGTTTCTTGAGAATCATGTGGGGAGGCTGACACTGCATTCTTTAAAAGAGGATCTTTTGTCACAGTAATCCATGGGCCTGACTATCTCATCATAAGTGATTGATGAGGGATACACAAGAACATTAGTTTGATGTAAGAACATGGTTAATAGACAGATGTAGTAGTATGTACCAAAAACAGGAAGGCATGTCATATTCAAAGGTATAATGTGTAAGCTAAGCAGATGCAATTTAACTAAATTGGAAGCAATACAAGCTAGACACCCGGTTGGAGTGGTGAGCATGATCATCGAGGACCTAAGAGCTTGGTGGGAGGCAGGCTGCTTCGCCACCACTGTGGCTTTTTAGTTGGCTTGCAGGTGATGCATGTCTGTGCTGGGCTTGTCACTGGCTCAGCCAGTGCCCTAACTAGCTATTTGGCTTCTGGTGCTCTCGGGATGGTGGTTCATGTACAAAATATCTTTCCTTATCTTAATAAAGACCGACTTCGGCCTTTCGAATACAAGCTAGACACCATATGCAACATGCAACCACATATGACACCGCGAAGTTAAAGTAAGCACCTGGGATGGTGGTTCATGGCGAGCGAGATCATCAACTTCAGAGCTACGTTTACCGTCTCCATATGCTCACACAACACCATTTGAAGTGTTGAAACGTGTCTAGCCTACCCGCGTACAAAGCTGGAGCGACTTATCTCTTTTCTTTCGTGTTTTTATCAACAGTTTGGCAGAGGCTGAAATACCCATGCATAAAAAAACAATAGTGATAGTATGGGTGAAGTTTGTGCAAAACTAGTTGATAACCCACAAGTATAGGGGATCGTTTGTAGCCTTTTTCGATAAATAAGAGTGTCGAACCCAACGAGGAGCTAAAGGCAGAACAAATATTCCCTCAAGTTCTATCGACCACCGATACAAATCTACGCACACTTAACGTTTGCTTTACCTAGAACAAGTATAAAACTATTTGGTATGTGAAGGGATAAGTTTGCAAGAATAAAACTAGAAGTACTTTGCAAGAATAAAACTACGAGTAAAATGCAAGACAATAAAAGTAGATAGCTTTTGTCAACAACAAAGTCATTTGTCCCTAGGTGATCGATAACTAAACCGGTGATCATTGTTGCAATTTTATATGAGGGAGAGGCATGAGCTAACATACTTTCTCTACTTGGATCATATGCACTTATGATTGGAACTCTAGCAAGCATCCGCAACAACTAAAGATCATTAAGGTCATAAAACCAACCAAAGCATTAAGTATCAAGTCCTCTTTATTCCATACGCAATGACCCCCAAACTCGGGTCTGTGCTTCTGTCACTCACGCCACCCACCATAAGCGAACCATGAACGTATTGCAACACCCTACATCGGGGATCCCTCCGTTTGCAGGACACGGAGGGCGCTGTAAGACAGCACCAAAATAAAATATACGACTCAAACCAATCATGATAATCTATCAACCCATAGGACAAAACGGATCTACTCAAACATCATAGGATAACCACATATCATTGGGAAATAATATATAGTGTTGAGCACCATGTTTAAGTAGAGATTACCGCGGGGAAAAGAGGTGTTACACCGCTGCATAGAGGGGGAGAGAGTTTGTGTTGACGGTAGCAAGATTGTTGATGTAGATCGCCATCACGATCCCTGCCCCGGCGGCGCTCCGGCGCCACCGGGAGAGAGGGGGAGAGAGCCCCCTCCTCCTTCTTCTTCCTTGGCCTCCCCCTATATGGGAGGAGAGTTCCCCCTCTATTCCATGGTTGCCATGGCGGTGGAGGGGCAGGAGCCCCTCCTAGATTAGATCTATCTCTCTGTTCTCTTCTGTTTCGCGTTCCTGTTTTCTGGCCGAAAACCGTTTCTTATATTCCTGGAGATCCATAACTCCAATTGCGCTGAGATTTTAACACAATTTTTTTCCAGATATAAGCTTCTTTGCGCCCGAAGTAGAGCTCCAACCGACGTATGAGGAGGGCACCAGATACCTGGGTGCGCCTTGGCCCTGGTGCGTGCCCTGGTGTATCTTGGGAGCTGTGGGCCCCCGTTTGCATTGATTCCACCTCCCAAAAATCACATATATTCCAAAATAATTCTCCGTAAATTTTTATCGCGTTTGGACTTCGTTTGATATGGATATTCTGTGAAACAAAAAACATGCAACAAATAGGAACTTGCACTAGGCACTGGATCAATATGTTAGTCCAATAAATCATATAAAATGTCGCCAAAATATGTGAAAGTTACGACGGAGACGTATCAGCATCCCCAAGCTTAATTCCTGCTTGTCCTTGACTAGGTAAATGATAAAAAAGATAATTTTTTATGTGAAATGCTACCTAGCATAATTTTGATCATATGTCTAATCATGGCATGAATATTAAGACATAAGCGATTCAAAGCAATAGTCTATAATTTGACATAAAGACATCAATACTCAGGCATCCCAACAAACAATCATGTCTTTCAAAATATCAACGCTAAAGAAAGCTATCCCTACAAAATCATATAGTCTTGTCATGCTTTGTCTTCTTGACACAAAGTATTTATCATGCACAACCCCGATGACAAGCCGAGCAATTGGTTCATAATTTTTAACGCGCTTCCGCTTTTTCAGCCCTCACGCAATACATGAGTGCAAGCCATGGATATAGCACTATGGGTGGAATAGAGTATGATGATAGGGGTAAAAATAGAGAAGACAAAAAAGTAAGAAAGTCTCACATCGACGCGGCTAACCAATGGGCTATGGAGATGCCCATCAATTGATATCAATGCAAGGAGTAGGGATTGCCATGCAACGGATTCACTAAGAGCTATAAGTGTATGAAAGCTCAATACGAAAACTAAGTGGGTGTGCATCTAACTCTATAATGAAAAATTCCCACTAGTATATGAAAGTGACAACATAGGAGACTCTCTATATGAAAAACATGGTGCTACTTTGAAGCACAAGTGTGGTATTTGCATGCCCCTTCTCTCTTTGTCTTTTTTTTCTTTTTCTTTTTTCTATCTTTCTCTCTCTTTGTCCGGATTCTCATCCCGACTTGTGGGGGAATCATAGTCTCCATCATCCTTTCCTCACTGGGACATGTTTTATAATGAATAATGATGATCATCACAATTCTATTTACTTACAACTCAATATTACAACTTGATACCTATAACAAAATATGACTCTATATGAATGCCTCTGGCAGTGTACCAGGATGTGTAATGATCTAGCGTAACATGTATAAAAATGATGAACGGTGGCTGAGCCACAACTACTATGTCAGCTATATGATCATGCAAAGCAATATGACAATGAATGCTCAAGTCATCAAAATGGAAGCGGTGGAAGTTGCATGGCAATATATCTCGAAATGGCTATGGAAAAGCCATAATAGGTAGGTATGGTGGCTGTTTTGAGGAAGATATAATAAGGCTTATGTGTGATAGAGCGTATCATATCACGGGGTTTGGATGCACCGGCGAAGTTTGCACTGACTCTCGAGGTGAGAAAGGGCAATGCACGGTACCGTAGAGGCTAGCAAATTGCGGAAAGGTAAGAGTGCGTATAATCCATGGACTCACATTAGTCATAAAGAACTCATATACTTATTGCAAAAGTTTATTATCCCTCAAAGCAAAGTACTACTACGCATGCCCCTAGGGGGATAGATTGGTAGGAAAAGGCCATCACTCGTCCCCGACCGCCACTCATAAGGAAGACAATGAATAATAAATCATGCTCCAACTTCATAGCATAACGAGAGACTATACGTGCATGCTTCGGGAATCACAAACCTTAACACCAATATTCCTACTAACCACAACCGTTTACTAGTACCTCCCACATATTATCATCTCTATATCGCAAAATTATTGCAAGGAATCAAACATATCATATTCAGTGATATGTAGGATTTTATGACTAACCATGCAAATGACCAATTCCTGTTGACTCTCTAAATAGATAAAAGTGAAGCAAGAGAGTTTAATTATTTCTACAAAAGACCGTGCTCTAATAAATATAAGTGAAGCAAGAGAGCATTCTACAAATAAAGGGTTTCCATGTGAAGAGAAACAGGCAATCCAAACTTCAAATAATATAAGTGAAGCACATGAAGCATTCTATAAAGCCATACTCAAAAGATATAAGTGAAGTGCAATGAGCATTCTATAAATCAACCATGGACTATCTCATAGCAGCATGGTGCATAAAAGAAAAATGAAAACTAAACACAAAAGACGTTCCAAGATTTACACATATCACATGAACAAAACGAAAACGAAAACATATTGACACTTGTTGAAGAAAGATGGGATGCCTTCCAGGGCATCTCCAAGATTAGACACTTGAGTCTCCTTGGATATTTACTTGGGGTGCCTTGGGCATCCCCAAGCTTGAACTCTTGCCTCTCCTCCTTCTCATATCGAGACCTCCTCAATGTTTGATCACTTCATCCACACAAAACTTAACAGAAAACTGGTGAGATCCGTTAGTATAATAAAGCAAATCACTACTTTAAGTACTATTGCAAACCCATTCATATTTTATTTTTGCATTATCCCTGATGTATTATAACTTCTCCATAGCTTATACCACCAATAAAGTCGATAGTTGTTGGGATCTACGGTAGGGTGCGTCGACTGCAAATTAAAATTTTCCTACGCGCAGAACATCCAAGAACATGCTACTGGAGATGGATCACAGATCGTTACCACAAGACATGCAGTGCCGTGCAGCGGAAGTAGAGTTGGGGCAGCACGTCCAGAGTCGTCTCCTCCTTGTCTGATCTCCCTCGAACAGCCGGTCATGGATCCCGCGTGCAAGTTCACTAGAGCAGCGCAGGTGCACCACCTCTAACAGTATCCGCACATGCAGGAGGAACCCCGTGCGGTGGACTGCTAGGTCCGATCACATAGTCGGCAACGAGTGGAGGTGGCTATTCACAACACATGCAAACCCTAGTGACAACGCCGAAGCGATCAACCGAATGAGTGTGCCACACCACCACTTTATATAGGCGTCTGTCGCGGGCTCAACACTTGGGCCTCGCATGGACCCTAAAGCCCAAAATCTGTTCGGCCTGGATCCGAGTCCGAGTAGGATCACTTCTGACTCATGGAGTCGGACCGGGCCTCACATGTTCCTTCCCTTAAGCGCGCGACCCCTTAGGTTCTCGTTCACTTGGTCGCGAGTCAGATCACATCCGACTCAGCTAGTCGGTAGCGGCCTCTAGCAAAGCGTGCCGACTCCAAGTGTCCGATGAAGCTGGTTAGGTGAACCTGTACATCACACTTCTGTTCCCTTTGCCACACGATATATGTTGTCGGGCTCAAGGCGAGTCTGTCATCCTTGTGCCAGCCCGACCTCTTTCTCATTCCAGTGATGCCGACCACAAACTAGATTATCTCATAATCCTAATCGCATGGCCATGCTTATCTTGGTCGGATCACACGAGGGGCCCAAAGTATATCTCTCCTGGTCGGAGGGGCAAATCCCATCTTGGTCGACCATGTCTCGCAGCATGGGTCTGGACAAGCCTGAAACCTACCTTTGTTACTACCCAGTCATGGAGTAGCGTTTGGTTGGCCCAAAGCAGGTCTATCACCATCCCGAGTACATGCGCCAGCTCAGGTCTTAGGACATAGAACATATGTTGTACTAGAGACTCGCAGATGACATATCGCTGCGTCTCATAGTTGGGTCTGTCCGACTCGGGCCTTATCTCAACTCGGATCCGACTACGTCGAATCCGACCAGATCCTTCCGAGTCCATATTATCCAGTTAGCATCCAATGCTCCATGGCTAGTGAGACCAAGCCATCGACCATGTCATATGCTAGTCTAGTCGGCTGTGCGTCCACACAACCCTTTCGACAAGGGACCTTTTAGGACAGTCATCATACAATGCATAGTCCCACAAACAAGTCACGTACTTGTTGATACACATCATTGATAATGTCCAAGGACTATCTTTATTCATAAACACATAGGAAATATCATCATACATGATTGCCTCTAGGGCATATCTCCAACAGTCTCCCACTTGCAGTAGAGTCTATCAAATAGACATCGAATTCCCCTAGCTCTAACGTGCCCCTCATGCTTGGGTTGTGGAAGCGGCTTAGTCAACGGATCTGCAACATTTGCATCCGTGTGAATTTTGCATAACTCAACATCACCATTCTTTACGATCTTTCGTATCAGGTGATATTTCCGATTTATGTGTCTGGTCTTGTGGTGATTCCTCGGCTCCTTGGCTTGTGCGATGGCACCAGAATTATCACAATAAAGGTCCAACGGTTTTACCGAGACTGGGAAAATACCAAGA
The DNA here is from genome assembly GCA_011799875.1 of Thinopyrum elongatum. Taxonomy (NCBI): domain Eukaryota; kingdom Viridiplantae; phylum Streptophyta; class Magnoliopsida; order Poales; family Poaceae; genus Thinopyrum; species Thinopyrum elongatum. The sequence continues at coordinate 258,067,302 of CM022297.1, forward strand.
TAATCCAGAAAGTTCTGGATCCAAACACCTTCCTTTGCAACTTCACAAGCCGCAATGTATTTGGCTTCTCTGGTAGAATCAGCCACCGTATCTTGCTTGGAACTCATCCAGCTCACTGCTCCTCCGTTCATGACGTACACGAATCCGGACTGTGATCGACAATCATCTCTGTCGGTTTGGAAACTAGCGTCAGCGTAACTCCTTACGACGAGCTCTTCCTCACCTCCATAAACTAGGAACATCTCTTTAGTCCTTTTCAGGTACTTCAAAATAGTCTTTACCACTGCCCAGTGACTCTCACCTGGGTTAGCCTGGTATCTGCTTGTTAGGCTTATTGCAAAAGCAACATCAGGCCTTGTACATATCATGGCATACATGATGGATCCGATTGCCGAGGCATACAGAATCCTACTCATCCTGCTTCGCTCATCAGATGTCGAAGGACTCTGAGTCTTGCTTAGCCTTATACCATGTGAGAGGGGCAAGAACCCTTTCTTCGCCTCACTCATGTTGAACTGCTTCAACACTTTATCTATGTATGTGCTCTGGCTTAAGCCGAGCAGCCTCCTCGATCTATCTCTATAGATCTTGATGCCTAAAATGTAAACTGCTTCACCGAGGTCCTTCATTGAAAATTTGCCATTCAATGATTCCTTGACCGAGTTCAGCATCGAAACATCATTTCCAATCAGCAGTATGTCATCCACATACAAGATCAAAAACACTTATCGAGCTCCCACTTAACTACTTGTATAAACAAGCATCCTCTTCTCTTTTGATGAAACCGAGACTAGTGATGACCTCATCAAAATGAATATTCCAGCTCCGAGATGCTTGCCTCAACCCATAAATGGATCTCTTGAGCTTGCATACCTTACTAGCGCTAGTCGGATCGACAGAACCCTCGGGTTGTATCATATACACATCCTCGGTTAAATTTCCGTGAAGGAAAGCCATTTTGACATCCTTCTGCCATATCCCATAATCGAAATATGCAGCTATAGCTAGTACGATCCTCATCGACTTCAGCATCGCTACCGGCGAGTAAGTCTCGTCATAGTCAATTCCTTGAACTTGTCCATAACCTTTAGCGACAAGCCGAGCTTTGTGGATCTGAAAATTTCCATCCACATCGGTTTTCTTCTTAAAGACCCATTTGCAGCCAATGGCCGTTACGCCAGGCGGCGGATCAACCAAGTCCCAGACTTGATTCTCATCCATGGACTTTAACTCAGATCTCATGGCCTCTAGCCATGCCTTGGAATCTGGGCTCACCATCGCTTCCGCATACGTGGCCGGCTCGTCACTTTCTAGCAACAATACATCACGCACTCTACGCAATCTTTCCGACCTTCGTGGTTTCGGTGCCGCTTCCACTACGGGTTCCTTGTCTGACTCCGGTATGATCTCATCATCAGCCGAGCCGTCCCTGAGTGGTCCTTGAATTTCTTTGAGTTGGACCGTTCTCCCACTGGCCTCCCGACTGAGAAACTCTTTCTCAAGGAAAACCCCGTTCCGAGCAACAAACACTTTGTTCTCTTCCCAGTTGTAGAAGCTATATCCCAAGGTTTCCCTCGGATATCCCATGAATATGCATTTATCCGACTTGGGTGTAAACTTGTCTGACATAAGTCGCTTGACAAATGCTTCACAACCCCAAATCTTTAGAAAAGACAAACTGGGACTCTTCCCAGTCCACATCTCATGTGGTGTCTTTTCTATGGATTTTGATGGTACCCTGTTAAGTGTGAAAGCTGCAGTTTCTAGAGCGTATCCCCAGAATGACAAGGGTAAATCCAATTTGCTCATCATTAACCGGACCATGTCCAACAAGGTCCTATTGCTCCGTTCTGACACGTTGTTTCTCTATGGCGTACCCAGAGGTGTGAGCTGAGGTACTATACATCGGCTTTTCAGATGATCATCAAACTCCTGGCTCATGTACTCACCTCCGCGATCTGATCGTAGAAGTTTTATAGTCTTGCTGAGCTGATTCTCAACCTCGTTCTGAAACTCTTCGAACTTTTCAAAAGTTTCCAAGTTGTGCCTCATCAAATAGATATATCCATATCTACTCAAGTCGTCGGCAAAAGTCATGAAGTAATGATAGCCACCTCTGGCAGTTGTGCTCATTGGACCACACACATCACTATGTATAAGTTCCAACAGCTCGGACACCCTCTCACAACTCTTTGCGAAAGGATACTTAGTCATCTTGCCGAGAAAGCATGATTCGCATGTCTCGAACGACCCAAAGTTGGATGAAGTTAGGAGCCCATCATCATGGAGCTTCTTCATGTGTTTTAGACTAATGTGTCCAAGCCGGCAATGCCAGAAGTACATCGGATTTATCTCATTAGGCTTATGCCTCTTGACATTCATGTCATAGACCGGTTCCTGTTCCAGATTCAATATAAAAAGCCCATCAACAATGGGTGCATAGCCGTGGAACATTCCATTCAAATAAAACGAACAACCATTGTCCTTTAAATTGAATTCATAACCCTGACTCATCAAACATGAGGCAGAAATAATGTTCTGACTAAGTGCAGGAGTGTAATAACAATTATTCAATTCCAAAATAAATCCAGAAGGAAGCTGGAGCTGCATCGTGCCGACCTCCAAAGCAGCAACTCTTGCTTTGTTGCCGACCCTGATGTCAATCTCCCCTTGTGCCACACGCCTAGTTATTACCAGCCCCTGCATCGAGTTGAAAATATGAACAACTGATCCGGTATCAAATACCCAAGAGATACTAGGTATGTCAGCAAGGTAAATGTCTATAACATATGCAACAAGTGTACCTTTGCCTGAAGAAGCATTTCCGGCCTTCTTGCCATGCTCTGCAAGCGACTTGCTACAGTTCCTCTTCTAGTGACCGGTCTCCTTGCAATGATAGCAAATGGTCTTCGAGTCAGGTCCCGACTTTGGCTCAGCGGCGGAGGTTACCGTCTCCATGCCCATTGCCTTAGCCTTTTTCTTGGACCAACTCTTCTTGAACTTAGCCGATTTCTGCACCATAAACACTTGATGCGTTCCTTTCTTAATATCCTGCTCTGCCACTTTGACCATCCCATGAAATTCAGTGAGCTTCTTATCCATGCCATGCATATGATAGTTCGAGATGAACGTCCCATAGCTGGGTGGAAGAGAAACCAGAACTGCATCAGTAGCCAGTTCATCCAAGAGCGGGAAGCCCAACCGATCCAAAGCCTGCATGTATCCGATCATCTTGATCACATGCGAGCTCAGTGGATCACCTTCCTTCAGCTTGCAATCCATCAAGGATTGCCAGACGTTGAACCTTTCAGTCCTAGCCTGTGTCTAAAACATGCTCTTGAGACTCTCGATCATATCGTAAGCCTCAACATTTTCGAAATGCTGTTGCAAATCGGGCTCCATACAAGCCAGCATCAGACAGCTGATCTCTGTTGATTCATCAACGAGTTTCTGGTAGGCATTCTTGGTTGTGGCATTAGCATTATCAGTTGGTTCCTCTGGAAGTGGATCCTCTAGAACATGTTCCTTTTTATCATTCTTGAGAACAATTCTCAAATTTCTATACCAGGTGGTAAAGTTTGTTCCATTCAGTTTATCCTTTTCCAGAATTGATTTCAATGCAAAGTTGGGTTGAGTAGGTGGTGCCATTGATCTACAACAGAAAAATATGCAATCACTAAGCAATGTGTTTATGTAGAGTAATTTAAGCTTAACATAAATACTCACACTGAAGTCAGCATCCCTCCGTAAACTCTCAGTGATTCAGGATCCGACTAGCGCATGCGAATAGTGAGCTTTAGCATCACTGCTAGCCAACATACCTATCCGGTAAGCAACTCCTTGCTAATCCTATCTCTATACGACTCCTGTCGGTCGGGTAGGTATCTTATACCCTGGCTCCCAACCTTCTTTGCCACAAGGCCCAAAACCGTTTTGATAGCCTTGTCAAGTTAACCAGATGCAGTGCATGTCCATGTCCAACATGAACCCTTCAGTTCAAGGACACCTAGTAGCACCCCAATTTTATGAGCCCACCACTAGACGTACTTGACGTGCGAAGGTGCAACATCGGGGATGGTAATTTTCTTGATATTAACGAGGGATCTTTCTACCATTTTAACATGCATAGAAATAAAGAAGCATAACAATCACAAATAAACATATATTGTGAAATAGTATGGCTCCTTCATGGATGTTCTTCCAGGTCGGCTCTGACTCCGATGACCATCCAGGAACTCCATCTTGTTTGTCACACCGGGACGCCAAGCCACCATCCTGATCCCTATTATCCAACTACTACAACTAGTAATGAATTTTACATAGAGTCACAAGTCGACACGCAGGTCGTTATACATTATAATGATAGCACTTTGGCTCCCGCCAGCAGACAAACGTGACACGCAGGCCATGTATAAATTATAGACATGCATCACATACACATGAGCCATACTATTCACATCAAACCTGCAAAACAAAGTTACATAGAATCGCATTCTACCGGTTTGAGTGATCGTGTACGAAATACAAGGCGCTACGCACACGGCGGTCCCCGATGGCGGATATCGACCGGTAGGGGTAGGTTGTGTCACGACCTCATCGTTTCCGATCATCAGAAAACATAGCCACATCAATCCCCATGTGCAGTTGATCTCATCAACCGTGCACATAGCTGATCTCATAAACGACAACAGATCTCATCTGCCGCCTCCTCATATCTAATATGCATACGATCCGAATCTAAATCCTATAGTAGAGGCTCTGATACCACTGTTGGGATCTATGGTAGGGTGCGTCGACTGCAAATTAAAATTTTCCTACGCGTAGAACATCCAAGAACATGCTACTGGAGATGGATCACAGATCGTTACCACTAGACGTGCAGTGCCGTGCAGCGGAAGTAGAGTTGGGGCAGCGCATCCAGAGTCGTCTCCTCCTTGTCTGATCTCCCTTGAACAGCTGGTCGTGGATCTCACATGCAAGTTCGCCGGAGCGGCACAGGTGCACCGCCTCTAATGGTATCCGTGCGTGCAGGAGGAACCCCGTGCGGCGAACTGCTAGGTCCGATCACACAGTCGGCGGCGAGTGGAGGTGGCTATTCGCAACACATGCAAACCATAGTGACAACGCCGAAGCGATCAACCGAATGAGTGTGCCGCGCCCCCACTTTATATAGGTGTCCATCGCGGGCTCAACACTTGGGCTTCGCATGGACCCTAAAGCCCAAAATCTGTTCGGCCTGGATCCGAGTTCGAGTAGGATCACTTCTGACTCGTGGAGTCAGACCGGGCCTCACAGGTTCCTTCCCTTAAGCGCGCGACCCCTTAGGTTCTCATTCACTTGGTCGCGAGTCAGATCACATCTGACTCGGCTAGTCGGTAGCGGCCTCTAGCAAAGCGTGCCGACTCCAAGTGTCTGATGAAGCTGGTTAGGTGAACCTGTACATCACACTTCTGTTCCCTTTGCCACAAGATATATGTTGTCGGGCTCAAGGCGAGTTTGTCATCCTTGTGCCAGCCCGGCCTCTTTCTCGTACCAATGATGCCGACCACAAATCGGATTATCTTTTTTTGACTGTACATAGTAGGGCAATGCCCCACTGCAATCTTTTTCTTTATTAAATCAAGGAGATAAAGTACAAAAAAAGGCTTGAGCTAAGCCAGAAATAAAGTAAAAAAACTAAGAAGTAAAACTACAACTAGCACAAGGAAAAAGAAGCAAAGAAAAACAAAAGCAAGAGGTCCAACCAGGCCACTAAAATATTACAACAAGTTGTCCAACTAGGCATTAAAAGCAGAGGCATATTTCTTCTTGATTCTGTGTCTGAGCCATTGGAGTTCAACAAGGTAAATTGCTCTCCATCCCTAAAATGATGGTTGGATGTGATTGAATATTAGGTTGTTCCTGGAAATCCAGATAGCCCAAGCACCAAGTATCATAATTTCCATGAAGAAAGGTACTCTGATTTTATCTTTCATATCTTCCAAAGCTTCCCAGATGGATAGTGGGTTATCTCTATTTGGGCAGATGTAATTCCAGCATCTTACAACAAAGGGACATCCCCAAAACAGATGAAAAACAGTTTCCTCCTGGCTGTAATTCATGAGTGCACAGTTGTATGTTTCCAGATAAAATGTTTTCCTTCTCAGAAGATTTCTAGTGTTCATCCTGTCATGCAATAGCATCCAAAAGAATATTTTGTGCTTTGGCTGGCAGGAACAATTCCAAATCCATTGGAACTGAGGAGGTACAGTTTTTATCCCAAACATTACTGTATAAGCCTTTTCAGCACTGAACTTCTCTGATCCCCAAATATATGACCATGTATCATTGTAATCTGCAAGATTAAGACTTCTTTGCTCATCACACAGCCTCTCCAATTGCAAGAATTGATCATATGCTTGTACTATGAGTGGTAGGTGAAACAGATCTTCCAGGAATTCAGTCTGTAAAGTCTCATAGACAGTGATCTGAGTGTTTTTAGCAAAAGAGAACAAGTGAGGGAAGCATTGGTGAAGACATGGTGTGTGCCATAAGTCATTCCAAAGAAGAGCAGATTTCCCATCTCCCAGATTACATCTTGCCATTGATTTGAATTGATCAACTAACTTGAGGTTTGCTTTCCACCAAAATGACCCTATCATTTGCTGTCCACAGAGATGTCCCTCTGAGTAATATGATTCCCAGATCATGTTAACGCCATGGAATGTATGCCTGTTATAAAATTTGTGAAGATTTTTCAGAAGCAGAGCTTTATTTTGAATGGTAATATCTTTCACACCAAGTCCTCCTTGATTTTTTTGTCTGCACACCACGGTCCACTTTACCATTGCAGGTCTATGATCCTTAGGATCAGGCCCTCTCCAGAGGCAGTGTTTCAGGTATTTTATGATTTGCTTTTTGATAGTTTCAGGCAGGTCCAGACAGCACATCGCAAAAATTGGAAGTGAGGCTAGAATAGACTTAACAAGGAGTCTACCAGCTTGTGTCATAAAATTGGCCAGTCCCAGAAGCTTGTTTGCTATTCTCTTAACCAGGGGCATACACTGCTCAACTGTTGGTTTATAAAGGCCCAAAGGCAGCCCCAGTAAGTGAAAGGAAAAGCCTCTCTTTTGCAATTCAGAGTTCTGATCAGTATTTCAATTTTGTCCTTAGGCACATTAATGGGGATCAAGCTTGATTTAGAATAATTAACTCTGAGACCAGTAGCATCATCAAAAGTGTTCAGGAGAGCTTTAAGAAACAACAGTTTTCTAGCATCAGCTTTCATAAGGATCAAAGTGTCATCAGCATACTGCACCATAGGGAAATCAGGGCAAGAGTTGAACTGAAGAGGTGATGTAAAAAGACCTTGATGCATGGCCTTGTTCATGATGGACTGCAGAAGGTCAGCAGCAATGACAAAAAGCAGAGGGGACAATGAATCACCCTGCCTAACACCTTTTTTACAATAGATTTTTTTCCCTGGCACCCCATTTAATAGGACAGCAGAAGATGCAGTGTTAAATAAGAGACCCATCCACATGATCCATCTATCACCAAAACCTTTTGCTTTGAGAATATCAATGATTGCTTTATACTCAATACAATCAAAGGCTTTTGCAAAGTCCAGTTTCAATACTACCATTTCTTCTTTGGTTTTGTGACATTGGTGAAGGTATTCATAAGCCCAGCCAAGGCAATCATGGATAGCTCTGTCCTTCAGGAAGCCATACTAGTTGATGTGCACAATCTTCAAAATGATCTTTTGCAACATATTAGCCAGGAGTTTGGTAATGATCTTTAAACAAGTATTCAGCAGAGAGATAGGTCTGAAATCATTGGCATTCATAGGACTTGAGTTTTTTTGGTATAAGAGTAATGTAAGAGGAGTTGATGCTTTCTAAGTTGACATTTCCTTCATAGAAATCATGTATGAGCTTTCTGACATCATCCCCAATGATATCCCAACAAGCCTTGAAGAATTCATTGTTAAAACCATCAGGTCCAGGGGATTTGTCTGAGGGCAGATTTTTTACTACCTCATCAATTTCCTCATTAGTGAAACATCTCTCAAGGTCAATAAACATTTGTGGATCAGAGATTGGGCCATACAAGGAGTTCAGATCAAAATGCATGAAAGCATCTTTTGAGCTGCCCAATCTCTTTCTGAAGGATTCCCACAACAGTGTAGCTTTGCTCTCATGATCTGTAAATTCAACCTGATCATCATTTTGCAACATAGCAATGTGATTGTGTCTGTGGTTAATAGTTACTTTTATGTGAAAGAATTTGGTATTCTCATCACCAAACTTAACACCTTTTATCTTTCCTCTTTGTTTCCAATATATCTTCTAGTTCTTGAGCAAATTGAGGAGCTCACCTTTCAACATATTCCTACAATTCCATTCAAAATCACTTAGGCTTCTGAATTCGTCTAGCAGATCAAAGAGAAAAATAGCCTCATTCAGATTGACAATTTTTCTTTTCAGACATGAAAGGTTTCTAGCCCAGTTTTTTAATGCCCTTCTGAGGTTTTTGAACTTGGCATTAATACTTTTGGCAGAATCTAAATGTCCAACAGGGATATTCCAAGCATTTGCAACCACTTCTTTAAAATCACTATGCTGCATCCAGTAATTCTCAAATATGAAAAAATTAGACTAAGGGATGAGAGTACCAATTTTCACAACACAAGGAATATGATCAGAAGTGGGCCTAGCAAGAGGCAAAGCCAAGGTATCAGGAAAACTAGTCATCCAGGCTGCAGAGGTAAATAACCAATCAAGCTTTTCCAGAAGTGGATTATCTTGCATCTTGCTCCAACTATACTTTCTTCCTTTCAAGGGAAGTTCTAGCAGCCCTAACTTGCTGATAGCTTCATTAAACAATAACATCTCATTGACATCTCCCCCAGGTTTGTTTCTGTCAGAAGGATCTCTGATAAAATTAAAATCCCCCATAATGATCCACTCTATATCATTGGGCATGTGAAGATTTTTGAACCAGTCAATGAAAATAGCTTTTTCACTATGATTACAGGGCCCATATATGTTTGTGAGAATCCAAGTTTTGAGAGACATCTTGCATGTGAATTGGATGGAAACTGAGTAACTGTTTTTGAAAAGAGTCTCTCCATCAAATAAAGCCCCATTCCAAGCAATCAACAAACCACCAAAAGCTCCCTGAGATGGGAGGTAGTCAAATTTATTGAATCTAGGTGGGCAGAAGTTTCTTAAGTAAGGAAGATCAAAATGTTCCCTTTTAGTCTCATGCAGGTAAAGAAAAGAACTAGAGCTCTCCTCAATCTTTTGGTGAACAGCCAGCCATTTATTCTCATAGTTTATGCCCCTAATGTTCCAATTGAGGATATTCCAATTTCTGTTGTTATTCATATGGGAAACTTCTTTGAAAGTTATAATCAGATAAGCACCAACTGTTATCACATTGCAGCCTACTGTCAACCTGATGATCATTGAGTGAGTAGCTCAGATAGTACCAACATTTAGCATATTGAAACCAATATCCAAACATATGAGCATAAGGTAGCCATTTCATACAGAGGTCTCTTACATCATGATACCAACTATTATTACAGAAGCAAAGTCTTTGCAAAATATATCTAGAGCAGGTCCCAACATCCACTAGACCCCTCTTAGCCTGGATTTGCTTGGGATGATTAATCATTTTTGCACCATTGGAGCTATCTCTTCATCCTTGTCCATGGGCGCCATGTCCAAGGCCTCCTGTGACTTTTTCTTTTGCTTTTTGCACAGCTGCATCTCCAGCTCATCCTCAGCAACCTTGCAAAAGGTTTTAGTGATATTTTTGACTATTCCTTTTGATATGATAGGAGGAGTAGCATTACATGGTAAACAGGAAGAAGTATTGCAAGAACTCCTTTTATAACCCTCATTCACTTTGCTGATTCTATCACTCCTTCTTACCTCTGATTCTACTAGAGGTGTCTTGCCTCCCCTTCTCTTTTTAGCATTGTCATTGCCAAAAGGAAGTAAGAGAGCTTGCTCCTGGTTTAGTTTCTTCAGCTCCTCAAAGCTTGAGTTCCCTGCTGTTTGAGCTTGACAGACTGGGGGCTACTCAACCTGACATTTACCAGGAATATGAAAAGTGATTGACTCTTCAGTCATACCAGGTGCAGTCAAAAGTTCCCAAAGAATCGATTTGAGCATATGAACGGTCCAGTGAAATTTTTCAGGAGTCATAAGCAGATGCATAATGAAATTGAACCAACTTACTGGGATCTTGACAGTAAGTGTATCAGAGGCCTCATCTGGTTTTGTTGCAAAGTGTTTCTTCCATAAGAGTAATCCTTCCTGAGAGATCACTGTATCAGAGGAGGAACTAGACATAAGTTGTAATTTCTTGAGAACCAGCAATGAAGCTCCCTTGGCAGAGTTCTTAAAATGCATATCTAGCAATTCAGTCCACGCAAGGTGGTTGGTTTTGATACGTTTACCTGTTGTTTCCTTCATTTTTGGCAAACCCAGTTGAACTGAATCTTGGGCTATAGTGCCATCCTTCAAGTGTGCATGATCTTGGTCAGATACCTCCACTCTCTCAGAGATAGTGTTAGAGAATTTCCTACTCTGTTCCACCTCCAGCTCAGCAGTATGAGACTCTGACAACATGGTATCTTCAGTTAAAGGTAAGGGAACTGAAGCAGGGACATGCAGCAAGGAAACATTCTGATCCGCAGCTGCAACATTTTGCTCATGGATTGCAACATTGGGACTGACATGCTCATCATTGTTCACCACAGGATGTTCCACAACTTCATCTTCGGCATATGCACTTATGAGGCTTTGAAGCCCAATTCCCAGCATTTGAAGTGGCATTTCCAGGTGCAGAGTTTGGTTGACCTCCTCAACAAGTGCCAACAACCAAGGGGATTGATATTAGAGGAGTCGCCCTCAGATATAGTGACAGTAGTAGTGCTGCTATTTCCATTTTGCATGGGCATGTCCTCAAGCACATCTTGGACTACCTCTTCCTCCTGTTGATGAATTTCTTGCTCCTCTAAGTGATTGGCTAGCTGTTGGAAAGCCCAGTGCTCATCTTGTTCCCATTCATCCTCATCCATCTCATCCTCATCATTGTTTTGCAGCTCATTATTCACCTGGCCATTAAATGGCTGGACAGGCAGAGGGTGTGGATCTTCTCCTGGTGGTGGAATTGGATCTTCATCTGTTGGCCCACCTCTAAGGAGCTCCTGATGAATGATCTCCACCAGACTAGACCAACCATCCTCTTCAAAGGTTTCACCTTCAGACCATCTAATGCTGCGAGGAATGTGAATCAAATCTGTCACTCTGACCTTAGCAAGAATTCGTCCCTTTTCCCTCAGGTCATTTTCCCAGGCAATCAATTTCCCCCATTTACTGAAAGCAGTGGCAAGATCATCTGTGGTTCGATAGTCCAGAGGAACTCCTAGAATCATAATCCAACACAATCTATTAAAGTAAATTATGCGCCAGTTTCTGCCTTCGTTGTGCTTAACAAAGGTGATGTTAATATCTCCATAAACATGTGGGCTATTGCTAACCAATCTATCTCTATCTCGCACATGCTGAAATTGCACAAAAGCCTCTCCAATAGGACATCTCTGAACTGATCTAACGCCCACATGCATGACCTCTTCAAGAAATTCCTCTAAAACCGCTCTGACATTGGGGAATAGTACCTGGACTGGGAGCGGATGGATGGTCGCCACTTCAAAATCTTCATGGCGCGGACTGTGCCTCGGAACCACAGCGTGAGAAACTCCATTTCTTCCTTCCACTGGAATCACCTCAAATCCATGAGGCAGAAAAGGAGCTGGGTCAAAAGGGATGTTGGCCATGCTAGCTTGTGAAGGGAGCAGACGGGGATTGCACTCGTCGGAGACAGCGAGGTGGGAAGAGCTCGAGGTTTGAACAGTGACTGCAGCAGAGGAAGGTGGAGCAGAATGCGAGGAGACGGGCACTCATTTTGGTTGGAAATTCGGAAAAAGCCCCGAGACTAGCTCCCCAAAAGAGGAAGCTTGCTTGATTTCAGGTGCAGGTCCATGGGCTCTAAACCATCCCTTGACCACTCCGTCTGCCCAAGCACATTCTGGAGGCCCAACAAAAGTGTCATACGTGATATGTGGTAAAAGCCCAGTAAGGTGAGGTTGGGTGTAGAACTTGGCCTTGTGGCCCAACATGCCACATGCAAAGCACATTAATCGGGGCAGCTCATTGTCACGTCGATCATCATGCACTGAATTAGCTGTAACTATTGCAGAGAGATTAGGGGGCTCATTAAGAGTGTCATTAGCGTGAGCATTCATTTGCATTGAATGATGTTCAGGCACTGATGGCTCAGGGGCGGACAGCCGTTGGAAGACAGATACCGGCTGCCGCGTCGGAGTTGCCATCCGGCGAGCACCGCCGGTGACCACCCGACCATTTCGGCCAACAAGTGACCACTCCTCATCCTCTTCCCGATAAAATTTGATCTCCTCTTGAAGCCATCGAGGGCCACTATTACCCCAGAGATTAAAAACCACTTCAAAATCTTTCTCAGCAATTCTACCCGCATTGTAAACCTCAAATTCCATAGACTTTGAAGCAACAGAGAATTGAAACGACTGATCTTTCAAGTGACGAACACGAAAACCTTGTGGATAACCACCAAAACAAGCATGTAAGGCCACACTAACCATATGGATGTCAAGACGGAAGGTGGCACGATAGAAAGAGACCACCAAGGTGAACTCCTTTTGCTGGAATCCCGGTGAGAAGACCACCGGGTGTCCAAACTTTCTTCTCATCTCCGCTTGAAAAGCCTTGCCACGAAGGAAGTTGAGCACGGGTGGGGCCATGACTGGCCAAAAGATTTGGTGGCGACCGTGGCCGGAGTAATCACCGGTTGGAGAGGTGGCCGCCGGGACCGGAGCGGCCACCGGCACAAAATCGCCTAGGGAGTCGCCTAGGGAGTCGCCAGAAAAGTATTCTTCCACAACCGAATTGGAGGCTCCCAACGAACCCAAACCGGATTATCTTATAATCCTAATCGCATGGCCATGCTTATCTTGGCCGGATCACACGAGGGGCCCAGAGTATATCTCTCCCGATCGGAGGGGCAAATCCCATCTTGCTCGACCATGACTTGCAGCATGGGTCTGGACAAGCCCGAAACCTACCTTTGTAACTACCCAGTCACGGAGTAGCGTTTGGTTGGCCCAAAGCAAGTCTATCACCATCCCGAGTACATGCGCCAGCTCAAGTCTTAGGACATAGAACATATGTTGTACTAGAGACTCACAGATGACATATCGCTGCGTCTCATAGTTGGGTCTGTCCGAATCGGACCTTATCTCAACTCGGATCCGACTACGTCGAATCCGACCAGATCCTTCCTTGTCCATATTATCCGGTTAGCATCCAATGCTCCATGGCTAGTGAGACCAAGCCATCGACCGTGTCATATGCTAGTCTAGTCGGCTGCGCGTCCACACAACCCTTTCGACTAGGGACCTTTTAGGACAATCATCATACAATGCATAGTCCCACAAACAAGTCACGTACTTGTTGATACACATCATTGATAATGTCCAAGGACTATCTTTATTCATAAACACATAGGAAATATCATCATACATGATTGCCTCTAGGGCATATCTCCAACAATAGTTTCATCAAAACAAGCAAAACAATGCATCAAAAACAGAATTTATCTTAAACAGGACAGCCCATAGTAATCTGAACTTTAACCATACTTCTGGTAATTCAAAAATTCTACAAAATTAGGAAAAAATAGAAACTTTGTATAGAAATACTGTGCAAAAAGTTTCAGAAACTTTTGACGTTCTAGTAAAAAAATGTAAAATCACGCACTACAGCTGAGGGAGTCATGGACTAAGGGGTCCTCGGGGCGACGGCCCATTGTACATGGGCCGGACTGGTGGGGCCGTGTGGTGACCGGAGACCTGTGAAGCTGTGGTGTGCCCTCCAAGTTAAGGGTGGACGAGATCCTTTTCTCTCTTGTTGTAATCTATCTTTGGTAACCCTAACCCTATCGGTGTCTATATAAACTAAGGGTTGTAGTCATTAGGGTTAGAGCTATATTCATCACCTCATAGCCTAGGGTTTAGCTCATGCTGATCTCGAGGTAGATCTACTCTGTAAACTCCATCATATATTCAATACAACAAGCAGCACGTAGGGTTTTACCTCTTCGAGAGGGCCCGAACCTGGGTAAACAATGTGTTCATCGTCCCTGTTATCCATTGATCCTAGATCCACAGCTCGGGACCCCCTACCCCGAGGTCTACCGGTTTTGACACCGACAATAGCCAAAGTTTCTGTTTTTGCACCGCACATACCAACAAGCAATCTAATCATCCTAAAGGCAAATCTTGGCACATTATTTTTATAATTCAATGGATTTGTACAAGGGGATAATTATTTTTGTTGAAAAGTTTCTGTAATCGAGATTCACAAAGTTTCCATGGGCATGAACGAAGTTCAAGGCTAGCTTCCACTTCCACGGTGCCTGTCTTTCTCACTTTCACTTTTCTTTTTTTGTGAAAGTTTTAAGTTCCCTTCTATATTTTTTGTTTTTAAACTTTATAGAAGCACTCAACAGAATAAAATGACTCTCTAAAACTTCCGGGTTATCTCCCTGGCAGTGCTTTCTTTTAAGCCATTAAGCTAGGCATAAAGTGCTCAACTAATGGATCCACCCGGATCCCAAGGTATATCAAAGCCAATTTTAATTAACAATGATTTGGCATTTAGTAGTGAGCACAAAGAAACATATATCATGCAATGACGAAGTCTAACTCTCTTCCTATGCATCGGCATGTCATAAAAGAACAATTCATGCACATCAAGTAAAAACCAATACATAGCATAAGAAGTTTCTTGCAATTTTACCATGCTGGAAACATAGAGAGGTGGAGATATAGTTCCTCTCTCATAATAATTGCAAGTAGGAGCAGCGAGCACATGCATATTATATTCATCAAAATTATCATGTGCAATGGTAAAAGTGTCGTGGGAAAACACGGCCACCTATGGGGCCATCGGCCCCTTGTGGTTCGGCAAGGGGGAAGGACGCATTGCACAAAGAGCGGAGGGCACGGAGCAGCGTGACAGCGATCACACGGGCAGTTTTTACCCAGGTTCGGGCTGCCGTGAGGCGTAAAACCCTACTCCTACTTTGGTGGATTGATAAGAGGACCGTGGTGGCGACGCATCGCCCTAGCCCGGCAAGGTTGCTTCGGGGCGAGAGCAGCTACGCGCGTCTGAGTGTACAAGGGTCCGAATCCTTTCTAAGGTTGCCATGGCCCTCCTTTTATAGATCAAGGGGTCACCACAATGGCAAATCAGTCATTGCATACTGATTAGATAGCAAACAGTGCTATCATACCTAACTCTACAGATAGAACAAAGCGCATTAAATGCGCCGCTTAGTGTCACATCCAAGCGTAGCCCGGCAAGCCTTGCTGTGCCGTTCGGCCACCTTCTCGCCTGCCTGCGTGACACGTCCCTAGACGGGTGTCATTTGGAGGTGATTTCCTCTGGAAGTGGCTGCCACGTGCCAAATAACGGCCACTTAGCCACTTGGGGGCTCGACACCGCATCGATCGATGACTTGCATTGCTGTGAGGTGGAGCGGTGGAGCCTTGGCGGGGTAATCTGCCCTCAGCGTCCCCGGCAAGCCTGCGGGGGCAATCTTAAGACTTGTCTTCGCGGCAACCTCGTCCCCACCAGGCTCGCCTGCCCGGCAAGGGAGGTTTTTCCTTAGTGGTATCTTGCTCCTTTGGTTGGTCTTGGTCTTCTTGATCCGCCCTTTGATTTCTCAAAGAGCTGATCTCTTCTGCTTGGTCTGGTCTTGAATGCTGCAACCTTGTTCCTGAGCCTGTGTACAGTCTAGACAACACACCTGGGTTTTTTTGCACCGACAGGAGCCCCCGGTCCTGGCCTGAACACGCTGCCGAGCGTCGTCGGGGTAGGCCCTGTCCAGTACACATGCGGGGAGGCTGCAGTAGCTCACCCTTTGAGATCTTCTTTGCTTCTTCATGAATCTGAGCTTGAGTCAGTTTCTGGTTTTCCAGTGTGTCGCGTAATGCCAATTGTATTGGGGCCATCCCTGTAATGGCCTCTGAATGACTTTAACGCACGGGTGAGTAACTGCCAATTCACTCTTCCCACCACGTTCTTATCCCTTGCCATGTATGTTGCATGCATTGAGTGGGGTAGGTAATGGAGGCGCGTGGTGCGGGAGAGAGCGTCATGGCAGGGGCCCGGTCTTCTTGGGTTGGTGGAGAGGGACGGCGGTTACCCGCCGAGGGATCAGCCCCCAGCCTCAGCCCGCCTATAAAAGAGGGGGTGAGGGGGAGCGGAAGTGCTCATCCACGCACCCTTCTTCTTCACTTCCTTGCTTCCTTCTCTGTTATGTTGAGGTGGAGAGACTGGGGCTAGGCCCTGGGCTCTAGCTTAGGGTTGATAATGCCGAACGCTTGTGTAGACGCCTGGGGAGTGAGTCTGGTCCGGGGACCGAAGGGGATGCAGTGGTCGAGGATGTGGGTGTCGAGTCGCCCGCAGTGTGGGAGGTGTCGCGCTTCTCCAAAATGGTGAAACGCTCGTCTCCCTCACACGAGCCGGCTGTCCGGTGAGGAACGCCAGCCTTCGCTGCGGGTCACTGAGGCTCGTTGCCCTGACGACGGGGCCCTTGGGGGTTCCGGTGCCTGTCTGGGGTGCAGCACTCGGGATCCACGGTAATCCCAGTGCTATTCCTTCCGGCAGAGTCGGGGCGAACGCTGAAGACGGTGGCACCTTCCTGCCCTCCAAGGTGGGAAGTGTCGCCTACTGTTTCTCTGGGGGAGATGATGGCCCAAGGGGCTGGCATCCTCCCGGGGTGGTGGTGATGAAGAAAGAACGAGGGAAGATGGAGAAGGCGGGTGGCAGGCCGTCAGATCAGAGTACGATGGCACCGACGCCTTCGTCTCGTATTGCCGGCCCGCTGCCTCATCTTTCCGCTCTTCCCCTCCCTCCCCGGCACCATCATCACGGACCTCTTTAGGATGGTTGCCGGGGAGGGGGTCGCTCTCTTGGTGCCTTCGCCTCCTCCAGCAGTCTTCCAGCTGAGCTCTGGCAGTTTTCCCCTGCTGGTGCTTGCGCTGGGGCTTCTTGCTGGTCCTGGAGGTGGTGACCAGGGCACCACCGAGCTACTCCTTCCGCCCCTCTCCTTCGCAGCCTCACCACTCTCGATCTTGTCAGGCTGCGTCCGGCAAGCCCTGACGGGATCGGGCTGGGCTTCCGCCCAGGCACTCCTTTTGCCCTCTTCTCTTCCCACCATAGTGCCTATGAGGAGAGGGACAAGAAAGGGATTACAGGGCACTTATCTTTTTTCAGTTTAAAATGTGTGGGCATCGGCCAAACTTTAGTCTAAATAATGTAAACTTCTTTATCCATGTTTGTGTTTTGTAAGATCTGTACTTGCTTATCAGCATATTAATGAAAAAGACAAGCTTTGCCGGGCACTTGTGCATGTACCATATCCATGCAAAGGTGAAATGCCTCTACACATCTAAGTAAACAAGTTTCCCCGGCGAGCTATCCTGTCGGTGCCCTCAGTTTGTTGCCGCGGGGCTAGGCCTGCTGGGCACAAAACCGTAAAAAGGGACCAGCCCCCGCCGAACCTTTTCCGTCAAAGGCCACTGCGACCACCCCGACCGAACCAGCGTTCGGGTCAAAGGGTAGGAGCACCTATGTTTCGAAGGTGGCGGGGTTTTCATATGCACAAGTTTTCAAATTACAGAACATGTATGGATAAGAAGGAACTTATCTGTTTGGTCTGCCGGGGATCGTCACGTAGGCTTGTCTTCCTTTCTTCTCTTCGGGATCAAGTCCTCGGCAAGAACCCTGCAACTTAGTGCAGATAAAAACAATGCCACATGCAACCTCATCTACATGATCATGCTATGCTCATGATATGCTTATGCATGCATGCAAGTTTCAGGGGCCCCCCAGCGCTTCTTTTATTTCTCTGTTGCTCAGGGTCTACGCCTGGCTTTGTACAAAGGGTTACATGCAACTTCGGCAAAGCTTGTACAAAAGGGTGGCTGCCGGGCGGGGCCCGACAACCACGCCTTACGGGTAGAACTTACGGAGATGCTCAATGTTCCATGAGTTTTGCAATTGAATGCCATCTCCGGTCTCCAGACGGACTGCGCCAGGTCTGGTGACTCGTACTACTCGGTAAGGGCCTTCCCACTTCGGCGTCAACTTGTTTGCACCCTTGGCGGACTGAACACGCCTAAGGACAAGGTCGCCTTCCTCAAAACTCCGGGCATGAACACTGCGGCTGTGATAGTGACGCAGGGCTTGCTGGTAGCGTGCAACACTCGTAGTAGCCCGGAGACGGTTCTCCTCAAGTAGCACAGCTTCGTCACGCCGGTGCTGTTCCTGCGCTACTTCATCGTAGGCAAGCACTGGAGGAGACCCGAATATGAGTTCCGTGGGGATAACTGCTTCTGCCCCATAGACTAGGGAGAAGGGAGTCTGCCCGGTAGCTTGATTTGGTGTCGTACTGACGGACCAAAGAACCACCAGCAGCTCGTCGATCCATCGCCTGCCGCACTTCTGTAGCCTATCAAAAGTTCTTGTCTTGAGACCTCGCAGCACTTCAGCGTTCGCCCTCTCAGCTTGCCTGTTGCTTCTGGGATGGACCACAGAGGCAAATGAGACCTTGCTTCCGAGGGCATGAACGTATTGCATGAAGGTGCAGCTTGTGAATTGGGTGCCATTGTCGGTGATGATTCGGGCATGTACCCCGAAGCGGCACACCAATCCTTTCAAGAACTTGATAGCTGATTGCGTGGTCACCTTTCTCACGGGCTCTACTTTCGGCCACTTTGTAAACTTGTCGATTGCGACGAACAAGAATTCAAAGCCCCCGGTAGCACGGGGGAAGGGGCCCAAGATGTCGAGCCCCCAAACTGAAAATGGCCATGACAAAAGGGATTGTTTGGAGAGCTTGAGCAGGCTGATGGATATTCTTGGAGTGGAACTGGCAGGCTTCACACTTGGTGACTAGCTCAATTGCATCTTGGAGGGCTGTGGGCCAGTAGAAGACTTGCCGGAAAGATTTCCCAACCAAGGCCCTTGATCTGATGTGGGAGCCACACATACCCTTGTGTATCTCTGCCAGCAGTTCCTTTCCTTCTTCCCGGTAGATGCACTTCAATTTCACACTGTTGGGCCTTCTTCTGTATAGCGTGTCATCAACAAACTGATACATACTGGCCCTCCGGGCTAATCTTTCAGCTTCTTGTTCTTCGGGAAGTTCTCCTATTTGGAGGAAATGAACAATGTGCCGCGCCCAAGTTGGAGCCTGGGGCTCGACAACAAGGACTAGCGGCACCTCCTCGTCGATGGGAGCGCATGCCTCGACCGCAAAGACTAGTAGTTCGGTGGGAGGGTGCAGCTCACTGATCGAAGGGGATTTGTTCCCGCCGAACTCTCTGCCGGGGGCTTCGGGAAGCTCTGCCGGGAGAGGCTTGCCGGAGTTCAGTTTCCTCCTCTTGCTGGCCATTGCTGCTGGGGATATGGAGGGTTGAGTCAGATGGAGAACAAAAGTCCGTGGTTCCACAGGGAGTTTTTGTGCAGCGCACTTTGACAGATGATCAGCAATGTTGTTTTCCGCACGTCGTACGTGCTCTGTTTGTAATCCGTCAAAGCGCTCCTCCAACTTTCTCACTTCCTTGACGTATGCCTCCATCAATGGGCTTTGATAATCCTTGTTGACTTGTCTCACCACAAGTTGTGAGTCTCCACGGATGATTAGCTTCTTGATTCCCAGTTCTATTGCAATCCTGAGCCCGGCAAGGAGCCCTTCATACTCTGCAGTATTGTTGGTAGCCTTCTCCCATGAGAAATGCATTTGAACGACGTACTTAAGGTGCTCCCCAATGGGAGCAATGAGAAGCACGCCAGCTCCTGCACCTTGTAGGGAGAAGGCACCATCAAAATACATAATCCATTCTTGGGGCGCTTCCTTGCCGGGGATGACTGTCTCCAGTACTTCTTCACTAGGGGTTGGCGTCCACTCCGCAATGAACTCTGCTAATGCTCTTCTCTGAATAGTTGACGTGCTTTCAAACTTGAAACCAAAGCTGGATAACTCCAAAGCCCATTCCACGATCCTGCCAGTGGCCTTGGGGTTTCGGAGTATGCGTTGCAAGGGGAAGCAGGTGACAACCGTGATCTCGTGGGCTTGGAAGTAGTGGTGCAGTTTCCTTGAGGCCATGATGAGGCCAAAAATCAACTTTTGCACACCAGAGTACCTTGACCTAGCCCCCTGCAGCAGGGAGTTGATGAAGTACACTGGGCGCTGCACCACCTTCTTCCTTGTCGTGATCTTGGAATTGTCGCCGCTGCCTTGCTCTTCCTTGTCTTGAACTACATCTAACCTTGCCGGGACGGGTTCACTTTCCTCCCCAGAGGGGATGGCGGTAGCGGCTAATGCTTCATCTACCTCCCGCTGTGCCACCAGTGCTGCGCTAACCACTTGATTGGTCGCTGCTAAATATAGCAGCAACGGCTCTTGTGGTTTAGGAGCGACTAAGGTGGGAACAGAGGAGAGGTAGTTCTTCAAATCTTGTAGCGCAGCGTCTGCCTCCGGGGTCCACTCCATGGGCCCTGCCTTCTTCAAGGTTTTGAAGAATGACAAGGCGCGTTCGGCGGACATGGAAATGAACCTGCTCAGCGCGGCAACACATCCAGTCAAACGCCTCACGTCTTTAACTGTCTTGGGTGCTTGAATCTGCTCGATAGCCTTGATCTTATCGGGGTTGGCTTCTATCCCCCGGTGGGACACAAAGAAGCCAAGTAGCTTACCGGAAGGAATGCCAAACACACACTTCTTCGGGCTCAGCTTCAAGTTGATCCTGCGCAGATTCGCAAAGGTTTCTTCCAAATCCTGAATGAGAGTCACTCTGTCCTTGGTTTTGACCACTATATCATCCATATAAGCTTCAATATTTCTGTGCAGCTGGGACTCAAAGCCAATCTGTACTGCTCTTGCAAAAGTGGATCCAGCACTCTTCAACTCGAAGGGCATCCGTACAAAATAGTACATGGCACATGGGGTTATGAACGCGGTCTTCTCTTCATCTTCCTTGGACATGAAGATCTGGTGGTATCCAGAGTAGGCATCCAGGAAGGAAAGCAGGTCACACCCGGAGGTGGAATCCACAATCTGGTCGATGCACGGCAAGGGGAATGGGTCCTTCGGGCATGCTTTGTTTAGATCTGTGAAATATATGCAAAGCCTCCATTTCCCATTCGCCTTGCGCACTACCACTAGGTTTGCTAACCATGTTGGATGCAACACTCCTCTGACCAGACCAGCTGCCTGAAGTTTCTTGATATCCTCGGCAATAAACTGCTGCCGCTCCAAAGCTTGCTTCCAGACCTTCTGCTTGACGGGCCGGGCATGTGGGTAGACATCAAGGTGGTGCTCGATTACCTCCCTTGGAACACCGGGGATGTCAGATGGTTGCCAAGCAAACACATCGACATTTGCCCGCAGGAAGGCAACGAGCGCGCTTTCCTATTTGTCGTCGAGGGTGGCACTGATGGTAAACGTACCATCGGTGCCAGCCAGCCCTGCCGGGACCTTCTTCACAGCGGGTGCAGCAGCCTTGGATCTCTTGCTATTAAAACTCTCCGGCAAGTCATCAACAGGCGTAGCGCACTCCGAAGAGGTACGCTTCCCTGATTCCTTGCTGGCATCCTTGCTAGCTTTCTTCTTTTTCTTGCTTTCCTTGGTGGGAGCAGCAGCTTCCGTGGCCTCTCCAGCGACTGCTTCCCGGTACATCTTGTCCACGCATATGATTGCGTCTTTCTTGTCTGATGGAATGGAAATGACGCCCATCGGCCCTGGCATCTTCAAAGTGTTGTAGGCATAGTGGGATGCTGCCATGAATTTGGCCAGGGCTAGGCAAACAAGGATTCCATTGTACGGCATGGGGAGGTCAACCACATCAAACACGATCTTCTTAGTCCGGTAATTTAACTCCCCCCCCCCCCCCCCCGAATGTTACCGGCAATGTGATCTTCCCCTTAGGACGACTCTTGCCGGGGTTGATCCCTTGGAACGTACCAGTAACCTTGAGCTCTTCATCTGCTATCTGGAGTTTGCTGAGGATGTTCGGAGAAATTAGATTCAACCCGGCCTCGCCGTCAACCAACATCTTTATGACCTTGAGGTTGCCGATTGTTGGTGAAACCAACAACGGCAAACACCCTACCGCGGTAGTGCGGTCAGGGTGATCCTCCTCATCAAAGATGATGGGCGTGCGGGACCACTTGAGCGGCTTTCGAGAATCTGCCGCTGGCTCCACGGCATTGACCTCACGCGCCCCCTTTTTAAGTTGGCGGTGAAAAGAGTGCAAAGATGCACCCCCGTCAACGCATAGGGCGTCTGTGGCTTTCTGGAACTCCTGCTCGCTGGTTTCCTCTTCATCTCCTTCATCACTTTTGTCCTTGCAATCCTTCTTCTCACGACCTTTGGCGGGTTTCCCTTGATACTGAGGAGCCTTCCAGGGTGATCTGTTCTGCCACCTCGGCCCTTCCCGCCAGTGCCATCTTGGTCTTTCTCCTTATCACGCTTCTCGTACTCAGCCCTCTGCTTCTTGACGAGTTGCTCAACCTGATGACACTCCTGAAGATCGTGGCCCTTGGTTTGATGGATCTTGCAGTACGGCCCATCACCCTTCCCAGCCTTCTCGGCAGTCGCGGCTTCCTGACAATCAGTGCACGTGGCAACTTCCTTGCCGGGAACCTCGGTCTTGTCCTTCTTGCCGGTAATAGGCGCACTCGATCTTTCAACGGTCATCACTGCTTTATCCTTGCGCTTCTTGTTCTTCTTCTTCTGGTTGGTGGCGTCGTCGTCGTCCTCTGAGTCAATGTCGACGCCATCTTCTTCACCGGGGAGTCATCTCCCCTATTCTACTTGGGCACACTTATCCACCATAGTGTATAGCTCATTCACAGTCTTGGGCAACCGAACGTTCATTTTAGAACGTATCCGGCGGTTGCGCATGTTGGACTGGAACGCGGCTTATCACAGCTGCCGGGTGGATGTCTGGAATGTTCCTGTGCACCCGACTAAACCTCTGCATGTACTTCCGCAGACTCTCTCCTTCCTTCTGCGGGAGTAGTTGCAAGTCGCTGGGCCGCCCTGGTTCTTGATGGCCGCTCGTGAAGGCGCCAACAAACTCATGGCACAGGTCAGCCCAGGTCGAGATGGAACTCTCTGGCAAGTGCATCAGCCAAGATCTCACATTTGGCTTGAGTGCCAAAGGGAAGTAGTTGGCAAATACCTTCTCATCTCTTCCCCCGGCAGCTTGAACAACGATGGTGTAGATGCCCAAGAACTCTACCGGGTTCAACCTTCCATCGTACTTCTCTGGTATTTCTGGCTTGAACGTGCGAGAAGATGGCCAACGGACTAGCCGTAGCTCGCGAGTGAAGGCGGAGCACCCAACCTCGAAAGGTAGGTACCCACCTTCACCGGGCGTGGGCTCGTCGACGTTAGGGCCATTGCGCCTATCAGACTGGCGTTGGGTTTCGCGGCGTCGTTCGATGGTGACGCGCGCGTCTTCCCTCCGCCTGTCTTCCAGTACTCGCCGCTAGTCTCGTCGTGCTCAAGGATCGGATGAAGCCATCGATACGTCATCAGGTTCTTGGTCACGTGGCTCTAGCTGCGGCCCTGCGCTGGCTGCCGCGGAGGGGATTGGACCGTGGGCGTGGCCCCTTCGGTACGGCCAGCGGCTCGGGCCGTTGTCGCCGCCTGCGGAGGCCATGACGGGCCCGCTCGCTATGATCCTCCCGCCTTGGCGAAACCAATCAGGCTCTGAATGGTGGCTCTCCACTCATCCATTTGATCGGCCACCGGTGAAAATATCAACAGGAGTTGGGCCCATGCCATGGCCTCCGAAGCAGTGCTTGGCATAGACGACGACGTAGACTGCAATGTCCCCTGGCTTCTGACGGTGCCGGTAGTGGCAGCGTCGTGCTCTCGTCGCCGTGAGCTAGTCGCCAGGGTGGCGTGGAGACGAGGTGGATGTGCTTGGGGATCGGCGGCTCCGTTCAGCGCATCGGCTTGGCCAGCCCGTCCCGGGGGTGGCGCTTGCCTTGCGGCCGCACCCGCGGCGGGGACGGCCGGAGGGTTGCGGTTCGCCTCAGGGCGAGCGCCACCACTGTGGCTGCATCCTTCGGTGGGGTGGAGAGGCGCGGACAGGATGATCTCTCCTCCCACACCTTGTGGAGTGTTGCCGCTGGGATGTTCTTGGCGCTGTCCTTCTCCAGTGCCTCCTGCTCCCATTTCGGCCATAGGGTAGGTGGTGATGACGCTGCCTGCGCCGGCCACGTCCCCCGCAGCGTCCACGCCCCTGTGCGTCCCCGTAGCCCCTACGGCATCGGCGGCTGCGTGCGAAGGGGCCTTCGAGGTGGAGGGGTGAGCTGTGGCACCGGGTTTCTTCTTGAGCGCCATGGATGATGAAGCCGGCGATGAAGAAAACGATGATGAAGATGACGCGCTGCGTACGCTCTCGGGTTCGCACAAGCGGTTCCTCCTACCTGGCGTGCCAAAGATGTCGTGGGAAAACACGGCCACCTATGGGGCCATCGGCCCCTTGTGGTTCGGCAGGGGGGAAGGACGCATTGCACAAAGAGCAGAGGGCGTAGAGCAGTGCGACAGCGATCACACGGGCAGTTTTTACCCAGGTTCGGGCCGCCGCGAGGCGTAAAACCCTACTCTTGCTTTGGTGGATTGATGAGAGGACCGTGGTGGAGATGCAATGCCCTAGCCTAGCAAGGTTGCTTCGGGGCGAGAGCAGCTACGCACGTACGAGTGTACAAGGGTCCGAATCCTTTCTAAGGTTGCCATGGCCCTCCTTTTATAGATCAAGGGGTCACCATAATGGCAAATTGGTCATTGCGTACTGATTAGATAGCGAACAGTGCTATCATACCTAACTCTGCAGACAGGACAGAGCGCATTAAATGCGTCGCTTAGTGTCACATCGTAGCATAGCTCGACAAGCCTTGCCGTGCCGTTCGGCCACCTTCTCGCCTGCCTGCGTGATACGTCCCTGGACGGGTGTCATTTGGAGGTGATTTCCTCTGGAAGTGGCTGCCACGTGCCAAATAACGGCCACTTAGCCACTTGGGGGCTCGACACCGCACCGATCGATGACTTGCATTGCTATGAGGTGGAGCGGTGGAGCCTTGGTGGGGTAATTCGCCCTCAGCGTCCCCGGCAAGCCTGCCGGGGCAATCTTGAGACTTGTCTTCGGGGCAACCTCGTCCCCGCCAGGCTCGCCTGCCCGGCAAGGGAGGTTTTTCCTTTGTAGTATCTTGCTCCTTTGGTTGGTCTTGGTCTTCTTGATCCGCCCTTTGATTTCTCAAAGAGCTGATCTCTTCTTCTTGGTCTGGTCTTGAATGTTGCAACCTTGTTCTCGAGCCTGTGTATAGTCTGGGCAACACACTTGGGGTTTGTTGCACCGACAAAAAGTCAACCCATCAATGTAATCCTTAATAAGTGCAAACTTCTATGATATAGTGTAGTTTAGAGAATTCAAAAAGATAATAGGACTATCATGTGTGGGTGTAATAGCACGAATTTCATTCTTAACATAAGGAACTATAGCAAGTTCATATCCATAAGCATAATTCAAATTGGCATCATGACCACAAGCATAGCAAGCATCAAGTTCATCAAAAAGGGATATTTCAAATGAATCAACGGGATCATAGCAATTATCATAGCATTCATCCTTCGGTAAGAACGAAGGGAAATTAAACAATGTATGAGATAGAGAGTTACTCTCATTAGAAGGTGGGCATGGGTAGCTAATCCGCTCTTCCTCCTTTTGTTCTTCGCTCTCCTCGTCATCTTTTTCATCCAATGAGCTCACAGTTTCATCTATTTCTTCTTCCATAGATTCCTGCAAAATATTAGTCTCTTCTTGGACAGCGGAGAAGCCCTCAATATATGGTTTAATATAAGAATTAGAAGAATAATTTTCATAACAATATTTAAGTATGGCAAATTTTTCAGATTTGTAAAGAGTAGCATCATACTTCTCAACCAAAGAAGCAATTTCATAAGCACCCTTAAAAGCAACGAATTCTTCAGTTTGTTCAATATCATAGTAATTATAAACACCCTTGGCATAAGAAGATAAAATTCCATTATCCTTAAACTCACATTGGAAGGGAAGGTGTTTTTTAGGATCTTTAGAACAACAAGTAAAATCATGTATTTCACATAAATTCAAAGCATAGCAATACAAACTATTAATATGATGCCATAAAAGTTTTCCTTTTTTAGATAAGCGGTGTCGCACAAAATAAGCATGCTCATTTAATGATTTTCCCTCAACTAAGCTAGTTGGGTTTTCAGCATGAGCACAAATGGATCAAAGATGATCCAAGTAGAAAGCTTCAGCAGTATGATAGCTTTTGGATGGTTCTTCAACCATTGGTTTAGCAGGTACAACTAATTTTTTTGGTATTTTATGTTTCCTACCCATAACTAAAGATAGAAAATAAGAGCACAAAATAAAATCTACTTAGTGATAAAGCAAACAAGCACACACGAGAATATTCACCCCACGCTATTGCTCCCCGGCAACGGCGCTAGAAAAAGGACTTGATAACCCACAAGTATAGGGGATCATTTGTAGCCTTTTTCAATAAATAAGAGTGTCGAACCCAACGAGGAGCTAAAGGCAGAACAAATATTCCCTCAAGTTCTATCGACCAACGATACAACTCTACGCACACTTAATGTTTGCTTTACCTAGAACAAGTATAAAACTATTTGGTATGTGAAGGGATAAGTTTGCAAGAATAAAACTAGAAGTACTTTGCAAGAATAAAACTATGAGTAAAATGCAAGACAATAAAAGTAGATAGCTTTTGTCAACAAGAAAGTCATTTTTCCCTAGGTGATCGATAACTAAACCAGTGATCATTGTTGCAATTTTATATGAGAGAGATGCATGAGCTAACATACTTTCTCTACTTGGATCATATGCACTTATGATTGGAACTCTAGCAAGCATCCGCAACTACTAAAGATCATTAAGGTTACAAAACCCAACCATAGCATTAAGTATCAAGTCCTCTTTATATTATCCCATACGCAATGACCCCCAAACTTGGGTATGTGCTTCTGTCACTCACGCCACCCACCTTAAGCGAACCATGAACGTATTGCAACACCCTACAGCGGGGATCACTCCGTTTGCGCGACACGAAGGGCACCGTAGGACAGAACCAAAAGAAAATATACAACTCAAACCAACCATGATCATCTATCAACCCATAGGACAAAACAGATCTACTCAAACATCATAGGATAACCACATATCATTGGGAAATAATATATAGTGTTGAGCACCATGTTTAAGTAGAGATTACAACGGGGAAAAGAGGTGTTACACCGCTGCATAGAGGGGGAGAAAGTTGGTGTTGACGGTAGCAAGATTGTTGATGTAGATCGGCGTCACGATCCTTACCCCGGCGGTGCTCCAGCGCCACCGGGAGAGAGGGGGAGAGAGCCCCCCTCCTTCTTCTTCTTCCTTGGCCTCCCCCTAGATGGGAGGAGCGTTCCCCCTCTGGTCCATGGTTGCCATGGCGGCGGAGGGGTAGGAGCCCCTCCTAGATTGGATCTATCTCTCTGTTCTCTTCTATTTCGCGTTCCTATTTTCTGGTCGAAACCCGTTTCTTATATTCCCGGAGATCCATAACTTCGATCGCGCTGAGATTTTAACATGATTTTTTTCTGGATATAAGCTTCCTTGCGCCTGAAGTAGAGCTCCAACCGACGTATGAGGAGGGCACAAGACACCTGGGCGCGCCTGGGCCCTGGGGAGCGCCTTGGTGTATCTTGGGAACTATGGGCCCCCGTTTGCGTTGATTCCACCTCCCAAAAATCACATATAGTCCAAAATAATTCTCCGTAAATTTTTATCGCGTTTGGACTTTGTTTGGTATGGATATTCTGCAAAACAAAAAAACATGCAACAAATAGGAACTGGCACTGGGCACTGGATCAATATGTTAGTCCAATAAATCATATAAAATGTTTCCAGAAATATGTGAAAGTTGTATAATATTGGCATGAAAGAATCAAAAATAATAGATACGACGGAGATGTATCACTAGTGCACTGTAAAAGTAGCAGATAGCAGGTGGCTGAAAATTAAATGATAGGAGACATATGATGGCTCTACAACTTGCATGGCAAACGAAATTAGTCTCTACTCCGTATGATTTTGTAATATGAGCACAGGGATGGCTGGGAAATGCAGGTACTCCTCCAGCACACCACCACATGTGGTCCTATCAAAATAACAGTCGACTGAAAATAAATAGGTTAGTGAATTTTTTTCTGAACCGTCCGATCTACAGGGAACGGGCAGATGGCCTTCGTCTACCTCCCGGTCACTGTTGATGATATTTCTCGAACCACCGGCGACCACCGGCCCAGACCCCTGCCTCCTCCGCCCCGCCCTCCCCTTGACCTCACACCACCGCCGTGCTTGGCAGTGCCCCCCTACCATCCCCTTAAGCCCGGCCGACCTCCAGATCGGGCGCCAGCAACTCCTAGGCCCCACAGACCCCTAAGGTAGACAACGAGGTGCTGCTTCCGCGGCATAACAGGCGGACTAGCGCCTCTGCGGGTGGTGCTTCCTTTAATTGGGAATAAACTGACCAGGAATTGAAATCCAGGGGGCGACGGACCTCTAGCTAAGGTGAAATAGTATATGAGGAGAAACCTTGTGCCTCGCGAGTTACTAGAAACATCTAGTATCAGCAAGAAGGTGCAGTAAGAAGCGGTCAACTAGTGTCTTCTGTGGGATGAATACCGTGCAAGCAGACACATAAGATTTGCACGAATAAGGGAAGAGGAGTACCAGTTCCCGTTGCCAGTGCTATGTCCTCCTGATTTCACGCCGATCTTCTTGGTTTTACCGGGGGAACCGATGTTGTGGAGGACGGTGCAGCCTTGGACGAACCCATGGCCAAATTGTTGACTGTGTTGCGGTGGCCATCTGTCGGTGGAGGGGAAGCAAATCCGAGGCGGTGATGGACGGTGAAGCGGGAACAGCTCTGGTGCGGTGGATGGTGGCGACGTTGGAGTGGCAGCGGTGAGGCGCAGGACAACGTGGTTGAACTGGCTCAGGTACGGCGCACGTCGGCGTCCTGGAGGTAGCTCAGCCTCGGCTTCAACTACTAGCCGTGGAGGGCGTTGTGGTTGCGGTGGACGACGATGTCGGGGTATCGGCTCCGGCGTGATGGAGGAGGGCGACGGTTGATGGGTGGGATGGGGTGGCGGACGGAGGACGGTGGGGTTTCGCTGCTGGTGGAGAGTTAGTTTTGGCGCCCACGGAGTATGAATGGGGAATCATACGGGGGGCGGGGGGAGCTATGTTTCAGTCTGGGACGCGCTTGTTTGAAATTTGGGGAAAGTACAAACTTTGCCCCCCTCTTAAATTTTGGACCTACTGCGGGTCGGGGGTAGGACGGTAATCCCAGGTGTCCCAAATAGTGGGCGGGAGCGATTTCGGCCGAGCGCATGTGTGTTTAGGCGGCCATGGTGTATGAATGTTTTTCGGAGGCGGTTGCGTGGCGTTAAGATGAAGTTACAAACCTACCCCGGTTTAGACCTGTGGACGTCGGGCGGGTAGGTTTCACGGGTCAGAGCTAGAAAAGTAATTTCCTTGTACCAAATACTGGTCTCACGTGGTTTCGAGCAAGTAGAGGCTCTTTTCGCACTTTGTTCGAAATTTTGAAATAGAATCATTCACGTTTAGAGTACTCTTGAACTTTTAGGATTGACCTAAATAGACAACATTAAATTTGACCTTGTATGTTTGAAAACCTCATTAAATTATGCGCTTCTTTTTGAAATTTTAACTCTTGAAAATCCTATAACTACGATTATTTTGGAATGGAGGAGGTAAATTTGAATCTATTTTGTACACAACTATATATGCTATTATGCACAAAAGCATAGCAAAGATTGGTGCCACCCTTAATTTAGGTATGATTTACAAATGCCATGATCTTGAATTCAAATAATTGAATGGACTTCATGTTGAATTCGAATTTTTTAAACCACCTTAAGTTGAATTCAAATGTATGCTAGTTCCTAGCTAGCTATTTAGAATGCTCATTGTGTAACTTTTGTATGTATAATGTGCTTTCCACACACAACATGAACTATACTCACGTTTATATTTGAATTGCTAAAGCGATGCATTGTCGGAACTTCAAAATACTAACTCTATGGATCAATTATGTCGAATAATAACATAGACATGATCAAATTCGATAGAATATGGATGTCTGATGGATCAATGACCATTCCTTAGGCGAATTGCAAATATCATGATCCCATCCTAATATCCGGATACAAATTATTTTTTTAATCAATGTGTACATCAGTCTTTTACGTGTAGATTCACTCTCCATAGGCCCCTCCTCACACACGCGCTAACTTTCTCTCTCACACATACGCGCACATGGTGTATATCCATCGGGGGTCTCTCACACATGCTCACACACTCTCTCCCGAGGTGTCTTTCTCGCACACATGCTCTCAATATCACCCTCCCTCTCTCTCGCAAACATTTACGACTGCTTTCACTAACCTTTGTCACAAGCACTCTTCCTCTCACACGCATACGCACGCATGATCGCCATCGACCTTTTCTCTATACATATACATGCCTACGTGTCTCCCACATGCACATTATCTTTAGGCCTATCTCGCACGCATTGTCTCCACCTCTCTTCCTAATTGACGAATATGATTCCAGCAGAGCATTCTGTAGGATGCACCTTAAAGTTAGGCTGGATGAATGGTAATATCAAAGACAAGGGGTTACCTTAGTTCGGGGACCTAGGGTTACCAATCCTAGCCGGCTTTGTCAATGGACAGAGAGTCCTTCACGGCTCTGGTATCTTTGTCTTGTACGACTAGTCCTCCATGGGTCTCCCTGAAATGCGTCACAGGCCGACAAATGTGGCGCAGGACAGAACCGACCCAGGGGCCTCACCTCGGCCCACCGGACCTCACGTGGTGACACATCCTCTACCCCTAGGTCTCGTTATCTTCTCACACCCACACATACCAACATAGACACCGCACAAACTATTTCTCCTCGTGCCTCTATCCCCTCCTCCCTTGCATGGACACACTCAAGGGCATCTCTCGCCGAGACATCCTATTCACCTCTCTCTCTCAGTAGACCTCTCTCATTTCTCGTGCTATCTCTCCCTCGTCGCCCCCCCCCCCCCCCCCGCCGGCCCCTCTATCCATGCCTCTCTCGAATACATACACATATCCTTTGTAGGCCCTGCCAAATACGTCAACTACACATTCACACATGTTACATCTTATCACGTACCCCATTGATCTAAAAAGCCCTCTCTTCACTTTTACTTCGCATACAACATTCCTTTTGAATAAAACCACACAAAGTGTGGCCAAAAATTTATTTTAGAAATTCCACATATATACAACATTACAAAGTTATATGGAGTATGAAAGTTAATTTGCATTGCGTGGTGCACCCAATGATATTTATTCCGCACTGTGAATTTTTATATTTTTATACTATATATAAAGTTAGCCATAATAAAGAGAAATGAAGAGCATCTCTCTCTCCATCGCACACACCCCCTCTACGCCCCTTTCACGTACGCACACAAACTATCTCTAGGTCCTCTAAAAGTACACCCCCAGCACATTCACGCATGTTTCATCTTTCTCTCGTGATATATACAGCGACGATCACTGCATTTGAAGCAAAAGCATGATACGTTCACTGGACTTCAGAATCCACTCATTACGGTCACCATTTACGTCTTGTGGTTATTATATAGTCACAGGCTCACCGTACATCTCTGTATTTGTTGAAGACACGACTAGTTGTCCAGTTAAACGCTCCACGTGGCACATCTAGTGTTGCATCACATTATCTCACTACCATAGGGCCCACCTGTCGGCGTGTATATGAATGAAAACAAACGATAAAAAAATATTGGACAGTGGGTATTCGAAATCATGACCGCAGGCACAGCGGACAAGGTGGCCTTGTATTGGTATGTTGAGCCATCTGTTTTAATACACAGGAGCTAGTGTGGTGATTATACACACACGCACGCATGCAACACTCACACGTACACACGCAGCCACGCAGCACTCACACGCACACACGCACGCACGCAACACTCACACACACACACGCATGCAACACTCACACGCCCACATGCACGCATGCATACACACACCACACGACCAACACACACGCTCACGCTCAAGTGCTCAACCTACATGTGCATGCGCACACATCAGGCCCTGACAGACACATACACAACCAGGTGGTTCCCGCGCACGGGTTGGAGTCTTGTCGCGCCTGCGTAAATTTGTGTTTATCTCACTTTTTTCCTCTGCGAACTGACAGGTGGGACCCACAAGGAACATGGTCAATTTAACCAGTCAACATAGTGCCACACAGACTATTTGGCCGGTCAACAGAGTGCAATCCGATGCTGAACGGTGAGTAAGTGACCGTATAATCACCGCAAAATGTATATAGTGACCGTAATGAGCGCATTCTGAAGTCCGGTGACCGTATTATGCTTTTCGCTTGAAATACACTGACCGCCAGTGTATTTATCTCTTCTATCGCTCTCTCTGTGGAGCCGAGTAGGCCAATGTGCCAGTGCCTAAATTGACGCATGCCACCCCATTATTGTTGTACTGGTTTCGTAAGAGCAAACAAGCATTCACGTCTACCGTACAAACTATAGATATGAGTTACAAATGCTATGAAGATGAATACAAATATTTGAATCCACCGTATGCCCAATTTCTCTCTGTAGGCCCTCCAAAAGTACATGTCTACATGTTCTCGCATGTTACATCTAACAACTATGCAATACAACACAACTACACTCTAACACTATAAATCATATGTGTTTGTAGTTTTACTAGATCTCATATTGTTACTTAATTATTCAGTTTGCATACATTAAAATTGCCTTTGAAATGTATGGCTAGTATCATCTAGTGATATGAAAGGTTAGACTACACACACACACACACACCAAAGGGCCCATTACACATTCAAGCATTTCACATCTTTCTCTCGCTCTCTGTGTCAAACCGACTATGCCAAACTACCCTGCCTACCACGCAGGAAAAATCCCGCCCTCGCCTGTTTAATCGGGTTTGTATCGATGGATTGTGCGAAACAGCAAAACTATAGTAGTACTACAGTACAAGTAACAGTTCACTGGGTCGCCATGTCATGTACTCCTCCGTCATAAGAGTGGAGCTCTCGCTTTCATAAATGTTCTAGTCCCTTTCGCCGACATGTGGGACATCAAGCAACCGGGTCCACATGTCATACCGAAATAACAGTGCAGAGCAGCAGGGGGACGCACCCTGGTCTTGGCACCGTCGTATTAATGAGCAATGAGGCATCAAATCACAAAGCTGCACCTTTCCCGCAGTTAAATTGGAGGGACGAAGCAACCATTGTTTCACTCTTTGCTGAATCCGCATCTCCCTCATCTTCTTCAAGTTAACCACGTGTTGCTTCTGCCGTTGTTCTACCTCATGTGGGACGCGGATCGGGTTGGTACATCACTGACACGTGGGACCGCCTGTTAGCAAACTGCCAGACCAACCTCCTCTAAAAATAAGAAACCTCCCCCGCCTTCCGCGCGGCAAAATCAACTCCTTTTTACTAATCTTGATATTTTTTTTAGATCAATATAATCGAGATTTGTATAGATAGCACCAAGGAGCAAAACCAAGTGGTATGCTTAAGGGCATCCACAATGCGTAGCCAAATATGAAAATAGCTTTTGGCATCGATGGGAACCATTGTGGAGGGTGCTGCCAAAGCCAAAAAAGAGGGAACCGAAGCTCCCTAATTGATTGATTGAAAGAATAGAAAAATGCAACCTCTCTCCTCTTTCTCCTGTGTTTGGACGCATGTATAGATCACAGAGTCTACTCCCTTGTCCCTTCTATCACAAATCACAAAGCAGTGAGGCGTCAAATCACAAAGCACAGATGAAGCAACCATCATTTCACTCTTTGCTGACAACGCTTCTCCATCGTCTTCTTCGAGAAACCACCTTTACCACACTATTGTGCTACTAATAGTACATTTAGGCCTCCTTTGGTTCAACGGACTTCCTGGATGCAAAGAAGGTGGTTGTCTAGGCTTGCAGGCGGCACTTGCGAACGACTTACCGTGGTCTGCCTCAATGGTGTGCTCTGTCAAACGCACTTCGCCAAAGACACAATGATTGAGATATCGTCGACGTCACCACAATGGGGAAGGAAGTCAAATAGTTAATACCTCCATTTTTTGTATACAAGGCCAGTATCAAAATTACAATTTGCAGAAGGCCACTAACACTAATCAAGGCAAAATTGATGGGGTTTGCCTCGTACTAGCAACCAAGGACATTAATATACCCTTACATGCATGCAGAAGTGAGAAGGTTGGTTTGCATGGCGCTGCATTAATCAAGCAATGAGGAGTGAGATGGTTAGCTTGTTGAGCGTTGGAGAAAAAAATACACATTAACTGAAACGTCAAACTAGGATTTGTATCGATCGATCCCGCGAAGGAAAACCCCGCCTTCTTTTTTAACACAGTACGTACTAAAATTGAAGTCGCTCACCCTTGAAAACCAGATGTTATTAAAAGTTCAAAATGAAAAGGAGGTACACTTACGCACGCCTATCGCGGTCGCACCGCACCCTCACACAGTCACACAGTGGCTCCTGCACGCTGCAAACCCAGCCAAGGGAACGCACCCTCACTGAGACATGCTACCGCATGTGATCAAACCAAACTCAGCCATCCAACCGCTGACACCTAATTTTTGTTCATACAGTATGTTTATCCAACCGCATGTTGGGGAATATCTGTGCGGCCCGTGCGGTGGTCTATTGGGGAAGAAGAAGAGGTGAGGAAGAAGAAGGGTTAGGAGACGTAGGATATTCATCCAACAGCCTGAAATGGTCGACTGACCCAAATGATGAAAGTCGGGCGACTTGCATAAATATATGTTTTTACACAGCAAAAGATCCCCAAAAACAAACATAAAGAAAACCTATCACTGCTCGCGGAATGAGCCAACCTCGCCATCTTTGGCTGCCGGCGCGAACCAGTCGTAGCTGCCGACGTGTGTCTCCGCACCGTGCTTATCCTCGGCCTCCAGCTACTCGTTCACGCGGAGCGTGCGGGAGCTCTGCATGGATGCGAGCACCGCCCGGTTCACGTCCATGATGTTCGGTTTCTCCTGCAGGAGGGCCTCGATGGTAGCGGCATCCGCGCGCTCCGCGTCGAGTTGAGCCTCCGCCGCCCGGCTCAAGTCCAAGATGTCCGGTTCCGCCTGCAGGAGGGCCTCGATGGCAGCGCCATCCGTGCGCTCCGTTTTGAGTTGAGCCTCCGCCACCCGGCTCAAGTCCAAGATGTCTGGTTTCGCCTACAGGAGGGCCTCGATGGCAGCGCCATCCGCGCACTCCGCGTCCAGTTGAGCCTCTGCCGCCCAGTTCACGTCCATGACATCGGGTTCCGCCTGCAGGAGGGCCTCGATGGCAGCGGCATCCGCGCGCTCCATGTCGAGTTGAGCCTTCGTATCCCGGTGCTCCTTTAGGATCACCGGGTTGAATCGCTGGTCCACCTGCACAATGGGGGACCCGGACACCAGCGCAAAGTCGACGTCCATCGTCTCATATGCATCGGGGGCCTTCTGCGCCGCGACCTCCGCCATGAACACTGGATTGGCTTCCTCCTTCTTAGAGCTTGGCTCCAGAGAACTCTAGGATTGGCCCGCCACATAGCGAGCTTGGCAACGGAGGTCTGTGGCGCGGACCACCACCGTGATTTCTACGCGGCGCTCCGGCGTCAGCATCTTATAGTACGTGATCTTGCGGCGCACCATGGCTTTCCGGCGAACTAGGGGACGGCTGATGCGGGCTAGGGGATCGAAAGGTGGGGGAATGGGCTGGAGAATAGGTGTGGTTTTGGGGCAGTGGTGACCGGCCGGCAAGTAGCTGGCGTAGGCCTAGCAGCGAAGGTTCTGGTGTTAATAGTGGTTCCGGTGACGACCGGTCAATCGGTTTTGACTATGCGGAGTTTGCAAAGCCGGACGGCTGGAGCCTGGAGAGTTGTGGAGTGGGATGGGACCAAAGTTTTGGAGTTTCACGTGGCAGACGTCTAGACCTCCCCACCATTCCTATCGACGACAAGGCGGTGACTTCGAAAATCTCAAGATGACAAGCAAGATGCCCGTGCATTGCACGAAACATCAAGATGCATTTTTTTTACAAAACACCTATTGTGATTGACCCATGCAGGAGTAATCCCATGTGTAAAAACTAATGATATCTCGAGAATTTCATAAAAAAATGGTATTTTGGTAATTTCATCAAAAAATGATATATCGAGAAAGATGAGAGATAATGTGAGGAGGAATGGGGCGTGGTGGTGATTGGTGGTCGGACTTAGCAGAGGCATGGGGATGGACGACGCCGGCAGCGGCCACCATGCCAGATTGTTCCAGAGGCTTCCTTTTTTAATTACTCAACAATGAAGTTGTGGGAGATAAGGATGAACGAGAGAGGTCTGGGTATCCTTTTGCAAAATTGTCATAGTTTGCGCTCTATCCGTCAGATATAGATCGGACGGTCTATATTGCAAGATGGCAGGCACACCATCATCACCAACTCGGTTTTTTATAATATTAGAGATAGAGATATGGCGGCTCAGTCTCTCGAAGGTGCTCATAGGGGTAAGGTGTGCGTGTGTGCGTTCATAGGGGTGAGTGTGTGCGCACATGTATGAGCGCATGCGTCTATACCGTGTTCAAAAAAGGGAGTACTCGAAGTATGCAAGTTCATAAGGAACGGACGGTGTACATCACTCTTGTCGCGTTCGCGTTGCACCCCGGCACAATGGACCCTGCATGTCACTCACCGAATGGAACGCGCTTCGTCTTGCGTTTTCGCTCGCTTGTGGGACCGAAGTTGAGAGCAAACCGACGTCCCTCCCCCTCCCCCACCCGCGTCATTTACTACTAGAAGAGAGAGATGTCGGCCGAGTGTTACTAGTAGTATACTACTAGTA
Organism: Thinopyrum elongatum; assembly: GCA_011799875.1. Taxonomy (NCBI): domain Eukaryota; kingdom Viridiplantae; phylum Streptophyta; class Magnoliopsida; order Poales; family Poaceae; genus Thinopyrum; species Thinopyrum elongatum. The sequence continues at coordinate 258,104,515 of CM022297.1, forward strand.
CTAAGTATACTACTAGTACTAGGAGCACTGCATACTCTACTGCAGATGTTGTCAGTACTCCACTAGTACTGCTACTTCTACTACTATTGGACAGGGAGCTTAAAAAAAGTTACTATTGGACTGGCTATACATGGGGAAATCCTAGTAGGAAGAGCATGCACGAAAACAAGCATTCACATGTTTGAATACAAATTGGGAACCATTTCTATTTGAATACAAATCTAGGAGTACGTACGAATCTAACAATATTGGTTGGGCGTTATTGAATGTTGATACTTTTTTCTGTAAGTTTGATCAAAGTAGAGATACTTTGACTACACACAAAACTTATATTTAAACTAAAAAAGGATCGGAGGGTGTATACTGTACATTCAAAAGTGAAACGAACATTGAATACCCTTTATATATGATTTGCTGATGCTATTATCACCGGTTCAAAATTTTGAATCCGCCTTAGGTATCACACATGCACCCACTCGTTCTCTCTCGGTTTCATCTTGGGGTCTCTCTCCCTCCCTCCCTCTCTCTCTCGGTTTCATCTCGGGGTCTCTCTCCCTCCCTCCCCCTCTCTCTCTCTCTCCCTCTCTCTCTCGCACACATACATACCACCTCTCTTACTCTTTGTGCATGTCAAACCTAATTGATCTCCCGAGGTATCGGGATTGTATCTCGCTCGTCGTCAGGTCGCTCTTTGACACACGCCTAGGTCACTCTACCATTCATTAATTGTAACCAAGCCTTTCATCTATCTTTTTTTAGCAAACATTCATCTTTCTCTCCGCCCCTCTCTAGATCGGTCGATCTTCGGACCCACCCTAGTCCTCTTTCAATCGATCTAGCTAGATGGTACACGACCGACGCGCACACACTGAACCCCCCCCCCCCCCCCCCCCGCCCTTCTCTCCACCCCACACAACTATTTCTATCATAGAAACACACCAAACATTTATCTCCTTGAACGACACGCACTCGATATCTCAACATCTATCAATCTCGTCAAGAAGTGTCGGGGCATGAACCGAATGGGATGTCAAAACTAAGATGGGAAGTGGCACGTAGTGGAGGCAACGCGAAACTTTAAATGAACCATTTGTCTGTATGCTTGTCGGACAAATTACAATGTTGGAAATACAAGCATGGTCTAGGCCCACATGCGAATGAAACTCGGCGGAATGTTCAAATGAGGCATGCGGGAGGATGGACTCGACCGGAGGGCGGCATGATCGATGGAGAAGAGGGTTGGAGAGGAATGAGAAATAAGCAACGCCACATGATTATACTTGGACGGCTCAAATAAACATTAAGTTGTCTCATTTTCCCTTCCGTCTTGGTCACGGAGTAAGATACGCAGGGACTAGTATAGTTACTACTACCAGAACATGGTAAGTTGGACCCCTAAATGCGGGCACAGACCGGGCACACCTCAATTATTCCTTCAAACAGTCGGACACCTAAATTAGCACACCATCCGGCTACTTAATCAAGTGTTATGCTTCACGAGTTGAAAAGGAAAAGGATGGTATTGTACCCAAAACCACCACACTTGGGGCTAGGGTAACAACTTGGTACTGTACCACATTTGAAACAGGGCACAAAAACCACCTGTTCTGCGCCTAATGTGCAACGTGGAGCACTAACGCTCGAATTTGGCCAGGAAAACATGGAAACCGACATGTGGGGCACACCTGTCGGGATGACATGGCGCAGACTTGTCCAATGGAGGAGCTGGCCCACAACCTCCTCGCCACCGGCAACCGTTCATGTGGGTCGTGGGGGCCAGCAACGTGGCACAGCTCCTGCACCGCCTCTGGACACAGCGACCGCGGTGAGCGACACGCTCATCGTTCCTGGGTCCATCATCCTCCTCTCTGCTTTCACCTTCTTGTGCGAGGCCTTCATGGGCATCGCTCCGTCCGTGGCCCTGCTCCGCCATTTCTTCTTGCTCCACTTGGTCGACGGCAGGCAACGCTCGGGGTGCGTGTTGTTCCAAGTGGTGGCGGCAACTACTGGCTCCGGCATCGACTTCACGCTCTGCCCGGATATGAGGGGGTTCCGAAAGCAGTGGGTGTATGTGGACGCCACTGTGCTCAGTCCCCTGCTCCTTCTTCCATCGGCACCGGCGGGGCCGAGCTCCGGTTGGGGGCACGCGGAGCTTGCCGACCCGCGGATTGGGCGCGTCTTGTCCAGGCTAGCCAAGCTAAGGCAAGAGGGGGTGACAATGGCGATGGTGGTGAAGGAATTTGTCTGACGGCGCATTCCTCCGCTCCAGCATCATACTCGCCCAATGTGGGCCTTCTCCGGCCCTGACGACCCCATCAGGCTCCAGGTGCCCTCGCTCTCCCTAAAGACGCTGCACAGGGTGTTGCAGCTCCTGACTGGTGGGGATCCCGACGTGCTTCCCGTTGAGGGGCACCCTTTGTACAACAGCTCGAACGGGAAGGCCTTCGCCGAGAAGATGCCGCACTTTGATGAGTGGGGGTTGCTCCCCGAGGGCCACGAGGGGCCTCGTGAGAACCCCATCTTGGTGGCTCCTGTGCTCGTCGGTCCTGTGGTGCGCGCCCCAGAGGTGGCCGCGGTGGAGCGAGTGCCGCCAAGGACTCCTGAGGTGGCCGCTGGAGAGCGAGCGCCACCAAGCGCACCCGAGGCAACGGCTTACACCCCCGCAAGTGGCACTGGAGGAGCCCTGTCCATGGGGGCAGCTGCCGCGGAAGGCCGCGCGCCAACCCGCGACGTGCCCTCTCCAGACCTCGGGGTGTCCCGCAAGAGGAAGACGCTTGGGAGCCACTACGGCCCCGCTCCCCAGGCCCTGAATAAGAGGAAGTGGATAATCGTGGATGAGTAAGTACCTTGCCCTTCTTGATTTCTGCATATCGTGTCCTCTCCTGACTTTTGCCCCTCAGGGCCCCTTCCGTCGCAGTGGTGAGCCCACCCGGGGCACGGCCTCCGGAGGCCTCTGATTCAGTTGCGCCCCGGGCCTCCTGAGACGAGTGGCCACGCATGAGGCGGTGCCCATCCCGGAATCCTTCTTCTGGAGCGACTTTTGGGGCACGGAGGCTGTGCCGAGGGCTCCTCTGCTGGTTCTTGCCGGTGGTTGGGCGATCTACGTGATGGCTCCATCTTCAAGCAACGGGGCTCATCTGCGCCATGCCCCGTCCATGGCCCAGGGAGCGGTCGAGGGGGCTCTGGCCACCGGTCCCCCGCCGGAGACGGGTAAGCCATCTCGTGCCCTTCCGGCGGACCGGGGTGCGGAGGAAGGGCCCGGCCAAGCATTGGAGCTCGCTCGTGGGCATAGTGTCATTCGTCATGACCTTCTCCGGGACGCGACGAGCCTGCTAGGATGCCTCGGGCCAGAGCTTGCCGACGTCGACACGTGGCTCGAGGCGGAGGGCATCTGCCTGGCGCGCGAATGGCGCCAACTAAAGGTCACCATCAACATCAGGCACTTACAGCACGAGCGCACCCGTGCGGAGGCCAAGGAGTACCTCGCAGCCTCTCAGGAGGCTTGCGCCCGTGCCCTAGAGGAGGCTCGAGCCGCGGATCATCATCGCGAGGTGGCCGAGGAGCGCGAGGGGGAGCTTCGAGCCTCGAACGCCGCCCTTGAGCGGCAAGTTCAAGCGCGCAGAGCCGTGCTTGCGACGACGCCGGGCGGGACCCCCACGAACGAGGTGGGGGTCTGGGCGTGCGAGGACGCACTGGCGCCCGAGGCATTGGAGCATAGCCTGGAGCGCGAGCGACTGGAGGAGATGGAACGCCAGGTAGCCACAGCCGAGGATGCCCTTGCCTCTCGGGAGCCGAGGATCCAACATGAGGTCGACCGGAAGGTGGCCGGGATCCGCAAGACCCTTGTCGAGGAATATAGCCAGAAGCTGGTGCTCTAGGAGGCTCGCTTCAAGCAATGGCACGTTGAACTGCAGGGCGAGGCTGATGCCCTCAAAGCGAAGCTGGCCGCGGCCGAGCAGCACAAGAAGGCCGCCGAGGCGGCCCGGGCCACTGCTGAGGCCGAGCTGTCCTCCCTTCTTCAGCAGGTCGATGGTGTTACGTCCCTCGTGGAGAAAGCCTCGGACGAGGCGGGCCGCTGCCAAATGCTGCAGCGGAGCGTTCCTTGATGTTCGAGGACCTCAAGGTCAGGGCCAACCGGGCCCTAAGCACTATCTGTGACGAGAGCATCTCCCGCCCGTACGAGGCTGATGATGCCGGTTACCTCCACTTCTTCACCCAGGTCGTGACCTGCCTCGAAGGTGGGGCCGTGAAGGCGCGCCAGCTCATTGAAGAGAAGAGCCGCGACCTTCTCGGGCGCGCGTTCTCGCACGTCTTCAGCCACCTTCTTAGCCTCGATCCCGACTTCGACTTCAACGCCGCGATAGCCCCCGTGCCCGGAGGAACTCAGGGTGACCTAGCGAGCTGGGTTGACGACCACGTGGACGACCTGATCACGGAATTTGCCCTTGCCGATGATGTGGCTGCGCTCGCAGCCTAAGAGGACGAAGCTGATGGTGGTGATGATGACAACGATGCCGACAGCAGCGCGTCTCGCTAGGGTTGCATTTCCTTGTTTGCCTGCCAAAATTTTGGATATGGCCCTGTGGGGCGTGAAAGCATTTTTTGGGGGGGCTTCCCTATAATGCATGAAACAATGATGTGCTATCTAAATTATTTTTGAAAATATGCCGTCGTGAGTCGGAGAGCTCCTGTCTAGAGTAGTTGGCGTGGCTTAGCTTTTGTGCTCGCGACCTTGGATGGGTTCTTGTACCGCAGGGATGCGTTTCTCCTGAGACGGGCCCTCCGGAGCCCCCAGTCCACGGGATCGCAGGAGGGGTTTGTGAGGGCTTAGGGCCTCCCGGTGTGCCTCTGCCAGGCGTCGAGCTTCGCAGAAGTGTGGGGGGGGGGGGGGGGAAGCGCCCAACGCTGAGTGCACCTGAAGCCCGGGGCTGAATGCCGGGCATGGCGCGTGCTTGCCGGCTTGCTCAAGAGCACCGTGCGAGGAGCCAAACGCCAAAGCTTTGGCAAGGTGTGGGCACGGGCGGACCCGTGGCAGATGTGTTTGGCCCCGAGGGGGCCCTGATGCCGCTCGGGCTAGCTCAGATGCGCATGCCACATCCAGCCCCCTCTCGTGGTGCGCCCGAGGGGAGAGCAGCAGGCGGAAACCATGCCTCCCAAAACACAAATCGAAGGAAAAGGAAACACCGTGAGTCGAATAAACCGCGTCCGGCGTCTACATTGGTCTTCTAGTCTTCCCACAGTGCGGAGCATGGGGCCTCCACTTGGCGTGGGCATAGCCATTGGGGGGGCAGTGTCGACTGCCAGTGCGGAGCATGGTGCTTCCACTTGGACGTGGGTGGGAGCCCCCGTGAGGCTCAGGGGCAGCGCTCAGGAGACTCCGGGGCATGTACAGCCCCACTCATTATTACGCGAGAGTGTCATGAGCGGAGACTTGAGGGGCGCTCCTTGCCCCTGGGCAGGAACCCCGCTCCGCGCATACCCCGGCCACCGTTGGGGCATCCGAAAACCAGGACAGGACCAAGGGGCAAGGGACTACGCGAGCGGTGGTGAGGGGGCCGTGGGCCTCCCCCTGGGGGGAGGGCTCGCCGGTGCCTCCCCCAGGAGGGGACCCGCTTCTGGACAACACACGCCACCGTAGTGGTGGCGCCACACGCCCCGCGACACGGGGTGAGCCTTGGTGCCGGGCCCCCGCTGCGTACGGGGCGCGTCCCTGCGCGACCTCCTGGTGCGCCCCGCCAGCCCAGGGCGAGGCCAGCCCCCGGAGGTGCGCCGTCTTGGCGCGATCTACCTGCGATCCAAAGTTAGTGCGGCATATCCCGAAGATATGGGTTGTAACTAATAGCTGTTGTTACAGGTGGTGTCGTCGGGGCATTGCGTCGGCTCGTGGAGGGCCCCGGCCCTGCACGGCCTTGGTGACTCTGTCGTCCAAGCTGAAGAGGGGAACGCGCATGAGCTTCTCCTCTGCCCGTACAGCGAACCCGTCGGTGGCGGCATGGAGGCTCCAGGGGCCATCATCCCGAGGCCAGCCCTAGTCCCTTTGTTCCTCCGCCCATCATCCTTGGTGCCCGGTCATGCCGGCCAGGGGGCGGTCCTTCGGCACGGCCCTAGGAGGGGTCACCTACCCCGGCCGCGCTTCGGGGAAACGCATCTTTGGTCGGGTAGGCGGTGCTGCGCGATAGACCCCTGCCGCGGGATCCTCTGGGCTTCCCTCGAAAGGGTGAGCGGGCGGCGCGGGGGCAGACGCGAGCTCCCGACAGTGCTTAAGACGCGGGCAGGACGCAGAAAGGCGCCAAGCCCTCGTAGGCATCGTCGAGCAGCTCGGCGACCCGGTCGAGCAAGGTGTCGTGCCCGCGCTCCGCCGGCCTGCATCGCAGTAATTCGCGCACCATGAGGAGCGCAGCGCGCATGTTCGCCTGCTCTCGGCGAGCGCGCATGGACGATGCTACAGCATGACCGGAAGACCGCGCGGTGACACGAGTGCGGCGCCGCACAGGGAAGGCAGAAGTAGCTCGTGCCGCCGAAGGCCGGTGACACCAGCGATCGCGTCGGTCGCGGGGAGCATGGGGTGATGGGCTCTGCGGCCAGGGAGGCTGCCTGAGCATCTCCGGCGGCCCAATGCCCAGCGCAAGCTTGGGGAACCCCTTCCATGCAAGCGACAGAGCGTGAGTGGCACAAAGGTTGGAGGAGAGCTCCAACACGCCCCTACCTGGCGTGCCAAATGTCGGATTCAGGGCTCCGCAGACCCAAAAAAGGTTCGAACTTTGGGGCGTGTGCGAAGAACTCAACCTATCCAGCCAACCAAACACACCACCCTACAACCTAGCTCGAAGAACAGGGAAGAAGATGGACATGGCAGTTTACCCAGGTTCGGGCCACCTTGCGGTGTAATACCCTACTCCTGCTTTGTGGTGGATTAGCCTCACGAGGGGCTGAGGATGAACTACTACAGAGGATGAACAAGCTCGCGAGGCTTGCTCTGGTGAGAGTGAGTTGTTCCGGGTCCGATCCCCCTTCCTATGGTGGTGGCTAACCTATATATAGTGGCCTCGGTCCTCTTCCCCGAAAATGAAGGCGGGAAGGGATTCCACAACGGCCAATTCAAAAGGGGACAAGTAGTACATCTTATCCTGACGAAAGGTGGTCTTCGCCTGCAAAGCCTCTGGACGTGACGCTGCGGTGGGCTTGACGATGACATCTGTCCTGCCGTTCTGGCGGTCTTGGTCTCGTTGCACGGGAATGGAAACCTTTGGGTGATACCTCGGGACCCCGCGCCTGCGCTTGCCTCCTTAGCACCAAAGAGGAAACCTACCGCTCTGTGCCCGCTAGCGCCCGCCTTGCCTTGGTCGTCATGGCTTGCGTCACCTCAACCTCATGAGGTGGGCACCTGCATAGAAATCTCCGCTCCTCAGGAGCCAGCCTAAGGAGACTGCTCCCTCTAGAGGTCTTGATGTCGCCCGCCTTGCGAGGCTTGGCCCCCCACGAGGTTCTTGTATTGAAGGTGCTGTAGATGGGTTGTACGAGGCCGTCGATGGTGCCATGCCGTGGGCTACAGGCAGGCAAGTCTGTGTACCCTTGTTCCCAGAACACCGACAAGACCGTCCACGTCCATCATCATCGACCTCATGTCCACCGGCACTGCCGACGTCAGGGACGCCTCCGAGGATGAGTAGGGCATGGGAGGCGGCAGGGCATGGTGTGCCAACTGGCCGGTCTATCTCTCGTGTTCTACTCTTCCTCACCGGAGACCGCACCTTCACTTCACGGGTCTTGAACCCCGCCGCCATTCATGGAGATGGCAGATGGAGGACGTCGTCGCCGATGCGGAAGTACAAAGGAAAGTGGACGTCGACCGCCGCCGTATAATAGGTTTATGGTCGGGTTTCTTTTCTTTTTCTGTCCTATAAAAGTTCGAAATGTAATGGAAATCTGCCGTGTTTGGATGAATCTCGTTCGGTGTATATGAACTTTCACAATAATAGTAAGACATATTGTATGAAAATATATTGAATGATGATTCATTTTTGTGTGTATAAACTTGGTCTAAGTTTAGAAGGTTTGACCCGAGGCAAAGCTAACATGCGAAGTAAATAAACACATAGGTCTACATACACAATTTATCTTAGGCACTCCAATAGTACGTCCACTACACATTCACGTATTTCACATCTTTCTCTCGCTCTGTCTGTCAAACCAACTAAGCCTTGTCCTAAAAAATAAAGTCCTAAAAAACCCAACTAAGCCAACCTCCCAGCATATCACGCGGGAAAAGACCCGGCCGCGCCGTTTTAGTCGGGATTACCGGATTACTAGTAGTATCGATGGATCGCGCGAAGCACCAAGTTTAAAAGGAGAAAGGCGGTACACTCACAGCATGCCTGTCGCTGTCGCATTGCACCCCTCACACTGTCGGTCCTACACACGGCTCACCCAAACAGAACGCGCTTCAGCTTGCCTCTTCACTGACATGTGGGACCACATTTAGAGAAACCAACCATGCGCCAAACTCCCCCGCCCACCGCGCGAAAATTCTCCCCAAATCCCAAATTCAACTGCCCTTCGGCCAACTAGCCAATAATATTCCCCAAACCCCCCTCCCCCCCGACCCCTCCACTCCATTCGCTCTGCCAAAGCCGACCTTCCCGCCGCGCCGATATGTCGGCACCGTGGTTCATCGATGGGACGCACGGTGATCCTCTTGCCCCCACAGTACGCTCTCATAGACTGCCGTCCTCCAGCCACGCCGCCACCGCTGGCGACGTTCTTGTGGAGACGCACGGCGGACAGCTTCTCCCACGGTACGCGCATTCTAGATTGAGGCCCCGTGCATGTCAGAGTAGCGTTGAATGTTAGCTGATAGACGCTGCTAATCTCACTGTTTGCCAAAATAGTTTGCAGTCAATATGCTCTGATTAAGAAGCTTCCTTGCCATGTTCAGCACTCAATCTGCTTTGCTGAGATGGCATGCCATGCTCGATTAGTTGCTAAAATATCCTGCCATATATTTATTGTGAAGTAGATTGCCATGGTCTAGTAACCAATCTGTTAGGTGAAATAGCTCGACACCATTTTATACTTGATCTTTGTTGCTGAGATGGCCTTTGATGGATGTGTGCTCGGCCTCATTGACTGCTGAAATACCTTGCCATAATTTAGCACTCAAATCTATTTGCTGAATTAGCTTTACATATATTTCGTTACTTAGATCTGCTTGTCCAAATTTCTTGCCATAGCTTTAGACATTGACCTAGGTATTTTTTTCTGGACTTTATAAAAAAGCACATATGTTTTTCCTGTAATATCTAGTAGAAGAACTAATTTGTATGTCTAACAGATGGAAAGACTTGGATAACTTCTGCTTGAAGATTCCTCGCTGCATATGTCGAGGGGGTTGAAACCTTCATGAACTTTATCAGAGCTGAGTACGGTGGTCCGAAATCAGATGTGCTCTGCCCGTGTAGCAGTTGTATGAATTCAGTTACAAGACCCTAGTCAACTGTGCAAAATCATCTACACTTGTATGGGATGTCGGTCACATATACTAGGTGCGTTCATCATGGTGAAGCTCTGAACGTCAATGTTACTGACTACGTGGAAGCAGCAGATGACCATCTTGATCTGCCTGATGCTCAGGTGGAAGAGGAGGAGGAGGTGGTGGCGGCGGAGCCAGTGAGTTTGACCAACATTGAAACAATGCAATGAAATGCTCGTGCATTTCGTGAACTTTCACCTGCAGAAGAAAAACGGTGGGCCCACATGTTGGAACAGCGCAACGTGGCAGTCACCCCAGGAAATAAGCTGTCAGTATTCTCAGCTATGGTCACCTTTCTTCAGGTGAAGACATCTGAGCAGATGACCAACAAATCATTTGATGCGATGTTGGCTGCTTTCCACAAATCTTTCCCAGATGCCTCTGAGCTGCCACACACCTACAGTAAAATGAAGAATTTCCTTCGTGCAGTTGGAATTGGATATGATATGATCCATGTTTGTAAGAATAATTGTGTTCTATTCCGGAAGGATTATGCCAACTTAAGTGAATGCCCAAAATGCAAATCATCAAGATGGAAAGATGGCGATGCTATGAAGAGGATTCCTCATAATGTTCTGAGACATCTTCCAATTATACCAAGATTGCAGAGGTTGTTTCATGATGCTGAAACAAGAGAGGATATACTGTGGCATTCTAGGAACCAGGAGTACAGAGATCAGAATGTAATGAGCCATACATCTCATGGTAGTGACTGGAAAAGCTTCAATCAGAAACACAAAAAGTTTGCTGCTGAGCCGAGAAACATTAGACTTGGCTTAGCTACAGATGGATTAAACCGATTTGGCCACCAGAGCGCCACATATAGCATGTGGCCAGTGCTTGTTATCCCTTACAACATGCCACCAAATGTCTACACAAAAGAATCAAACTACATGATGGCCTTGCTCATCCCAGGTCCAAAAAGTCCTGGAAAGGATTTTGATTTATTCATGGAGCCTCTTGTGGAGGAACTTCAACAGCTATGGAGGGGTGTTCTCACTCGAGACCTATATAGCAGCCCACCAGCTGATTTCTTTCTGTGTGTTATTATAATTTGGTGCATCCATGCTTATCTGTCTTTGGGCACTATGTCAGGACGAACGACACATGGTTACAATGCATGTGTTCGCTGTGACAAGAATCCGCTGTCATACGCAATACTTAGCAAGATCTGTTACATTGGGCACCACCGTTTCCTTGCCAAGGACAAGCCGCGTCCTACAAAATACCAAAGACATGTGTTCAATGCAAAGCATGAAAATCGTGATGCGCCAAAGAGGCTCACCGGCGATGAGTTGCAAGAGGAATTAGAGAAGGTCAGGCATATTACACCAGGAAACCATCCTGATAATGGTAGCGGGAAAAGGAAGCGTGGCAGCGCAGAAGAGAGATTATTGTTTACCTGCAGGTCCACTTTGTAGGACTTGGAGTATTGGAAAGATTTGGATCTGCGGCATAATCTTGATGTGATTCACATCGAGAAAAATATATGTGACAACATTATCGGCACACTTCTTAATATTGAAGGCAAGACGAAAGATACCTTAAAATCTAGGATTGATTTGACACACCTGGGTATCAGATCCGATTTGCAGGTGAAAGATGATGGTGCATCACGGGATATGGCACCAGTTGTGTACGTCTTGGACAAGGTAAAAAGAAAAGAATTCTGCAAGGTCCTGTCACGTGTGAGATTCCCACATGGATTTGCTTCCAACCCTGAAAGGAGGGTTAGTGCAGATGGAAACAAGATACAAGGGTTGAAAACTCATGACTGCCACGTCCTACTTCAAAGGGTTTTACCTGTTATCCTTAGAGGATTGGGTTGCCCTGACTTATACAGAGCAGTTGCATAGTTGGGACAATTCTTTAGGGAACTATGCAGTATAAATATCAGGATAGATGCTTTGGAGCGTCTTAGAGACAAGATACCAACTATCCTATGCGACCTTGAGAAGATATATCCTCCAGCCTTCTTTGATGTGATGGTGCATTTGGCTGTTCATCTACCTGATGAGGCACTACTTAGAGGTCCAGTACAGTATGGCTGGATGTACCCTATTGAAAGGCGGCTAGGCACTTTCAAGGGCTATGTTAGGAACAGAGCTAGACCTGAGGGTCCCATTGCAAAGGCCTACATTGCTATAGAAGCATTGACATTCTGCTCAAAATACATTGAAATAGCTTATCAGCTTAGCAAAAAGGTGGGTGAAGACAATCCCGAGCTCAATGTTTTCGATTGTTTGGTTCGAGTTACAGGGAAGAGTAGACAAGATGACAAACCTAAAGATTTCGACAAAATGGTTTGGTATGTGTTGAATAACTGTCCTGAGATTCTACCTTATATCGAGTAAGTGCTAAGTACTGCAGCTTATACATTGTAATCTACTAAACTTGCAGCACATTCTTATATATTTAGATGTTTGACGCGATCACTATGTTGTGCAACATCTACAAAAAGGAGTTACTGGCGCAAAATCAAAGAAACATTGACAAACTGGTTATGGCAGGATTTGTGAAATGGTTCAAGAGCCGTGTAAGCTTTTGAATAGCACTGTCAGTTTTTTTAATATATTGAGTACATAAGATGATCAGCTTGTCTATTTTCTAACCATAGGTTAAGAAGATGCGGGAGGATGGGCAGGCAGTTAATGATGCCCTTTACGCACTAGCAATGGGTCTTGATACTCGAGTAAGAAATTATGAATCTTGTGTTGTTGGAGATGTGAGCTACAACACCCTTGCACGCGACGAAGGGAGGAAGACAAAAAACAGTGCCATCATGAGCACGGATACGTACGGCAAAGAGACAACTGAAATGTATGCTAACATAACAGACATTGTTCAATTGCAGTATATCTCCAGTTTCAAGGTTCATCGATGTGTGGTTCTGTTGTGATGTCGTTGGTATAACCTGTTTTCTAGGATCGCAAAACCCAGAGCTGATGATTATTTCAAATCCATCAATGTCAAGGCGCCGTACCACACCGACGAGCCTTTTATTTTGGCAAATCAAGCAACACAAATATTTTTCTTGTAAGACACATATGCATGTAGCGATGACTGGAGAGTATTGCAAAGGTTTGAGCAGAGGAATTCATTTAATGAAGTTGCACAACAAGATGATGCTTACACTGCTCCTGATGTAGAAGATTCCACATATGTTCCTGGTATCTTTGAGAACCATCACATCAATGACGCTGGCGAAAAGATTGCCTGTCGGGCTATGGACATACGAGAGTTGATCAATAAGATACCAATGTTCGAGGACTTTGAGGATGAAGATGAAGATGACACTGGGGGGAGGGGGAATTACGATTCAGACTGATACACATGGTGAAAATGTTGACGCTGCTGCTGCGGATGATGGTTAGATTGCTTTTGTCGTATTTGCCTGTGAGAAGACGACTTTTTATCTACTATGTGAAATTGTGTTTGCTATGACAACTGAAACCTGATGAAGTTGTTGTTTAGTATTTTGCTGTGAGAACATCACTTATTATGTATGTTGATTTGTGTTTGGTGATTGTATGACGACTAAAACATGATGACATTGTTTTTTAGTTGTACTCATATTTCCCTGTGAAACTTGTATTTGATGACATAGTTTGTTGTTTGACTGCAATTTGCTCTACGTCTTCGAATGGGAACAAAGCTGACCCGACAGGGCCTCTGCTAATTTATTTATTAGCAAAAGCGCCTCTGCTATTTATTTATTTATGAGCAAAAGGGGATACCCCCCGATTTCCGTTAATAGAAATCATTAGATGTTCACAACACTACGCCCAGCCTGCTAAACAGGTTTCATTCATTACTAGTTTCAGCAAAGTGCTCATGTCATAGCCACTGAATACATCACGAGTGCTACATACACTGCAAATAAAGAGACAATCATCCTACACAGCACAATGATCTTGCCCATTATCTTCACAAGCTCTTTCATCTCCTCATTGTTGTCAAGGCCGTTCAGCAGCTGTTGCTTGGCCATGATCAGATGAACTGCATCTTTAACCTTCTGCTCTGCATCTTCCTCTTCTGCCGTTCCTTCAGTTACTTATCCAACACCCCAACCTGCTGGTATAGGGATTCCTCGGCTAACCAAATAATCAGTATAGTTCCATTCCCCCACATCAGCAACTTCCCAGAAATACAAATCACATGAATCTTCCCTTTTCTGCAAGAATCAAATTGGAAGATCATCAACCAAACTATTAAAAAAAATCAGCAACTAAAAGTAGGCGAACAACACTTAAACATATTATTACCCCATGATTCGGCCATTTGTAGAAGACTCAACTACGGTTGAGGATTGTAGTTGAGACACGACAGATGACTCTGCGTGATTTGTAGCAGTGGCACCACACCAATGACAGCGGGTTGCGATGAGCAACCGGCTACAGTGAGTGTGCCGGCGGGGCTGTGATGAGACCCACAGGGGATGGTATAGGTGGCGACTTGGCGCATATCTGGTTGTTGCCTGCTGAAGAGCATGTGGATGAGCCGCCAGCGGACATGGTTGCTGCGGCCGGAGCTTCTGACGCTAGGCAGCGTAACTAGAGAAGAGAAGAGGAGAAGCGAACATTGGATATGTCAGTTTCATTACTTGCAGAGTAGCATAGCACTATATATAGTCATAGTCTAGGTTTGGATTCGAACCAGCTACAGGAGCACGTCTCTCTTTTTTCTAAAACTCAGCAATGTCTCTTTACTGGTACACTAGCTTGTTCTGTACGCCTTCTCAGGTCATTGATTTTCGGGAATGTTATGTGGCGAACATTCCCTGGGAGGAGGATGGCAAACAAACGCATTTTCATGGCAGTTTTAGTTGCGACGCAAGATCAAACGGTGGTAGTTTCGGGAATGTTATCTGGCGAATGAGCCCAACTTTTCTTTTCTTCCTATAAAAAAGTATGCTACGTGGTGTCGGCTTAGTTAACAAACGATTGTGCCAACCTTGACCGTTGGATTGACATTCAACGTCTATCGTGTTTCTTCAGTCTCTTCTTCCTCCAGCCGACAAAGCCAAACCAGCGCCGGCGGGACCGCCTCCTCTGCCTCCCACGGCTGGCTGTGCTGCCGCGCACGCATAGCAGCCACATCACACCCTAAAACTCTGCACATCTTCCTTGGCTCCTGTAAATACCTGTCCGAGGCCTCACCGTCGTCCTCCGCCTTGGCTCGCTCACCGCGGCGCTGCCCTCTGGTGTTGTCAACATGGTCAACAACCAAGAGGAATAAGGAGATGGTTGTACATGGTGAGAATGACAGTAGGGACCCACCAGGATCATGGCAGTAGGCAAACAAGTGCCTCCTTTATTACAAAAAAAAAGGTTCCTCCTGATGGTTTCCTGACATCTGGGTCGCACACCACTGTCAACGTAGTCAATAAGCGAGATAACTGCACAAGGAGCGGCTGACACCCGGGACCCAGCAGCTCGCACAGTATTTTTTTTTTGTTTTCGGGACGGAGCAGGGTATCAACTGGGTTGTGCGGGAGCTATGGCCCATCTAGCCCAGGCTTTTATTTCATATGTTTACCACATGACCAACCCAGTTTTGTTTTTTCTTTCTGAAAATGGCTAGCCCAGCTATTTTGTTTTTTGCAGAATAACCAACGGAGGCCTACTTGCTTTTCTACGCCCTGCTGGGCCGAAAATCTTTCAAGACGAGGAGGGATGCATTCGGCTTGCCCAGAAAATGGGCTATAAGTAATAAGACATGGGCTGTAAAATGAAAAATACAGCAAACAGGCAATTAGTTCCAAATTACTTTTTCTTTTGGATTTAGATATTTTAAATTTCATTGTTTTTGTGCGGGTAAAATTTCATTGGATTTTAAATTAAGGTATGTTTATTTTTTAAATTAATTTGAATCTGGCTAGAAATTTCGGGTTGTATGCTATTTGGGACAGATTTGGAGGCTGACTTGTGGGTCTACTAGGTTGACGTGTACGAAAGGCTTTGTCAACTTAGTCCACAAATGATTCTAATAGCAGTGACCGTTGGATTACATCCAACGGCCGTGCTGCTTCTTCAACCTCTGGTCTTCTTGCTCCAGCCGCCCAAACCAGCGCCGACTGTACTGCCTGCTTATGCCTCCCGTGGCCGGCTGTGCTGCCGTGCAGGCCTAACCACCCCACACTACTTCCATCACTGGCCTAGCCATCCCTCTACGCACCCACATATCCTGTTATTCTCTGACAACGACAGACAAACCAGTAAACCCTCGTACTCCCCTCCGTGTGGGAAACAACTGCCGAGTCTTCTCCGGCTCCGGGTCGTTCCCTTCCTAGGCCTCGCCATCGTCCACCGCCCTGGTGCTCTAGGCGCGGCGTGGTCAACGTGGTCAACGAATGACATCCATCGGAAGAGGACTATATGTGGAGAGGCTGACAGCTGGGTCCATGGCCGCACGCAACGAAGTGCCTCCTTATTACACGCAAAATAATGATTCCTCCACCTGACAGCGGGGACCCACCGGAAGGGCCTCTGTATTTCGCGAAAAAAGTTCCTCCCGCAGACAGCTCGGACCCACCAACTATATCTTCGCACGCAAGTGCCTCCTTATTACGCACAAAAAAAATGAATACTTCCCCTGCTAGCTGGGACCCACCATATTTGGAGGTTGACTTGTGGGCCTACTAAGTTGACACGGAGGCAGGATTTGTCAACTTAGACAATATAAACGATTCTAGCTACAGTGATCGTACGATGTCCATCCAACATCCATCATGTTTCTTCAACCTCTGGTCTTGTTGCTCCAGCCACCCAAACCATCGCTGGCCGTGCCACCTGCTCCTGCGTCTCGTGGCTGGCTGTGCTGCCGCATAGGCCTCACCGCCCCACCCTACTCCCATCGCTGGCCTGGCCATCCCTATACTCACCCAGACCTCCTATTATTCTCCGGTGACGGCAGCCTCACACTACAGCTGAACCAGTAAACCCTCGTACTCCCCTCCGTGTGGGAAACAACTGCTGAATCTTCCATGGCTCCGGGTCATTCCCTTCCTAGGCCTCGCCGTCGTCCACCGCCTTGGTGCTCTCGGCGCGGCGTGGTCAACATGGTCAAGGAACGACTTCCATCGGAAGAGGACTGTACGTGGAGAGGCTGGCAGCTGGGTCCACGGCCGCAGCAAGGAAGTGCCTCCTTATTATGCGCAAAATAATGATTCCTCCACCTAACAGTAGGGACCCACTAGAAGGGCCACCATATTTTGCAAAAAAAATGTTTCCCCCATGACAGATGGGACCCACCAGCTACATTTTTGCACGCAAGGAAGTGCGTCGATATTACGGGAAAAAAAATGATTCTTCCCCCTGACAGCTGGGACCCACCCGCTATATCTTCGCACGCAAGGAAGTGCCTCCTTATCCTCCCTGACCGCTGGGACCCACCTGGTCGAACCGTACGTAGGGTTATCTGTCTGGTCGCGAATGTGTACGTACATACTGGTCAATCGATCTCTCTACTGCGATGAACCGTGGCCGAGTAAGGATATGCATGTGTCGTAGTAGAGGCGCGGACGTAGCATGTTGATGACCCACAAGTATAGGGGATCAATCGTAGTCCTTTTGATAAGTAAGAGTGTCGAACCCAACGAGGAGCAGAAGAAAATGACAAGCGGTTTTCAGCAAGGTAATGTCTGCAAGCACTGAAATTATAAGTAACAAGTAGTTTGGTAGCAATATAATTTGTAACGAGCAAGTAACGGTAATGGTAATAAAAGTGCAGCAAGGTAGCCCAATCCTTTTGAGGCAAAGGACAGGCCAAAACGATCTCTTATGATAAGCAAAGCATTCTTGAGGGTACACGGGAATTTCATCAAGTCACTGTCATCATGTTGGTTTGATTTGTGTTCGCTACTTTGATAATTTGATATGTGGGTGGACCGGTGCTTAGGTGTTGTTCTTACTTGAACAAACCTCCTACTTATGATTAACCCCCTCGCAAGCATCCGCAACTATGAGAAAAGTATTAAGAATAAATCTAACCATAGCATTAAACTTTTGGATCCAAATCAGTCCCTTACGGAATAGCGCATAAACTAGGGTTTAAGCTTCTGTCACTCTAGCAACCCATCATCTAATAACTACTCCACAATGCATTCCCTTAGGCCCTAATAAGGTGAAGTGCCATGTAGTCGACGTTCACATGACACCACTAAGGGAATCACAACATACATACCATCAAAATATCGAACACATATCAAGTTCACATGATTACTTGCAACAAGATTTCTCCCGTGACCTCATGAACAAAAGTAACTACTCACTAATGACAATCATTCTCAAGATCAGAGGGGGATTAAATAGCATAATGGATCTGAACATATAATCTTCCACCAAATAAACCATATAGTAATCAACTACAAGATGTAATCAACACTACTAGTCACCCACAAGTATCAATCTATAGTTCGGTACAAAGATTGAACACAAGAGATGAACTAGGGTTTGAGAGGAGATGGTGCTGTTGAAGATGTTGATGGAGATTGCCCTCCCCAAGATGGGAGAGTTGTTGGTGATGATGATGACGATGATTTACCCCTCCGTGAGGGAAGTTCCCCCGGCGGAATCGCTCCGCCGGAGGGCAAAAGTGCTCCTGCCCAAGTTCCGCCTCGAGACGGCGGCGCTTCATCCCGAAAGTACTCCCCTTATTTTTTTTCTAGGTCAAAATGACTTATATACCCGAAGAGGGGCACCAAAGGTGGGCCGAGGAGGGCATAACCCACCAGGGCGCGCCTGGGCTCCCTGGCGCGCCCAGGTGGGTTGTGCCCACCTGGTGGGCCCCCTCTGCTACTTATTTGCTCCAATAATTCTTATATATTCCATAAAAATTCCTCGTGAAGTTTCAGCTCATTTGGAGTTGTGCAGAATAGGTAGCCTGACGTAGCTTTTTCAGGTCCAGATTTCCAGCTGCCGGAATTCTCCCTCTTTGTGTGAACCTTGCATATTATGAGAGAAAAGGCATTAGAATTACTCCAAAAAGCATTATTATGCATAAAAACATCATAAATAACAGTAGGAAAACATGATGCAAAATGGACGTATCACATGTCACGCAGTCCTGTCTATATATATCGTGTACATGTACGTACAGCCACGCTGCAAGAAAGTAAATACGGCTATGTACGTACATACGGGCGGGGTCTCGAACGCGTACTCGCGCATATGTACAGCCAGGGCTCATGTACATGGAGAGGCAACGGACGGCAGCAACGGCGTCCTATTAATCGGAAGCCAACCGGCTGGGTCGGAATGGAGAAACTGCATCGTGTTCATCAAGAGGCAACAGAATGTGTCGTGTTCATCGGGAGCCAACCGGCTTGGATGAAACAGCCGAAATAGGGTCTAGCGTACCGCAGAACGGAGGAAACGGCCTTCTGTTCGAGTGCGTATGGTCAAAACGGGGTGCTGTTGATTGGGAGGGGTGTGGCGTACCGCAAAACGGAGGAAATGGACTTGTGTTGTAGCGCCTACGGTCGAAATGGGGTCCTGTTCATCGGGAGGGGTGTGGCGTACCACAAAACGAGACTCCATGGGCTACTGTTCATCCACCGTCTACTGCCTCGCTCCAGCCTCCACGGGCTACTGTTCATCCACCGTCGACTTCCTCCAGCCTCCACCTGCTACTGTTCATCCACCGTCGACTTCCTCCTGCTTCCACCAGCTACTGTTCATCCACAAGCTACTATTCATCTAGCCTCCATCGTCTGCTATTCAACCAGCCCTCCATGGGGTCATGTTCATCCACCCCCAACCGGCTCGGGTGTGTGTGGTGGCCTCCTCGATCAGGGTCCTGTTCATCCAACGGCAACGGCCTCTACTACCACAGGGTCCTGTTCATCCAACCCCCACCGGGAACTATTCATCCAACCCCCAACAACGGTCACTGTTCATCAAGAGGCAGCTGGTTCGATCGGCTTCAGTTAGCAGCAGTAACGAATCGCTCGGGTTTAGTTAACTGCAGCGAAGGGATCGATCGCTCGGGTTCAGTAACGTAGCTAGTGAAATCGCTCTGGTTCAGTAAATGAATGCCTCGCTCGGGTTCAGTTAGAGCCCAATGCCTCGCACACATGCGCGTACGTGTATGATAGAAACACGCAAACCTCCATGCATCACTCTGCCCCGACCACCCACCGTAACCGGGAACTCCCCAAAATTTTCCTCGCACTTGCTTCTACCATGATTTTTTCCATCATGGACAGCCCAAAGAATGTCATGCAGGTGCGTCCCCGGCCCGCCCAGGACAAAAAGCCCATTTTCTGTCATGATTTTTTGTCATAGAAGTAGGAGCCCACCACATCTATGATGATACGTGATTTTGTCACAATTATCGTCATAGAAGTGTCATAAGCATGACAGAAAAAAAAATTATTCGGGCCAAAATGTCACGGATGTGTCTTTTTTTTAGTGGTGGCATGGGAATCGATCTCTGGGGTGATGTCCAGAGGATGAAGAGCGGCATGTGAATTGATCTCTGGGGCAATGTCCACGGGACAGAGAGCGGCATGGGAATCGATCTCTAGGGCGATGTCCACAGGACGGACAACGGCATGGGAATCGATCTCTGGGGCGATGTCCACAGGACGGAGAGCGGCATGGGAATCGATCTCTGGGGCGATGTCCATGGGACGAACAGCAACATGGGAATCAATCTCTAGGGCGATGTCCATAGGACGGACCGCTACATCAGAATCATCAAGGACGTCCATTGGCACCTGCACAACCCTAACATATTAGCAAGCACATTGCAAATAATCAAAAACCACAACAATGGTCAGCCATTTTTTTACCTTGTGCAGCTCACCGGGGGATCCCATCCCTCCGGGGGACATCTCCTCGAAGGGGGCCATCGCCTTGCCAGGGAAATACTGCTTCTCAATGGCGACTATCTCCTCAAACCCAGCCTTGAGCCTCTCATAGGTGGCCACTAGAGTTTCTGGGGTAGGCACGATGGGGCCCTTGCTATTCTTCCAGCTTTCTTTATTCAGGACTTCGTCTGCCAACGTCGTCAACTCTTTGGCCAGTGCTTGTTTCTTGGAGTTCTTCGTCACCATGGGTTGGCCCGCCAACATCGCCAACACATTGGCCGGTGCTCGCTTCCGAGAGATCTCTGTCTCGAGTGGGTTGTCTGCTAGCAACTCTTTGCCTAGTGCTCTAGGATCCATCGATAAACTGACAAACAAAAAGCAATCGAAAGGACACCACAATCGCAATGAAAACGGGAAAAGAATAGGTAGTGAGAATCGGTCAGTGCTTCGCAAAAAGAAGATTGTTGGAATGAAAATAGAGTATCATCATTGATTCTCCCACCTTTCCTTCGTCGGTACAGAAGAAAACTGGTAGAAGTGAGTAGCCTGGAGTGAGGTTTTCTTCAAGATAGGGGAGAAAGGGCTTCAACGAGCGTTCCAGTGAAATGATGGTTGCTTCGTCTCGTCCAACTTCGAGGCCACTTTACCACTGCTGGTAAAGGTGTGGGTTTTGTGATATGACGGGTCATGACGGCCACACCGGGGTGACTGGTGAGTCTCGACTGCAGCACTTCGCTGTGATTTGGTGGATGACACGCGGGCCCGGATGCTTGATGTCCCGTAGGTCCATGAAATAATGTAAGAGCTAGTATGATAGAGCCTAGTCAGCTAGCTATAAGCCATTCCACATCATCAAAATCCCATCTGGAAGAGAGATAAGGGTGGAGAGAGAGTGAAGCCAGTGCTTCACTTATTGCCGGGTTGTAGCGCGCAGCACGAGAGAAAAAGAGCTACATGCAGTCCTTAAAAGCAAACGCTGCCTTCTCCCTCCAATCAGGTGCGCTCCCCTCCTTCCCCATGCATGTAAATATTGATTACTATAGTCAGCTTAGCAGCTCCTCTACAGCCTGCCTTATTTTTGTGTGAAGACTACAAGTGACATGGCACCAGTATAGAGCCCGCAGTCAGCTTTTCTATTAGCCATTCTCTAGAGCGGCTACTCATAGAGTTTGGACGACAGAGGAGGAGATGGCAGTAGTAGTACTCCAAAAAAAATTTACTTTCACATTTTATTTTGAGGATTAAATGTACTCCCACATAGAAAATATAAATAATAATGCATGTTGGTGCAGCCCACGTTTCCGATAATTTGAGCCGTGGGCTTGCTCGCAAATTTGACGAGTCGGTGGTTGTTCACTTAATGGAGGTTCTATTACCAGACGTGAAGGATACAAAGTGCGACCTGGCACACCATTAGGGCTGGACCAAAAGCTCGTAGCTCGGAGCTTTATGAGCCCTCGATAGTTCGGCTTGTTATGTGAAAGTGCTAGTTATCGAATAGAGGGGGGGTGAATAGGCGATTTTTATGAAAGTCTTCGAGAGATGCAAGATCTTCAAAAACAGACAACTAAACAACACCTATACGATATGCAGCGGAAGATATTCTACACTAGAGCGGCCATAGTCAAGTAAATAGTTCAGTAAAAGGACGAAGACAAATAGCTGCTAGGTAGAACAGATCGGAATAGGAAGACAGTACGAAGCCAAATACAGGAAAGTCTTCACACTATGAAGTCAAACAGATCAGGCATGCAAGCAATGACTTCATGAAGACAAACTAAAATGTAAAGGAGATGGGGGATAGAACTAGTTGCTTGGTGAAGACAAGGATTTGGAAGACCAGTTCCAGTTGCTGTGACAACTGTACGTCTGGTTAGGGAGGCTGAGATTGAACTCAGAAGACCACGTCTTCACATTATTCCCCTTGAGCTAAGGACACCCAGTCCTCGCCCAATCACTCTGGTAAGTCTTCAAGGTAGACTTCCAAACCTTCACAGACTCCGTTCACCGGCGATCCACAATGACTCTTGGATCCTCAGAACGTGACGCCTAACCGGCTGGAGGATGCACATCCCTCAAGTGTAATAAGTCTTCAGGTCACGCGGACAGAAAGACTTCAGTGACACCTAACACTCTTTGGCTCTGGGTGTTTTGGGCTTTGTCCTCACAAGGATTCTCTCTCTCAAAGGCTTCGGAGGTGGGTTGCTCTCAAACGACAAAAGCCGTGCACTAACTCTGAGCAGCCAACAATTTATGGTGGAGGGGGTGGGCTATTTATAGCCAGCAGGCAACCCGACATGATATGTCCAAAATGACCCTGGGTCACAAAGGAACCGACACGTGTCCAACAGTCGGATTTCAAACACACGCGGTAGCTTGACTTGGGCTACAAGCAAAGCTGACTTATCCGACTCTGGATAAGATTTGCTCTCTTTGTCTTCACTCGAAGACATAGGAATTTGGGTTGAGCATCACGTCAGTCTTCTGACTTTGTTCACTTGGACCCCACTTAATAGTTCGGTGGTTCCTATGACTCAAGAAAGAAGAAAATGAAACTACGAAAGAAACTACGTCTTCGCACTCCATTGTCTTCAAGTGAATGTCTTCACACATCATTATCTTCAACGTGAATGTCTTCACGAACCACCATTGTCTTCAATGTCTTCATACATTTTTAGGGGTCATCTCTGGTAGGTAAACCAAATCAATGAGGGACTTCTACCTGTGTTATCCTGCAATTGTCACAAACACATTAGTCCCTCAACCACGTTTGTCATCAATACTCGAAAACCAAACTAGGGTGGCACTAGATGCACTTACAATCTCCCCCTTTTTGGTGATTGATGACAAACTGGTTGAAGTTTTCAATAGGGATAAAAATATGTGAAAGTTAAAGAACGCGGTCATTGGCTTCATGAAGTTGAAAGGGCTCCCCCTAAAGATGTGCATATAAGTAATTTGCCTTTGAATGTAAATGCACATGGCAGGTTTTGCTTTGTGGAGATCTTCTTCAACTCATGTAGACAATTCATCATGCATACACAAGTGTAATGAAGATAATGACATGCATAATGAGAAATGGGCGTCTGTAGAATGACTTCATGCAGAATTTATCATCGCAATAAATGGTAGCAGCAAAAGTGGCAGGCGACCATCAAGGTTTAAGTTTTACAACTCAAAACCAGCAGTTCAAGAACAAGAGTTGTAAAAACTTAGCAAAAAATAAGCACCTGACCCATATAGACCCGCTTGAAGACTATCAACTCATATGCTTCTCCCCCTTTTGTCAGGAATGACCAAAAAGGTGTGAAGACATAGAGCGCCTAAGCGTTCCCATGCGGTGTTGGTGAAGATGTTGGGGCAGCAGGGTCGACGGTGGAGTTGGGCGCGGTAGAGGGGCCTGATGCAGAATCCTGATGCAGTGAAGCCATAGCGGGTGAAGTCGCATCGTCCACTTCATCAATGACTCACGCAACAATAGTTGGAGCCAAAGATGAGTACTCAAAATCTTCAATTGAAGGTGTTCGACACCAGCTTGCTGACTGTGGAGGCCTGGAGTCAAACTTGAAACGTTTAGTGAAGCCATCTGCTTGAAGATCATCTTCAGAATATAGCAGCATGAGGCTCTTCCAGGCACGACGACAGGCTTCATGAGCAACAAACGAGTTCTTGGTAGCGAGGTTGCGTATGCGATTGACATCTACAAGGAGACTTTGCATCTGGCGCTTCATCTAGTCATGATGCCTATCCTACTTCTGATGAAGTGAAACAAGAAGCTCTCAGTCATTCAGCACACGAGCACGCTTCTGAGGCCTTTGGGCTATGGTGCTGGCTATTGCATCAGTGTTGGCATGATGTGGCAGCCTGAGCTGACCAGCAAGAGGACCAGTAGCAGTAGGTGGATTCGGCACATGGACGCCTTCAAGTGGCTGTGTGAAGCTTTGGAAGGCAGCATTGTCTTCACGAACAGATTCCTTGGCAGGCTCAGGATATATGGCTTCATGTGACATATCCACTTCAGGCAGAAAGACAACATGGTTGGGTGCTGAAGCTTGATAATTGATGGTGGAGTGAAGCTTAATCAGCCGCATGACCTATGGAGCATAGAACTTGAGACCGAACAGATCAATGCCTGAAGCGGCCAACTGACGGATGAAGAAGTCTTGAGTATTGAACCTAATGCCATTGATGATGTAGAAGACCAAGGTCTTCATAGTGCCTTCAATCTTGGCGTGAGGAGAATGCCCTTTGATTGGACACAGAGTATGCCTCAGTATGTGATAGATGGTGCGGGGCAGGTACTCGAGGTCATTGAAGAAGAATTCCTTGGGGTACTCAACATCAACAGGCAAAGGCTTCATCATGCTGAGCATTTGGCTCATGTTCGGCTCTGGCTTCTGAAATTTTCTCTGCAATTCTTGTTCATAGCGCTGACAACCTGGCTCATAGAGATCACCAGGAGTGGGCAGGGAAGTTAGCTCGATGATGTCTTGAGATTTGGCTTCATGATGTACATCACCTAACATCCACTCAAGGACCCATGTCTTCAGATCCCTGTTGTAGCCTGAGATATGAAGAGTGGCATAAAATTGTAGCAAGAATTCCTCATTCCAGTGCTCCTTGTCGACGACAAATGGGAGCAAGCCAACTTCACAAAAGCAGTCAAGAGCTTCTTCAAGGCAGGGGAGTCCAGCAATGGCATCACAGCACAGGCGCTTGTGGGGGAAGATCATGTCCTGGTTGTACAGAATACATGAGTAATGGCTTCATTGCTGGTGGCTCCAGAACCTATCAGAGGATATCTTGGGCTTCTTGTAAGGATTCTTGGCCTTGTCAAAGAATGTGTTGTGCTCTCTGAAGCTTAAGAAACTGAAAGCACCCTGAGTTGTAACAGCACATGGAAGCCTTGGCAATCTGGGCTTTGGCTTCTGTGTCTGAGGCCTTTGCTCAACATGGTAATCATATTGGGGACCATGAGCAACTAGAGGTGTCATGATTGGCCACTTGACAGTGACGAGCTCACCACGATAGAATGCCCATTCCATAGTGTGAGGTACAGGAGGAGCAGCAACAACATCCGATGTGGATGGCTGAATGTCTTGAGTGGCATCCTGGGTGTCAGTCTGAAGGGTGGCTTCGGGCTGCACATTGTCTTCAGCCATGACAATGTCATCGGCTTCTGTAGTAGTGGTATCGGCAGCCTGATTTGCCGTGGCTTCAGCGGCTTCAAGAACTGGTGGGTCAGGCACAATCACATCTTGATTCTCTCTTGATTCAACGGTAGGAGGAATAATAGCTTGATCTTCCTCTCTTTCATCGGCTGATGCAGCCGGAACCTTCAGCCTCTTTGGCTTCATACTCTTGAGCAGTTTCTGTAGGGATGGCTTCAGGGAACACTTGACATGCTACTGAGCTTGTGGCTTGCACATCCTCTTCAGGAATGCTCGACATGGAGACCGTTGGCCTTGGGCCTCGGTGAAGCCTTCGGAAAGAGGGTGATGCCTACGGTGAGGGAGTGGTCTTCTCCATGTTTTCAGGTGTGTCTTGTAGAGTCTCAATTACGGGAGTGGTGACTTGAGCTGGTGGAGAGCAAGGAATGACTTCATGGAGCGGAGTGTTGGGGTGTTGCTCTTCCCAGAAATCATCATGAGTGATTGGCGTTGTAGGACCGCCAATATTGATCTGTTCACTGCTCGAGGGAGTAGGCGATGATACCGGCTTGGGCATGATGATCTAGGGAAACTAAGGAAGGACTTCATCATCAACTACA
This sequence comes from Thinopyrum elongatum, assembly GCA_011799875.1. NCBI lineage: Eukaryota > Viridiplantae > Streptophyta > Magnoliopsida > Poales > Poaceae > Thinopyrum > Thinopyrum elongatum. Next base: position 258,130,627 of record CM022297.1, read on the forward strand.
TTGTCTTCATGACCAATGTCTTCAGCTGCGATGGAGTCAGCAGCTGGAATCTCTTCAGACTCATGTGCCTCTGTGGTAGCAGGCTCATGCACAACTAGACGATGCTCGCGGTTGCAGGAGGCCGGAAGGGCAACAGATATAGGTTCAACAAGCAGTGGCTCTTGCGGTGCAGCTTGATCTTTTCTTGAAGATTTTGTCTTCAACTTCTTCTTGGATGGAGCGGCATCAGAAGCTTCTTGATGCTTTCGCTTCTTCCTTCAGCCTCAGCCTGCTTCGTCTTCTTCTGCTCAGAAGTAGCTGATGGGACCTTTGGCTTTGAGCCAGTCATGCTGGCAGGGAAGACAATGCTTGGTCTTTCCTGCCTTGGAGCTTCAGTTGCAGCTTCAGCGGGCTTCTTCTTCTTAGCGGCCAAATGAGGGTCAATGCCAGGACGCCCAAGGGCCTTTCGCATTACAGCTTCATTGTGAGCTTCTACACATTTCTCAGCATAGTACTTCAGGCGCTCTTGGGAGCCTTTGGCATCATCATGACGCTTATGGAACTCAGCCTTTAGATCTGCCATCATCCTCTGGAATTTTTGCACATCAGAGACACTGAGCTTGGCCATGTGCTTCTTGAAGAGAGCTTTCTCATGGTCGATCTTGTTCTTCTGCTCAACAACCTTCTGAGCAATAGCAAGCTCTTTGGCAATGCAGCCCTGGAACGTGACGCTGATGTCAATTGGCAGCTGCAGATCATCAATGGTGAGAGTTGTATCTTCAAACCATTCATCGATGAAGTTGTTGAGAATGTCAGTATCAAAAAGAGGCAAGTCTTTGAAGATTTCAGCCTCCTGCTTGCTCTTGATTAGCATCTCAAGGGCATCATCAGCAAGATCTTCATCGCTTGATAGATCAATGACACCCTCTTCATTGCGTAGGATGCTTCCTGGAGTAAGGCCTTGCCCAGAGATTTCTTCGGCTTCTTGGAGGTGTGAGATAAGTCTTCAGACTGCACAATGGATTCAGGTGGTGCAGATTTCAGTGGCTTCACTCATGAAGCTTTTGGTGCAGCAGAAGATGTTGAAGCCTTTGCCTTCTTCACTGGCTTCGGGGGCTCTGGAACTTCAACATGTTCCTCATCCTCAGCAGCTTCTTCAACACTGGCCCTTTGAGCGGCACAATGTGCCAGAAATGAGTCAAAATCCTCAAAGGGGCCAATGAGATTTGGCTCAGCTTCGCGACTGCCATCTGGCCTTGGAGCAGCTAGACCAGGGTTGAAGTCAATCCCAAGGTCCTTCTTGTTTTGAACTGTTAAAGCCTTAGCAAACTGAAGATTGGCTTCAAACAGATCATCCTCACGACACCATCGAAGACTTGATGGGTCGGCATTTTCAGGCATGGGGCCACGGACCATGCAAGGAAAGAAGCCTTTTGCAATGGCTTCAGTCTTAGTCTTGGGTTGAAGCTTTCTGTATACAATATCAGCCCATGGTGGCCTCACAACGTTCTTCTTTGCATACTCAGGTGTTACAAAAATGATACTGGAACCATTCCTCTGCCCAATTTCTGCAAATCCATTGGACTCTGGACTTGCGCTCACCATAGGTTTCTTCAGGATCAGACTTGTATAGTTCATATAGATATGGTGGCAGGTCCAAGGCAGTGTTATCACGGCGCTGTCTACCGCCCTTCTTTGCAGATTTCCCACCAGCCATTGGCTTCAGACTGAAAGGCTTCACAACGGTGTTTGGCTTCAGTCAGCTGGTCAGACAAGAACTGGCTTCAGGCGATTCAATATGATGTTGTAAGAACACTGCAAATGAATGCAGACTATGAGAACCAAGGGACTCTCCCACGAACATGTACCTGTGACAACATTAGAGATGCGAGAGAAGGGGAAGAGGTCATATGCATTCTCAGAAGATTTTGAAGATAAATCAGTTTGAAGACATTGACCTCATAGCACGAAGACATTCACTTATAGATGTGAGTTGGTTCCGATTTGTACGAATCCATGAATAAGTACTAGTGATGAAGCATAAGTGAAAGTACTTGCGTGTCATGAGATGCATAGAAGTAGAGATCCAGATTTGAAAGAGAAGAAACAACTTTCTGAAGATATAGAAAGTTTTAACAGATCAAACGTGCGGTAAAAATAGGCTTTTAATTACCGCTCAAGAACAGATGAGACTGCTAGACGAGTTGAGGATGGAGGTCGAGCAGTCCAATCTTCCGCGCCCTAACTTGGCGGCGGAAGAAACCTATGGCGGCGGCGGAGGGAAGAAGATCCGCGACCGGCATGACGACGATGACGGAGAAGTCGCGGCAGCGAAGCGCTTCATCTCCGGCGACGACGAAAGCTAGCGATGGCGCTAGGGTTTGAGCGAGACGGCGAGGGGAGTAGGAAATAATGACCGCAGGGGAGGTGTGTATTTATAAGGAGGGGTGACAGCTGAGTGAATTTACTCAGCTGCCCCTGGCTGTTCACATTTGAGGGACACATGGCATGCATGCAACAACTTAAATGTTGTGCCACGACCCCACGCACGCCTGGTTTGTCGGGTGGTCGTTACGGCTTCTCCAGATTCAGGCAGAAAGGATAGAGGTAATAAAAGCATTTTAAATGTTTGTCTCTATATCTTTGACTGACAAGGACGCAGTGAAGACAATCAACACATGTCAATAGAATGCATATGAAGAGATAGAGAGAGTTAGAGGGAGAAGCACAGAAGGGGTTAGGGTCCAATCACATTCACTTAGCGCAGAAAGTAGCAACTTGAAGACATAGCTATAAGTGAATGCTGTAGAGGACAGAACACATATAAGTATAGAGAAGCAATAAGAACCAAACCAACATTGTGAAGATAAATCATGAAGATAAACCAATGTTGAAGACAAACCAACTTTGAAGATAATGCAACATGACGCCAAACAAAAATCTTCAAGAAAGGTTGGTGGTGGCGTTACCAACCGTATAGGAAGTATTAGACCCAGACATGGCGCACAATTATCATGGCGCTCCGAAGTCAAATTCCACATTAATGTATTCACATTCAGAGGGTATGTCTTCATGAATTGAAGACATACGTTACTTTGTGTGTTGCGCACCTAAGGCATCAATATGCATAAGCATTAGGATGTGTGTCCATTCACAGGACATTCGAGGATTCTAAGATATTTAGCTCACACCGCACTTGCAAAACCTTTTCTCATCCAAGGGCTTTGTGAAGATATCTGCCAATTGCTCTTCAGTGTTGACGTGAATGATATCAATGTCTTCCTTCAACACATGATCTCTGAGAAAGTGATGACGGATCTGAATGTGCTTTGTCTTCGAGTGCTGAACTGGATTGTGAGCAATCTTGATGGCTCTTTCATTGTCGCAGTAGAGGGGCACATTCTTCATGTTGATGCCATAGTCCTTGAGGGTTTGCTTCATCCAGAGAAGCTGAGCGCAACAAGATCCAGCAGCAATGTATTCAGATTCAGCAGTGGAGAGTGATACACAGTTCTGCTTCTTTAAAGACCAACAGACAAGAGATCGTCCAAGAAAGTGACATGTCCCTGATGTGGACTTGCGATCAACCTTTTCACCAGCATAATCAGCATCTGAGAATCCAACTAGATAAAACTCTGAGCCCTTTGGATACCATAATCCTAGCGTTGGGGTGTGAGCCAAATATCGAAGTATTCGCTTCACAGCGAGGTGATGCAATTCCTTTGGTGCCGCTTGGAATCAAGCACACATGCAAACGCTAAGCATTATATCTGGCCTAGATGCTCATAAGTACAATAAAGAACCAATCATGGAGCGGTATACCTTTTGATCGAACTCTTTACCATTGTCATCGGGGCCCAATTGGCCTTTGGTTGGCATTGGTGTCGTGTACCCTTTGCAGTCTTGCATTCCAAACTTCTTCAGGCAACCTTTGAGATACTTTTCTTGTGATATGAAGATGCCATTCCTCTGTTGACGGATTTGAAGACCAAGGAAGAACTTTAGCTCCCCCATCATGGACATCTGATATTGCTCCTGCATCATATGCTCAAACTCATCGTTGTATCTTTGGTCAGTGCAACCAAAGATAATGTCATCCACATAAATTTGGCATACAAACAGTTCTCCATCATATGTCTTCACGAAGAGAGTGGGATCTAGAGAACCAGGTTTGAAGCCTTTGCTCTTCAAGAAGTCTTTGAGTGTTTCATACCAAGCACAAGGCACTTGTTTGAGACCATACAGTGCCTTGTTGAGCTTGTAGACCATATCAGGATGCTTTGGATCTTCAAAACCAGGTGGTTGAGCTACATATACTTCTTCTTCAATTTTGCTGTTGAGGAAGGCACTCTTCACATCCATTTGATGCAGAAGAATGTTGTTGTGGTTAGCGTAGGCTAGCAGTATACGAATGGCTTCAAGCCTAGCCACAGGAGCAAAGGTTTCATCGAAGTCAATTCCTTCCACTTGTGTGTAACCGTGGGCAACGAGATGAGCTTTGTTTCTGACAACTTGACCATGTTCATCTTGCTTGTTGCGATAGATCCATTTGGTGCCAATAATGTTGTGCTTGCGAGGATCAGGACGTTTGACTAGCTCCCAGACATTGTTGAGCTCAAATTATTGAAGCTCTTCTTGCATAGCTTGAATCCATTCAGGTTCCATTAAGGCTTCATCAACTTTCTTGGGTTCAGATATGGAGACAAATGCAAAGTGCCCACAGAAGTTTGCTAGCTATGTTGCTCTTGATCGAGTGAGAGGACCAGGTGCATTGATACTATCGAGTATCTTCTCAATCTTAACTTCATTGGCTACCTGAGGATGAACAGGCGAAGACTTTCCTCTTGCTGATCATTATCTTCACCTTCAGCATTATCTTCAGGTTGAGCATTGTCTTCATGTTGATTAGGAGCTGGAACGATAATTTCCTCTTCTACTTGTTCTTCGGTGGGTATGATTTCTCCAGTACCCATTAGCTTGATAGATTCACTAGGAGAAGCTTCATCTAGCACATTTGGCAGGTCCTCTCTTTGCGAGCCATTAGTCTCATCGAACTGCACATCTACAGTTTCAACCACTTTATAGTGAAAGAGGTTGAAGACTCTGTAGGTGTGTGAATCCTTTCCGTAACCAAGCATAAAACCTTCATGAGCTTTCGGTGCAAATTTGGAAGTGTGATGTGGATCCTTGATCCAGCACCTAGCACCAAAGACTTTGAAATAGCTTACGTTTGGCTTCTTACTAGTGAGTAGTTCATAAGATGTATTCTTGAAGAATTTGTGAAGATAAACTCTGTTGATGATGTGGCATGCAGTATCAATGGCTTCAGGCCAGAACTTTCTTGGAATCTTGTATTCATCAAGCATCGTACGGGCCATCTCAATAAGGGTCCTGTTCTTGCGCTCCACGATGCCATTCTGCTAAGGTGTGTATGGAGTAGAGAGCTCATGAGTGATGCCCATCGTATCAAGATAAGTGTCGAGGCCAGTGTTCTTGAATTCCATGCCATTGTCACTCCTGATGTGCTTGATCTTGATGCCATAGTTGGTCATGGCGCGATTGGCAAATCGTCTGAAGACATCTTGCACTTCAGTCTTGTAGAGAATTATGTGCACCCAGGTGTATCTCGAATAATCATCAACAATAACAAATCCATAAAGATGTGTAGTAGTAGTAAGGGTAGAGTAGTGAGTAGGGCCAAATAAGTCCATGTGTAACAGCTCGAAGGGACGTGAAGTCGTCATGATTGTCTTCGAGGGATGTTTTGCCCTAGTCATCTTCCCGGCTTCACAAGCACCACATAGATGATCCTTCTTGAACTTGATGCCCTCGATGCCAATGATATGCTTCTTCTTCACAAGAGTGTGCAAGTTCCTCATGCCCGCATGTCCTAGCCTTCAATTCCAAAGCCAACACTGTGAAGCTTTTGCTAGAAGACATACGGCAAGCTGTGGTCCTGCGGAGAAATCTACCATATACAGATCACTTCTTCGATAACCTTCGAAGAGTAGAGATTTGTCAGAATCCATAAGCACAAGGCAACGATATTTTCCAAGTATCACAATCATGTTTAGATCACAAAGCATTGAGACAGACATTAAGTTGTATCCAAGGGATTCAACGAGCATCACTTTATCCATGTGTTGATCCTTTGAGATAGCAACTCTACCTAGGCCCAATGCCTTGCTTTTGCCAGTGTCAGCGAATGTGATGTGGCTTTTAGTAGACGGTCATAGTGTTGAAACCATGAGAAGACTTCTATCACCAGTCATGTGGTTAGTGCATCCACTGTCCATAATCCATTTAGTAGCTTTCCGAGTCGTATCCTACAGTGCAGCTAGCGGGATAGGCTTCACCAAGAGTATTGTGAAGCACAAACATTTGACGAACAAGCATACTATCAAATTAAGATTCTTGGATGGTAAGATAGGATGCTCATCAAGAAACCCAAGGACAAAATAAATGGTAAGACCATTTTGGTACTTTATCTTGCGTCCCACAAGATGTTTTAGGTCCCCAGCATTGTCTTCAAAAGTCAATGATTTTCGGTTGGAGACCCGACCCTGCAAGAGAGGTTAATTCTTCTTAACCGCCCACATCTTAAGGGGTGGCTTCAAAGCAATGAGTCTAAGTGCAGCATCAGAGAACTTTGGCTTTGGAGCCCTAGCAAATAGTTTTGCTTGAGGTGAATAGTACTCAAATGAATATGCAGAAAAATTCTTTCATTTGTGAACATAGCAGTTAGAAGAAACACGCTCATATTCATGAGTCTGATGATAATTTCCCTGCAAAACATTGGCGTTAGGGTGACCTTGTGAGGTCCTCTATCTGTATGAAGCCTTTGGGCCATATGAATCCTTTGGTCGGGGATTTGTCTTCTTCCCTGGTGGTTTCATGATGACATTCACGGGAAGCTTCTCAAGATAACTTTTAGGAACCCAGATCTTCTTCATGGGCGGCCCATTCCTGTAGTTAGTACCCATAAACCTGGCAAACACTTCACTGTTCTGATTCTTGAATAGTTTATAGTTTGAGTCAAATGACTCATCGATGATAATAGGATTAGCACAAGTGAAGCCAGATAAGGTGGATGGATCCACAGAAGGACCCTTTGCAGCAACCCATGTGGTTTTGGGTACTGTTCAGGCTTCTAGTAAGAACCATCAGCATTCATTTTCCTCTCAAAACCAACACCCTCTTTCCTAGGGTTTCGGTTCAGAATCTGTTTCTTGAGGACATCACATAGTGTCTGATGCCCTTTAAGGCTTTTGTACATGCATGTTTCAAGCAATGTCTTCAACCTGGCATTCTCATCAGCAATAGTAATGGCATCCTTAGAAGAGGGGTTAGTTGACACAACAATAGTTGAAGATATTGCAACTTCAGAAGCAGTAGAGCATTCAGCAATAGAGACAACATTGTCACGCTCAAGGCATTTTAAACATGGTGGCACAAAATCTTCCTGAGCGGAACTGATCTGTTGAGCGAGTAGTGAATCATTTTCCTTTTGAAGATCTTCATGAGACGCTCTCAGTTTCTCTAGATCTTGCTTCCTTTGAAGATAATCGTAGGAAAGCTTCTCATGAGTAGTTGAGAGGGTTTCATGACGACTTTCAAGTTCCTCGTACTTAACGCGAAGATTTTTTATGTCTTCGATTAAGGACCGAGTTCGATTCATTTCCTCGTCTAACAGGTCATCGCTTTTGTCTAACAATTTTTGAATATTTTCCATGGCTGTTTGTTGTTCAGTTGCAATTTTAGCAAGAGTCTTATAACTGGGTTTGGATTCACATTCAGAGTCATCTTCACTGGAGGTCTGAAAGTAAGCATCGCGTGAGTTTACCTTGGCACCTCGTGCCATGAAACAGTAGGTTGGAGCAGAGTCGTCCTCATCATTGGCTTCAACGTCGGCGGCGTGACCATTGTCTTCAGTGTTGAAGATGGACTTGGCGACAAACGCTGAAGCTAGAGGCAGGCTTACCACGCCTGAGTCAGACTCCACCTCCGCCTCCTTAGAAGCATACTCCTCCTCTGAATCCATCTCCTTGCTAATGAATGCATGTGCCTTGCTGGATGAGCTCTTCTTATGGGATCAGAACTTTGAAGAAGACTTCGAGGATTTCTTCTTCTTCTTGTCGTCAGAATCATATTCCTTGCTCTTCTTCCTTTTCTTGGCTTCCTTGTCCCATTGATGACATTCAGATATATAGTGGCCTGGCTTCTTGCATTTGTGGCATGTTCTTTTCTTGTAGTCATGAGAGGAAGCCTCATCATTCTTTGAGCTGGATCTTGAAGACTTTCTGAAGCGATTCTTCTTGGAGAACTTCTGGAACTTTCTTACAAGCATTGCTAGTTCTTTGCCAATGTCTTCAGGATCGTCAGAACTGCAGTTAGATTCTTCATTAGATGAGGAGATAGCTTTTGCCTTCAAAGCACGGGATCGGCCATAGTCGGGGCCATAGATATCTCTCTTCTCGGACAGCTGGAACTCATGTGTGTTGAGCCTCTCAAGTATGTCAGATGGGTCGAGATCCTTGAAGTCAGGACGTTCTTGGATCATCAAGACTAGAGTGTCAAATGAGCTATCAAGCGATCTCAGTAGCTTCTTCACAACTTCATGCTTGGTGATCTCAGTGGCGCCAAGAGCACGCAGCTCATTGGTGATATCAGTAAGACGGTCAAAGGTGTGCTGGACGTTCTCATTGTCAAACCTTTTGAAGCGGTTGAAGAGATTGCGAAGCACATCAATCCTTGAGTCTCTCTAAGTTGAGACGCCTTCGTTGACCTTGGAGAGCCAGTCCCAGACTAGCTTTGCATATTCCAGTGCACTCATATGGCCATACTACCCTTTGGTCAGATGACCACAGATGATGTTCTTGGCGGTTGAGTCCAATTGTGTGAATCTCTTCACATCAGCCGAGGTGACACCTTCACCGACTTTGGGGACTCCAGTCTTGACGACATACCAGAGGTCGTTGTCAATGGCTTCAAGATGCATGCACATCTTATTCTTCCAGTAGGGGTAATCAGTGCCATCAAAGACAGGGCACGCAGCGGAGACCTTGATTATCCCTGTAGTCGACATAGCTAAAACTCCAGGTGGTTAAACCGAATCACACAGAACAAGGGAGCACCTTGCTCTTATACCAATTGAAAGTGCTAGTTATCGACTAGAGGGGGGTGAATAGGCGATTTTTATGAAAGTCTTCGAGAGATGCAAGATCTTCGAAGATAGACAACTAAACAACACTTATACGATATGCAACGGAAGATATTCTAGACTAGATAGGCCATAGTCAAGTAAATAGTATAGTGAAAGCACGAAGACAAATAGCTGCTAGGTAGAACAAATCGGAATAGGAAGACAGTATGAAGCCAAATACAGGAAAGTCTTCACACTATGAAGTCAAACAGATCAGGCATGCAAGCAATGACTTCACGAAGACAAACTAAAATGTAAAGGAGATGGGGGGTAGAACCAGTTGCTTGGTGAAGACAAGGATTTGGTAGACCAGTTCTAGTTACTGTGACAACTATACGTCTGGTTAGGAAGGCTGAGATTGAACTCAGAAGACCACGTCTTCACCTTATTCCCCTTGAGCTAAGGACACCCAGTCCTCGCCCAATCACTCTGGTAAGTCTTCAAGGTAGACTTCCAAACCTTCACAGACTCCGTTCACCAGCTATCCATAATGACTCTTGGATCCTCAGAACGTGACGCCTAACCTGCTAGGGGATGCATAGTCCTCAAGTGTAATAATTCTTCAGGTCACGCGTACAGAAAGACTTCAGTGATGCCTAACACTATTCGGCTCTGGGTGTTTTGGACTTTGTCCTCACAAGGATTCTTCTCTCTCTCAAAGGCTTCGGAGGTGGGTTGCTCTCAAATGACAAAAGCCGTGCACTAACTCTGAGCAGCCACCAATTTATGGTGGAGGGGGTGGGCTATTTATAGCCAGTAGGCAACCCGGCATGATATGTCCGAAATGACCCTGGGTCACTAAGGAACTGACACATGTCCAACGGTCGGATTTCAAACACACGCGACAGCTTGACTTGGGCTACGAGCAAAGCTGACTTATCCAACTCTGGATAAGATTTTCTCTCTTTGTCTTCGCTCGAAGACATAGGATTTTGGGTTGAGCATCACGTCAATCTTCTGACTTTGTTCACTTGGACCCCACTTAATAGTTCGGTGGTTCCTATGACTCAAGAAAGAAGAAAATGAAACTACGAAAGAAACTATGTCTTCGCACTCCATTATCTTCAAGTGAGTGTCTTCACACGTCATTATCTTCAACATGAATGTCTTCACGAACCACCATTGTCTTCAATGTCTTCATACATTTTTAGGGGTCATCTCTGGTAGGTAAACCGAATCAATGAGGGACTTCTACCCGTGTTATCCTGCAATTCTCACAAACACATTAGTCCCTCAACCATGTTTGTTGTCAATACTCCAAAACCAAACTAGGGTGGCACTAGATGCACTTACATTATGCTCGTGGGTCGCTTCTTAATGAACAAAGCCAATCATCAGTTTCTAAACGAGCTTAACGAACGAGCTAACAAGTTTCACGCTAAGTTCGTTAGTAACAACACAACACATGTTTCATCTTACGTGATAAATTTGTTAACAAGCACTCACTGGCTTAACGAGCTTCAAACGAATCGAGCCGAGCAGGATTTTTTGCTCGTTAATCTTTTCGAGCTTAATGAGCCGAGCCTTAACGAGCACGAGCTTAACGAGCCGAGTAGCTCGTTAATCCACCCCTGCACACCGCTTGGAATAAGCGGGTAGCTATCTCAAAAAACAATCAACAAGTCAAAAAAAACGGCGACCTGGCACGTACACAATTTTAAACGATTGTTTTGATGGACTGAAAAAAGAAAACTACCCCACTATACGTATATATATATATAGGCAGGAGCCTTCACGCTTGCTTGCTAGGGTTGCTCTATTCACACACTCTCATCCTCTCCAGATCTAAACAAGATAGCGGTGGTAACACTGTCTTTCTATCCTCACCGCTAGTTACATATCCAGACGTATCCTCTCCGCCGGTGATGGGGAGGAGGGGCAGTGTTTAGGCCATTGTCGATGGCGAGGGAGGAGACCCACTGCTGGCTGCACCGGCGCGGGAGTTCCTCTGATCCCTTCATTGTTGCCCTAGTGTGGGCGGATCCGGCCTCCCGCCGCCCACCTATCCACACCCCGACGACCTTCAGGTATATCTTCCTTCGAAACCGGCCTAGCTCTACTTCCCCAGCTCCCTACGTCGTTGCATGTGCATCATTTTCTATCTCTCAACCCCCCTCATAGCTAGGCTCGATCGGATGGGCCAACGCCACCTAATTTTTTTTATTGTTAGAGGTAAAGCTACTTCATTGAGTCGAATCTTGTACTTGGTTCAAATAGGAAATAAAGGGGAAAAGTTAGTATGTACATCGGACTTGGTACAAACATGTCAGGACCCCGATCCTAAGTCACATCGATCTAGCATGTAACACATCATATCACTTTGCGGCCTCACGCACGGTATCCCCACGGCTGCAGCCTTACCTAGGCCGGGACCGTTTGCGCCTTTTGCCTCACGTATATGATAGTGCCGCTAGTATCCATATGATAAAGAACCTGGGCCGACATGACTAGTCGTAAACCCAAGGTGGCACAAACTTACATGGACAGGCATAATGATCCAGCAATGCACGTCTTGATCAGCAGCGAGTGTAACCGGGCTGTAGCAAGCTATCAGGACTCCGGTAAACACCACGTGACATTTCCCCGAAGGGACAGACACAGGAGCAAAGAGGACACATGCCGGTCAATCCATGTGTTCCGAGTGGAAGCACTAGGAGGCATTTCCCCATAAGAAAGGCTACCAAGAATAAACAACTAGGTGTCCGATCCCACACATACCAAGCATTTCAATAACATACACACAATATGCTCGATATGTGTAAATAAAACATGGCATCACAACAAAACTCTACGACTCAAAAGTATTTTGGTTCAAAAGAACTTCTGCCATATTGGCTCATGGTATTGGAAGAACGATATACCACGGACCTCGAAGACTATCACAAAGGTTACTAATATCCTAAAGGAACGACCAAACACTATCAACCGGAAGTAAGTAGAATAAATATTGGGTCCAAGAACCCAGGAATAGAATACCTACTAACTAAATAACATCACAAGATGCTTTGAAAATGATGGCCAGAATTATCACACTGGGAACACAAAGCATTGCCAGATTACTGGGTGGTTCTCTAAGATACCCTAGTGTCATAATAATTGCTTCAACATATATGTCGAGCCAATGGAGTACCTCAACACAACAATTAGTGTGCTTAATCTGACCCAAAAGGACATCGGGTACATGGAGGGAAAATTTGCAAATGCATTAGATTGTTTTGAAACCTGGGACAACTCGGACATCATAACAGCTGTAAATGCTCAAAAGATTTTGAAACATCCTGCAAAATGGTGGCATAACCACTCAACATCACAATATCAAGGTTCCGAGGCCAAGTGTTAACACACGAAAGTACTAGAAACTGAACTGGGACTTGAATCCAACATTCCTATAAGTCTACGGATTAGTAACACGTGATCCTGATAGGAAAACAGAAGCCTAGTTCTTAATCCCCTTAGAAATAAGAGGGTGACTCAGATCAGAATGACATAAGGTAAAGGAATAAAAAGAGCCTTACATTCCCTTCCACAATCAATTCCCTTATATAACTAAAGCATTTCTAGACTCGACTTCGACCAGTTTGGCTTGGTAATCCTACAGGCAGTCAGGCTCTGAAACCAAAGCTGTCAGGACCCCGATCCTAAGTCACACAGATCTAGCATGTAACACATCATATCACTTTGCGGCCTCACGCACGGCATCCCCACGGCTGCAGCCTTACCTAGGCCAGGACCGTTTGCGCCTTTTGGCTCACATATATGATAGTGTCACTAGTATCCATATGACAGAGAACCTGGGCCGACATGACTAGTCATAAACCCAAGGTGGTACAAACTTACAGGGACAGGCATACATGACCCAGCAATGCACGTGTCGATTAGAAGCGAACGTAACCGGGCTGTAGCAAGCTATCTGGACTCCGGTAAACACCGCGTGACATTTCCCCGAAGGGACAGACACAGGAGCAAAGAAGGACACATGCCGGTCAATCCATGTGTTTCGGGTGGAAGCACTAGGAGGCATTTCCCCATAAGGAAGGCTACCAAGAATAAACAACTAGTTGTCGGATCCCACACATACCAAGCATTTCAACAACATACACACAATATGCTCGATATGTGTAAATACAACATGGCATCACAACAAAACTCTACGACTCAAAGTATTTATTTAAAAGACTCCGAAGAGCCATACATAGTATGATATTACAAACATGGGTCTCATGACCCAACATACAAGTCATACAAGAAACAAGCAGAAGCATAAACATGTCTGAGTATAGACATCTGAAAAGAAAGAAGGCTAGAAAGCCTGTCTATCTACAAGACCCTCCAAAGGAACCATACCTCTGTCTGGGATTCCCAAGCTAATCGTCGAAGCCCACGTAGAACTACTAATGAGACTGAAGTCTCCTCTGCAAAAACATAGATTAAGCAACATGAGTACAAATGTACCCAGGAAGACTTACATAAGAACTAACTACTTATGCATCAGGTGTCAACAAAGGGGTAGTGGAGTTTGACTGCAGCAAGCCAACTTTGACTCAGTGGCTATCCTGAACTACGACTGCGATTAACTTCTTTGAGGTGGCGCACACGAGTCCACATATTCACCATATCAATACACCGCTATGGATCCTCTCCCGTCTCCCTACGAGAAGGCCATCCATAGCACTGACGCTTATCTTGCACATTTTAGAGTATCCACTTCCAGTTATCTATGAACCATATAAGCTTTCCAAGTAGTCCATATCCGAGGACGCGGCTATTTGAATAGATCATGTTAACCCTGCATGGGTGTACTTCTTCACACACGCTCTTGCCACTTACCGCCATGTACACACCACGTATCTCGGTAACCTTCAAGCGGAAGCTTGGCGAGGGTGTCAGGCATGACCTGACTAACACACAAGACTCTAGTCCAGGTTTATCGCCTATTTGAGTTCCATTCGCAAGGAAGTCTGGCCGAGGTTTCCACTACGGCCCCAAACGATGTGTGCAGGGTTCCCAAGTTCACGATTCGGGTGACACTTGGTACACCGGGCCATGGTGCCTACTCTATCCCAAGCCCACCTATACCGGGTGCCACTTGGTAGACTACTGACACAACCTACAAACACCAGAAACTAGTTGCAACTCCTGGATAGAGATCGAGGCGATTAATAAGCCGAGAGGGATCGAGTTACCGAATCCCAATGTGTGGTAGTAACTGTCTTGGATCACAAACACGGAACTCAGTTCTTGAGGACAGTTTAAATGAGACAACCCACCATGTACTCCTACATGGCTCTCATCCCTACCTTTACCAAATCGTGTTCACACACTTAGCTCTCAACAGTAGGACATGTTAACCTCCATTCCAATCCATCCTAGATGAATCAGACCTGACACAGCTCTAAGCATAGCAGGCATAGCAAGCTAGCATGAATGAGTAGGCACACCATGGCTCAAACAAATCCTACTCATGCTTGTGGGTTTCAACTATTTACTGTGGCAAAGACAGGTCATGCAGAGGAATAGGTTCAACTAACGCAACATGTAACCATTGAATCATTGTTGTCCTAATGCAGTAAAAGAGAGCAGAAGCGAGAGAGTGGGATTGTATCAGAGTGATCAAAGGGGGTTTGCTTGCCTGGCACTTCTGAAGATGATATAGCTCTTCATCGGTGTCATCAATCTCAACATCAGAACAAACGTCTATCAAGAGGGGACAACCACCAGCAAACAAGAAGGAACACAATCAATGCAATGCAACATTATCATGCATGATCATGACATGGCAACATGCTGTGATTTGGGCTAATGCAACTAGCAACAGCTTAAATGAAGTTGATTTGAACACAACATTCAAATTCAAACTCCATATAAGATATTTCAAATGCCATTTATTCAAATTGTCATATACAGAAACTTTAAGTTGTTCAAACATGCATTAAAATGCCATAAACAGATTCTTCATATTTTTCTGATAATTTTTCATAAATAAATTATTTCATTTGGGGTTACCGTTGAATTTCTATGATTTTTTGAAGTTTTGAACATTTTCTGGAATTTCTTGGATTATTTTTAATCCATAAAATGACTAACTGTGTCAGCACTGTGTCACTGTGATGTCATCAGGTCAACAGACCGTGCCAGGTCAAACCTGATGTGTGGGTCCCGTACGTCGGTGGCACAGTGGGTAAAGAGGTTTAATTAAAACCTAGCTGAAACATTAGGGGCCTGGGGCCCACTGTCAGCGAGGGTGGGGGTAATTAGCAGTGTGCTTAGGCCCTAATTACATGGCCACGTCAGCCGGTCGGAACTTCGCCGCCGGTGGCCAAACAGAGCGGCGGAGGCGCTCGCGGTTGGCCGTCCGGCCACCAAACAGCGCGAGGACAGGCTCTACGGATTGCTGGGAGTGCGGCGTGAGCTCGAGGAGCCGGGGCTGCCTGAATCGACGCCAGCGACCACGAGTGCGGTGGCCGGAGTTCGGTGTTTATAGTTTTGGCGTTATGGGGCACATCAGGAGGAGAAGATGGGTGCTACGGGCTTCTGGGAACGCGCTCATCACGCAACAGCGCTCGGAAACGAGTTGCGGTTTTTGTTGCCACGGTGGCGCCATGGATGTGCGGCAGCGAGCTTCGGGCACGGCGGGTATGCTAGCTAGAGAACAACCGTGCGAGAGAGAGGTGAGGCAAGATGAAGACGGGCTCACGGCGAGGTTGATGGAGTGCTCGGCTAGCTCGAGGAGTCGCAAGATCCGGTGAACCGGCGACGGCGATCGCTGGACAGAGGCGAGGAGGATGACGATGATGGAGGCTTCACAGGGCCTCCGGGCTCATGGGATTCGGCGTAGAGGTGCGCGACAGTGAGGCAAAGCTTGTGGTCTAGCTCGCTGGGTGTGGGGAGGTTGGTGGCCGCAGTGAACGGCGACGGTGGCGATGGCTCCATTCGGTGGTGGGAGACAGAGGTCCAGGGGAGGGGGTGAGGACGAGGGGGGTGAGAAAGGGAGGCAGGGAGGTGCGTGGCATCCTCAGGGCGACAAGAGGACAGGCAGAGAGGTAGAAGGTGGCGGGCGCGTGCTTGCTCTCATCGGCCATGCGCTTCCATCCTTTTGGCTGAAGGAAGAAGTCGACTGGCAGATGCCAGGTGGGCTAGGTCGGCTAGAGGGATTGGGCTAGGTAAGCGCAGGTAAATCCTTTCCCCTCTATTTTTCTACTTCTCTCTGTTTTCTGTCTTCTGTAATTTGTTTTTTATTTGATTTTTATACCAAATCATTTTTATTAATTCTGAAAATTATTATTTAGCCTGCTAAAATATATTCAAAGCCACTCGCTAACTTTTAGAATTATTGGAGTTATATTTAATATATAACAAATATAAATCCAACGCAAATAATTATTGGATTAACTCAAATGACCAAAATAAATATTTCTGAGATTCCAAAAATATTGGTTCGAATTTTGCCTCTTGCCAATATTTTTATATATTAACAAGAACATTTTCTTGGGTTCATTTGAAGCAATTTTTAATTTGGCCATTTTTTAAAAGATTCCTGAGGCTTGAGCATTTCCTCAATTCAACTTTCTAAAAACCAAAATGATGACATGATGAAATGCAATGACAAGCAAAGGCTAATGCTAGGGCTGTGACAGCTCACCCCCACTAAACAAGAATCTCGTCCCGAGATTCAAGACGTGAGGTAAGAGTGAAGGGGGAACACGATACTGACACAGTCTTCATGATCCAAATTGCACTTTCTCGAAGATGTTGATTCATTACTTCATATTGATCTTGACGTCTTTGCTTTCGAGATCTTCACCCAACACGAGGACAAAAAGAGCGAGACAACTCTACAAGGATGGATCATCTTAATGATCACAAGATCAACTCATGGAATGAGACGTAGAAACATCTCTTGAGTTAAGACACAAAACACATATGAGGAGCGATGGAAAGAAGCAGATGACGAAGGTTCAGATTGGTAGGCAACAATTCCACGCTTAGATAAGATGGTGAAGGGGTCTCAAAGTAGCGAGGAGTTAAGTTGCCCATGATACCATAACGAGCACCTTGGGGTAGGTGACTCGTAGAATTACTCCCTTAGGTGGCAAAAGAATTACTTTTGATACAAGGATCATTGAAACTCTTCATACCAGGCCAAGGCAATCGTTTGAAGGAGTTCGAAGAAATGGCATACTCAGTTTGGATAGGAAACTAGAGTTCTAAGAAAACTTGGCAACGGAAGGCACATTCCAATTGATACCGAGGATATATCCCAGTGACTGAGCGTGCTCTCAAGAACTTGAGCATTTCCATATTCATCAAGGTTTTACCAACATCCGTGCCAAGGATCCTGGCAACACTTCATATCACCATGATGAATAGTGATGGGGATGCAGATGCAAAGGAAGATAACACTTTCTCAGATTTCACCTTGACTGGGCCAAGGAAACAAAATCTAGATGATCGACCGAGGGACATTTAGCACTCTGTTTCTAATGTTCTCCTTGATGTACTAGCGTAACCCAATTATAGGTAGTTTGGTATCTAGAACATCAAGTAAAGGCCGGACTTCGAAAACACAAAGGATCCATAAGGAACAACTTCTAGAATAAGTCGCATGAAATCCTCATGGAGAGGATGGTCAAATTGCTCAATCAAGATACTACAATAATAGATCTTCCGGCTAGGTGTGTCGGCTAGAACATCAACCTTGCCGGGACCTACATCATAGATCTTGGAAAAGTTCCAACCGTCATATCTACCCGAGATTCTGATCTGGTTGGTAATAGGATACTTCAGACTCAGCATGTTTGAAAAAGAAAGTTTGCAACACAAATCAACGAGACAGCGTTGCTAGATTCTCGGGAAATGAACTGCGGCAGCAAGCTCCAAAAATGAGCTGGTTCGCAAGACACACATGAACACATCGTCCAAGACAGCATGACCACATAGAAGTCTTACAACAAAATACTATCGAGTTCTGGTTGGGAACCATCATTGAAGATAATGAAGCCTTGTGCATGTCCGTCTGGGCCCTTCAGGCTTAGCACTTGAACTTATTTTCCTTGAACAAATAAATCAGTGGATTGGTGTGCTAGGTGATACATATGGAATGGAGGTAATTAATCTACCAAACCACATAATATTTTGCACATGCATGACTGACTTGGGATGATTCCATAGGAAGCAAAACAATTTTCTCAAATTCACGATGACAACTTGCATCAAATGCACATGAATTAGAGGGAGTCACTTCTTTCATCCAAACATAAGCTTCATGAAGAAGATAATGCTTATAAAAGTTTCCAACACTAGCTTAAATGTTCAACATGACTCATGGAGAAGATAAAAATGTTGCCGATGGGCTCAACAACAACTAATGAAAATTTCCACGAAGATGGAATTCCATAACTATGTGAACAAGGTGATAGCATTGGCCAAACCGAAAGATATAATGATGCGTGATCGAGGAAACAACCACGAGTAAGACAACATTACGAACATCGTTGGTTCTGACTTGATTTGATGATAGCCCACACTCAAATCAAGGTTTCGACAAGACAATAGATCCAGCAATTGGTCACAGAGATCAATGGATGAATATATCATCTTTCTTCAACACACACACACAAAATATCCCTTAGTGATGAACTAAGTTAGAGAAGTTGTCGGCGTTCTAGGAACCAGGGTACACAGACTTGCCTGCCTGCGGCCCATGGCGTGGCTCCATTGATGGCCTGGTATGGCCCATCTACAACACCAACAAGACAAGACCCTCACAAGGGGCCAAGCCTCACGAGGCAGACGACGCCAAGACCTCCTGAGGGAGCGGCCACCCCTGGGCTGCTCCTGAGGAGCGGAGTTTCCTATGCAAGTGCCCAACCTCATGAGGTTGCAGTGATGCAAGCCATGACGACCAAGGCCAGGCGGGCACCAGCAGGCGTAGAGAAGACAGTTTCCTCTTTGGTGCTAAGGAAGCAAGTGCAGGCGCGGGGTCCCGAGGAAACAGCCAAAGGTTTCCATTCCCGTGCAACGAGACCAAGACCGCCAGGATGGCAGGACGGATGTCATCGCCGAGCCCACTGCAGCATCATGACCAGAGCTTTGTAGGAGAAGACCACCTTTCGTCAGGATAAGATGTACTACTTGTCCCCTTTCAAATTGGCCATTGTGGAATCACTTCCCGCCTTCGTTTTCGGGGAAGAGGACCGAGGCTGCTATAAATATAGGTTAGCCACCACCATAGAAGAGGTGGACTCATTCTCACTAGAGCGAGCCTCGCGAGCTTGTTCATCCTCTGTACTAGTTCATCCTCTGCCCCTCGTGAGGCTAATCCACCACAAAGCAGGAGTAGGGTCTTACACCGCAAGGTGGCTCGAACCTGGGTGAACTGCCGTGTCCATCTTCTTTCCTGATCATCGAGCTAGGCTATAGGGCGATGGGTTGGTTGGCTGGAGAGGTTGAGTTCTTCGCACACACCCCAGAGTTCGAACCTTCTTCGGGTCTGCGGAGCCCTGAATTCGACATTTGGCGCGCCAGGCAAGGGCGTGTTGAAGCTTCTCTCCCACCACTCGCTCCACCGCTGTTCCGCCGTTCCGATGGCTGACGCTCGCCGTGTTCGAGCCGAGCGCCGGGCCGCTCATGTCGCCCAGATGGCACCCGCGGGCAACAGCACCCATCGCCGCTCTGCCTCCCCGGTGGCTAATGCCGCCACCGACCCTGCTGCCCGCGAACAGCAGGACTCATCACTGCCATCGTCCGTGCAGCGTGACGGCCGCACCGCGACTTCGTCACCCACTCTAGCCATGGCGTTGTCTTCTCATGGCCGTCGTGGGCCAGCAAACGCGTAGTCTGCACTGCTCATGGCGTGCGAGCTTCTGCTCTATCGTCCGACCAACGACCGCTACGACGACTGGCTCACTCGCATCACCGAACTCGTCAACGCCGCTGGCGAGGCCCCTGTACCGTCTCGTTCGCTTCGCCCTCCGCTGTCCCTGGCAGGTGACGTGGCTCACAGCGCGCCTCCTCCTCCTCCTCTACATGGCGTGGGCCCCGAGTCGAGGCATGAAGCTCCCCAGCACGACCCGCCGCGCAGAGCGCCGACGCGCAATGAAGAAAGCTGCAAGGTGGTGCAGCGGCCCCAAGGAGGAGCGTGTGCGCTTCCAGCACCACCACGCTAAGACCACGTACCGCCAGAAGCAGCGGCGCGCGGGCGTCGAGATCAGGCTCCTCCCCAGCGGCTGGCCCCTGTGAGTGCGGTAGGGTGCCGTGCTTTCACCCCAGAGATGCGTCGCGTCATCTGGACCGGCAAGTTCAAGCCGGATCTGCCTCCGCGCTACGACGGCACCCCCGACCCCGCTGAGTTCCTCCAGCTCTACGAGTTGAGCATCGAGGTGGCGAATGGCAACGACAAGATCATGGCGAACTGGTTTCCCATGGCCCTCAAGGACGGCGCGCGCTCTTGGCTCCTGAACCTCCCGGTGGGGTCAATCTCCTCCTGGGACGAGCTCCGCGAGCGCTTCATCGCCAACTTCCAGGGCACCCGCGACCGCGCTCCTGCAGCGGGCGACCTGCAGCGCATAAAGCAGCAATCGGGTGAGACCTTGCACAAGTACATACAGCATTTCAACACCGTTTGCCTCAAGATCCCCAAGGTGTCGGACGAGGCCATCATCTCAGCATTCTATGATGGCGTCCGGGACGTCAAGATGAAGGAAGAGCTCGCCATACATGAGGACTTGTGTTCGGCTCTGGAGATGTTCAACCTGGCGGCCAGGTGCGCAAGGGCAGAGGAAGGTCGCCTCTCCCTCTTGGAGCTTCCGGAGGCAGATCCTGAATACAAGAAGGCCAAGGCTAAGGACGTAAACCGCAAGGGCCCGGCTGTCCTCGCGGCAGAACCTAAGATGAAGCGCGGCTGCGACCACCCCGAATCCTCCAAGGGCAGTCGTCCGTTCTGCGTCTTCCATAATGTCCACAGCCACAACACCAACGACTGCCAGGAGCTCAAAGCAATCCGCGACGGGTGCCTCGGTCGCCGTCCTGAGTGCAACGACCATGGCTACGGCCGCGGAGAAGGCTGCTGGGACAACTGCGACCCCCGCCAGGACAGGCGTGATCAGCCTCGTGAGGACCGCTGGCAGGGCCAGCCTCGCGACGGCCCCTGGCATGACCAGCCCCACGAGGACCGTCCTCAGGGTAACGCTGGCCTTCCTTCGCTGCCACCACCTCCAAGGAGGAACGACAACAACCGCCAAGATGATGGGGCTGGGGGCTTGCAGGAGCCACGCGCGATCGCCTGCATCCTGGGTGGTGCTCAGGCCCCCGCTTCTCATCACATCTTCAAGTAGTTCGCTCGCGAGGTGAATGCGGCCCTCCCCAAGCTTGAGGCGTCATGCCCCCTCAGATGGTCCAAGTACGCCATCACCTTCGACTCCATGGACCAGCTCAAATGTTCAGCCACCGCTGGCGCACTCCCGATGCTCTGCTCGCCGACCATCAGCAACGTCCTTGTCACCAAGACACTCATTGATGGCGGCGCGGGGCTCAACGTCCTCTCCGTCGAGACGTTCGAGACGCTCCAGGTGCCGTACGACCAGCTCCTCCCCACCAAGCCTTTCTCATGAGTGACCGATGGCTCCACAGTCCCCATAGGGCAGATTCGCCTCCCTGTCACCTTCGACCAGCGCGACAACTACCACACCGAGCTCATCAACTTCAACATCGCCCATATTTGCCTCCCGTACAACGCCATCCTCGGGTATCCGGCCCTCGCCAAGTTCATGGCGGCAACGCACCACGGCTACAACGTCCTCAAGTTGCCAGGGAATGGCGGTATCATCACGATCGCCTGCGACGAGAAGGTTGCGGTGTGCTCCCTTGAGCGCACTTACCAGGCTGCGGCAGTCGAGAACTCAGACGACGAGGGTGCCCCTCAACCTCCTGAGGCCATCCCCAAGAAGAAGAAGTAGCTCCTCCCCAAGGGCCGTCAGGAGGCTGGCATACCTGACGATCGAGCCTCAGGCCCTGCGCCCACTGCTGGGGCGCCTTTCCCTCTCGCATAGGAAGGCGCGCCCGGCGCCCCTCTCAGGACGGGCTTGGGGGCTCTCCTCTGGAGGGCCTCTGACCTGACCAGTGTCATGAGGGAGGCGTTTGGGCACCACGTGGGGGCATGCTTCGACGCGCGCCTCTGTGAGCAAGGCGCGAGGCACCAGGCACTCAGGAGTTCATCACCAAGACGATCGAGGAGCTTCAGGAGGCGCGAGCCATGCGTGGCGAGCATCACCCCGCATCATCCAGTGCAGCTGCCGCCCCTGACATGGGTAGTGAGCTGCGCGTCTACGTCAACATCCCAGGTCTCAACAGGGTTGCTTCTCAGGAGCCCTTCTGGCCGTCCCATGTAGGACGGACTGGGGGCTGCCCCGCAGTTACGTCCGCATGCCGTTCGGCCTGCTGGACATGGCTGCCTCACGCCAGCGCTACATGCAGGGCGTCCTGGCGGCTCATGAGGTATGGCACCAGGCGGTCCTGACAGAG
Organism: Thinopyrum elongatum; assembly: GCA_011799875.1. NCBI lineage: Eukaryota > Viridiplantae > Streptophyta > Magnoliopsida > Poales > Poaceae > Thinopyrum > Thinopyrum elongatum. The sequence continues at coordinate 258,153,326 of CM022297.1, forward strand.
GAGATGCCGGACCCTCTTGAGCTTCCCGGGCCTCCAGAGCTTCCCGAGCCTCAGGAGCCAGCCGGCTCGTCAGGAGCGATCCCCGCAGCACGTGTCTTCAGCTACTCCGACACTTCTACAACAACAGTGCCAGGTGACTTTTTGGTTTGTTCAGTTGAGGGTGCCCCTCGGGCTGCATTATCCTCAAGCTGTCGGGGCCCGCTCCCGCAGCCTGTATCATTTTGCGCATGTATCAGAACTGCCTTCACCCTTTCATGAATTGCTTGATATTGTCACTTGCATGTCCGGTGCTTCGCCACCATGAACGTTGTGTGCCCTCACAAACCCGCCCGCGACCGCCTCATGATTAAGGACTGGCACGGCGTCTGTGCTCAGGTCCGTCCCCGCAGCGTCGCTAAACCCAAGTGGGCGAGCTATGTCTCACGGGCCAGCTCCCGTGCATGACACCTCCCGTGGTCCTTGGTGCCTTGTTCTCGCATGAGCTAATCAAGAGTGGATGAGTTAGGGTGCGCGACCCGGTGCCTCGCCACCGCGGGAGCCGCGCGCCGGTTGTCTTTCTTTAGGTTTGTTGCATGAGAAGACTGGGCACGGCGTCTGTGCTCGGGTCCGTCCCTGCAGTGTCGGTAAACCCAATGGCTGAGCTCTGTCTGGCAAGTCAGCCCCGTTCACGTCACCTCCTGGGGTCATTGGTGCTTGGCCTTCTCATGCGATGTCCTCCAGAGATTCATTCGGCACAGACCACCTCAACATCTCTCATGATGCCTACAGGCACCCCGTAACAAAATTCAGGCGCAACCCGCCTTGAGGTAGGGCCTCGTGAGTCCCGCGCTGGCTCACGGGTGCCCATATACACCTCCTCCAGTCCGGCCGTGCTAGCCACGTGTCCGGACGGGGTTGTACACGCCCCGGAGTCTCCCCCGAGGGAACTCCCACCCACGCACCAGTGGAAGCCCCATGCTCCGCGCTGGCAGACGACACGGTCGAGGAGCGACTATGCCCACGTACCAGTGGAAGCCCCATGCTCCGCACTGGTGGACGACACGGTCGAGGAGCGGCTATGCTCACGGAAGATTGAAAGCACCATGCTCCGCACTGGTGAATAAACAACTGAGGGTGGCTCCCTTGTCCGCATCTGTCGGCGTCCTAGGACCGGGGGTGCCCAGACTTGCCTGCCTGCGGCCCGTGGCGTGGCTCCATCGACGGCCTGGTACGGCCCAGCTTCAGCAACGACAACTCAAGACCCTCGCGAGGGGCCAGGCCTCATGAGGCGGACGACACCAAGACCTCCACGAGGGGCGGCCTCCCCAGGCTGGCTCCCGATGAGCGGAGATATCCATGCAAGCTGCACCTCGCGAGGTTCACCTGACGTGAGCCATGACGACCAGGACCAGGCGGGCGCCAGCGGGTACAGTGTACCAGTTTCCTCTTTGGTGCAAAGGGGGCAAGCGCAGGCGCGGAGTCCCGAGGAATCAAGCAAAGGTTTCCATATCGGTGCAACAAGACCAGGACCGCCAGGACGGCAGGACGGAGGTCATCGAGGAGCCCACTGCAGCGTCACCACCAGAGGCTTTTGCAGGCGAAGACTACTTTTGTCAGGATAACTTTTACAAGTTGTCTCCCTTCGAATTTGGCCGTTGTGGGATCCCTTCCCGCCTACATTTGGGAAGAGGACCAAGGCCACTATAAATAGGACTTAGCCACCACCATAGAGAAAGGAGAAAAACCGGAGCAGGATCAGTTCCATTCCACCCTCACCACCTCACCAGCTCATCGAGCTCAAGAACACCTCACCTCCTGAGGTCGTTCCACCTTTGTACTAGTTCATCCTCAGCCCCCCAAGGCAATCCACCACAAAGCTGGAGTAGGGTATTATATCGCAAGGTGGCCCGAACCAGGAAAAACTGCTGTGTCTCTTGTTCCTTGGGTTTGTCGAGCTAGGCTGTGGAATCGTTGAGCAGGCAGACTAGGGAGAGAGAGTTCTTCGCACGCACCCCAGAGTTCGAACCTCTCAAGGGTCTACGGAAACCCAAATCTGACATTTGGCGCGCCAAGTAGGGGTGCGTCGGAGCCCCTCTTCTTCCAGTCGGCCCGCCGTCGCTCTGCAATTCCGATGGATGACGATCCGAGGGCTCACGCCGAGCACTGGGCTGCATGGCCCATCCGGGCAACGCCATCCGCCCAAGAGGACCTCAACTCCGCGCTCCAGGCGGCCCGCACACCTCCCAACACCGCCGGGCGCGGGCGGCGCGGGGCGGCGCCGTCCGCCTTAGCACCCCGGCGCGCACGCGCCACTACGCGGTCTTCAGGCTATGCCGCGGCGACGGCACCACGCACTCGTCGGGAGCAGGCGAACATGCGAGCTGCGCTCATCGTGGCACGGGAGCTGCTACATTGCAGGTTGGCGGAGAGCGGCCACGACGCACTGCTGGAGCGGGTCGCCCAGCTGCTTGACGCCGCCTGCAGAGGTGCGGCGCCCTTTTGCCCCTTGCCCATGCCTCAGGCTGTGACGGGGGTGCACGCCGGGCCCAGGCGTGCACACGCGCCCACTGGAGCGCCTGCAGGATTCGACAACACCAACGTGGCCCGCGGTGCCGCTCTTCCTACCATGACAGCACCGCTTCCAGGAGGGGTGAGCTCTGGCGGCCCACAGCGGGGCCACGCTGGGGTTTCACCCCATGGCCATCGGGACCAGGCGCCGGGCCTGGAGGCCCAAGACACGGGGCACCCAGGCGATGGCCCCGACGCGACGACTGCAGACGCTTACGTACCCCGCATGGTGGATCTGGAGTACACACTCGAGGAAGGCCCCAGCTCGTTCCCCGAGCCAAACTGGGCAGAAGGGACGCTAGAGGCCGGAGTCTTCCACGAGCTGCCCAGAGACTTTGCCCGCCCCTTCAGCGACAACGACCGCAGGGTACAGCCGATATCTCGGGAGCATGCTTACGCTAACCATGGACCGCAGGTGAACCAGGCCACAGTAGCGGTCAAAAACCCCAGGGCGGAGGCACCGCTCCAGGCGGGAGCGACGCACTGGGGGTTGCGTGGGAGGGGCCCGCAGCCAAGGCCTCCCCCGCGCCACACGAAGCAAGGCGCTGCACGGAGGTAGGTCCTCTGCCGGGGGAGGTGCCGGCGAGCCCTTCCCCCCCCCCCCCCCCCCCCCCCCCCCCCCCCCCGGCAGAGGGCCCACGGTCGCCGTGGGTGCCGCCAGCGTCCCCCTTGCCCCTTGGTCTCGTCCTGGTTTCCGGACACCCCAACGGTGGTCGGGGGTGGCGCAGGGCGGGACCCTCGTCTGGCGATATGAAGCAAGGCTCACGCCTATGAAGGTCTCTGCTTGTGACACTCTCACGGGCCCGGAGCCAGGGCCTCCCCCGTGCCTCATGAAGCAAGGCGCTGCACGGAGGTAGGTCCTCTGTCGGGGGAGGCGTCGGCGAGCCCTTCCCCCCCAGCAGAGGGCCCGTGGTCGCCGAGGGTGCCGCCAGCGTCCCGCTTGCCCCTTGGTCTCGTCCTGGTTTCCGGACGCCCCAACGGTGGTCGGGGGTGGCGCAGGGCGGGACCCTCGTCTGGCGATATGAAGCAAGGCTCACGCCTATGAAGGTCTCCGCTCGTGACACTCTCACGTAATAATGAGTGGGGCTGTACACGCCCCGGAGTCTCCGGAGTGCAGCCCTTGGGCCTCGGGGGCTCCCGCCCATGTCCAAGTGGAAGCACCATGCTCCGCGCTAGCCGTCGACACTGTCCCCCAATGACTATGCTCACGTCCAGTGAAAGCACTTAGCTCCGTGCTGGTGGGAAGACAAGAAGACTAGCTAGGTGCCGGACGCAGCTATTTGCTTTTGCCCCGTTTTCTGTAATTCGATTCGCCGCCTTCTGGACTAAGATTTGAAGTTCTTTTATGTTGTCAAAAATGGGGGGAGTTTGCTTTTCTCTTGTCTCGCGGCAGTTTCTTGCTTTCTGGTTTCGTATTCAACAAGTACGGTTCGCACCTGCTACCCATCCCTACGAGCACCCCACGAGCGGGGGCTGGGCATGGCATGCGCGCATCAAGCGCCCTCGGGTCAGCCCCAGAGACGCCAAGGCCCCCCGGGGATCGAGGGCGCAGTCACCAGCGTACCCTGCCGTGATCCGGCAATCGGCTTCTCGTGAGGCACTCTGTGGGAGGCTAGCAGGCTCCTCGGGAGGCTCAGGACCTCACGAACCCCTCAGGCTTACCTCAGGGAGAGGATGCAATCGCGACATCAGGACCCACTCAGGATCTACAGAACCAAAGATAAGTCACAACAGCTACCCCGCTCGGGAGCCCGCAGGCTCGCGACAGCGCAATTCAGATCCTACCTCAAAAGCATATCGTCATTTCATACAAAGGGCTCCCCCTTCAAAATGCTTTCACGCCCCCCAAGTTTTTTGCATACAGGTCAAGGCAAAGGAAAGGCAGGCCTAGCCAGAAGCGCCGCCTCCAGCGCCGTCCTCGCCACCCTCATCTGCGCCATCGACACTGTCACCGGATTCGTCTTCGTCAGCGCCGTCGTCGCCATGTTCACCCGTGCCACTCGCGCTGTCGCTGGTTTCGTCTTCGACGTCGTCATCCGCATCGCCTTCCTCAGCCGCGATCACGACCGTGTTGTCCTCAGGAGCAAACTCTATGATCAGATCATCGACATGGCCGTCCACCCATTCCGCCAGGTTGATCTGGATAACCCAGGGCACGGGGGCTATCGCGGCGTCAAAATCAAAATGGGGGTCAAGATTCTGAAGATGGCTGAAGACGCGTGAGAACGCGCGCCCGAGGAGGCCGCGGCTTCTCTCTTCAACGAGCTCGCGGACCCTCACGGCCTGATCTTCCAGGCGGGTCACGATCTCGGTAAAGAAGCAGAGGTGGCTGGCGTAGTCGCCCTCGTGTGGGTGAGGGGCGCTTTCCTCGCAGATGGTGCCCAAAGCTCGATTGGCCCTCACCCTGAGAGCCTGGAGCATGGAGGCATGCTCGCGCTGCAGCGACAGGCGGCGGCACACTTCGTCCGCGTTCTTCTTCATAAGGGTTGCAGCGTTATCGATCTGCTACTAGAGTGAATGCAGGTCGGCGCGAGTGGACGCCAAGTCACCTTGGGCTAAGGCCTGAGCTTCCTTGGCGGCCCTCTCGTGCTGCTCCGCCTCGATCAGCCTTGTCCTGAGGGCAGCGTCCCTGCCCTTAGCCTCGGCTCTCAGGAGTTCCAGCTCCAGGCGATGCCTGTCGGCGAGAGCTGCACAAGCCTTCACCACCCTCTGATCGACCTCCTCCTGGATCTTGGCTTCCCGCGCGGTGACGGCGTCCTCAGCCATGGTCACCTGGCGCTCCCTCACCTCCAGCCGCTCAAGCTCTAGGCTACGCTCCGAGGCCTCCAGCACCAGCGCCTCCTCGTGTTTCTGGATCTCCTCCTCTTCGGAAGGCGCTCCCTTCATCGACGCCAAGATGGCCCTGCGTGCCTTGATCCGCTGTTCAAGGGCAGCGTTCGAGGCCTGGAGTTCCCGCTCGCGTTCCTCGACGGCCTCGCAACGATGGTCGGCCGCCCTGGCCTCCTCCAAGGCCCGGGCGCAAGCCTCGCGTGAGGTCACGAGGGATTCCGCGGCCTTCGCATTGGCGCGCTCGTGCTGAAGATGCCCGAGGTTGATAGCCACCTTCAACTGATGCTACTCGTCCGCCAGCCGAAGGTTCTCCGTTTCAAGGCGAGCGTCGACGTCCACAAGTTCTTCTCCGAGCTGGCTCAGCGCACCCATTGCCTCCCGAAAAAGCTCATGGCATATGACACCGCGCCCACGCGCGAGCGCCAGCGCATGGCCAAGGCAGTCCTTCGCGCTGGGGGTTATCGAGGAAACGTGAGGCGGCCAGCTTGCCCCTGGCAGGGGGCTGGGGGCCGGCGCCTTCCCCGCCACCCCTCGGGCTTCGGTGGAAGCGCCGCATGGCGTGGCCTCACTGCTCGAGGATGAAGACGGGGCTGGGGTTACCCAGCCGCCGGTGACGACCAACGGCAGAGCCCTCGGCACGCCCTCTGCGCCCCAGGAAGGACGACAAGAACATAGGATCAAGGCCCCCCGTCGGCGCATCTGCTCCTTGAATAGGCCCCGTGCCTGGCGCAGTGGCCCAGCGTGGGGAGCTCGAGACCGGGGACGAGCCAAGGACTGGTGAAGGCCGCTCTTCAGGAGACCTCGCCGCTGCAGCCGAAGGGATCCTGGAGAGCCATCGTCAGGAAGGAGTGCAACATGCAGGACATCGCAGGGGGAAGGTACTTACTCATCTATGGCCATATACTTCCTCTGCTTCAGCGGCCGGTAGACGTCACCACTGCAGTTTGGAGCCCCTTTTCTCTTGCGGAGTGCGTCGAGGTTCAGACGAAGCCGGCCGAAGCTCAAGGCACAACCATCAGCTTCAAGGACACTCGGCGGGGCCTCTGGGGTGGAGGCCTCAAGAGTCCCGGACTGCGCCAGCTCACCAGTCTCCACCTCAGGACTGCTCGCCCGAGCTCCGAAGGCGGTGGCCTCGAGAGCCTCGGACCGCACCAACTCCCCGGCTGCCTCTTCAGGACGGCTCACCCAAGCCACAGGGGCAGCCATCTCAGGAGCACCGACTGGCGCCAGCCCTTCAGCAGTCGCCTCGGCGGCGTCCGGTGATGCACGCCCCCCTGCGTTGGCCTCCGGGGTGCGCGCCGCGGTGATGGCGGGCAGAGGAATCACGAGGGCGGGGTTCTCGCGGGGCCCTTCAAGGCCGGCCGGGCGCAGTCCCCATTCGTCAAAAGGGGGCATCTGCCTCATGAACTCCACCTTGTTCGAGCAGCAATACAAGAGGCAACCCTCCTCCGGCTGGCTGGCTGGCGCCGGGTCGCCCGTCAAGACCTCAAGCACCATCCGCAGCGCCTCGGGAGGAAGCGCGTGCACATGGAGCCTCATGGGGTCCCTGCTACCAGAGAAGGTCCACATTGGCCGAGAGTGACGCTGGAGCGGAGCGATGCGGCGCTGGATGAACTCCTTCACCACCATGGACGCCGTCACCCCAAGCTTCTTCAACATGGCTAGCCTGTGCCAGACGTGGGCAAGATGATGGTTGACAAGCTTCACGTGCCCCCAGCCGGAGCTGGGAACAGCTGGCGCCCGAGGAAGCAAGAGCAGAGAGTTGAGCACGCCGACATCGACGAACACCCACCACTTCCGGAATCCATTTGCAGCTGGTGAAAGCTCGAAGTTGATCCCCGAGCCAGCCATTGCTGCCACGGCCTGGAAGGCCATGCACCCCGAGCACTGGCGGGCATCGACCAGGTGAAGCGAGAAGAAATGGCGAAACAAGGCCAAGGAGGGGGCAATGCCCACCATGGCCTCGCAGACGAAGGCGAAAACGGCAAGGAGAATGATGGATTGGGGATCCAGATGCAGTGCATGGACTTGGTAATGCGAGAGCACGGCGTTGAAGAAATCGGAGAAAGGGGGGATCCGGCCAGCCCAGAGGGCGTGAAGATGGACGGGGATCTCAGTGGCCGCCATATCTATCATGGCGTGGGAAGCGGGCCAAGCCACCGTCGCCTTCAATTCATTGGAATCGGCGGCGAGCGCTGGGCGAACCTTGTCCAGCCCTTCCTGATTGAGCACCTCCGACCGCTCAAGGGCGGGCTCGTTGACCGGTGGCGATTCCATCAGGGCGCAGGTTCTCCCATTTCCCTTCTTCTTCGGGCGCGGCGCCATAGCAACGGGGAGAACCAGCGCCGGGGTCAGGCCTGGGAAGGAAGCCGCTATCTTTCTGGAAGGCGAAGGGGCTGGAGGAGCGCGCAGCAAGCAATGGGGATGGAGCTGCGTCGGCAACGGCGGCCGTCAAGCTAGGCGAATATCAAGGCTGCGTGGGAAAGTGGGGGCGCCCACGTCCCATCAATCGCCACACGGCAACCGAGGCCGCAGGCGGCTAGGGCCCGCGGCGCTCCGCACTTACCCTTTGGCTTCGCCTCGAAGCCAAGCTCGAGTGCGCCTTGGGCCCGGGGGCTACTGTCGGCGTCCTGGGACCGGGGGTGCACAGACTTGCCTGCCTGCGGCCCGTGGCGTGGCTCCATCGATGGCCTGGTACGGCCCAGCTTTAGCAACGACAACTCAAGACCCTCGCGAGGGGCCAGGCCTCGCAAGGCAGACGACACCAAGACCTCCACGAGGGGCGGCCTCCCCAGGCTGGCTCCCGAGGAGCGGATATATCCATGCAAGCTGCACCTCACGAGGTTCACCTGACGTGAGCCATGACGACCAGGACCAGGCGGGCGCCAGCGGGCGCAGTGTAGCAGTTTCCTCTTTGGTGCAAAGGGGGCAAGCGCAGGCGCGGAGTCCCGAGGAATCAAGCAAAGGTTTCCATATCGGTGCAACAAGACCAGGACCACCAGGACGGCAGGACGGAGGTCATCGAGGAGCCCACTGCAGCGTCACCACCAGAGGCTTTTGCAGGCGAAGACTACTTTTGTCAGGATAACTTGTACTAGTTGTCTCCCTTCGAATTTGGCCATTGTGGGATCCCTTCCCGCCTACATTTGGGAAGAGGACCAAGGCCACTATAAATAGGACTTAGCCACCACCATAGAGAAAGGAGAAAAACCGGAGCAGGATCAGATCCATTCCACCCTCACCACCTCACCAGCTCATCGAGCTCAAGAACACCTCACCTCCTGAGGTCATTCCACCTCTGTACTAGTTCATCCTCAGCCCCCCGAGGCAATCCACCACAAAGCTGGAGTAGGGTATTACACCGCAAGGTGGCCCGAACCAGGAAAAACTGTTGTGTCTCTTGTTCCTTGGGTTCATTGAGCTAGGTTGTGGAATCGTTGAGCAGGCAGACTGGGGAGAGAGAGTTCTTCGCACGCACCCCAGAGTTCGAACCTCTCAAGGGTCTGCGGAACCCCGAATCCGACAGCATCAACCTCAGGATAGCCTTTGGCTCTTCGCCCGGCAACACCTCATGGCTTTCCCCTAGAGAGGCCCGCGCGAGGGGGCTGGGCACGGGGCTACGCCCAGGCCATGCCTGGCGCACGCCACCTTACCTGTTTTTCTCGCGTCCCTCCTAGGCAAAAGCTGGCAAGCAAAGGTATGAAGGACTCCGGATTACCTTGTACCACTGCTCGTTTCTCCTTTGTGAGGGCCGTTCGTACGTCAAGGGGGACCCCTGAGCATCGCGACTCAGGGGCCTCACTGGTCACATAGCCCCTCGCCCCTTGGTCTCATCCAGGTGATCTGGACGCCCCAATGACGGTCGAGGTACGCGCGGGGCTGGGCCCTGCCGACGCAGAAAATCGAGGCTGTTCGTACGTTAAGGGGGACCCCTGAGCATCGCGCCTCAGGGGCCTCACTGCTCACATAGCCCCTTGCCCCTTGGTCTCGTCCTGGTGATCCGGACGCCCCAACGGCGGTCGAGGTATGCGCGGGGCTGGGCCCTGCCGACGCAGAACGCTGAAGCAAACATGAAGGAAACCAAGCACGAAAGAGAAATCGCGAAGTTCTAGCAAATTATTACAAAATGAAATGTTACACGAGTTCAAACAGAAGTTCTCATGCCTCCGTGAGGCACCATGAATGTTGCAGGGTCAACTAGGAAGAAGCACCGCCATCGCCTCGGTGGCTGCCATCGCTCGCCTTGGGAAGCCCGCCGTCGATGACGCTCCCACCATCTTCGTCGCCGGCTTCTGCCGCCACAGCTGCGGGGTCGGGGACACAGAGGAACTTCCCTAGTAGGGCCTCCACCTGCTTCTTCATAGCCTCGACAGCAGTGATGCGAGATTCAAGGGCCACCAGCTCGATCAACGCGCCGAGGTCGAAGCCTGGGTCCCGGAGGAGGAGGTGGCTGAAGACGCGCGTTGCGGCCAAAGTAAAGAGCGCGCGGCACTCCCCCTCCACAGCGGAGTCCATCCCAGCGGCGACGCCTTCAAGCTCCTCGGCAAGCTTGGGGAGAAGCCTAGCAGGGCCATCCTCCGGAGTCATCAGCGGTTTCTCGTACCCTCCTTCGTAAAGGGAGCGCGGCACCTTGCGAGACCTGAGTTCGGAGGAGACCAAGGCTTCGCGTTCCACGGCCGCCGTTCTCTCGGCGGTGGTGAGGGTCTTCGCCCTGGCCTCCAGCTGGGTCGTCGCCTCAGAGAAGAGCTGGGCATGGGACACCTGCGCCTTGTCCACCTCCTCCTTCAGCTTGCCCAAGCGGTCCCGCTCCGCGGCTTGGTCCCTGGCTGCCTGGGCCAGCTTGGCGTCGCGGCCGGCGAGTGCCACTTCGCGGGCCTTGAGCTCCTCCTCCTACTGTTGGAGCCGTTGGGTGTGGGCAGCCTGCGCCTCGCGGAGAGCTTTCAGCTCAGTCTCTGCCTTGCCGCAGCGCTCCTTGGCGGACGCCGCGTCGGCCAGCACCGCATCACGAGCCCTCGCGGCTTCATTGGCCTCCCTCCTGCTCTCTGCGGCGGCGGCCTCGGCCCGGCCCCAGGCCGTCATGGCGGACGCGTCGGCCTGGAGCCACCCCGAGATAAGCCCCATGCGCTCCCTCACCATGCACTTGTCGGCGTCATGGAGATCGGTCTGGAGCTGGCCCAACACGTTGAAGGCTTCCTCCAGAGCCCCGGGCCTGACAAGGGGGCCGCAATCTGCCAGCACAAGGGCCTGGGGAAGAGGCGGCACCGGCGCGAGGATTGGCGTCGCCACAGCAGTGAGGCCAGCTTGGGGCTCTGGAGCCCTCGAACCCCCTGCGGGCACGACTGGGACGGGCGGCTCCGGAGCCTGCTGGCCTACGGTGGCAGACTCCTCCCGAGGCTCCCCCACCATACCCTTGGGGGCCCGCTCTGTTGCAGGGGAGTGCGAGGCGGCCTCTTCAGCTTGCGTTGGGGCCACCACGGCCTTGGCGAGCGATGATGCCTCGGGGGTCCTGGCGTCCCCCTTCTTCTTCTTCACCATGACGACCGCCCTGGTCACCAGGAGGGGAGCGCTGTGAGTACGGTATCAAGAGGCGGCAAACGAAAACAAGGCAAGACGCTTACTCGTTAGAGGCGACGTACGCCCTCTTTCTGGCCAAGGCCAGGGCACCCTCGACCTTCTTGGGCGTGGTCTTGGCCGCGTCCTGGGGATGATAGGGCGCACAATGGCCGGCTTCGGTGTGGCACCGGCAGGCGGCAACGCAAGGGCGCCGCCTCGAGGAGGGGGCGCTGCCCCGCTCTTCTTCGGGATCATTCGTCCTGGCCTTCGCAGGGCTAAGGGAGTGGCCCCGGACCTCGTGACGACCTCGGTGGAGCGCGGGGATTCCGTGACCGGGGGCTCGGCGGCGGCGTCATCGTCGGAGAGGCCACGGAGAAGCTCGCTATGCGACGGAGGAGAGGTCTCCGCCACGTCATCCACGGTCGCCTCCGAGTCCTCCTCCCCCTTTTCCCCGGCGTCATCACCGGAGGACACCAGCACCGGGGAGTTGGGGAGCTCGGGCGGCACGAGCCCCAACTCGTTGAAGATGGGCATGGCGGCGACCAACGCCGCCCTGTCAGCGCGACGATACAGCGGGATGTAGGCCACCGGGAGGCTGCCCAGATCCTTCTCAAGCAGGGTGTGCATGGCCTTGTCCAGCTCCTCGCCCGTCAGGCTCCCCGAGCTCAGCCGGATGTCGTCCTCTGCGCCCTTGAACTCCCACATGGGGCACGAGTGCGCCTGGAGCGGGGCCAGGCACTGTGTCAGGAACTCCTTGACAAGCATGGCCCCCGTCAATGCCCCGGCCTCCATGTCCACCATCATCTTCTTCAGGACTGGCGCCGCTCGGGGGTTGGTGAGCTTCTCATGACCCCACCAATCAAGCTTCTCCGACAGCTCGGTTGGCAACTCCAGCCGCGCGTGGAGGCCCCTGCCGTCCATGAAGACCCACTTGCGCCAGAAGTTCTCCACCTTCTTCCCGGCCCTCATGAGCGCGTTGCCACCATGGACTGCGGCAAAGGAGACGCAGCCTGAACGCTGGGTTGGGTCGTGCATCCAAATGACGGAGGAGCGCAACTAAAGGCATCACGCCCACGAACGCCTCGCAGTAAAAGGCGAAGATCGACAGGAGAAGGATGGAATTGGGCTGAAGATGCAGAGCCTGAACCTGGTAATTGTCGAGGACGGCAGTGAAGAACTCGAAGAAAGGTGGGATGAGCCCCGCGAAGACACTATGGAGGAAGAAGGGATAGAACGTCCCCGCCAGGGTCCTTTGGTCAGCGGAGCCTGCCAGCAACATCGTCTCCTTTGACTCATTGTCACTGCTTGCCGTCGGCGGGAGCGCAGCGGCGAGGTGCCTCTCCTCAGTAATGGAGGACGCACCGAGGGCCGGCGCAGGAGAAGAAGAGGAGCTCGCGGCCTGTGCGGCTGGCTTTGCCTTCCCAGATGCCATCTGCGAAGAACTTGGATAAGAGACGCGGAAGGGAGGAGGAATTCGACTAGATCTGGAGGTGTTCTCGGCAGGAAGAAAGGGGATCTGGACCAATGCGAAGAGAAGGCAATGATGGTGCAGCGCGGGCGCTAGTCTTTTTGTCAGCTTGGACAGTTGCCGAGGCAGTGTGGAGAAGTGGAGACGCCCATGTCCCATCAAGCGCCACGCGTCGGCTCAGTCCACAGGCAATTGGGGCCCGCGGCGCTTCGCCCTTGCCCTTTGGCTTTGCCTCGAAGCCAAGTCCGAGCACGCCTTGGGCCCGGGGGCTACTGTCGGTGTTCTGGGAACCAGGGTACCCAGACTTGCCTGCCTGCGGCCCACGGCATGGCTCCATCGACGGCCTGGTACGGCCCATCTACAACACCAACAAGACAAGACCCTCACAAGGGGCCAAGCCTCACGAGGCAGACGACGCCAAGACCTCCTGAGGGAGCGGCCACCCCTGGGCTGCTCCTGAGGAGCGGAGTTTCCTATGCAAGTGCCCAACCTCATGAGGTTGCGGTGATGCAAGCCATGACGACCAAGGCCAGGCGGGCGCCAGCAGGTGCAGAGAAGACAATTTCCTCTTTGGTGCTAAGGAGGCAAGTGCAGGTGCGGGGTCCCGAGGAATCAGCCAAAGGTTTCCATTCCCGTGCAATGAGACCAAGACCGCCAGTACGGATGTCATCGCCGAGCCCACTGCAGCGTCACGGCCAGAGCTTTGCAGGAGAAGACCACCTTTCGTCAGGATAAGATGTACTACTTGTCCCCTTTCAAATTGGCCGTTGTGGAATCCCTTCCCGCCTTCGTTTTCGGGGAAGAGGACCGAGGCCGCTATAAATATAGGTTAGCCACCACCATAGAAGAGGTGGACTCATTCTCATCAGAGCGAGCCTCGCGAGCTTGTTCATCCTCAGCCCCTTGTGAGGCAAATCCACCACAAAGCAGGAGTAGGGTCTTATACCACAAGGTGGCCCGAACCTGGGTAAACTGTCGTGTCCATCTTCTTTCATGTTCATCGAGCTAGGCTGTAGGGTGATACTTCTCCAACGTATCTATAATTTTTTATTGTTCCATGCTATTATATTATCTATTTTGGATGTTTTATATGCATTAATATGCTATTTTATATTATTTTTGGGACTAACCTATTAACCTAGAGCCCAATGCCAGTTTCTATTCTTTCCTTGTTTTTTAGCCTCATAGAAAAGGAATACCAAATGGGGTCCAAACGGAATAAAACTTCATGATGATTTTTCTTGGACCAGAAGACACCCAGGGGACTTGGAGTCCAAGTCAGAAGATCCACGAGGCGGCGACAAGGGTGGAGGGCGCGCCCTAGGGGGTGGCGCGCCCCCCTACCTTGTGGGCCCCTCGGTGGCCTCTTGACCTAGGTCTTCCTCCTATATATTCACATATATTCCAGAACCACCAGAGGCATCCACGAAAACACTTTTCCACCGCCGCAACCTTCTGTTCCCATGAGATCCCATCTTAGGGCCTTTTCCGGCATCCCGCCGGAGGGGGAATCGATCACGGAGGGCTTCTACATCAACTCCATTGCCCTTCCGATGATGAGTGAGTAGTTTACCTCAGACCTACGTGTCCATAGCTAGTAGCTAGATGGCTTCTTCTCTCTATTTGATTCTCAATACAACATTCTCCTTGATGTTCTTGGAGATCTATCCGATGTAATCTTCTTTTGCGGTGTGTTTGTCGAGATCCGATGAATTGTGGATTTATGATCAGCTTATCTATGAATATTATTTGAATCTTCTCTGGATTCTTTTATGCATGATTTAATATCTTTGTATTTCTCTTCGAATTATCGATTTGGTTTGGCCAATTAGATTGGTTTTTCTTGCAATGGGAGAGGTGCTTAGCTTTGGGTTCAATCTTGCGTGATTTCACCCAGTGACAAAGTAGGGGTAGCGAGACACGTATTGCATTGTTGCCATCGAGAATAAAAAGATGGGTTTTTCATCCTATTGCTTGAGTTAATTCCTCTACATCATGTCATCTTACCTAAGGCGTTACTCCGTTCTTTATGAACTTAATAATCTAGATGCATGTTGGATAGCGATCGATGTGTGGAGTAATAGTAGTAGATGCAGGCAGGAGTCGTTCTACTTGACACGGACGTGATGCCTATATGCATAATCATTGCCTTGGATATCGTCATAACTTTGCGCTTTTCTATCAATTGCTCGACAGTAATTTGTTCACCCACCGTATTATTTGCCTTCATGAGAGAAGCTTCTAGTGAAACCTATGGCCCCCGGGTCTATTTTCCATCATATTACTTTCCGATCTACTATTTTGCAATCTTTTATTTTCAGATCTATATACCAAAAAACCCAAAAATATTTTATCTTTTGTTTATCTATCTCTATCAGATCTCACTTTTGCAATTGACCCTGAAGGGATTGACAACCCCTTTATCGCGTTGGGTGCAAGTGTTTGATTGTTTGTGCAGGTGTTGGTGATTTGTGCGTTCTTCTCCTACTGGATTGATACCTTGGTTCTTAACTGAGGGAAATACTTACCTCTACTGTGCTGCATCACCCTTTCCTCTTCAAGGGAAAAACCAACGCAAGCTCAAGAAGTAGCAGGAAGAATTTCTGGCGCCGTTGCCGGGGAGATCTACGCCAAGTCAATACATACCAAGCACCCATCATAAACTCTCGTCTCTTGCATTACATTATGCGCCATTTGCCTCTCATTTTCCTCTCCCCCACTTCTAAAATGATTTTCAAAAAGATTTGCCTTTTATTCGCCCTTCTTCCGTTTGTCTTTTTCGTTTGCCTTTTGTTTGCTCGTGTGTTAGATCTGTTTCTTGGGACCATGTCTGAATCTGGGGAGATTTTTGTTGAAAAGGATAGTAGTAATGATGGGGGGACTTCGATAATTTTGCTAATATTGATCCTCATGAAGAACCTACTATCCTGCACACTAAAAAACTTCGCATAGGTAGCGGCAATATTATTGGAAAAGGGGTTATTCAAGATTTCTTTACTTGTGCTGGTGCGCTACCCACGTTAGGTGGATCTATTCTCCATAAAACTAATAGTCTTGCGGATGCTATATCTTTGCTTATACTTGAACTTGGAAGACAATTTGTTCATATGCATCCATGCATACAAAGGATTTTTCTAGAGTTCTATAATATTGAGCATTCTTCTGTTAAACGCGCTGTTACCATATTTCTAGCACATGAGTTTAGATTCATTATGAAAGAAGCTAGTGAATTTTTTGCGCATTATAAAGTAGATGGTGGTCGTCCTCCCATAGAGGGGATTCTCTTTAATCAAGAAGAAATAATGTGTTTGCGATCTCTTGATCATGTTGCTTATAATGAAAATTTAAGAAAAAGAGTTCCTACCGATGTTTTAGTTGATAAAATTTCTGAACTTAATGATAATTTTGCTATACAACACAACGGATTGGGTTTCTCTCTTGTAAATAAGCTCATGACCTTTTGCCAAAAGAATTCTTACAATGATGAGTTGATCATACAATATAAGGGGCCGAAGGAGGAGCCAATACCTCCCGAGCTTGATCTTAGGGATCCTTATCCCGTTAAATTTAGCCCTTTTGATTACTTTTGCTTACCACAAAGAAAACTTGCTGCTGAACGAAGGGAGTACGAGATGAGTTTTCTAAATTTGCCTTATTATTACTATGACAATACCTAGATCTATGTGTTTTTATGCCTAGCTAAGGGCGTTAAACAATAGCGATTGTTGGGAGGTAACCCAATTTTATTTTTGTTTTTATTTTTTGATTCTGTTTTTCAATAAATTTTTCATATAGCCTCTGGTTAGATGTGTTTTGGTGTTTTAATTAGTGTTTGTGCCAAGTAAGACCTTTGGGATGGCTTACGGTGATAGTTGATTTGATCTTGCTGAAAAACAGAAACTCTTGCGTCCAGTCACAGAATTTTAGTAATTCACTGGAGCTTTGAAAAACCCTGAATTTTTTACACGAGATTTATATATAAATTTCCTATGTTGTCCTAATGTTTAAGAATTTTTGGAGTTACAGAAGTATTAGAACAATTCGGATCTTCGCAGACTGTTCTGTTTTTGACAGATTCTGTTTTCTTTGTGTTGTTTGCTTATTTTGGTGAATCTATGGGTAATATCGGGGGGTATGAACCATGGAGAAGTTGGAATACAGTATATATTACACTAATATAAATAAATAATGAGTTCACAACAGTACCAAAAGTGGTGATTTTATTTTCTTGTACTAACGGATCTCACGAGTTTTCTGTTGAGTTTTCTGTTGTGAAGTTTTCAAGTTTTGGGTAAAGATTTGATGGACTATGGAATAAGGAGTGGCAAGAGCCTAAGATTGGGGATTACCAAGGCACCCTAAGGTAATATTCAAGGACAACCAAGAGCCTAAGCCTGGGGATGCCCCGGAAGGCATCCCCTCTTTCGTCTTCGTCTATCGGTAAATTTACTTGAGGCTATATTTTTATTCACCACATGATATGTATTTTTCTTGGAGCGTCTTGTATGATATGAGTCTTTGCTTTTTAGTTTGCCAAAATCATCCTTTCTGTACACGCCTTTTGAGAGGGACACGCATGAATTATGATTTATTAGAATACTCTATGTGCTTCACTTATATCTTTTGAGCTAGGCAATTTTGCTCTAGTGCTTCACTTATATCTTTTTAGAGCACGGCGGTGGTTTTATTTTATAGAAATTATTTAACTCTCATGCTTCACTTATATTATTTTGAGAGTCTTTCTAAACAGCATGGTAATTTGCTTTGGTTATAAATTTAGTCCTAATATGATAGGCATCCAAGAGGGATATAATAAAAACTTTAATATAAAGTGCATTGAATACTATGTGAAGTTTGATTCCTTATGATTGTTTTGAGATATAAAAATGGTGATATTAGAGTCATGCTAGTGAGTAATTGTGGATTGTAGAAATACATGTGTTAAAGTTTGTGATTCCCGTAGCATGCACGTATGGTGAACCGTTATGTAACAAAGTTGGAGCATGAGGTATTTATTGATTGTCTTCCTTATGAGTGGCGGTCGGGGACGAGCGATGGTCTTTTCCTACCAATCTATCCTCCTAGGAGCATGCGCATAGTACTTTATTTCGATGACTAATAGATTTTTGCAATAAGTATGTGAGTTCTTTATGACTAATGTTGAGTCCATGGATTATACGCACTCTCACCCTTCCACCTTTGCTAGCCTCTCTAGTACCGCGCAACTTTCGCCGGTGCCATATACCTACCTTTTACCTTCCTTAAAACAGCCACCATACCTACCTATTATGGAATTTCCATAGCCATTTCGATATATATTGCCATGCAACTTTCCACCGTTCCGTTTTATTATGACACGCTCCATCATTGTCATATTTCTTTGCATGATCATGTAGCTGACATAGTATTTGTGGCAAAGCCACCGTTCATAATTTTTATACATGTCACTCTTGAGTCCTTGCACATCCCGGTACACCGCCGGAGGCATTCATATAGAGTCATATTTTGTTCTAAGTATCGAGTTGTAATTCTTGAGTTGTAAGTAAATAAAAGTGTGATGATCTTCATTATTAGAGCATTGTCCCATGTGAGGAAAAAAATAAAAGAGGCCAACAAAGCCCACAAATAAAATAAAAGAGGCCAAAGAAGCCCACCAAAAAAAATGAGAGAAAAGAGAGAAAGGGCAATGTTATTATCCTTTTTCCATACTTGTGCTTCAAAGTAGCACCATGATATTCATGATAGAGAGTCTCCTATGTTGTCACTTTCATATACTAGTGGGAATTTTTCATTATAGAACTTGGCTTGTATATTCCAATGATGGGCTTCCTCAAATTGCCCTAGGTCTTCGTAAGCAAGCAAGTTGGATGCACACCCACTTAGTTTCTTTTTGAGCTTTCATAAACTTATAGCTCTAGTGCATTCGTTGCATGGCAATCCCTACTCACTCACATTGATATCTATTGATGGGCATCTCCATAGCCCGTTGATACGCCTAGTTGATGTGAGACTATCTCCTTCTTTTTTGTCTTCTCCACAACCACCATATTCTATTCCACCTATAGTGCTATGTCCATGGCTCACGCTCATGTATTGCGTGAAAGTTGAAAAGGTTTGAGAACATCAAAAGTATGAAACAATTGCTTGTCTTGTCATCGGGGTTGTGCATGATTTGAGTACTTTGTGTGACGAAGATGGAGCATAGCCAGACTATATGATTTTGTAGGGATAACTTTCTTTGGCCATGTTATTTTGAGAAGACATGATTGCTTTATTAGTATGCTTGAAGTATTATTGTTTTTATGTCAATATTAAACTTATGTTTTGAATCTTATGGATCTAAACATTCATGCCACAATAAAGAAAATTACATGGATAAGTATGTTAGGTAGCATTCCACATCAAAAATTCTGTTTTTATCATTTACCTACTGGAGGACGAGCAGGAATTAAGCTTGGGGATGCTTGATACGTCTCCAACGTATCTATAATTTTTTATTGTTCCATGCTATTATATTATCTGTTTTGGATGTTTTATATGCATTAATATGTTATTTTATATTATTTTTGGGACTAACCTATTAACCTAGAGCCCAGTGCCAGTTTCTGTTTTTTACTTGTTTTTTAGTCTCGCAGAAAAGAAATACCAAACGGAGTCCAAACGGAATAAAACTTCACGATGATTTTTCTTGGAGCAGAAGACACCCAGGGGACTTGGTGTCCAAGTCAGAAGAGTCACGAGGCGGCAAAAAGGGTGGAGGGCGCTGTTCGCACACGAACACGTCACCGTGTACCTCCAACGCCGAGGGTGATGCACCGCAGCTCACGTCGAAGGAGACCCGTCCGGAAGCGCGGTACGCAAGCAATCTGGCGGACGCTTTTGAGCACCCGAAACCCCACGCGCCCGGGAGGGACCCCGTCTGGATGCGCGGCGGCAATGGGCTGCCCTAGGTTGGTTCGCACGCCCCTAGAGCCTTGAGGATCGCTGCCCTTCAACACGAAGAACGAACGAAGAACGGGAGAAAGAACAAGGGAGGGGTGTAAAACTAGGGTAAAAAGTAGATGGGTTTTGTGATTGTGTGTTGTTGTTCAATCGGCCGTCACCCCTTAGGTATATAAGAGGCGGCTGGACTTCCCATGCAAGAAAAAATCTTGGATTCACGTCCAAAACCCAAGTCAAATTCGGATTGGTTTTGTCCGAACTTTCCAAAACTGTTTGGTTTAAACTAGCTGCACCTTGCGGGTCTTTTTTGTGGCAGTAAACCACCTCGGATGAAAACGCGCCCAGAAGAATATTTACTCGTTTCGACGAGACGAACAACTTTGATGTTGAACATTTTTTGATTCGAAGCAATCTTCTGGGTCAAAACGGTCACGCAAAACATCTGTTTGCTCGCGCTACCCATCAGACATGGCGTCTGGTGGGGCGCGCCATATTTCGCCTCCTGACAGGGCTGCATTCCGATAGCTCTAACTTTTGCATACAAACTCGGATTGGGATGATTTTTATATCAAAATCGATCATTTTGACGAGACGAAGACAATTCGTGTAGATCATTTTTCCAAACGAGGCCGTCTTGGGGGCGTAATCAGCCGAATAGTGTTCTAAATACAAAATCTCAGTACTTCAAACACAACTTCGGCCTTAGAGATGAGATCGGATGGCTATGGCTCAAATATCAAAGTTTTTCCGTTTGACGATACAGAACTTTCTCGCTTTGAGGACTTTTTCATTTGAGGCCATCTTAATTGTGTTTTTGACCATGCCAAAATCTGGTGTCAACAGGCGCGCCCCCCTACCTTGTGGGCCCCTCGGTGACCTCCTGACCTAGGTCTTCCTCCTATATATTCACATATATTCCAGAACCACCAGAGGCATCCACGAAAACACTTTTCCACCGCCGCAACCTTCTGTTCCCATGAGATCCCATCTTGGGGCCTTTTCCGGCATCCCGTCGGAGGGGAATCGATCACGGAGGGCTTCTACATCAACTCCATTTCCCTTCCGATGATGCGTGAGTAGTTTACCTCAGACCTACGGGTCCATAGCTAGTAGCTAGATGGCTTCTTCTCTCTTTGATTCTCAATAGAACATTCTCCTTGATGTTCTTGGAGATCTATCCGATGTAATCTTCTTTTGCGGTGTGTTTGTCGAGATCCGATGAATTGTGGATTTATGATCAGCTTATCTATGAATATTATTTGAATCTTCTCTCAATTCTTTTATGCATGATTTAATATCTTTGTATTTCTCTTCGAATTATCGGTTTGGTTTGGCCAACTAGATTGGTCTTTCTTGCAATGGGAGAGGTGCTTAGCTTTGGGTTCAATCTTGCGTGATTTCACCCAGTGACAAAGTAGGGGTAGCAAGACACGTATTGTATTGTTGCCATCGAGGATAAAAAGATGGGGTTTTCATCATATTGCTTGAGTTAATTCCTCTACATCATGTCACCTTCCCTAAGGCGTTACTCCGTTCTTTATGAACTTAATACTCTAGATGCATGCTGGATAGCGATCGATGTGTGGAGTAATAGTAGTAGATGCAGGCAGGAGTCGGTCTACTTGACACGGAAATGATGCCTATATGCATAATCATTGCT
Source organism: Thinopyrum elongatum (assembly GCA_011799875.1). Taxonomy (NCBI): domain Eukaryota; kingdom Viridiplantae; phylum Streptophyta; class Magnoliopsida; order Poales; family Poaceae; genus Thinopyrum; species Thinopyrum elongatum. Next base: position 258,174,325 of record CM022297.1, read on the forward strand.
TTGGATATCGTCATAACTTTGCGTTTTTCTATCAATTGCTCGACAGTAATTTGTTCACCCACCGTATTATTTACCTTCATGAGAGAAGCCTCGAGTGAAACCTATGGCCCCCGGGTCTATTTTCCATCATATTACTTTCCGATCTACTATTTTGCAATCTTTTATTTTTAGATCTATATACCAAAAAACCCAAAAATAATTTCTCTTTTGTTTATCTATCTCTATCAGATCTTACTTTTGCAATTGACCGTGAAGGGATTGACAACCCCTTTATCGCGTTGGGTGCAAGTGTTTGATTGTTTGTGCAGGTGTTGGTGATTTGTGCGTTCTTCTCCTACTAGATTGATACCTTGGTTCTTAACTGAGGGAAATACTTACCTGTACTGTGCTGCATCACCCTTTCCTCTTCAAGGGAAAAACCAACGCAAGCTCAAGAAGTAGCATAGGGCGACGGGTTGGTTGGCTCGAGAGGTTGAGTTCTTCGCACACGCCCCAGAGTTCGAACCTTCTTTGGGTCTGCGGAGCCCTGAATCCGACACAAGCTTTCATCTTCCAACTCTCCAAGTTGTTGTTTAGCTTAACCAACTAGTTCAGGGTATCCAACACAGATTCTTGGAGAAGGAGTGGATTAATATAAAACCAACTTGATCACAAACTCAACATAATGGTCAGGGGACAACCTGGTAATACTTCCTAGAAGATATTCGGAAAATCACGAACCATCAATATGTTATTAAGCTCGGGAGCAATCTTGCTTTTTAGGCACAATGATATGATCAAAAAGAGCAAGGGTTTGACAAAATCCTAACCCATCGATCGAAGAGTGCACCAGGAAAATCGACTAGGTAGCACGATCAATCTTAGAATGACGATTCAATAACCATCACGCTAAGAATGGAGTTATCATCCATAAACTACCAAGCAACACGGTTGCTAGGAGTATTGATTTCACACATCACGATTCACTTGTCGGCATTCCGGCTTCAACAACACGGGACCGAGAAATGAGTGATGATGGTGAGAAGTATCACTACATCAAGAATTCATAAAATGGTGTGCAATTCCTATGATATTCTTGACAAAAGAGGGTAGTACTCCAGGGTAGAACAGAACAGAAGCTAGATTGGCATTTTGATCTGCGGAATACAACTGCTTTGACCCATTCCAAGAAATGGATGAGGTGCTGGAGTTTGTTTCTCCTAGTCATTCCGAAATAGAATGGCTTGACAGATCAAAAGAATAACATGCATCGATGGCACGGATGCACCATTACTCTTGACTATCAACTAATAGACGAAGGTCGAAATACGACTGATGAGGGACAACTCAAAGGAACATAGGGGTTTCTGAGTTGTGGATGCACATATTAGCATGTCGAAGAAGTTCAACATATTTCTTCCAGATAACCCATGCAGAAGAGTAGGACTGGCAGAGTCACAAATATAAAATGGAGAACTCATCAAGAGCACTCTTGTTGTGATCTTTTGGTTCAAAAGAACTTCTGCCATATTGGCTGATGGTATTGGAAGAACGATATACCACGGACCTCGAAGACTATCACAAAGGTTACTAATATCCTAAAGGAACAAGCAAACACTATCAATAGGAAGTAAGTAGAATGAATCTTGGGTCCAAGAACCCAGGAATAGAATACCTACTAACTAAATAACATCATGAGATGCTTTCAAAATGATGGCCAAAATTATCACACTGGGAATACAAAGCATTGCCAGATTACTGGGTGGTTCTCTAGGATACCCTAGTGTCATAATAATAGCTGCAACATATATGTCGAGCCAATGGAGTACCTCAACACAACGATTAGTGTGCTTAATCTGACCCAAAAGGACATCGGGTACATGGAGGGAAAATTTGCAAATGAATTAGATTGTTTCGAAACCTGGGATAACTCGCACATCATAACGGCTGTAAATGCTCAAAAGATTTTGAAACATCCTGCAAAATGGTGGCATAACAACTCAACATCACAATATCAAGGTTCCGAGGCCAACTGTTAACACATGGAAGTACTAAAAACTGAACTGGGACTTGAATCCAACATTCCTATAAGTCTACGGATTAGTAACACGTGATCCTGACAGGAAAAGAGAAGCCTAGTTCTTAATCCCCGTAGAAAGAAGAGGGTGACTCAGATCAGAATGACATGAGGTAAAGGAATAAAAAGAGCCTTACATTCCCTTCCACAATCAATTCCCTTATATAACTAAAGCATTTCTAGACTCGACTTCGACCAGTTGGGCTTGGTAATCCTACAGGCAGTCAGGCTCTAATACCAAAGCTGTCAGGACCCTGATCCTAAGTCACACCGATCTAGCATGTAACACATCATATCACTTTGCGGCCTCACACTAGGTTTCCCCACGGTTGTAGCCTTACCTAGGCTGGGACCGTTTGCGCCTTTTGGCTCATGTATATGATAGTGTCCCTAGTATCCATATGATAGAGAACCTGGGCCTACATGACTAGTCGTAAACCCAAGGTGGCACAAACTTACAGGGACAGGCATACATGACCCAGCAATGCACGTGACGATTAGCAGCGAGTGTAACCAGGCTGTAGCAAGCTATCAGGACTCCGGTAAACACAGCATGACATTTCCCCGAAGGGACAGACACAGGAGCAAAGAAGGACACATGCCGGTCAATCCATGTGTTCCGGGTGGAAGCACTAGGATGCATTTCCCCATAAGGAAGGCTACCAAGAATAAACAACTAGGTGTCGGATCCCACACATACCAAGCATTTCAATAACATACACACAATATGCTCGATATGTCTAAATACAACATGGCATCACAACAAAACTCTACGACTCAAAGTATTTATTTAAAAGACTTCGAAGAGACATACATAGTACGATATTACAAACATGGGTCTCATGACCCAACATACAAGTCATACAAGCAACAAGCGGAAGCATAAACATGTCTGAGTACAGACATCTGAAAAGAAAGAAGGCTAGAAAGCATGTCGATCTACAAGACCCTCCAAAGGAACCTGACCTCTGTCTAGGATTCCCAAGCTAATCGTCGAAGCCCACATAGAACTACTAGTGAGACTGAAGTATCCTCTGCAAAAACATAGATTAAGCAACATGAGTACAAATGTACCCAGCAAGACTTACATCAGAACTAACTACTTATGCATCAGGTGTCAACAAAGGGGTAGTGGAGTTTGACTGCAGCAAGCCAGCTTTGACTCAGTGGCTATCCTGAAGTACGACTGCCATTAACTTCTTTGAGGTGGCGCACACGAGTCCACATATTCACCATATCAATACACCACTATGGATCCTCTCCCGTCTCCCTACGAGAAGGCCATCCATAGCACTCATGCTTATCTTGCGCATTTTAGAGTATTCACTTCCAGTTACCTATGAACCATATAAGCTTTCCAAGTAGTCCATATCCGAGGACGCGGCTATTCAAATAGACCATGTTAACCCTGCAGGGGTGTACTTCTTCACACACGCTCTCGCCAATTACCGCCATGTACACATCATGTATCTCGGCAACCTTCAAGCGAAAGCCTGGCGAGGGTGTCGGCCATGACCTGACTAACCACACAAGACTCTAGTCCATGTTTATCGCCTATTTGAGTTCCATCCGCAAGGAAGTCCGGCTGAGGTTTCCACTACGGCCCCAAACGATGTGTGCAGGGTTCCCAAGTCCACCATCTAGGTGCCACTTGGTACACTGGGCCACGGTGCCTAGTCTATCCCAAGCCACCTGTACCGGGTGCCACTTGGTAGACTACTAACACAACCTACAAACACCCGAAACGAGTTGCAACTCCTGGACAGAGATCGAGACAATTAATAAGCCGAGAGGGGTCGGGTTCCCGGAACCCAATGTGTGGTAGTAACTATCTTGGATCACAAACACGGAACTCAATTCCTGAGGACGATTTAAATGAGACAACCCACCATGTACTCCTGCATGGCCTCTCATCGCTACCTTTACCAAATCGTGTTCACACACTTAGCTCTCAATAGTAGGACATGTTAACCTCCATTGCAATCCATCCTAGATGAATCAGACCTGACACAACTCTAAGCATAGCAGGCATAACAAGCAAGCATGAATGAGTAGGCACACCATGGCTCAAACAAATCATACTCATGCTAGTGGGTTTCAACTATTTACTGTCTCAAAGACAGGTCATGCAGAGGAATGGGTTCAACTACCGCAACATGTAACAGTTGAATTGTTGTTGGCCTAATGTAGTAAAAGAGAGCAGAAGCGAGAGAATGGGATTGTATCAGAGTGATCAAAGGGGGTTTGCTTTCCTGGCACTTCTGAAGATGATGTAGCTCTTCATTCGTGTCATCAATCTCAACGTCGGAACAAACGTCTATCGAGAGGGGACAACCACCGGCAAACAAGAAGGAACACAATCAATGCAATGCAACATTATCATGCATGAACATTACATGGCAACATGCTGTGATTTGGGCTAATGCAACTGGCAACAGCTTAAATGAAGTTGATTTGAACACAACATTCAAATTCAAACTCCATATAAGACATTTCAAATGCCATTATTCAAATTGTCATATACAACAGATTTAAGTTGTTCAAACATGCATGAAAATGACATAAAAAGATTCTTCATATTTTTCTGATAATTTTTCATATATAAATTATTTCATTTGGGATTACGGTCGAATTTCTATGATTTTTTGAAGTTTTGAACATTTTCTGGAATTTCCTGGATTATTTTTAATCCAGAAAATGATTAACTGCGTTAGCACTGTGTCACTGTGACGTCATCAGGTCAATGGACCGTGCCAGGTCGAACCTAACGTGTGGGTCCCTGTCACAACCCTAGTTAGTGCTTGCATTAGGACTAGCTAGAGTGATGCATCATGTTTAAATTCTCCTAAAATTTGAAATGGGGATCAGCAAACCCCAGCACCCCCCCTGAAAATACCAGGTTCAACTAATAATTGTTTTAATGAACCCAAAATGCCCTTCACAAAAGTTCATCATTTTTGGATTGGTCCAGAACCTCTGCCAAAAATGGTGCACAATTTCTAGGACACTCTGGATTCTTGAATTAATCCATAAGTATTTGAATTTGGACATTTAAAATTCTATAAATATTTTTAAAATGTCCAAATAATTCTGGAAATGTTTAAGGGCTGTTGGAATTAATTTCAGAGGTGCCCATAAATATTTTCAGCATTTTATAAAATGGTTTGGCATTTTTGCTAAATCAAAACAAACAGTAGAAGAAGAAAAAGAAAAACAGAAAAGGCAGAGAGAGAGAAGGCCCCCAGGCCACTTACCTGCACTGGGCCGGCCCACCTGGCCTGGTGCCAGTCATCCTCTACCTCTGCCAGTAGGCAGAGGAGGGAGACAGCGCACGCGTGCGCGTGGCACCACGCCACCTCCCTGCTCGCCTGCCTCACCGAGGCACCGCGACGCCTCGACCCTTCTCCTCGGCGCCGCCCCGACCCCCTGGACGCCTCATTCCCTCCTGCCCCTCTCTCTCGCCCTCTCTCCGCCATGGCCGACGCAGCCGCGCCCGCGCCACCGTGAAGCCGCAGCCACCGTCGCCTCGACGTGCCCACGAGCTTCCCCACCGTCCACCACACCGAGCCAGCCGAGCCCCGAGCGCTCACACGCCCCGGAGACGCGTCCCCAACCCCACCTCCATCACTCATCGCCGGAGATCCCCCTCGCCACCGTGCTCAGCTCCGGCCACCTCCGAGCTCGCCGTCCGCTCCTCTGCATCTGCCGTGAGCCACTAACCGTCCTCCCCCTCTCAGTTCTCTCTGTCGCTCATCGTAGCCGCTGCACCGCGCACACTCGCACGCGCCACCGCTTGCGCTCACCGCCGATGCGCCTCCAGCACAAATGGCCCAGCCGTCGTGCCCAACCTGCTCGCCGCGCTGCGTAGAGCCCGTAGGTGCCACGCCCACGCCGCCACGGCCACTGCAACCATGTCGCCGTGCGCACCCGAACGCCGGCCACCGCCTCGAGCTCATTCCCGACGAGCTCCGGCCGCCCTAGCTGCTGCCGCTTGCTGCAACGGGCGCGGGTGAGCTCCAGCTCCCCGTAGCCGCTCTCCTCCATCCATTTGGTCACCGGAGGAGCGAACCCGAGCCCCTCCGCCGTGTCTGCTACCGCCGGTGGCTAAACGTCGGTGGTTTAGCCCTGGTTGACCAGGGGTTTGACCTCCCCTGGGTATATGACATGTGGGCCCCACCCTGCTAATTAACCTAGGTTAGTGCTAATTAAATTAGGTTAGTTTAGTTAGTCACTGACACGCGGGACCCACTGGTCAGTTTGACCTGGACCACCCCGTTGACTCGCTGATGTCATGCTGACGCAGTGCTAACGCGGTAATTCCTTTTCTGGAATTAGTTTATTTCTAATTTATCAGAAAATCCAGAAAAAGGTTTAAACTTCAAAAAATCAAAGAAATTAATCTACAGCTCAGATGGAAAAGATTTATATATGAAAAATGATCAGAAAAATCCAATCTATCCATTGGTACTGGTTTCATGCATGACAAAGCAACTTAACCTTGTTGTTCAGATCAAAACATGATAATGCACTTTGTAAATGCATAGTTTGAGTTTGAATTTGAACCTTTGGTTCAAACTGAGTCAAACCCCTCTGATTTTAGTTGCATTAGCTCAAAACACTCATTTTACCATGTCATGTGCATGCATCATATTGTTGCATATTGCCATGTATTGATTGTGTTACCGGTGTGATCTTCGTGGTAGGTCCTGCACCCGAGGATATCCGTGAATATCCAACCGAAGGGCAGTACCCTTCCACCACCCTGCTAGGCAAGCAACCCCCATTGATCATCTCGATACAATCCCATCTTCTCGCTCCTGCTCTCATTTACTGCATTAAGACAACAACGTTTCAAACTGCTGTGTGCTGTGGTAGTTGAACCCCTTTTCTCTGCATGACCTGTCTTTGCCACAGTAACTAGATGAAACCCACTAGCATATGTAGGAGTTGATCGAGCCATGTTGTGTTTCCTACCATGCTATGCCTGCTATGCTTAGAGTTATGTCAGGGCTTGTTCATCTGGGTGATGGATTGGAGTGAAATGGTTGTGTCAGTAATGAGAGTGAAGTGTGAACATGTTTTGGTAAAGGTATCGATGAGAGGCCATGTAGGAGTACATGGTGGGTTGTTTCATTGGAACCGTCCCTAGGCCCTGAGTTTTGTGTGTGTGATTCAAGATCAGCTACTACCACGCGTTGGGCCTGAAACCAATGGACCCTCTCGACTTATTAATTACCCTGTCCTCTGTCCAGGAGTTGCAAGTAGTTTCTGGTGTTTGTAGTATGCTGGAGGCCGTGCGCAACGCTGACCCTAGGGGTGGGATGTGATGCGGTAGGCACGTGGCCCGGTGTACCGAGTCGCCCGTTTGGTGACTCGGGAACCCTGCACACATCGTTCGGGGCCATAGTGGAAACCTCGGCCGGACTCCCTGCGGATGGAACCTGAATAGGCGATAAACCTGGACTAGAGACTTGTGTGGTTAGTCAGGTCGTGGCCGACACCCTCGCTGAGCTTCCGCTTGAAGGTTGCCGAGTACATGTCATGTAAGCGGCGATAAGTGGTGAAAGCGTGTGTGAAGAAGTACACCCCTGCAGGGTTATCAAACTATTCGAATAGCCGCGTCCGCGGTAATGGACTACTTGGTTGCTTATGCAGTTCATAGACAAGTTAATGGTTACTCATAAAAGTCTCAAGACAAGTGTGAGTGCCGTGGATGGCCCTCTCGTAGGGAGACGGGAGAGGATCCACGGTGGAGTATTGTTGTGGTGATTAGTGGACTCGTGTGCGCTATCTCATTTTATTCAAACTACTGTCATACATAGGATAGAATAGCCAAGAGTCAGAGCTAGTTTGCTGCAATAAACTCCACTACCCTTGTTGATAATGTTGCATGTATGATAGGATCTGATGTAAGACTTGTTGAGTGCCTTTGTACTCATGTTGCTTAAATAAACTGTTGCAGAGGAGAACACCACCCCCTCCGATGGGTTCTATCTAGATCTCGATGCTGATGAGTGACTTGCCACCCAGGTGGTGATCCTGAGCCATGAAGGGCCTTGTAGATAGTCGGGCTACACCAAGCCTTCTTTCTTTCCAGTTGTCTGTACTCAGACAAGTTAGCGTCCGCATGTGCTTGTATGCTTGTATGACTTGAGTGTTGGGTCATGTGACCCCCTACCTGTATGAATATGTTATGTATGGCTCCTCGGAGCCTTTTAAATAAATACTTTGAGTCGTAGAGTTTTGTTGTGATGCCATGTTGTATTTGCACATATCGAGCATATTGTGTGTATGCTTTTGAAATGCATGGTATGTGTGGGATCCGACAATCTAGTTGTTTATTCTTGGTAGCCTCTCTTATGGGGAAATGTCTCCTAGTGCTTACACTGGGCCATGGTAGCTTGCTATTGCTCCGGAACACATGGGATGATCGGCATGTGTCCTTCTTTGCTCCTGTGTCTGTCCCTTCGGGGAAATGTCACGCGTTGTTCCTTTAAGTCCTTGTAGCTTGCTACGACTTGGGTTCATACATTGATGACCGACACGTGCATTGCTGGGTCATGTATGCCTGTCCCTGTAAGTTAGTGCCACCTTGGGTTTACGACTAGTCATGTCGGCACGGGTTCTTTGTCATATGGATGCTAGTGACACTATCATATACGTGACCCAAAAGGCGCAAACGGTCCCGGGCCAGGTAAGGTGGCACCGATGGGGATACCGTGCGTGAGGCCGCAAAGTGATATGATGTGTTACATGCTAGATCGGTGTGACTTAGGATCGGGGTCCTGACAGTCCCGTACGTTGGTGGCACAGTGGGTAAAGATGTTGAATTAAAACCTAACTGAAACATTAGGGGCTTGGGGCCCACTGTCAGCGAGGGTGGCGGTAATTAGCAGTGTGCTTAGGCCCTAATTACATGGCCACGTCAGCTGGCCGGAACTTCGCTACCGGTGGCCAAACAGAGCGGCGGAGGCACCCGCGGTTCGCCGTCCGGCCACCAAACAGCGCGAGGACGGGCTCTACTGATTGCTGGGAGTACGGCGCGTCTTCTGGGGCAAGCTTGAGGAGTCAGGGCTGCCTGAATCGACGTCGGCGACCACAAGTGCGGCGACCGGAGTTTGGTGTTTATGGTTTCAGTGTTATGGGGCATAGCAGGAGGAGTAGATGGGTGCTACGGGCTTCTGGGAACGCGCTGATCACGCAACAGCGCTCGGAAACGAGCTGCAGTTGTTGTTGCCACGGCGGCGCCATGAATGTGTTGCAGCGAGCTTCGGGCACGGCGGGTATGCTAGCTATAGAATGACCGCGCGCGCGAGAGAGAGAGATGAGGCAAAATGAAGAGAGGCTCACAGCGAGGTTGATGGAGTGCTCGGCTAGCTCGAGGACATGCAGGATCCCGTGAATCGGCGACGGCGATCGCCAAATAGAGGCGAGGAGGATGACGGCGTTGGAGGCTTCACAGGGCCTCCGGGCTCATGGGATTCAGCGTAGAGGTGCGCGGCAGCGAGGTGGAGCTCGTGGTCTAGCTAGCTGGGTGTGGAGAGGTCGGTGGCTGCAGTGAACAGCGACGGTGGCGATGGCTCCGTTCGGTGGTGAGAGAGAGAGAGGTCCAGGGGAGGGGGAGAGAGAGGCAGGGAGGTGTGTGGCATCCTCTGGGCGACAAGGAGACAGGCAGATATGTAGGAGGTGGCGGGCACGTGCTTGCGCTTGTCGGCCACGCGCTTCCATCCTTCTGGCTGAAGTAGGAAGACGACTGGCAGATGCTAGGTGGGCTAGGCCGGCTAGAGGGGTTGGGCTAGGTAAGCGCAGGTAAATCCTTTCCCCTCTGTTTTTCTACTTCTCTCTGTTTTCTGTCTTCTATAATTATTTTTTGATTTGATTTTTATACCAAATCATTTTTATAAATTCTAAAAATTATTATTTGGCCTGCTAAAATATATTCAAAGCCACTCACTAACTTTCAGAATTATTAGAGTTATATTTAATATATAACAAATACAAATCCAATGCAAATAATTATTGGATTAACTCAAATGCCCAAAATAAATATTTCTAGGATTCCAAAAATATTGGTTTGAATTTTACCTCTTGCCAATATTTTTATAGATTAACAGGAACATTTTCTTGGGTTCATTTGAAGCAATTTTTAATTTGGCCATTTTTTAAAAGATTCGTGAGGCTTGAGCATTTCCTCAATTCAACTTTCTGAAAACCTAAATGATGACATGATGAAATGCAATGACAAGCAAAGGCTAATGCTAGGGTTGTGACAAAACAGGAAAGAAAGGGGGGTGAAAGTAGTATAGACTGGCCATCCAACCGGTCTCTTGGTCGAAAAGGGAAATATAGGGGAAACGTTGTACACAGTGGTCTGACCAGGACTAGATTTGCTATCCACACATACGAATAGGTGGCTAAAGTGAACAAAAATGGGACCAACCCAGATATGTTGCTTGGATGTTTGTTTCTCGGGGTAACAAACTCTAAATCACCACTTTATGCCCCAGTTTAGGTACATGGCGCTGGATTGCTGGTGCACCCACTGTCCCATGCCCTTATAGCAAATATTTTGCTGTTCTTAATCTAATGTCCCTGGTAAAATGAAGCCATGCCACTATTATAAGTCATGACAAGTTTAACCAATTGTTTTTGCCAGTAATTGTTTGAGACTCTGACTGTTTCCTCTGTAGCTTTTTGTGCAAACAGGGATATCCATTTCACCTCGTTGCTATTGCGACCTTTTGGTGCACTGCACAAAACACTTCTTAAAAGAAGTGATTTTTGTGCAGTTTAACTAGAATGCCACATCGGAACCGTTGGTTCATTTCAGTGGAACTGCACAAAGGGAGATCTGTCTTCCAATCTTCATCCTCCATATTGGCACCATAACCTTCCTTTAGGTAAGAATGACATTTAATGCATGTCACCTCTATTTTGCAACTGCCATGAGAAAATAATGCTATTGTTTACTAGTACACTTGTACTCCCTCACTGACAAAACCAAATCTGAAATAGAAGGCCAATCATGTACTAGGTTTCACCAATTGGTGAGGAGAAAGAGAAATAGAGCAAGAAGAGGAAGACGAAGAAGAAGAAGAAGAAGAAGAAGAAGAAGAAGAAGAAGAAGAAGAAGAAGAAGAAGAAGAAGAAGAAGAAGAAGAAGAAGAAGAAGAAGAAGAAGAAGAAGAAGAAGAAGAAGAAGAAGAAGAAGAAGAAGAAGGAAATGAAGAAGATCACACGATGGTACCATCCTATGTTATCCTGACATCTTGCTAGTGGTATTGTATTGCTGTGTTGCTACTAGTATTAATTTACTTCAAGAAATGCACTTGTAGTACGTAGCAGAGTAGTACTTGGCTTGACGACACATCATACGAATTAACTGGATTTTGGATGCATGTGTGACCCATCTCTACACGATCAACAATGCCAAGGTGATCTTCCTGAAGCCGAGGCCTCAGTCGAGGCCATTCAAGGGCCCCGGCAACGTCTCCCTTACATGTGAGACAATCCTCCAGGAGCCCTTCCACTTCTGCTGTCTCTCCTGCAAGGTCACTTAATCAATTAGGAGTACTTAAGCAGCACTAATTAATCGCTGCCTAATTTTCCTGTCGAAGTTAAACAAATCTTTAGTAGCACCCTATGCTGAATCATGTACGTGTGTATGTGTGTCTGTTGAGGTGGACCATGTGGTGGAGCAGGGAGGGGATCTTGGTAGTGTCATGAGATAATAATGCTATTGTTTTGCAAGTCAATTTATTGCCACTGGTTCAATGAGGCAATGTTTTGCTACTGTATTGTCATCAAGAATTTGATGCTACTGTTAAAGTAATATGCTAATGTCTTTCTATCCTTTCTCACTAAGCTAATGAAGGTTTCACCTTGTTCTACTTGTGCAAATAGGGATCATGTTGTGCCAATCGTACATTTTAGTGGAACTGCACAAGAGAATACAATGAACTATATCGCAGCCAGTGCTTTAACTTTGCTGGAAATTCTTGATAATCTTTTGATATAATCTCACGACTGGTAAACAAGAGTGATGTCAACCATACATTTGAAGTGCACAAAAATATATACTATTGAATGATTCCATTCAGTGCTTTATCATCTCTTCTGGGACTACTTGAATAAGCTTCTTGCTCAGGTTGGTACCGGCCTAAGGCCTTCATCCATATTAGTGTGATGTCATCTCTATTTGTATCATGCTACTGTGTTGCTACTGTCATGAGAAACTCCTTTATCTTTGCATGTTAAATTTTTGCAACCTATGATACATGGCAATGCTTTTAGTGTTGAGCTAATTGGCACTGATTAAATAAACTAATACCTCTCTTTAAGCAAGACTACTATGTTGCTAACTTTACCCATTAAGATAATGAGGGTGCTTCTATTTGTTAGTGTATGTTTCATCAACTAGTCCCTCTATTACAGTAATCTCACTTTCTCAATATATGTGCCAACAGGGATGCTCGATTTTGGTGGAACTGCACAAAAACTTTGGGTGCTTCATTGCCTCAATTGCATCCTTCCTTTCCTGCCAGTCGCTTCTCTCGGCTTCCAATCAAAGGAAATACTAATTGATATGCTTCCTCACACAGGTTGGTACCGGTCTTTATCCTGATTATTGTGCTTATCATATGTATTGGTAATTTGGTATTGTGCTACTGTTGGCCGATTTCATAAAGGAGTAACTTGGAGCCTGAACTCACAGGCAAATCATTACATTGGGTGATTTCAGTAGAACTGCACAAAAAGATCAGATGGACAGATACTTATGCTGCTGCTATGTACTCCAAAGTTCACTAAGACAAGCATCAATGTTGTCAAGAAGAAGTGCCAGAGTGAACGCCAACAATATTGCTTGGCGCATAGCCCAGAAAAATGCAGTCCAGTCTTTGGTCCCAACTTGTACCTTTTGGCTATCACCACGTATGCTGGTAGCGAACTGTATGGCGTGGAGTCTAAAGATTTGACACAAGTTTGTTGACGCGTATATTCATCTGGCACTTAATCAGTCTGCACGCCAAGGATGCTCCATTTCAGTTGAACTGCACAAAAAATTTGGGTGGTTCATTTTATCGACCGCCTCCTTTCTTGTCTGCAATGTAGAATTTTGGTGATCTACGGGACCAAGATGAGCCAGTAAACTAGTTGGATGAAAGTAGTGGCCAAGTTGCTCAAACCTCCCTCGGCATCGAGGCCACTATCTCGAGGATAAACCTACAAGCAAAGTTCAGATGGTCTGTGCTGCCTCTTATGTACTCGAAAGTTTGCTCGTACAAGCATTAATTTTAGCAAGAAGTACCACCGAGTGAATAGCATTTACCAGTTTGTACCCTAGGTAATTAAAGTTTGTCCATGGATGATATTGGCTGTGATATCTCAATCATTTGGATGCATAAACATGTTGAACATGTGTATATCTCAATCTTTTTGTGAATGTTAGCTATGAATATTGTCTTGTGATCTATCAATCATTTGGATGCATAGACATGCTGAACTTGTGTATATATGAATCTTTTGAGTAGTTGATTGTGAATGTTGGCTATGAATATGAACATGTCCTGTGAACCTGAGTTTGATACGAATGTTTACTTTTTCTGTTGTACTTGTGTGTGAACTTGTTAGAATGTCTACTGTGGGATTGTGACGTGTGAGTGCGTGGCCACTTTCGCAACGGCACACCCTCTTCCCGAGAAGAATTGCACCTGCTTGTTAGGGTAGCAACGGCGCATCAGCTCTTTTTTATCTTTTTGCTCTGTCCTCCCACCTCATCCCTGTCGTAATGTTTTCGGCCTCAAAACAAACATAGTATTGCGTTGTTTTTTTGGCCTTGATGAAAAATCAAGTGTTGCTTTCTGTAGGTTGGCCCGCCCAGCAAATGGGTTGCTGGTCGCCCACGGACTGGGAAGCTAAAAATACAAGTTGTATGGTGCAGAGGTAAGTAAAAAAACGCCATCGAGAGCCACCCACTGGAAAAAAAATCGCGTCTGATGTGCTTCTTTAGTCGCGCCGTCGGCCCCCTCTTTAATCCAGTTTACTCCATTCCCCAACCGCCAGCACGGGACGGAAGTTTATTTCCCCCTCGCGCTGCCAGGGGATTGAAGAAGCGCGGCATTGAATCCAACACCGGCGATGGCTGCTTGTCCAAGTGATTTTTAGATAAGAAACTGCATGTTTCAGAGGCAGAGCATGTAAATCAACACGCACTTATCAAACATGGATAACAAAATGTTGGAAATTTTATTCATGGTAAAAAAATGGAACTAAGAACAAGTTAACATCATGCTGATCAACATTCATGTATAGCACATCTTCATATGATGCAACGACAAAAAGATATGTGATTTTCAAAATGCCATGACAATGTTGAGTGTGCAAAAAACTGGGAAAACTAGGGACGAAATTTTGGCAAGTGTTAGATATTTTTCAACTGCACCAGTTGGAATTGAACCCAAGCAGTACAGCTTTTGGGTGACAGGGCTGCAGCCACCGGGCTACTGCGGTATGTTCGAAAGAATGAAGGCGTCTTCCCCGGCTCCGGTTCTTTCCCGTCTGTGTGCGCTTGCCGCGGCGCCATCGTCTGCCATTGTCAACATGCTCAACAAATGAGAGGAATTCGGAGAGGACTGTACGCTGAGAGGCTGACAGTGGGGACCCATCAGGTCCAAGGCCGTACACAAGTAAGTGCCTCATTGGGAAAAAAGCTTCCTCCTAATTGTATACTGACGTTGGGGCCCACGGGTTTGTCAACCTAGTCAATAAACGAAACAAATTTCCAACGAAGACTGTCATCGGGGAGCTTTTTTTAGGGGTATCGGGGGTCTAGTTGGTATCATTTTTTTCAGAGGGCGAACAAGTATCAGCTAGGCCTAGGTTTTGTTTTTTAACATGCGTAGCCCACGACATACCGACACAGTGGTTTCAACTTATTTTTTTGAGGTCCATCATGTACGTACCGGCCTATGGGCCTCCCAGTGTAGGTTTTACTTTTTCTTAAACATCGACAGCCCAATGTATTTTTTTAGTAAAACGCAGATCTATGTTCTATTTATCTATATATATATATAAGAATAATAATGTCGTGTCCAATTTATGTTTTCCCTTCTAACCACATTATATATATATATTTATATTATTACTATTATCGTATATTTAATAGAAACTTATATATACATTATAAAAACATCCCACGTCTTATTAACTTAGAAAAATAAATGTTTAACAGAAGTTGGCAAGGAAAATCCTGGTTGTTTTTTACTCTCAGGCAAGGAAAATCCTGGTGATTGCGTACAAAAGGTTTCGAAGATTTTAAGGACCAATGTAATAATAGCGCGCTCATTTTTCTTTTGAGCAATAACTCTCTAATTTGTTAATTTTATAAATAATAAAATGTGTAGCTCCGGTTTATTTTTTGATATTAATTGCTCCTTCTAACCTAACATTAAATATACAACAAGCCTAGCTAATTCGTGTATTTCAAGAAAGTGCAAATGGGCTGTGATTCTTAGAAAAAATTAAATGGGCCGCATTGACGCTAAATTATTTGTTCACCCAGCCCAACAAATGGACTGTAAATTCTAGAAAACATGGGTTAAATATATGCCATATTTTTGCAGGCTGCCATGTGGGCCAATAGGTCGAAGCCTACACAAGGCGTTGTCAACTTAGTGAACAAATGATTCTGACATCCACAGCCATTGGATTTATATCCAACGGCCGGCATGCACCTTCAATCTCTCGTCTTCTTCCTCCAGCGTCGTCGGGACCGCCTGCTCCGGCCTCCGGCGGCTAGCGGCTCTCCTTAGCATGCATCGCTGCGAAGCGCTACCCCACCGCCGGCCCGGCTATCCCTCCACCCCTCCACACCTCCTGTTATTCTCCACCGACTGCAGCCCCACGTCGCACCAGAACCAGTTATAACCCTCGTACTCATTTCCATCTACGACTCCACTGCTGCTTCTTCCCATCTCTGGGTCGTTCCCGTCTGGGGCCTCGCCGTCGTCCACCGCCTTGCTACGCTCGGCGCGGCGTGGTCAACAAACGAGAGTCATCGGAAGAGGACTGTACTTGAAGAGCCTGACAGCTGGGACCCACGAGGTCCATGGTCGCACGCAAGGAAAGTTCCTCCTTATTAAGCTGAAAAAAATGTTTCCTCCCAAACAGCTGAGACCCACCAGCTACAGCTTCGCACGCAAGGAAGTGCCTCCTTATTACACGGAAAAAATAATTCCTCCCCCTGACAGCTGGGACCCAACAGCTATATCTTCGCACGCAAGGAAGTGTGTCCTTATCCTCCCTGACAGCTGGGACCCACCCGGTCAAAGTGTACGTAGTGTTGTCTGTCTTGTCACGAACGTGTACGTACATACTGGTCGATCGGTCTCTCTTCAACGATGAATCGTGGCCGAGTAAGTAGCGGCACATGTCATAGTAGAGCCCCCGACATAGTAGTTCAGGTTGTCCCGTCTAAACCGTGTACACGTACATACAGGCACATGCCAAAAAATACGGCCACGTACATACATACGGACGGGGTCTCGAAACACGTACTCGCGCATACAGATGGCCAGGGCTCGTGTACATGGAGAGGCAACGGACGGCAGTGACGTCGCCCTGTTCATCGGTAGCTAACCGGCTGGGTCGGAATGGAGGAAACAACATCGCGTTCACCGGGAGCCAAGTGACTGGGTCGAAACACGTCATGTTCATCGGGAGCGAAGCCACTGGGTCGGAGCATGCCCTGTTCATCGGGAGCCAACCGGCTTGGACGGAACAGCCAGAACAGGGTCTGGCGTACCGCAAAACGAAGGAAAACGACCTTTTGTTTGACCGCGTACAGTCGAAACGGGGTCCTGTTCATCGGGGCAGGTCTGGCGTACCGCAAAACAAAGGAAACGGACTTCTGTTCGAGTGCCTATGGTCGAAACGGGGTCCTGTTGATTGGGAGGGTTGTGGCGTACCGCAAAACGGAGGAAACGGACTTCTGTTGGAGCGCCTACGGTCGAAACAGGGTCCTGCTCATCGGGAGGGGTGTGACGTACCGCAAAACGGGACTCCACGGGCTATTGTTCATCCACCGTCTACTGCCTCGCTCTAGACTCCACGGGCTACTGTTCATCCGCCGTCGACTTCCTCCAGCCTCCACCTGCTACTGTTCATCCACCGCGGCTTCCTCCTGCCTCCACGAGCTACTGTTCATCTAGCCTCCACCGGCTACTATTCAACCAACCCTCCACGGGGTCCTGTTCATCCACCCCCAACCGGCTCGGGTATGGCAGCCTCCTCGGGGTCCTGTTCATCCAGCGGCAACGGCATACTACCACGGGGTCCTGTTCATCCAACCCCCACCAGGAACTGTTCATCCAACCCCAACCAATTGGCTAGACTTACCACGTCTCGACTCGTTCAACCAACCCGCAACGGTCACTGTTCATCAAGAGGCAGGTTCGATCGGCTTCAGTAAGTAGCAGCAGCGATCGATCGCTCGGGTTTAGTTAGCAGCAGTAGTGAAGGAATCGCTCGGGTTCAGTCAGCAGCGAAGGAATCGCTCAGTTCAGTTAACAGCCAGGATCGATCGCTCAAGTTCAGTAACATAGCTAGTGCAATCGCTCGGGTTCTGTTAGAACCTAATGCCTCACACACATGCGCATACGTATATACGAGAGAAACGCGCAAACCTCCGTGCATCACTCGGCCCCGACCACCCACCGTAATCGGGAACTCCCCAAAATTTTCCTCGCCCTCGCTTCTACCATGATTTTTTCCGTCATGGACGGCCCAAAGAATGTAATGCAGGTGCGTCCCCGGCCTGCCCAGGATGAAAAGCCCATTTTCTATCATGGTTTTTTGTCATAGAAATAGGATCCCACCACATCTATGATGATACGTGGTTTTGTCACAATTATCGTCATAGAAGTGTCATAAGCATGACAGAAAAAAATTCATTGGGGCCATAATGTCACGGATGTGTCTTATTTTTAGTGATGAGATAATAATAAAATGAATGATCATGTTGTTAGAGTAATGACTAGAGGAGGTAAAATGACTCAAGAGCCACTGTATCCTGAAGGTCATCCTAAGAGAATTGAGCAAGATTCACAAAGAATTAATGTTGATGCACCTAGTTCATCTAAGAAGAAAAAGAAAAAGAAAAAGAAAAATGGTAGGACCTTGCATGCTTCTAGTGAACTTGAGGTAGAAAAAACTTATGAGAATAGTAATGATCTATTTCTGATGCTGAGACACAATCTGGTAATGAACATTCACCTAGTGATAATGATAATGATGATGTTCGTGATGCTCAACCAGGTAATGATAAAGAGCCTGATAATGATGTGGAAATAGAACCTGCTATTGATCTTGATAACCCACCTAAAAATAAAAGATATGATAAAAGCGATTTCATTGCTAGAAAACAAGGTAAGGAAAGAGAACCATGGGTTCAAAAACCCATGCCTTTTCCTACTAAACCACCTAAAAATAAGGAGGAGGAAGAATTTGAATGCTTTGTTGAAATGCTTAGGCCAGTCTTTTTGCGTACTCGTTTGACTGATATTTTGAAGATAGCCCCTTATGCTAAATACATGAAAGATATTGTCACTAATAAAAGAAATATACCTGAAGCTGAAATTTCCACCATGCTTGCAAATTATTCTTTTAAGGGTGGAGTACCTCAGAGGCTAGGAGATCCAGGAATACCTACTATACCAAGCTCCATTAAAAGAAGTTATGTCAAAACTTCTTTATGTGATTTAGGAGCCGATGTTAGTGTTATGGCTTTCTCTTTATGTAGAAGACTTTATTTTAATAAACACACACCTACTGATATATCTTTGCAAATGGCTGATAAATCTACTACTATACCTATTGGAATTTGCGAGGATGTGCCCGTTGTTGTTGCAAATGTTACTATCTTAACAGACTTTGTTATACTTGATATGCCCGAGGACGACAACATGTCGATTATCATTGGTAGACCCTTTTTGAATACTGTAGGGGCTTTTATTGATTGCAACATAAGCAAGATAACTTTCATGCCAATGGTAATGAGCATACGGTGTAGTTTCCAAAGAAACAACTTCAAGTGAATGGCATCAATTGCATTGAAAAAGTTTCGACAATCACTATTGGAGCTTTTGAATTCCCTCTTCCTTCCGTCAAAAAGAAATATGAAACTCTTATTACTGGGGAGATGCATATCCCGTTGAGGTAACCTAGTGTTATACGAATATTCTTCAGTTTCATGTTACTCGGAAAAAGTTTGTTAATAAGACTTGATCAACCTTATTAATGGATTCTTTTTTAGGGGCATGTGGTCGATGAATTTAGTAAGCACATCCTTCTGTAATCATAGTTTGCTCTCTGTTATTTTAGTTTAATAAAGTAAAATGACATGATTATCCTGTTTTCTGAATTATCCATGCAATAAAAAATGTCCCAACAATAAAAGTGCTCAGAATGTCGTAATATTTTAACATGTTTTTTCTAAAATATTTTAAAAAAATTGGCACTAAATACATCCCAGGGGGTGCCCCTATTGCTCACAAGGCAACATGGCACGGCCACCCCCCTAGTCATGCCTAGATGCCTTGTGGGGTCTACAGGACCCCACTCACTTACCCATTCAGTCCCCTTCATCTCCTACCCCCAGAAAAAATCATGGTTGCTTTCTCTTTTGTGTTCTTGCTCCCAAACCTAAGATTTTCAATCTCTTTGCTTGGAGCTCCGTTTCTGAAACTGTTTTGGGGGATTGCTCCTTGGTATGTGACTCCTCCATTGCTCCAATTAATTTTTGCTTTAGTTGGTTATATTTTGCATAATTAGCTGCTCTTGGTGCTATTGAAAATGAGCTTGCATGTTGAATTCTTTGAGTTCCAAGTAGTTCGAATCCTTGATATAGCCTCTAGATATCCATATGAGTAGTTGCTATCAATATTGTGAAGTTTTGTTAACATATTTTTGTGACCCAAAAATTCCAGAAATTTCTTCTTAGGAAAATGAACTTCTTCCGGAGAGGTTTTTCGAGCCGGAGTGCCAAGGGAGTCATTGGGGATACCCCGGACCGTGACCTTAACATTCCGCGTACGACAGAGGTTCGGCCATGCGAATGGCCACACAATGCTTTCATGAACGAAGCCGGGTTTCACCAAGAGTTCGCGCAATTCATTACAAATGTCGGGTTGACCGACTTCCTCTCAGATGAGTGTGACCAGTACCACATCCTTACAAATTCCTTTGTGCAAAATTTCCATTTCTTGCATAGGCTCGAGCCTCCTATGGTGTGTTTTGATTTATATGCTGAACATCATGAGATACCACTCACAGAATTTTGAGAGATATGTTTAATTCCTTCTGATGGGGAATTGAGGGAGCCTCGACTGAAGGAGTTTGAGGGCTTCCTCGTACTTTAACTGTGGGAGAGTATAGGGGCGTGTCGAAAGCCCGAGCCACTAGTTTGCATTTTCCTGTTGTGCACTACTTTGCTCTATGCATAGGGAAACGTTTGACTGCTAGGGAGGAAGGTGGTACGCTCAGTGCCCATGACCGCACCATTTTATGCCGTGCACTTTTCAGTGACAACACTTATAGCCTTGGAGCCATCACCGCATGCCGCTTGCACACTAACAGAACTAGGGGTAAGGTTCATGGTGGTATTTATGCTACTCGCTTAGCAAAGCGTTTCCATGTTGATATACGCCACAATGATTATTTGCTACCCAGGATTTACTTAGATCACCAGGCTATGATAGCTCACCATTTATTGATAACCCTGAGCCTCCTCACCACATGTATTATAACGTGGTATCCAGTGAGGATACTCGTGATATTATTCTGTTGCCTGCACCTTCATTGTTTGGTTATCATGCCAGGAACGGATACATCATCATGCCATCGGATATTATTGTGTACCAGAACGAGTTGGTCACGGCTGAGAACTAGGCCCAGGCTTGGGACACTCGAGTGCCGCAGCCCAGCCACTTTCCTACCGGGACTGATGGATACTACATATGGTGTCGGCATGGAGCTGGCGATCTATGGGACAATGCTGCCCCTTTCTGGTTCGGCGAGGGGGGTGCACTCAACACAAAGAGCAAGAACAACAAGAGGCGATGCAGTTTTTACCCAGGTTCGGGCTGCTGAGAAGCGTAAAACCCTACTCCTGTTTTGGTGTATTGAATGGGTGTGTGCACAAGTACACGGAGCGCTCTCCCTGGCAAGGAGCAAAGAGAGGCTGCTACACAGGTACATATGCGTGGGGTTGCTATGGATTCAAACCCTTCTAAAGGTTGCCCTGGCCCTCCTTTTATAGCTCAAGGGGTTACCACAGTGGCAAAAGGGTCATTACAGGATGATTAGCTATAAACAGTGCTATCATACCTAACTCTGGTAGTTAGGACAAAATGCATTAAAAGCATCGCTAGGTGTCGTGAGGAGGAGAAGCCCCGGCAAGGATGAGGCACCGCTTGCCCAACTACCTCCTATTAGTTTGACACGCCATTAGGACGGGTGTCGATAAAGGTAATTTGTTTCCCAGCGAGCTGACATGTTGAAAGGATCGAGAAGAGGGGTCTAGAGGGGGGTGATTAAACCCTCAACAAGTAAAAGTGGCAGTTTTTAAGTTCCTCAAGTTAAGGTAGAGTTTTAACACAAGTTCAAGCATTCACAATACATTTCAAGCAAGCATGACAAGAGTATATGCAGCGGAAAGAGTAAAGCATGCAAATTGCAAGAAAGTAAAGGGATGGGATTGGAGTGCACAAACATAATGAAGACACAGAGGATTTTGGCGTGGTTCTGATAGGTGGTGCTATCGTACATCCATGTCGATGGAGATTTCAACTCATGAAGGGTAATGGTTGCGCGAGTCTACGAAGGGCTCCACCCACGACGGGTCCACAAAGAAGCAACCTTGTCTATCCCACCATGGCCATCGCCCACGATGGACTTGCCTCACTCGGGTAGATCTTCACGAAGTAGGCGACCTCCTTGCCCTTACAAACTTCTTGGTTCAACTCCACAACTTGACGGAGGCTCCCAAGTGACACCTAACCAATCTAGGAGACACCACTCTCCAAAAGGTAACAAATGGTGTGTTGATGATGAACTCCTTTCTCTTGTGCTTCAAATGATAGTCTCCCCAACACTCAACTCTCTCTCAGATTTGGATATGGTGGACAGATGATTTGAGTGGAAAGCAACTTGGGGAAGGCTAGAAATCAAGATTCTTGTGGTAGGATTGGAATATCTTGATCTCAACACATGAGTAGGTGGTTCTCTCTCGAAAAATGTATGGTGGAAGTGTAGGCACGTTCTGAGGCTCTCTCACAAATGGAGAAGGGGGTGGAGGGGTATATATAGCCTCCACACAAAATCCAACCGTTACACACATTTGACCCATCTCGGTGAGACCGAATAGCTAAACTTGATGGCACCGATTAGTTCAAAAATGTGAACGTTAGGAATCTCGGTGGGACCGACTGGAACAACTCGATGGGACCGATGTGTTAGGGCTTAGGGAAAACCTCATCTCGATGGCGTTGATTGCATCAACTCGGTGAGACCGAAGTGAAGCAATAGGGCAACAGAGAATTGGTCAAGCCATCTCGGTGACACCGATTGCAATTTCGGTGAGACCGAAATAATTGCAACTAATAACAGTGAGTTGGCAAGGCCATCTCGGTGAGACCGAGATTCGTATCGGTGTGACTGGACTGTGAGGGTTTCTGGCTATGGCTATGTCATATGAACTCGGTGTCGCCGAATAGAAAGAATCGGTGGGGCCGAGTTGGAGTTTAGGGTTTTGACATATTTGGATGAAGAAAGTGGTTGAGGATTTTGGAGCAATATCACTAAGCATTTGAGCAAGCAAGCCATTAAACAACACCTCATCCCCTTTTAATAGTATTGGCTTTCCTATGGACTCAATGTGATCTTGGATGACTAAAACAAAGTTGAAGAGTCTTGAGCTTTTGCCAATATATGTCCTTAGCACCTTGAATGGGTTCCACATCCTCTTGTCCTTTCCACGCCATTGTTGAACTTGTCTGAAATACACTAGATAAAAACATTAGTCCAATAGGAGATATGATTACATTAATTACCAAAATCACCCAGGGAGCACTTGTGCTTTCAATCTCCCCCTTTTTGGTAATTGATGACAACATACATCAAAGCTTTAAGTAAAGGATATGAAGAATAGCAAGTAAAGCTTTGGAGGAACATGTAACATGCATAAGCTCGCCCTACATGTATGCAATCATGTGAATATAGGATATACTAACATGTGAATGCATAACATGACAGAGTAGCAGAGAGTTACATGTATCTTGGCTGTATTGCATCAGAGAAAATGATATTGTTGAGAAACATACCTCT
The DNA here is from genome assembly GCA_011799875.1 of Thinopyrum elongatum. Lineage (NCBI taxonomy): Eukaryota > Viridiplantae > Streptophyta > Magnoliopsida > Poales > Poaceae > Thinopyrum > Thinopyrum elongatum. Next base: position 258,197,762 of record CM022297.1, read on the forward strand.
ATGTTTATGAATCCCTCTTGCAAACAATATGTACAACAGCAAGAGATCATCATGCACATGAGTGTGATGCATATACTTACCATGTGGTCTTGAGCTGACTTTAGAAAGAGTAGACTTGAGAAAACAAGGTTAGATAACACAAGAACACTCCAGGCAAAGTAGCATTAATGAATCACAAGAATACCAAGACTGGGATGACATGTAATGGGTGAGTGCTACAAACTAAGTATTTCATTTAGATATAGACATGTCCCCAAAGATTTAAAGATGTGCAATAAATTCCAAGGATTTTTCTCCCCTTAGGCATAGACTCTTTCTCCCCCTGAATCTGATATTGGATAATGGGAGAAGGTAGGGTGAGATAAAATCAGAGCAAATAAGGTAAGAGCAAATAAAATCAGAGCAAAAAGAAATTATCAACAACAATAGCTAGGATCAAGCATATTAGCATGTCTTCCCCTCTTAAAGACATGTGACTTCTCTCCTCTTTGTTAATAGGCATCTGTAGAAGAGCTTAGATGTGCTCATTTGATAAGCTTTGATGTACTCTCTCTCCCCCTTTCACATCAATTTCCAAGAAGGGTACTTCTGGAATCTGAGCTAGGTAGGTGTGGTCCTTGAGAGTCACTACAAAGCAGTAGGTAGCTTAGGATGCTGATGGAGGAAAGAATCATTGAGTGGAGCTGAAGAAATAGGCAATAAGAAATGGCAAAAGGTTTTCTCAGAGTTCAAATCGGTGACGCCGATATGGTTCCTTCAGTGACTCCGAGATGATAGAGTCACAGAAGGTGCTCATCGGTGAGACCGAGCTAGTCCTTGTCAGTTGAACCAATGAACTATATGCAAGGAAACCTTGTATTTCGGTCGAGCCGATAGGCTTGGATCGGAGGGACCGAGTTCAACGCAGAGTAAAGATTTTGTCAACTCAGCTCACTTGGCAAATGAAATCTCACAAGGATTTGCAAGGAATTATTAGAAAGATTTGCAATGAATTAAACACAGATGAAGAAGGGATATCTAGATGAAATTTTTTTAGAGGGAGACACAATGACAAGAAAAACATACAAGTGGAAAGATCAACTAAGCAAAAGGACACTAGAGAACTTCATCTAGAAAAGGTCGGCGACAAAGTCACCTATGTTAGAGTATATTGACTTAGGAGTCAAGTGAGATCACTTGATCATAGGTCATACTCATTGTTTAAGCTCAAAATGGGGTTGCCATTTTTCGTTTAAGCATTTTGATGTATTCACATCTTGTTGAGTTGCTTTAGCTCATGACTTGGAGTAAAGCTTCTCTAAGATGGAATGACATACCTTGGGTTGTTGTGTTGATCTTGATCATGTAGTTGAACTTGTGTTGGATGCTCGAGGTTGATGTAGTTGGGAGCATCCTTTAGAGTTGAAGTTCATCTTCCTACATGTGTTAGTTTTGCAAGGAAGAGCACTTGTGTGTCCAAGTTGACAATCATGAAACTTTATTCCAATTGAAATAGTCAAAGGATATGTTGAGTGAGTTCATGCTTCCTTGAATTCAACAACCAAACCATAGGAACTTGGTGATGTAGAAATTGCTCAAAATGTGAGTGACTTGCAATTTCGTAGATTTGGGCTCATCCAAGTACCTACATGGGTTAGATAACATGCAAGGGTACAAATATACATCCAAGACAAATGATCATCATTATAAGAGAAATATCAAGGATTAGTCACAAAGGCTCATGCCTTGCATGTATACAAATGGAGCTTCTACTCCAAGTTTGAGGCATCAATGATATTCAATTCACCTCTCAAATGGCAAAATACTTTCTCATCAAGCAGTTTGGTGAATATATCTGCCAATTGCTTATTGGTGCGAACATGCTTAAGATTGATGTCTCCTTTAGCAACATGGTCATGAATGAAATGATGACGAAATTCAATATGCTTAGTTAGAGAATGTTGCACGGGATTATGAGCAATCTTAATAGCACTCTCATTGTCACATAGCAATGGAACATGTCTCACATGTATCCCATAATCTTTAAGAGTTTGGGTCATCCAAAGTAATTGAGCACAACATGATCCGGCGGCAATATATTTCGCTTCGGCAATGGATAAGGATACCGAGTTTTGTTTCTTGGAGGACCAAAACACAAGGGATCTACCAAGAAATTGACAAGTACCCGAAGTGGACTTCCTATCAACCTTGTCACCGGCATAGTCCAAATCAGAGTAGCCAACAAGATCAAAAGATGACCTCTTAGGATACCAAATGCCAAAGTTTGGTGTATGAATTAAGTATCTCACTATCCTTTTCACGGCCTTAAGATGACACTCTTTAGGAGCCGCTTGATATCGTGCACGCATGCACACACTTAGCATAATATCGGGACGGGGGCACATAGATATAACAATGAACCAATCATAGAACGATAAACCTTTTGGTCAACAGGTTTGCCATCCTTAGTCAAGTCAAGATGTCCACTAGTAGGCATGGGTGTTTTCATACCTTTGCTTTCTTGCGTGTTGAACTTCTTGAAAAGATCCTTGGTATACTTTGTTTGTGAGACAAAGTTACCTTCCTTAGTTTGCTTGATTTGCAAACCAAGAAAAAATTTGAGTTCACTCATCATAGACATGTCAAACTTCTCCGACATTATCCTTCCAAACTTTTCACTAAAAGGGGGGTTAGTAGAACCAAATATGATATCATCCACATAAATTTGGCACACAAATAATTCACCATTAACACTTTTAGTAAAAAGCATGGAATCAATTTACCCAATTTCAAAGCCTTTTTCAATGAGAAACTTGGCCAAGCATTTATACCAAGCTCTATGGGCTTGTTTAAGACCACAAAGAGCTTTATGAAGTTTGTAGGCATGATTAGGTTTCTTGAGATTAACAAAACCAGGAGGTTGTTTAACATAAACTTCCTCCTCAATTTCTCCATTTAGAAAAGCACTTTTAATGTCCATTTGGTATAAAGTAATATCATGGTGATTGGCATAAGCAAGTAAGATGCGAATGGACTCAAGTCTAGCAACGGGGGCATATGGCTCACCATAGTCCATACCTTCAACTTGAGTGTAGCCTTCAGAAACAAGACGGGCCTTGTTGCGTACAACTTGTCCATATTCATCTTGCTTATTCCGAAACACCCATTTGGTTCCAATGACATTGTGATCGTCCTTGGGCTTTTCAACCAATGTCCACACTTGATTCCTCTCGAAGTTGTGTAGCTCTTCGTGCATAGCATTTACCCAATCCGGATCCTCAAGAGCTTCTTCTACCTTCATAGATTCAACACTAGAAATGAATGAGTAGTGTTCACAAAAGTTAGCCAAACGTGTTTTAGAGCGAGTGATTCTCCCGGTTTGAATGTCATCGAAGATTTGTTCGACGGGGTGATCTCTTGTGAATCTTGCTCTAACTCATGAGAGCTTTTGTTTGGGTTGGGGTGGAACATCCTCTTCATTGTCTTCTTCTTCTTCTCCTGCTTCATTATTGTTGGCGTTGTTGTTCTCTTGTGGAGGTGGAGAGGGAGGTTGAGGTGGTTCATCTTGTTGTACTTCCTCATCTCCTCCGTCTTGACGTGTTCCTCTTGTGGATGCCGCCAAGTCAACTTGTGGTTCACCTTGATGTGAAGTTGAGGCTTCCACTTGAACGGATGAAGTACTCTCCTTCACCTCCGTTGGGCGAATCTTGCCAATGGACAAATCTTGGATTGCTTCCGAAGGATCTTTGTCTCCTACATCAATTGGGAATTGCTCTACTTGCAAGCCATTAGATTCATCAAACTTCACATCTACCGTCTCTTCAACCTTTCGGGTGAAATTGTTGTAGACACGGTAAGTGTGAGAGTTTGAGCCATAACCGAGTAGGAAACCTTCATGATATTTAGGAGCAAATTTTGAGCGACGATGCTTATAAAGAATGTAACAATTTGAGCCAAATACTCGAAAGTATCCAACTTGGGGTTTGTTACCGGTGAGAAGCTCGTATGTCGTCTTGCCGAGAAGCTTGTGAAGATATAGTCGATTTGTAGCATGACAAGCTGTCTCAACCACTTCCGCCCAAAAGTGTCTTGGCCTCTTGTATTCATCAAGCATCGTCCTTGCCATCTCGACAAGTGTCCAGTTCTTCCTCTCAACAACTCCGTTTTGTTGAGGCATGTACGTAGCCTAGAACTCATGTGAAATCCCTTCTTCGTCAAGAAAGGTATCCACATTGGCGTTCTTGAACTCCGTTCCATTGTCGCTTTGAACCTTTTTTATCTTCACTTCAAATTGGTTTTCGTCCTTCTTAGCGAAGTTCTTGAAGATCTTTCGGACCTGCGATTTGTCATCAAGAAAGAACACCCACGTAAATCTTGAAAAGTCATCAACAATGACCAAACCGAACGAGTTACCACCGAGACTCTTGTAGGCATTGGGACCGAAAAGATCCATATGAAGTAGCTCAAGCGGTCTTCTCGTGATCATGATGTTCTTCACGGGATGACTTCCTCCAACCTGTTTTCCTGCTTGACAAGCACTACAAAGTCTATCCTTTCAGATATGACATCTTTAACACCAAGGATATGATCACCTTTAATAAGCTTCTCAAGATTCCGCATGCCCACATGACCTAACCTTCTATGCCATAACCAACCTTTAGAAGATTTAGCAATTAAGCAAGTACGAGGTTGGGCTCTCTTAGTGAAATCAACAATGTAAAGATCACCTCTACGAATACCGGTAAGACCATATTATGATTATCTCTATGAAATGCTTAGCAATCTACTTCAGTAAATAGAACATTGAAACCAAAGTCGGCGAGTCTAGATACGGAAAGGAGATTGTAGCCAAGAGATTCAACGAGCATAATGTTTTGGATAGAGCTATCATTGGAAATGGCCACCTTACCAAGGCCAAGTACCTTACCCTTGGAGTTATCTCCAAAAGTTACATACTTGCGTGGGCAGTCATTTTTGGAAAGCTCACGGAACATGTCCTTATCTCCGGTCATATGATCAGTACATCCACTATCGAGAATCCATTCTTTCCCTCCGGCCATGTAACCACGAAGGTTAGCTATAAGACCAATGCTCTGATACCAATTGAAAGGATCGAGAAGAGGGGTCTAGAGGGGGGTGATTAGACCCTCAACAAGTAAAAGTGGCAGTTTTTAAATTCCTCAAGTTAAGGTAGAGTTTTAGCACAAGTTCAAACATTCACAATACATTTCAAGCAAGCATGACAAGAGTATATGCAGCGGAAAGAGTAAAGCATGCAAATTGCAAGAAAGTAAAGGGATGAGATTGGAGTGTGCAAACGTAATGAAGACACAGAGATTTTTGGCGTGGTTCCGATAGGTGGTGCTATCGTACATCCACGTTGATGGAGACTTCAACTCACTAAGGGTACCGGTTGCGCGAGTCCATGGAGGGCTCCACCCACGAAGGGTCCACAAAGAAGCAACCTTGTCTATCCCACCATGCCCATCGCCCACGAAGGACTTGCCTCACTCGGGTAGATCTTCATGAAGTAGGCAATCTCCTTGCCCTTACAAACTTCTTGGTTCAACTCCACAACTTGACGGAGGCTCCCAAGCGACACCTAACCAATCTAGGAGACACCACTCTCCAAAAGGTAACAAATGGTGTGTTGATGATGAACTCCTTGCTCTTGTGCTTCAAATGATAGTCTCCCCAACACTCAACTCTCTCTCAGATTTGGATATGGTGGACAGATGATTTGAGTGGAAAGCAACTTGGGGAAGGCTAGAAATCAAGATTCTTGTGGTAGGATTGGAATATCTTGATCTCAACACATGAGTAGGTGGTTCTCTCTCAGAAAATGTATGGTGGAAGTGTAGGCATGTTCTGAGGCTCTCTCACAAATGGAGAAGGGGGTGGAGGGGTATATATAGCCTCCACACAAAATCCAACCGTTACACACATTTGACCCATCTCGGTGAGACCGAATAGCTAAACTCGATGGCACCGATTAGTTCAAAAATGTGAACGTTAGGAATCTCGGTGGGACCGACTAGAACAACTCGATGGGACCGATGTGCTAGGGCTTAGGGAAAACCTCATCTCGATGGTGCCGATTGCATCAACTTGGTGAGACCGAAGTGAAGCAATAGGGCAACAGAGAATTGGTCAAACCATCTCGGTGACACCGATTGCAATTTCGGTGAGACCGAAATAATTGCAACTAATAACAGTGAGTTGGCAAGGCCATCTCGATGAGACCGAGATCCGTATCGGTGTGACTGAACTGTGAGGGTTTCTGGCTGTGGCTATGTCATATGAACTTGGTGGCGCCGGATAGAAAGAATCGGTGGGGCTTAGTTGGAGTTTAGGGTTTTGACATATTTGGATGGAGAAAGTGGTTGAGGGTTTTGGAGCAATATCACTAAGCATTTGAGCAAGCAAGCCATTAAACAACACCTCATCCCCTTTTAATAGTATTGGCCTTCCTATGGACTCAATGTGATCTTGGATCACTAATACAAAGATGAAGAGTCTTGAGCTTTTGCCAATATGTCCTTAGCACCTTGAAGGGGTTCCACATCCTCTTGTCCTTTCCACGCCATTGTTGAACTTGTCTGAAATACATTAGATAAAAACATTAGTCCAACAAGAGATATGTTGACATTAATTACCAAAATCACCCAGGGACCACTTGTGCTTTCACACGTACAGGCGAGCTCCACCGCATCGCTTGCGGGCTCGACACCTCACCGAACGGCTCCTAGCTGACCGGTGAGGTGGAGCGCTGGTGATTGGCAGGGATCTGCTTGCCGTGAGGCTTGCCGGGTCTTCACCTTGACGGCCCGGCTTTGCCGGTAGGGATTGCTTTGATGCTTGTATTGCTCTTGGTCTTCTTGATGCACTTCTTGATCTCTCGAAGAGCTGCTTCTTCTTTAGCTTGGAAAATCTTTGTTGAAAATGTATCCTTCTCGAGGAAGCTGCTACTTGTCTGCGCATAAGTCAGGGTATTACAAACCCATGTTTAATACACCGACAAGAGCCCCTGGGCCTTGGCCACACGTGTTGTCGGGCATCGTTGGGCGAGGCCCAAACAATGCGCAGACGAAACGACGTTGACCTTGTTGGAATGATGCTATTGTTTTGAGATCTTCTTTGCTTCTTCATTAATCTGAATTTAGAGTGAGCCCCGTTTTCTTCCTGGCATCCTCGTCTTTCAAACGACTTCTATTTCTGTGCCAGAAACCAGGGGCACGTGCGAACGTGGGTCGCCAGCAGGTTCGGCGTGGGCAGGCCCACGATCATACGTGGTTTCGAGTAACTACCATCTCTGTCATCACTCCCTCCTTTACTGCAGCTTCCCCTCCCCCCTCATGACGCGGATTAGGTGCGGTACATGGGATTGGTGCAGAAGGGCGGTCGTGGTAGCAGTGCCTTGATCAGAGGAGCCAGGCCGCCGGATTGGCGAGACTGGGCGGTCGATGGAGTAAAGCGCCCGCCAGCAATGCAGGGTGTGGGATTGGTGGAGTGGGGCGGTCGCCCTAGGTTTGTGGAGAGCCAGCCCCCATGCCTCCTATAAAGGAGGGGAAGGGTGCGGGAGGCGATGCTCATCCATCTCCCTCTTCTCCATTCTTCTTGAGTCTTCTACTGCCATGGCAAGAGGAAGGGGCCGTGCTCGTGCTTCCGCTATGGTAGCGAGAGCTTCTCCTCGGCGCCATGCTTCTGCTTCGGTTGCGGCCACGGAGGCCGGATCCAGTGTGTGGGGTGGGGCCTCAGGGTGAGGCCATGGTCGAGGAGGCCGGACCGGAGCGCTAGTGGTTCCGCCTCCAGCTGTCCCGCTCCCGGCAGAAGGCCATACGGGGGACACCGCTCTTGAATTCATCATGGAGCTGCGCGACCCGCCGAGGAGCAAGCTATGACTCCCTCGTCCCTTCGCTAGGGTAATGGAGATGGACCAGCCACTCGGGTCGTGGTTGTGCGTAAATGGTTGCCTCAATGGCGCCGTTTGGGTGAACGTAGAGTTCCCCGCCAACTGTGTCATGTACCTCACCCAAGGGTGGAAATCCTTCACTAGCACCCAGTACTTGGTGGAGGGGCACTTCCTCCACTTCAAGTTGGTAGAGGCCGATGTGCTCTCCGTGAAGCTCTTTAGGCCTTCAGGCGCTCATCTAGGGTGCTGCGCGGAAAGCTCGAGCGACGGCAAAAGCTCCTCCTTGAGCGATAGTGATGAGGAGGACGCAGATGGTGAAGACGACGACTGCGAGTCTCCGGTCATCAAGTTCGAAGACAACGACTCGGACTCCAGCTGAACGCTGGCAGCACCATCATCGCCAGCTGAGCACCGGTAGCACCATCATCTACATCTGGACCCCGACAGAGAGATTTGCCGGGGGTGCTCTGTTTAGTCGCCCCTTTTGCCCTCCTTGCACTTGATGTAAACCCTGGGAGGAAGGGGCCAAGAAAGGCATTATAGAGCACTTTTTGTTTTTCAATAAATGTATGATATTCGACGTGCTCAAATAAATATAGACTATCCTCCTTGTTTGTCTCCGCCTTCATACGATTTTTAATTTAGAACCCTATGTTGTCTAGAAGCTTGTCGGGGCGCGACCACCGGCAAAGCAACTTGCCGGTCTTGAACGCAGCTGCATGGACTCTGTCGAGCGGACTCGAGGCAGAGCTAGAGCGTGAGACAAAATGCGGCAGGATTCCTTCGCGTGCAGGTTTTTCATATGAATACAAAGACGTGCAAGGAGAATCTCCAAGATGCAAACAATGAAATTATAGTTGAAAAACTTTCAACTTATCTTTCTTTGCTGTACTTCTTATCATATATGAAATGAACGCAAAACACCGTTTGTCTGAGCATTCCATCTTCGTTCCTCCCCGGGAAACTTGTATGCGGGGAATCCTTCTGCATTTGTAGAAAACAGATAGGAGAAGTACGGTAATGTGGAGACCTTGGTGGTATGTTAGTCATTTCATTCAAGCAAAGCGCTATCACACTATATTATGCATTAGTACGTGAGTAAACATGCATGAAAGTTTGTGGAGCACTTAGCATTATTCAGATATGCACAGGATCTGCGCATGGCTTTGTACAAAGGGTTACAAGTCCTTGAGACTATGCTTGTATAAAAGGGGTTATCGGGATAGGGCCCGACAACGGCGCCTTATGGGTAGAACTTGCGAAGATGCTCGATATTCCACGAGTTTTGCACACAATGTCATCTTCGGTCTCCAGACGGACTGCGCCGGGTCTGGTGACTTGTACTACCAGATAAGGGCCTTCTCGCTTTGGTGTCAACTTGTTTGTTCCCTTGGCAAACTGAATGCACCGAAGGACAAGGTCGCCTTCCTCAAGGCTTCAGGCATGAACCTTGCGACTATGATAGTGGCGCAAGGCCTGCTGGTAGCATGCAGCTTGCACAGCTGCCCAAAGATGATCTTCCTCGAGGAGCATGGCATCGTCATGCTGGAGCTGCTCTTGCCCTACTTCATCGTAGGCAAGTACTCAAGGTGACCCGTATATGAGTTCCATGGGTAGCACCGCTTCTACACCATAGACTAGGGAGAAGGGTGTTTGGACAGTAGCTCGATTTAGTGTCGTTCTGAGTGACCAAAGAACCACCGACAATTCATCAATCCAATGCCTCCCGCACTTGTGCAGCTTGTCAAAAGTTCTTGTCTTGAGCCCGCACAGCACTTAAGCATTCGTCCTTTCTGCTTGCCCGTTACTCCTTGGGTAAGCAACAAAGGCAAAGAAAACCTTGCTTCCAAGGCTCTGGATGTACTGCATGAAGGTGCGGCTCATAAGCTATGTGTCGTTGTCAGTGATGATCCTATTTGGAACCCCAAAACGGCAAACTAGTCCTTTGAAGAACTTGACAGCAAACTATGCAGTCACCTTTCTCACTGGCTCTACTTCCGGGCACTTTGTGAACTTGTCGATGGTGACATACAAGTACTCAAAGCCCCCAGTAGCACTGGGAAAGGGGCCCAAGATATCGAGCCCCCAGACCGAAAAGGGCTAGGAGAGAGGAATTGTTTGGAGGGCTTGTGCTGGCTGATGTATATTCTTTGAATGGAACTGGCATGCTTCACATCTCGTTACTAGTTCAGTTGCATCCTGGAGGGCAGTGGGCCAATAAAAACATTGCCAGAAAGCCTTCCCGATAAGGGCTCTTGATCCTATATGGGATCCACATATGCCTCCATGTATTTCCGCCAACAACTTCAGTCCATCTTCCCGGCAAATGTACTTCAATTTCACTCCATTCGGCCTCTTTCTGCACATGATGTTGTCCACAAACTGATACATACTCGATTGACGGGCTATTTTTTCAGCTTGCTCTTGTTCTTCGGGAAGTTCTCCTGTTTGGAGAAACTAAACTATCTGTTGGGCCCATGCTGGAGCTTGTGGCTCGACGACAAGGACTAAAGGCATTTCTTCGGCCGCGGGAGCACTAACATCGACGGCAAGAATTTGAGACTCTACTCGAGGCCACTGCTCACTGGCAAGCACCTCATCCTTCCCGACAACATTCTTGTCGGCAGCTTCAGGAAGCTCTGTCAAAAAATATTTGTTGGTGCTTATCTTTCTTCTCTTTTTGGCTCTCGTTGACGTGGTAACTGTTGGTTAATTCAAATGGAGCACAAAAGTCCCTGGTTCCATAGGTAGCTTCTGGGCATCACACTTTGACAGTTGATCAGCAATGCTATTTTCCGCACGGGGAATGTGCTATGTCTGCAAACCGTCAACGTGTTCTTCCTATTTCCTCACTTCATCCAAGTATGCTTCCATCAATGGGCTCTAGTAATCCTTGTACACTTGCTTCACTACAAGTTGTGAGTCTCCTCGGACGATCAACTTTCTGATTCCCAACTCCACTGCAATCCTGAGGCCGGCAAGTAGTCCTTCATACTCCGTGGTGTTGTTGGTGGCTTCCTCCCTAGGGAAATGTATTTGAATCACGTACTTGAGATGCTCTCCAGTGGGTGCGACAAGCAGCACTCCGGCACCACCGCCTTGCAGCGAGAAAGCACCGTCAAAGTACATGATCCAATCATTTTCAGTTTCCCTGCCGGGGAGGGCTGATTCCTGGATCTCGTCATCTTGCGTTGGTGTCCATTCTACAATGAACTCTGCCAATGCTCTGCTCTGAATAGTTGTTGTACTCTCGAACTTGAGTGCAAAACTTGATTGTTCCAATGCCCACTCTACTATCCTGCTAGTTGCCTCTGGATTCCTCAGAATGCACTGCAACGGGAAGTGAGTGACCACAGTAATCTTATGCGATTGGAAGTAGTGGCATAGCTTTCTTGAGGCCATGAGTAGGCTAAAGAGCAATTTTTGCATGCCCGAACACCTTGACCTAGCCCCCTGCAAGAGAGAGCTAACAAAGTACACCGGCCGCTACAGCACCTTCTTCTTTGATGTAATCTGATGATCAACTACTTTCTCCTGCACTATTTTTGCCTTTTTGGTATCTTGACCTGCCGAGCAGGATTGTGCTTCGTCATGGGATAGCTTTGCTGCCGTTGTTTCCTCATCACTAGCATCTCTATGCGCAACCAGCATGGCACTGACCACTTGGTTCATTGCCGCTAAATATAACAACAAGGTTCTTGTGGCTTAGGCGCGACTAAGGTTGGCGCAGAGGACAGGTACCTTTTCAGATCTTACAGCGCGGCCTCCACTTCCGGAGTCCATTTTACTGGGCCTGCCTTTTTCAATATCTTGAAAAATGGCAGGGCGCACTCAGTAGACCTTGAAATGAACCTGCTCAAAGCCGCGACACAACCGGCAAGATGTCACACATCCTTGACGGTCTTGGGTGCTTGAATCTGCTCGATAGCTTTGATCTTGTCGGGATTTGCTTCGATTCCACGCTGGGACACAAAGAACCTGAGAAGTTTGCCGGATGGAACTCCAAACACACACTTCTCGGGGTTGAGCTTCATGTTGATTTTGCACAAGTTTACAAACGTCTCTTCTAAATCCCCAATGAGGGTCGATTTGTCCTTGGTCTTGACCACTATATCATCCATGTAGGCTTCTACATTTCTGTGTAACTGTGGCTCAAAACCAATCTGGACTGCTCTCACAAACATCGAACCAGCACTCTTTAGTCCTAAGGGCATACGTACAAAGCAATACGTGCCACATGGAGTAATGAATGCGGTCTTCTCCTCATCTTCCTTGGACATGAATACCTGGTGATACCCGGAGTAGGCATCAAGAAACGAGAACAAATCACAGCCAATAGTGGAGTCTACAAACTGATCAATGCATGGCAAGGGGAAAGGATCCTTCAGACATGCTTTGTTGAGATCAATGTAATCAATACAAAGTCTCCACTTCCCATTTGCCTTGCGCACGACAACTGGATTTGCCAACCAAGTTGGATGTAACACTCCTCTAACCAAACCTGCTGCCTCAAGTTTCTTGATCTCTCCAGCTATGAATTGTTGTCGTTCCAAAGCTTGCTTACTGACCTTCTGCTTGATGAGCCGAGCATGAGGACAGAGAGCAAGGTGGTGCTCAATTACCTCCCTGGGAACACCGGGGATGTCGGATGGTTGCCATGCAAACACATCTACATTCGCCCGCAGGAAGGCAATGAGTGCGCTTTCCTATTTGCTATCTAGAGTGGCACCAACAGTAAAAGTACCACTAGTGTCGTCCTCCCTTGCTGGCACCTTCTTTGTCGCAGGTGGAGTGGCCTTAGATCTCTTGCCGGCAGATCTTTCCGGCAAGTCCTCAACGGGTGCGCAGCGCTCTGAGGAGGCGCGCTTCTCGGAAGTCTCGCTAGATGTCTTGCCGAGTTCCTGACTTTTCTTCTCCTTGGCAGGGGTTGTGCTCTTGACGGACTCTGCTGCCACCGCATCTGTGTAGAGCTTGCCTACACATATGACTGCATATTCCTTGTCGGAGTTGATGGAGATGACACCCATGGGCCCTGGCATCTTCAGTGTGTTATAAGCATAGTGTGATGCTGCCATGAACTTGGCCAAGGCTAGGCGACCAAGAATTCCATTGAATGGCAAGGGGATCTTAACAACATCAAACACAATTTTCTCTGTCCTGTAATTCAGCTCCCCGCCAAACGTCACCGCCAGCGTGATCTTTCCCTTGGGTTGGCTCCTTCCCGGGTTGATTGCTTGGAATGTCCCAGTCTTCTTGAGCTCTTCCTCAGGAATCTGTAGCCTCTTGATCACCTCAGGGGAGATCAAGTTCAAGCTAGCCCCACCGTCAACTAGTATTTTTGTGACTTTGAGGTTGCGTATTGTTGGTGAGACCAACAACGGCAAACACCCGACCGTGGTTGTGCGATCAGGGGGGTCCTCGGCGTAAAAAATAATAGGAGTGTGGGACCACTTGAGGGGCTTTCGGGCATCCGTCGCCGGCTCCACTGCATTGACCTCATGTGCCCATTGCTTGAGCTGGCGGTGAGAGGAGTGCAAAGATGCACCCCCGTCAATGCACATGGCCTCTGTTGCCTTCTGGATTTCCGGTTCACTAGACTCTTCGTCATCCTCCTCTTCACTCTCTTCGTCCTCTTCTTTTTTCTCTCTGCCCCTGGAAAGCTTTTCTTTCTTCTGGTTAGCATTGCCATGGCGTCCACCCTGGCCGCCACGACCCTTCTTGTCGGATCCACCCGTACCATTCTGGCCTTTCTCCTTGTCCCGCTTCTCATACTCAGCTTTCTGTTTCTCAACTAGCTGTTCGACTTGACGGCATTCCTGGAGGTCGTGACCTTTAGTTTGATGAATCTTGCAGTATGGCCCATCAGATTTGCCGGCCTTCTCTCCCGTCGTAGCAACCTGGCAATCAGCGCGTGTAGCTGCTTCCTTGTCGGTGCTTTCTGTCTTGGTTTTCTTGGCAGGGCTAGAGTTGCCGGACCCCTCCACAGCTATAACTGACTTGCCCTTTCACTTTCTATTGAGTCTCCGACCTTTCTTCTTCGGGGTAGCGGCATCATCGTCATCAGAGTCGACTTCAATGCCAGCATCTTCCCTGGGAAGCCTTCTCCCTTCTTCTGCATGCGCGCACTTATCCGCCAACGTGTAAAGCTCGTTGACGGTTCTCAGCAATCGAATATGCATCTTCTCCCGCATCTTACGATTACGCACATTCGTGTGGAATGCAGCAATCACAGCTGCAGGGTGTATATCTGGTATGTCGCGGTGCACATGACTGAATCTCTGGATGTATTTGCATAGATCTTCTCCTTCCTTTTGTGGGATCACTTGCAAGTCGCTGGGCAACCTGGGGCCTTTCTGTCCTCCAGTAAAGGCACCAACGAACTCGTTGCATAGATCTGACCACGAAGAAATGGAGTTCTCCGGCAAATTCATCAGCCAAGCTCTCACATTGGGCTTCAGGACCAATGGGAAATAGGTTGCCAGAATCTTTTCATCCCTTCCTCCGGTAGCCTGCACGGCAATTGTGTAAATGCCTAAGAACTCTGCAGGGATTAGCTTGTCGTCATACTTCTCTGGTACTTCGGGCTTGAACACGCGGACAGACAGCCAGCGGACTTTCCGCAGCTCATGTGTGAAAGTAGGGCACCCAACCTCGTAAGGCAAGTACCCGCCAACAACGGGCGTTGGCTCATCAACGACTGGGCCGTTGCGCTCGTCTGATTGACGGCGCGCCTCTCGGCGCCATTGGAAGGTAGTGCGAGCATCTTCTGCTTGTCTGTCCAGCAGCACCTGCCGCTGATCTTGCTACGTCCACGGATCTGAGGAAGCCATCGACACGTCGTCGGGCTGGGTGTTCCGCTGGGTCTACTGTGTAACACCCTGGTTTTCGCTCCTGTTTTTTTCCTTCACGGGATTTGACTCCCGTCTCTTTTTTCTCGATGTTATCGGATTTCTTTAGCTCTTGGGTATATGAAGATGGTCATTCAGCCTTGCTTTCCCTATCCAACCCGAGATTCTCTTCAGTCCAACCTTGCCACTCGAACTATATTCTCAGGGATTTTGCCGCCGAAACCCTACCTTCCGAGTCACCGGAAGGGAAACCCTAATCTCTTCCGTTACAAAGGAACCCTGATTTCCTTTGATCACTTGCCTTCCAAACTTTTCCCAGTGATCATCCTCCATCTATAAACCCTAGATATGCAAAAATATTGCCAAGTCATTTGCAATATTTTTCATTTATAATTAATTCCTTTTTCTACCAGTTAAAGGAATTAAATCCAGGAAAATATCTATCCATCTCCAAAGTTGATGAAAACTTGTGGAGATATTCTTTGTGATCATATTGAGCTCCCATAAAAATATTGGCCATAATTAAATAAGGGAAATTGAATTTTCCTATTTAATGCCAATATTACATTTTGGGCCCTTCCTAAAGGAACTACCATTTTGGTAGTCAGGAAAAATCCCAAATAAATTGTGGAGCTTACCCAACCCATATCTTCACCATTTCCATCAAAATCCAAGTTCCATAGTTCAAAGTTTGAGCACAGCATCCATTTGCAAATTCTGTCCAGATTTTCAGTTTGCAAAGGAAGTACTTGAACCCTTGATCTATTTGAGCTGAAATTTTTCATGGTGATTAATATTGACAAATGACTCATGGAAGCCAAAAACCAGCTCCATCCATCCATTCTTCCACAGCATTTTTCTCAAGTTTTTGTCCATTTCAAAGCTCTGTGAAGGAAGTACCACTTTGGCATTTCCAAATGAGCTTAAATTTTACCAGAACCTTCATACTTCCAAATCATCACTCTTCACAAAAATTCAACTTATTTCATCAAGCCATTT
This sequence comes from Thinopyrum elongatum, assembly GCA_011799875.1. Taxonomy (NCBI): domain Eukaryota; kingdom Viridiplantae; phylum Streptophyta; class Magnoliopsida; order Poales; family Poaceae; genus Thinopyrum; species Thinopyrum elongatum. The sequence goes on from CM022297.1 coordinate 258,213,500, forward strand.
GAGGACAGTTTCAAGTTTAGTTTCTGGACCAGATTTGCCATTACAAAGGAAGTGTATGCAAACAAGGTCCAAATGACCTCAAATTTTGTTAGCATATACTCCTTCCTACCACATTTCATTTTGACAAAGATCCAGCTTCTCTCCTTCATCCATTTCTCCATAAACCACCTCCCAAATTTCTGTCCAGAAGCTGCTCTGGATCCTCTCGATCCACCCAGACCTCTCCCAGCCTCTCCAGTACCATAACCCGTCCCAGCTAGCCCGCTGACGTGGTTGAAGTGGAGATGTACTCTGCCGAGTACACGACCGCTTGGCCGAAGGCGTACTCTGGCAGAGTTCGCTTTCTGCGTCGCCCGCGGTACAGTTGGGCCTGGCCCAGGTGAATAGTGGCAGCGACGACAGTTCCAGCCCGAGTCGGCCCATTGCAACAGTGCATTTTATTCTTTTTCCGGACGAATTCCAGTCAGGGGCATGTTTGTAAACATTTTCTTTACAGATAGGTCCCTGGCAGTCAAACCCTTGCATCTTTTTACTCACAACTCCAATTCAGGTGAATCCAACGCCCACTTCTTCATCTCTTCGAGCCCGTTCTGATGAGGTCACTTTCATAATGTTTGCACATTCTGAAAATGACCATTTTTTCCTTGCTCTAAAATAGCCCCCTCCGAGAGAGAACCGTTCCGGCGAATTCTTCCGCGGACTCACCGCACTTCTTCCCGGAGTATTCTTCGACCCCAGGTAAGCCGACCATCTGATATATGCCCTGAAGCATTGCTCTGTGTTATTCCTACATGTTTGAATTAATATGCTTATGCTTGTCTGTATAGTAGTGAGCTGTATGTGACTCTGACGAACCCTTGCTTGCACTTTCTTCGGTGACGGCACCACGCCTGTGTTCTCAGCTGTTTCCGGCCGTCCGGGGTGGATGCCGACTTTTATTTCTCTTGTCAGCAACTGTCCATGTTCCGAGCTGCTTTTCAGCCGTCTCGGGCAGCTGTTGAATTTCTTTCCGTAGCAGTGACCCTATGCTCTGAGCTGTTTTCGGCCGTCTTAGGGAACTGCTACATTCTTCTTATCAACACAGTCTCATGTTCTGAGCTGCTTTCCAGCTGTCTTGAGCCAGGGTTGACTAATTCCAGTAATGTCCCAGATCTGAGTTGTAAAGACCGTTCTGGTGGCAACTGGTTTCTTTACCGGTTTTGTGCAAGGGTTCCAATGGTCGTAACTTACAGCTAGAACTTGTAAAGTGATGACTTGCCATTTAAATCTTGTTTCATTAATGACTCATTGGGATGTTATATGAAGATAGGTAGTTATGTTTCCACAGTTGTTACCTCATACATAGTTACCACCATGTTAAGTTATTCATGATAAACAACCATGCTTGCTAAGTACCTGCTAAAGCTAAACCTAGTCGGTTGATCCAGAGTCACCTATCTGGACTTATCCGTGCAACCACATTTGCCGGTATGGGACGGCCTTGACTTGGTCTGATCGCGTGCTCTTTTATCGGTACCGCCAACTAGGGAAGGTTATGCGTGCGCGCTACCTTGGCCCGGTAGGCGGCGATAACCTTGTGAGCCCAGTTGATTGTTTAACCCGGGAGTCCCAGTTTGGGACAGTTTAGTTTGGCCACGACGGTGGCAGGTGTCATGAGGTGACACAGGGGCCACCCAGGGCAGGACTCCGGGGGAGGATGATTGCCGGTGGTACGGTGGAGGAGTCACGGGTTAGGTAGGTTTTGTTGGAGCAACCCTGGTCCACCCGAATGGGATCACGAGGTCATGTGCTCCATGGTGTGGGTAAAGTGCGCAACCTCTGCAGAGTGTAAAATCTATTTGAATAGCCGCGTCCACGGTATTGGACAGTCCGTCCAGACCTCTCTAGGTGGTCAACCGAAACAATAGTAATGATGGAAGAACTCGTCTTATGCCCTTAAGTACTCAGGGGATCGTGAATGTTCTGAGGGTTGTGAGGAAACCCGGAAGAGAGTAAGTTGGATCTGGTTAAGGTTTGGATGGGATCCTGAGAATGTTCGGAGTATGGATTATTTACTTGATATGTTTTACTTTGCTGTATTTCATAATGATTAATACTGCTATATAGGTATACTATGCCATGATAATTAATATTGCTCTAATAACAAATGCATGCTTGAATGCCATGGATTGCTTTGCTTGGTGTATATGTTAGTTTGGTTTGCTTGCGAGTACATTCAAAAGTACTCAGTGGCCTTCAATGTGGCCCGGTTCACATAAGAATCTGTTGTCCGTCGACGAGGAGCCAGAGCGTTCGCGGGCTAGGAGAGTAACCCAGTCAGATCCCTGTGGATTGGAGCCGCACCAGGACCATGCTGCCTTAGATAGAGCTTTTCCGCTGCCATCACTCTTGTAAGATATCATGTAAGACTCATATATCCATTAATAGAAATGCCTGTGTTCTTGATACTTGTTGTAAATGCGCATGCCAGAGTGATTTCCTGGGCTGGTATGCGTGGCGACCGTCTAGCTACAGCGGTAATCAGGCGGGGCGCCACAAAGGATGGTATCAGAGCAGCCAGGCTGACTATAGGTTACCCTAGTCAGACTTCATTGTCTTGTGCTTAGTAGAGAGCCCAGATGGATTTCTGCCATCTTTGCCAAGCAGGCATGGCTACTATTGATCATAAGGCAACCCCCCAGGTTTTGGCTCCATCAGACCCCAACTCTCATGGCCTTTGCCTCCGGTACGAAATATCCGCACCAGGCAACGACCCGTGAGCCCTGAAACTCCTAGGTAAACCAGATATCCTTACCCTGCTTGCTAACCATGGCATTTCTCTTCTTAACTCTAGTTTCCTTTGGGAAACGCCTATAATTCTATCTCTCCCCGACAACCTTAGGATAGTTGACTAAGCCATTTTGGGCTATGGTCCTACATCGAGAGTGTGATGTTCCCTAAGGAAGTAGTAGGAGCTCGACACCAGTGCTACCAGGAGCATTGTGTGGTGTTGCTTCTAAATCCTTAGAGGTGCATCGAGTGCGCTATATTAGTTATACTAGTGGATCCTCGGCCACGTGTGTAAGGTCCGCAAAAATTTGAGCTTTATTTGCTTTTTGGTTTTCCGCGGTTTTTGTTTCTTTTGTCGGTTCCGTTTCTTCGCTCCGACTGGATCCATCCGCAAGTGCTGTCAAGAAGACCAGCATACAACTGGGATAATACCCAATAATCCCAATTCAGTAAGAGTCAAGCCAAGCCAACTGCCTGGTATTCAGAATAGCAACACCGGATCTGTCAAGGACGAAGGATGGGTCAGAAGCAGAATCTATGTGTGCAACAGACAAGGCCAGAATATACCTGAGAGAGTTTGCCTCAGAACGGATCACGCCTAAGGAACAGTCAAATGAGCTACCAAGAATGAACACCAGTAAGGACAGATGATGTTGTCCACGATACAAGGATTATTTCAGTCAGTGAGGTGAACTGAGTCTTTTCTCAACGGACTCAAGAATCATCTATTACCCACCGAAGACATATTTCATGAATGTGAATGTGCCAAGGGCAACAACAAAACTCTGGTATGATGATGCAAATTGCAAAGCATATCTTGAAGTTCACCGGTGCAAATACAACATCTTTCGGTCACTGTGAACAAGGTTTGCAAGGAATATGGATGAGCTCACGGTTGCCCAGAATCGCTAAGCTTCCAAGCATCCAGAATCAAGGAGCACCTAACATGATTGGAAACTCAGCTCAACCGAATAGGAATTATCCGTCAACTGCTTATTATTGGCAACATTTGGTTTGAATACAAAGGGTATTCCGAATTAATTAACAACATGAGGTCTACACCAGTCTTGCAACCTTTACAACAGCAATAATCAGACCAGCAGAAGGACAAGCGATGTGCGTAACCATCGGAATATCTTCGGTCAAGGTATGGCCTATTCCAAGTTTGGCTCCGCTATGGGTGAAATTCCGGATACTTCAGAAGGAAGCCAAAATCGGCCATAGATCTGACCACATATCACAGTGAAAGGCTTCTGGTATAAGGAACCCAGCCTTCCTCTGCAAGCTACCAAGAAGAGCTTACGACACCAGACTGCCAATCTTCCTCGGTACGCCACTTGGTGAGAAAATCTTCTAGGGTACGGCACTCCCATCTTCCACAGCATGCTACCATGGAAAATCTTCCGGCATAAGGCACCTGACCTTCCACAGCAAGCCACATGAAGGGAAGCTTTTAAGGTACGATACCCAGCCTTGTTCAGCACGCTACCCATGGCAGAAGCTTCAAGCATCAGGAATTCAGCCTTCTTCAACACACCATCATGCACATGACAGTCCTGTCAGAAGCACGAACTAGTCTGGACACACATCCGCCTCAGAACTCAATGGTTATGAAAGGATTTATCCTACACCTGCATATGTTGTGAGTAGGCAGTCCAGTGGATCAGTTCATGCAAGCCACTCGTACACGGGAATGACTGTGTTCGGAGAAACATTGGCCCCATAGTGCAAGGAAGAATATGAGCACAACAACCCCTACGAGATATGCAAGAGTAAGTTGTGAGAATAAGCCCGACACACCAGGAAAAACAATCAAGAAACAGTGCTCGCAGGTCATGACAGGTCCATGAAAGGAATTCTCAAGAACAAAGAAGTGGTGAACAAACAACCTCCGTGCCGGTCAACAAGATACAATTGCACAGACAAGGTATTATTACCAATCCTCGTCAGACTCTGGCATATGCGGCCACAACAATGCACTACTTGCGGTTACAAGTGAGCATGCCATACTCACCCTAAATACGGGCCATCAACTAAGATAAGAGGCTATACCCCAAAAGATACACCGGATGATAGCGATACTATGTTCAGTTTAGTGGTCATTGCACGGACTATAGAAGCTATAGATGACAGAGCCATCTCCGCGAGCGACAGAGTTTGAAACAAGCCATTCTGATAGAATAGCTGAAAGCACATGCACATCAACATCAACCGCTCACAGACATCATGATGTCATTGGAATAAGAGATTACTGTCTATGATTACTTTGTGATCGTGCCTGACATTTCAGTTGGGAATATAGCAGCAATAGTTCGGTCATGTTGTTCCCTGAATTGTGGATCACCTAAGGACGAAGTCCGAATGCCGAAAGCAAAAGGAAATGTCATTACGGAACCCGCAGCCAGACTAAGCATTCTGACCCAGCAAAAAGGAAGCCACTCCCACTCACTCAAGGCCATATGAGCAAGTGAGCCTGGTACTAAGAAAGGATGTCTTGCTCGTAACAGTCAGGGTACGGAGCATCACAATAAAACCTGGAGCAGTCACTTACAGGCCATGGAAACCGATCGGTTTGTTGGTATTACCCACTACACCACCCAGCAACACCACTACCAGGACAAAAGGTACAACTAACAGGAAAGAGAAGGATTCAAGGAAACTGTGTGCAGAGACAACACCTGGGCCATCAGAAGAGGCAGTTGAAAGGTCAGTGAACCCACGAAGACAAGACCGCTGATGGATCCAAGTAGCACACAGGTAAGTCCCCCTACCTCGGGAGGTAAGCCTGGAAATCTCGAGGACGAGATTTGCTTAAGGGGGGTAGGTTTGTAACACCCTGGTTTTCGCTCCTGTTTTTTTTTCCTTCGCGGGATTTGACTCCCGTCTCTTTTTTCTCGGTGTTATCGGATTTCTTTAGCTCTTGGGTATATGAAGATGGTCATTCAGCCTTGCTTTCCCTATCCAACCCGAGATTCTCTTCAGTCCAACCTTGCCACTCGAACTATATTCTCAGGGATTTTGCCGCTGAAACCCTACCTTCCGAGTCACCGGAAGGGAAACCCTAATCTCTTCCGTTACAAAGGAACCCCGATTTCCTTTGATCTGTTGCCTTCCAAACGTTTCCCAGTGATCATCCTCCATCTATAAACCCTGGATATGCAAAAATATTGCCAAGTCATTTGCAATATTTTTTATTTATAATTAATTCCTTTTTCTGCCAAGGAATTAAATCCAGGAAAATATCTATCCATCTCCAAAGTTGATGAAAACTTGTGGAGATATTCTTAGTGATCATATTGAGCTCCCATAAAAATATTGTCCATAATTAAATAAGGCAAATTGAATTTTCCTATTTAATGCCAATATTACATTTTGGGCCCTTCCTAAAGGAACTACCATTTTGGTAGTCAGGAAAAATACCAAATAAATTATGGAGCTTACCCAACCCATATCTTCACCATTTCCATCAAAATCCAAGTTCCATAGTTCAAAGTTTAAGCACAGCATCCATTTGCAAATTCTGTCCAGATTTTCAGTTTGCAAAGGAAATGCTTGAACCCTTGATCTATTTGAGCTGAAATTTTTCATGGTGATTAATATTGAAAAAACACTCATGGAAACCAAAAACCAGCTCAATCCATCCATCCATTCTTCCACAGCATTTTTCTCAAGTTTTTGTCCATTTCAAAGCTCTGTGAAGGAAGTACCACTTTGGCATTTCCAAATGAGCTTAAATTTTACCAGAACCTTCATACTTCCAAATCATCACTCTTCACAAAAATTCAACTTATTTCATAAAGCCATTTGAGCACAGCTTTCAAGTTTAGTTTCTGGACCAGATTTGCCATTACAAAGGAAGTGTATGCAAACAAGGTCCAAATGACCTCAAATTTTGTTAGCATATACTCCTTCCTACCACATTTCATTTTGACAAAGATCCAGCTTCTCTCCTTCATCCATTTCTCTAGAAACCACCACCCAAATTTCTGTCCAGAAGCTGCTCTGGATCCTCTCGATCCACCCAGACCTCTCCCAGCCTCTCCAGTGCCATAACCCGTCCCAGCTGGCCCGCTGACGTGGTTGAAGTGGAGACGTACTCTGCCGAGTACACGACCGCTTGGCCGAAGGCTTACTCTGGCAGAGTTCGCTTTCTATGTCGCCGGCGGTACAGTTGGGCCTGGCCCAGGTGAACAGTGGCAGCAGCGACAGTTCCAGCCCGAGTCGGCCCATTGCAACAATGCATTTTAATCTTTTTCCGGCCGAATTCCAGTCAGGGGCATGTTTGTAAACATTTTCTTTACAGATAGGTCCCTGGCAGTCAAACCCTCGCATCTTTTTACTCACAACTCCAATTCAGGTGAATCCAACGCCCACTTCTTCATCTCTTCGAGCCCGTTCCGATGAGATCACTTTCATAATGTTTGCACATTCTAAAAATGACCATTTTGCCCTTGCTCTAAAACAGCCCCCTCCGAGAGAGAACCGTTTCGGCGAATTCTTCCATGGACTCATCGCACTTCTTCCCGGAGTATTCTTCGACCCCAGGCAAGCCGACCATCTGATATGTGCCCTAAAGCATTGCTCTATGTTATTCCTGCATGTTTGAATTAATATGCTTGTGCTTGTCTGTATAGTAGTGAGCTGTATGTGACTCTGACGAACCCTTGCTTGCACTTTCTTCGGTGACGGCACCACGCCTGTGTTCTCAGCTGTTTCCGGCCGTCCGGGGTGGATGCCAACTTTTATTTCTCTTATCAGCAACTGTCCGTGTTCCGAACTGCTTTTCAGCCGTCTCGGGGAGCTGTTGAATTTCTTTCCGTAGCGGTGACCCTATGCTCTGAGCTGTTTTCGGCCGTCTTAGGGAACTGCTACATTCTTCTTATCAACACCGTCTCATGTTCTGAGCTGCTTTCCAGCCGTCTTGAGTCGGGGTTGAGTTATTCCAGTAATGTCCCGGATCTGAGTTGTAAAGACCGTTCTGGTGGCTACTAGTTTCTTTGCCGGTTTTGTGCAAGGGTTTCGATGGTCGTAACTTACAACTAGAACTTGTAAAGTGATGACTTGCCATTTAAATCTTGTTTCATTAATGACTCATTGTGATGTTATATGAAGATAGGTAGTTATGTTTCCATAGTTGTTACCTCATACATAGTTACCACCATGTTAAGTTATTCATGATAAACAACCATGCTTGCTAAGTACCTGCTAAAGCTAAACCTAGTTGGTTGATCCAGAGTCACCTGTCCGGACTTATCCGTGCAACCACATTTGCCGGTATGGGACGGCCTTGACTTGGTCTGATCGCGTGCTCTTTTATCGGTACCGCCAACTAGGGAAGGTTATGCATGCGCGCTACCCTGGCCCGGTAGGCGGCGATAACCTTGTGAGCCCAGTTGATTGTTTAACCCGGGTGTCCCCGTTTGGGACAGTTTAGTTTGGCCATGACGGTGGCAGGTGCCACAAGGTGACACAGGGGCCACCCAGGGCAGGACTCCGGGGGAGGATGATTGCCGGTGGTACGGTGGAGGAGTCACGGGTTAGGACGGTTTCGTTGGAGCAACCCTGGTCCACCCGAATGAGATCACGAGGTCAGGTGCTCCATGGTGTGAGTAAAGTGCGCAACCTCTGCAGAGTGTAAAATCTATTCGAATAGCCGCGTCCACGGTATTGGATAGTCCGTCCAGACCTCTCTAGGTGGTCAACCGGAACAGTAATAATAATGATGGAAGAACTCGTCTTATGCCCTGAAGTACTCAGGGGATCGTGAATGTTCTGAGGGTTGTGAGGCAACCCAGAAGAGAGTAAGTTGGATCTGGTTAAGGTTTGGATGGGATCCTGAGAATGTTCGGAGTATGGATTATTTACTTGATATGCTTTACTTTGCTGTATTTCATAATGATTAATACTGCTATATAGGTATACTATGCCATGATAATTAATATTGCTCTAATAACAAATGAATGCTTGAATGCCATGGATTGCTTTGCTTGGTGTATATGTTAGTTTGGTTTGCTTGCGAGTACATTCAAAAGTACTCAGCGGCCTTCAATGTGGCCAGGTTCACATAAGGATCCGTCGTCCGTCGACGAGGAGCCGGAGCGTTCGCGGGCTAGGAGAGTAACCCAGTCATATCCCTGTGGATTGGAGCCGCACCAGGACCATGCTGCCTTAGATAGAGCTTTTCCGCTGCCATCACTCTTGTAAGATATCATGTAAGACTCATATATCCATTAATAGAAATGCATTTGTTCTTGATACTTGTTGTAAATGCGCATGCCAGAGTGATTTCCTGGGCTGGTATGCATGGCGACCGTCTAGCTACAGTGGTAATCAGGCGGGGCACCACATACTGCGTGTGCCGGCGCTTCTGCTGGGATTGTTGCCGTGGAGGTGATTGCACCGTGGGTGCACCGCCTGCCACACGGCCATCAGTTTGAGCTACGAGCGCTGTTGGTGGGCGTCGCGAGGGTTTCGCCAACTGGTGGCTCGTGCCATCGCCTCCGTTTGCATCGATAAACTCAATCAAGCACCGAATGGTGGCTCTCCACTCATCCATTTTGTCAGCTACTGGAGGGAAATCCAACAGCATATGGGCTCGTGCCATCGCCTCCGTTGTCGTCAAAGGCATGTTGGAGCGCGAATAACGCGATGTCGCACGACTCCTGGCAGAGCTAGCAGGAGCGCCGTTACAATCTTGTCACCGAACTGCGGGAGTGACAGCAAGTTGGCATGGCGGGAGTGGCGCCTAAAGATCTTGAACTTGATCGACAGGCATCTTGCCATGCGGGCGTTGCTGTGGAGGTACAACAATGCCGCTTGGCATCACATCGTGCCCATCTCGTGACGGACGCGGCATGTGTCTCGATGTTGTTCCCCTCGTCGCCACCACCAGAGTCATTGCAGTGGGAGGGTCGCGGCTCGTGCTCGACCAGACAGGTTCACTCCAATGGATGCGTTCGCTGGTGCGCTAAGGAGGCGGGAGATGCTCGCCCGTGCCATTCGCGCTATTGTTGCTTTCTTCACCGGAGTGTCGAGGAAGATGTCTGACTCCAGCGCCTCCACCGCCCTCTCCCGTTGCGGTGGGCACAGCGACTGTGCCGCCTGCGCTGGTCGTGCCCACCACGGCATCCACACCGTCCGCAGCGACGGTGCCGCCTGCGCCGCCTGCAGACAAGTGCAATGGAAGCTTGGACGTGGAGGGTTTCGTCGCCATGGAGCCCTTCTTCTTGGGCGCCATGGATGGTGAAGAAGATGCTGAACTTGATGAACTCGACACACCGCTTGCTACCTTGGTTCACACCAATGATTCCCCCTACCTGGCTCGCCAAATATGTTGTCTTGGAGCCGACGATCTATGGGACAATGTTGCCCCTTTCTGGTTCGGCGAGGGGGTGCACTCAATGCAAAGAGCAAGAACAATAAGAGGCGGTGCAGTTTTTACCCAGGTTGGGGCTGCTGAGAAGCGTAAAACCCTACTCCTGCTTTGGTGTATTGAATGGGTGTGTGCACAAGTACACGGAGCGCTCTCCCCCGGCAAGGAGCAAAGAGAGGTTGCTACATAGGTACGTATGCGTGGGGTTGCTATGGGTTCGAACCCTTGTAAAGTTTGCCTTGGCCCTCTTTTTATAGCTCAAGGGGTTACCACAGTGGCAAAAGGGTCATTAGAGGATCATTAGATAGAAACAGTGCTATCATACCTAACTCTGCTAGTTAGGATAAAATGCATTAAATGCATCGCTAGGTGTCATGAGGAGGAGAAGCCCCGGCAAGGACGAGTTACCGCTTGCCCAACTACCTCCTATTAGCTTGACACGCCATTAGGACGGGTGTCAATAAATGTAATCTGTTTCCCAGCGAGCTGACACATACAAGCAAGCCCCGCCACACCACTTGCGGGCTCGACACCTCATCGAACGGCTACTAGTTGACTGGTGAGGTGGAGTGATGTCTACTACGCAACTTTATTCTTGTAGACTCATGTTGGGCCTCCAAGCGCAGAGTTTTGTAGGACAGTAGCAATTTTCCCTCAAGTGGATGACCTAAGGTTTATCAATCCGTGGGAGGTGTAGGATGAAGATGGTCTCTCTCAAACAACCCTGCAACCAAATAACAAAAAGTCTCTTGTGTCCCCAACACACCAAATACAATGGTAATTTGTATAGGTGCACTAGTTCGGCGAAGAGATGGTGATACAAGTGTAGTAATGATAGTAGATATTGATTTTTGTAATAGGAACAATAAAAAGCAGCAAGGTAGCAATTGATAAAACAGAGCACAAACGGTATTGCAATGCTTGAAAATGAGGCCTAGGGTCCGTACTTTCACTAGTGCAATCTCTCAACAATGCTAATATAATTGGATCACATAACCATCCCTCAACGTGCAACGAAGAATCACTCCAAAGTTCTTATCTAGTGGAGAACATAAGAAGAAATTGTTTATAGGGTACGAAACCACCTCAAAGCTATTATTTCCGATCAATCTATCCTAGAGTTCGTACTAAAATAACACCAAGCTATTCTTTCCGATCGATCTAACCAAGAGTTCGTACTAAAATAACACCATATGATACACATCGACCAACTCTAATGTCACCTGGATACTCCAATGTCACCGAGTATCCGTGAGTTGATTATGCGATATGCATCAAACAATTTCAGATTCATAATACTCAATCCAACACAAAGAACCTCAAAGAGTGCCCCAAGATTTCTACCGGAGAAACAAGGACGAAAATGTGCATCAACCCCTATGCATAGATTACTCCAATGTCACCTCAGGAATCCGCGAGTTGAGTGCCAAGACATAGATCAAGTGCTCTCAAATCCATAAAAGTATTCAATCCGATAAAAAACGAAATCTCAAAGGGAAAACTCAATTCATCACAACAAGATAGAGAGGGGAAAACACCATATGATCCAACTATATGAACAAAGCCCGCAATACATCAAGATCGTGCCATCTCAAGAACACGAGGGAGAGAGATTAAACACATAGCTACTGGTACAAACCCTCAGCCCCGAGGGTGGACTACTCCCTCCTCATCATGGTGGGCACCGGGATGATGAAGATGGCCACCGGTGATGATTTCCCCCTCCGGCAGGGTGCCGGAACCGGGTCTAGATTGGTTTTCTGTGGCTGCAGAGGCTTGCGGCGGCGGAACTTCTGATCTAGGGTTACCACGAGGGTTTTTGGAATATTTGGCAATTTATAGGGTGAAGAGGCGGTGCGGGAGGTCATCGAGGGGGCACAACCCCCCTGGGCGCGCTTGGCCTCCTAGGCGCGCCCAGGTGGGTTGTGCCCACCTCGGGCCTCCCCTCTGGTACTTTTTTAGCCCATCCTGGGTCTTCTGGTCCAAAAAGATTCTCCAACAATTTTGGCTGCGTTTGGACTCCGCTTGATATTGATTTCCTGCGAAGTAAAAAACAAGCAAAAAAACAGCAACTGGCACTGGGCACTATGTCAATAGGTTAGTCGCAAAAATGATATAAATTTGATATAAAAAGTTTGTAAAACATCCAAGAATGATAATATAACCGCATGAATACTTCATAAATTATAGATATGTTGGAGACGTATCAGCATCCCCAAGCTTAATTTCTACTCGTCCTCGAGTAGGTAAATGATAAAAGAAATAATTTATGAAGTGCGAATGCTAGCAAAGTGCATAAGTTTGATCAATGATAATTTCAATCACTTTTCCTAGCATCATAACAGCAATTCTTTCTCATAAAACTTCTCATGTTAAAGTAGCAACCAATTCACATGTTAAGGTTCAAACAATGAATTCTCTTGAAACTCAACAACCTATATTTTTAGTCACCAAACAATTGCAATTCAACTTATTCAATAGACTCTAAGTAAGAGCTCCACATACTCAATCATCATATAGTCTTCTATGATTGCTAGTACTCAAAGCATATTCTGAGAACAAACGGCATCCATCGAACACAGAGAAAGATAGGGGCTTAATATTTCGTCTCCCAACTCATTTATCATAGAGATAATTGTCAACAATAATAAATCATGATCAAATATATTTGACTGGTCATATGTGCCTAGATCTTTCCCCACCACATGATGCTTGCCAATTAGAGAATAATTGAGGTTGAAATGAGAATGCATTCTATTGACTCTTGCATAAAAGTAAATACTGAAAGGTAAAAGATAGGCCCTTCGCAGAGGGAAGCAGAGGTTGTCATGCGCTTTTTATTTTTGGATGCCCAAGCTCTTAATGCAAAGGAACATCACGTTATATTGCCCCTTATGATAGCCACCTTTATTATGCAGTTCGTCACTTTTATTACTTTGCCATCACAAGTTCGTACACCCCTCAATTTTCCCTGACAATAAAACATCAAACATATTTAGGAACAATTTTTATTGCTTTATGCACCGATGACAACTTACTTGAGGGTCTTATTCAACCCATATGTAGGTATGGTGGACACTCATGGCAAGAAACTGGGTTTATGGGTTTTTAGATGCACAAGTAGTATCTCTACTTAGTACGAATTTTTGGCTAGCAAAAGATCCTAGGCAAGCACCACAAGTTGGAGGATCCATGACCATATAACTTCTATGCAAATATACACAACCATAACTCATTACATTGTCTTCCTTGTCCAACTTCAACTAATTTGCTCAAGTTTGAAAATAATTAATGGGTATTCACAATCATAGAAGATGTCCAAGATAATATATTTGTTTGTGAAAGTTCTCTTCCTTATACTAATCATTCATGAATTGCTTGTATGACCAATATTGTGATTGTCAAGCTTCAAAAGATTTCATTTTCTAAACCCAATGTGAAGTTACTACTAGGCATGATATGGACATATAATTTCAACTTCGTTATATTCAATTCATTCAACAATTTACTCATAGGATATAAGTGAAGCACAAGAGTAAATGACAAACTACTCCAAAAAGATATAAGTGAAGATCAAGCGAGTAGTTAAGTAAAGGGGTAGCTAATTGAGGACTCTCTCTTATTTAAAAACTTTCAGATCTAAGTATTTTATTAAAACATCAAGCAAAACAAAATAAAATGACATTCCAAGAATAGCACAACTCATGTGAAGAAGCAAAAACTTAGGCTCAACCGATACTAACCGATAATTGTTGATGAAGAAAGGTGGGATGCCTACCGGTGCATCCCCAAGCTTAGATGCTTGAGACTTCATGAAATATTATATTGGGATGCCTTGGGAATCCCCAAGCTTGAGCTTTTGTGTCTCCTTACTTCCTTCTATATCACGGTTTCCCTAAATCTTAAAAACTTCATCCACACAAAACTCAATAAGATTTCGTGAGATAAGTTAGTATAAATCAATGCAATAACCTTATCATTATATACTGTAGAAAATCACTAAAATTATTATTTAACATTGCATACTAAATGCCTCTGCATATTTAATACTCCTATCCTCAAATAGAATCACTAAACAAGCAAACATATGCAAACAATGCAAACATAAGAGCAATCTGTCTAAACATAACAGTCTGTAAAGAGTGCAATATTCTTCATACTTCCATAACTCCAAAATTTTCTGAAAATTTACCACACTGTATAAAATTTATCAAAGCTTATTGTGCAAAAAGTTTCAACATTTTATCACATTCTTACTTTTCTCGGAATTTTTTGCAACAGCGATAAACTTTCTGTTTTGAAACAGCAACATGTAGACTTGCAAAATAAGCATGGTAAAGGCCATCCTTGACATTTTTATAGAAAGGAAAGATGCAAAACATTATTATAAATAGCAGCAAGCAAATACAAATAAAATAAAATGATGCTCCAAGAAAAACACATATCATGTGACGAATAAAAATATAGCTCCAAGTGAGGTTACCGATAATGTCGGAGACGAAAGAGGGAATGCCTTCCGGGGCATCCCCAAGCTTAGTTGCTTGGATATTCCTTGAATATTACATTGGGGTGCCTTGGGCATCCCCAAGCTTAGGTTCTTGTCACTCCTTATTCTCCTCATATCGATATCTCACCCAAAACTTGAAAACTTCAATCACACAAAACTTAACGGAACATTGTGAGATGGGTTAGTATGATAAAGATAAATCATTCACTTTGGTACTGTCAAGATAACATTCATAATTGTTCTCACAAAATTTATAATGTACCCTACAATTTCTACAACTTATATTAAGCAATATAAGCCATGGAAACCACAAAACAAGCAAACTATGCATTGAAAACAGAATCTGTCAAAAACAGAACATTATGTAAAGATCTGAATTAAGGTCATAATTATGTAACTTAAAAAATTCTGAAAATTGATAAAAACGTAGGAAATTTGTGGATAAATAATCTGTAAAAAAATCATAGTTTTTCAAAGGTCCAGTGAATTTAAACAATTCTTTTACTGGGCGCAAAAGTTTCTGTTTTTGCACAGAATCAAGTCAACTATCATCCACACTATCCCAAAGGCTTTACTTGGCACTTTATTGAAATAAAAGCTATAAAACATGATTAATACAGTAGATTAATCATGTGAACACACAAAAACAGTAGGTAAAAGTGCTGGGTTGTCTCCCAACAAGCGTTTTTCTTTAATGCCTTTTAGCTAGGCATGATGACTTCAACGATGCTCGCATAAAAGATAAGAATTGAAACACAAATAGAGCATCATGAAGCATATGACTAGCACATTTAAGACTAACCCACTTCCTATGCATAGGTATTTTGTGAGCAAATAATTTATGGGAATAAGAATCAACTAGCATAGGAAGGCAAAACAAGTGCAAGTTCAAAACTTTCAACACATAGAGAGGAAACTTGATGTTGTTGAGATATGTAAAAGCATAAATTTCTCTCTCATAATAATTTTCAGTAGCATCATGAATGAATTCAACAATATAGCTATCACATGAAGCATTATTTTCATGATCCACAAGCATAGAAATTTTATTACTCTCCACATAAGCAAATTTATTCTCATGAATAGTAGTGGGAGCAAACTCAACAAAATAACTATCATGGGATTGAAAATTAAAATCATGATGACAAGTTTCATGGTTATCATTACTCTTTATATCATACATGTCATCACCATAATCATCATAGATAGGAACTTTGTTGTCATAATCAATTGAAACCTCTTCCAAAATAGTGGAATCATCACTAAATAAAGTCATGACCTCTCCAAATCCACTTTGATCATTATAATCATCATAAATAGGAGGCATGCAATCATCATAATAAATTTTCACATCAAAACTTGGGGGACTAAAAATATCATCTTCATCAAACATAGCATCCCCAAGCTAATGGCGTTGCATATCGTTAGCATCATGGATATTCAAAGAATTCATACCAACAACATTGCAACCATGCTCATCATTCAAAGATTTTTTGTCAAACATTTTATAGAATTCTTCCTCTATCAATTGAGCACAATTTTCCTTTCCATCATTTTCACGAAAGACATTATAAAGATGAACAATATGATGCAACCTTAATTCCATTTTTTGTAGTTTTCTTTTATAAACCAAACTAGTGATAAAACAAGAAACTAAAAGATTCGATTGCAAGATCTAAAGATATACCTTCATGCACTCACCTCCCCGGCAACGGCGCCAGAAAAGAGCTTGATGTCTACTACGCAACTTTATTCTTGTAGACTCATGTAGGGCCTCCAAGCGCGGAGTTTTGTAGGACAGTAGCAATTTTCACTCAAGTGGATGACCTAAGATTTATCAATCCGTGGGAGGTGTAGGATGAAGATGGTCTCTCTCAAACAACCCTGCAACCAAATAACAGAAAGTCTCTTGTGTCCCCAACACACCAAATACAATGGTAATTTGTATAGGTGCACTAGTTCGGCGAAGAGATGGTGATAGTGTAGTAATGATAGTAGATATTGATTTTTGTAATAGGAACAATAAAAAACAGCAAGGTAGCAATTGATAAAACGGAGCACAAACAGTATTGCAATGCTTGAAAATGAGGCCTAGAATCCGTACTTTCACTAGTGCAATCTCTCAACAATGCTAATATAATTGGATCACATAACCATCCCTCAACGTGCAATGAAGAATCACTCCAAAGTTCTTATCTAGTGGAGAACATAAGAAGAAATTGTTTGTAGGGTACGAAACCACCTCAAAGCTATTATTTCCTATCAATTTATCCTAGAGTTCGTACTAAAATAACACCAAGCTATTCTTTCCGATCGATCTAACCAGGAGTTCATACTAAAATAACACCATATGATACACATCGACCAACTCTAACGTCACCTAGATACTCCAATGTCACCGCGAGTATCCATGAGTTGATTATGCGATATGCATCAAACAATTTCAGATTCATAATACTCAATCCAACACAAAGAACCTCAAAGAGTGCCCCAACATTTCTACCAGAGAAACAAGGACGAAAACGTGCATCAACGCCTATGCATAGATTACCCCAATGTCACCTCGGGAATCCGCGAGTTGAGTGCTAAGACATAGATCAAGTGCTCTCAAATCCATAAAAGTATTCAATC
The DNA here is from genome assembly GCA_011799875.1 of Thinopyrum elongatum. Classification (NCBI taxonomy): domain Eukaryota; kingdom Viridiplantae; phylum Streptophyta; class Magnoliopsida; order Poales; family Poaceae; genus Thinopyrum; species Thinopyrum elongatum. The sequence goes on from CM022297.1 coordinate 258,230,779, forward strand.
CGATAAAAAACAAAATCTCAAAGGGAAAACTCAATTCATCACAACAAGATAGAGAGGGGAAAACACCATATGATCCAACTATATTAACAAAGCCCGCGATACATCAAGATCGTGCCATCTCAAGAACACGAGGGAGAGAGATTAAACACATAGCTACTGGTACAAAACCTCTGCCCTGAGGGTGGACTACTCCCTCCTCATCATGGTGGCCGTCGGGATGATGAAGATGGCCACCGGTGATGATTTCCCCCTCCGGCAGGGTGCCGGAACGGGGTATAGATTGGTTTTTCATGGTTGCAGAGGCTTGCGGCGGCGGAACTTCTGATCTAGGGTTACCCCGAGAGTTTTTGGAATATTTGGCAATTTATAGGGTGAAGAGGCGGTGCGGGAGGTTACCGAGGGGGGCACAACCCCCCTGGGCGCGCCCAGGTGAGTTGTGCCCACCTCGGGCCTCCCCTATGGTACTTTTTTAGCCCATCCTCGGTCTTCTGGTCCAAAAAAATTCTCCAACAATTTTCGCTGCGTTTGGACTCCGTTTGATATTGATTTCCTGCGAAGTAAAAAACAAGCAAAAACAGCAACTGGCACTGGGCACTATGTCAATAGGTTAGTCCCAAAAAATCATATAAAGTTGATATAAAATGTTTGTAAAACATCCAAGAATGATAATATAACAGCATGAATACTTCATAAATTATAGATATGTTGGAGACGTATCAGCATCCCCAAGCTTAATTCCTACTCGTCCTCAAGTAGGTAAATGATAAAAGAAATAATTTATGAAGTGTGAATGCTAGCGAAGTGCATAAGTTTGATCAATGATAATTTCAATCACTTTTCCTAGCATCATAACATCAATTCTTTCTCATAAAACTTCTCACGTTAAAGTAGCAACCAATTCACATGTTAAGCTTCAAACAATGAATTCTCTTGAAACTCAACAACCTATATTCTTAGTCACCAAACAATTGCAATTCAACTTATTCAACAGACTCTAAGTAAGAGCTCCACATACTCAATCATCATATAGTCTTCTATGATTGCTAGTACTCAAAGCATATTCTTAGAACAAACGGCATCCATCGAACACAGAGAAAGATAGGGGCTTAATATTTCGCCTCCCAACTCATTTATCATAGAGATAATTGTCAACAATAATAAATCATGATCAAATATATTTGACTGGTCATATGTGCCTAGATATTTCCCCACCACATGATGCTTGCCAACTAGAGAATAATTGAGGTTGAAATGAGAATGCATTCTATTGACTCTTGCATAAAAGTAAATACTGAAAGGTAAAAGATAGGCCCTTCGCAGAGGGAAGCAGAGGTTGTCATGCACTTTTTATTTTTGGATGTCCAAGCTCTTAATGCAAAGGAACGTCACGTTATATTGCCCCTTATGATAGCAACCTTTATTATGCAGTCCATCGCTTTTATTACTTTGCCATCACAAGTTCGTACAACGCTCAATTTTCCCTTACAATAAAACATCAAACATATTTCGGAGCAATTTTTATTGCTTTATGCACCGATGACAACTTACTTGAGGGATCTTATACCACCCATAGGTAGGTATGGTGGACACTCATGGCAAGAAACAGGGTTTATGGGTTTTTGGATGCACAAGTAGTATCTCTACTTAGTACGAATTTTTGGCTAGCAAAAGATCCTAGGCAAGCACCACATGTTGGAGGATCCATGACAATATAACTTCTATGCAAATATACACAACCGTAACTCATTACGTTGTCTTCCTTGTCCAACTTCAACTAATTTGCTCAAGTTTGAAAATAATTAATGGGTATTCACAATCATAGAAGATGTCCAAGATAATATATTTGTATGTGAAAGTTCTCTTCCTTATACTAATCATTCATGAATTGCTTGTATGACCAATATTGTGATTGTCAAGCTTCAAAAGATTTCATTTTCTAAACCCAATGTGAAGTTACTACTAGGCATGATATGGACATATAATTTCAACTTCATGATATTCAATTCATTCAACAATTTACTCATAGGATATAAGTGAAGCACAAGAGTAAATGACAAACTGCGCCAAAAAGATATAAGTGAAGATCAAGCGAGTAGTTAAGTAAAGGGGTAGCTAATTGAGGACTCTCTCTTATTTAAAAACTTTCAGATCTAAGTATTTTATTAAAACATCAAGCAAAACAAAATAAAATGACATTCCAAGAATAGCACAACTCATGTGAAGAAGCAAAAACTTAGGCTCAATCGATACTAACCGATAATTGTTGATGAAGAAAGGTGGGATGCCTACCGGGGCATCCCCCAGCTTAGATGCTTGAGACTTCTTGAAATATTATATTGGGATGCGTTGGGCATCCCCAAGCTTGAGCTTTTATGTCTCATTAATTCCTTTTATATCACGGTTTCCCTAAATCTTAAAAACTTCATCCACACAAAACTCAACAAGAACTCGTGAGATAAGTTAGTATAAATCAATGCAATAACCTTATCATTATCTACTGTAGAAAATCACTAAAATTATTATTTAACATTGCATACTAAATGCCTCTGCATATTTAACACTCCTATCCTCAAATAGAATAATTAAACAAGCAAACATATGCAAACAATGAAAACATAACAGCAATCTGTCTAAAAAGAAACGTCTGTAAAGACTGCAATATTCTTCATACTTCCTTAACTCCAAAATTTCTGAAAGTTTACCAAACTGTAGAAAATTTATCATGTCTTATTGTGCAAAAAATTTCAACATTTTATCACATTCTGACTTTTCTCGGGAATTTTTGGAACATCAATAAACTTTCTGTTTTGAAACAGCAACATGTAGACTTGCAAAATAAGCATGGTAAAGGCCATCCTTGACATTTTTATTGAAAGGAAAGATGCAAAACATTATTATAAATAGCATCAAGCAAATACAAATAAAATAAAATGACGCTCCAAGCAAAACACATATCATGTGACGAATAAAAATATAGCTCCAAGTGAGGTTACCGATAATGTCGGAGACGAAAGAGGGGATGCCTTCCGGGGCATCCCCAAGCTTAGTTGCTTGGATATTCCTGGAATATTACCTTGGGGTGCCTTGGGAATCCCCAAGCTTAGGATCTTGTCACTCCTTAATCTCCTCATATCGATATCCCACCCAAAACTTGAAAACTTCAATCACACAAAACTTAACGGAACTTCGTGAGATGGGTTAGTATGATAAAGATAAATCATTCACTTTGGTACTGTCAAGATAACATTCATAATTGTTCTCACACAATTACTACTGTACCCTACAATTTCTAAAACTTATATTAAGCAATATAAGCCATGGAAACCATAAAACAAGCAAACTATGCATTGAAAACAGAATCTGTCAAAAACAGAACAGTACGTGAAGATCTGAATTAAGGTCATACTTGTGTAACTTCAAAAATTCTGAAAATTTAGGAAAACGTAGGAAATTTGTAGATCAATCATCTGTAAATAAATCATAGTGTTTCGATGGTCCAGTGATTTTAAAAAATTATGTTACGGGGCGCAAACGTTTCTGTTTTTTCACAGAATCATGTCAACTATCATCCACACTATCCCAAAGGATTTACTTGGCACTTTATTGAAATAAAAGCTATAAAACATGATTACTACAGTAGATTAATCATGTGAACACACAAAAACAGTAGGTAAAAGTGCTGGGTTGTCTCCCAACAAGCGCTTTTCTTTAATGCCTTTTAGCTAGGCATGATGACTTCAACGATGCTCGCATAAAAGATAAGAATTGAAACACAAATAGAGCATCATGAAGCATATGACTAGCACATTTAAGTCTAACCCGCTTCCTATGCATAGGTATTTTGTGAGCAAATAATTTATTGGAATAAGAATCAACTAGCATAGGAAGGCAAAACAAGTGCAACTTCAAAACTTTCAACACATAGAGAGGAAACTTGATGTTGTTGAGATATGTAAAAGCATAAATTTCTCTCTCATAATAATTTTCAGTAGCATCATGAATGAATTCAACAATATAGCTATCACATGAAGCATTATTTTCATGATCCACAAGCATAGAAATTTTATTACGCTCCACATAAGCAAATTTATTCTCATGAATAGTAGTGGAGCAAACTCAACAAAATAACTATCATGGGATTGAAAATTAAAATCATGATGACAAGTTTCATGGTTATCATTACTCTTTATATCATACATGTCATCACCATAATCATCATAGATAGGAACTTTGTTGTCATAATCAATTGAAACCTCTTCCAAAATAGTGGAATCATCACTAAATAAAGTCATGACCTCTCCAAATCCACTTTGATCATTATAATCATCATAAATAGGAGGCATGCTATCATCATAATAAATTTTCTCATCAAAACTTGGGGGACTAAAAATATCATCTTCATCAAACATAGCATCCCCAAGCTTATGGCTTTGCATATCGTTAGCATCATGGATATTCAAAGAATTCATACCAACAACATTGCAACCATGCTCATCATTCAAAGATTTTTTGTCAAACATTTTATAGAATTCTTCCTCTATCAATTGAGCACAATTTTCCTTTCCATCATTTTCACGAAAGACATTATAAAGATGAACAATATGATGCAACCTCAACTCCATTTTTTTGTAGTTTTCTTTTATAAACCAAACAAGTGATAAAACAAGAAACTAAAAGATTCGATTGCAAGATCTAAAGATATACCTTCATGCACTCACCTCCCCGGCAACGGCGCCAGAAAAGAGCTTGATGTCTACTACGCAACTTTATTCTTGTAGACTCGTGTTGGGCCTCCAAGCGCAGAGTTTTGTAGGACAGTAGCAATTTTCCCTCAAGTGGATGACCTAAGGTTTATCAATCCATGGGAGGTGTAGGATGAAGATGGTCTCTCTCAAACAACCCTGCAACCAAATAACAAAAAGTCTCTTGTGTCCCCAACACACCAAATACAATGGTAATTTGTATAGGTGCACTAGTTCGGCGAAGAGATGGTGATACAAGTGTAGTAATGATAGTAGATATTGATTTTTGTAATAGGAACAATAAAAAACAGCAAGGTAGCAATTGATAAAACGGAGCACAAACGGTATTGCAATGCTTGAAAATGAGGCCTAGGGTCCGTACTTTCACTAGTGCAATCTCTCAACAATGCTAATATAATTGGATCAAATAACCATCCCTCAACGTGCAACGAAGAATCACTCCAAAGTTCTTATCTAGTGGAGAACATAAGAAGAAATTGTTTGTAGGGTACGAAACCACCTCAAAGCTATTATTTCTGATCAATCTATCCTAGAGTTCGTACTAAAATAACACCAAGCTATTCTTTCCGATCGATCTAACCAAGAGTTCGTACTAAAATAACACCATATGATACACATCGACCAACTCTAATGTCACCTGGATACTCCAATGTCACCGAGTATCCGTGAGTTGATTATGCGATATGCATCAAACAATTTCAGATTCATAATACTCAATCCAACACAAAGAACCTCAAAGAGTGCCCCAAGATTTCTACCGGAGAAACAAGGACGAAAATGTGCATCAACCCCTATGCATAGATTACTCCAATGTCACCTCAGGAATCCGCGAGTTGAGTGCCAAGACATAGATCAAGTGCTCTCAAATCCATAAAAGTATTCAATCCGATAAAAAACAAAATCTCAAAGGGAAAACTCAATTCATCACAACAAGATAGAGAGGGGAAAACACCATATGATCCAACTATATTAACAAAGCCCGCAATACATCAAGATCGTGCCATCTCAAGAACACGAGGGAGAGAGATTAAACACATAGCTACTGGTACAAACCCTCAGCCCCGAGGGTGGACTACTCCCTCCTCATCATGGTGGCCGTCGGGATGATGAAGATGGCCACCGGTGATGATTTTCCCCTCCGGCAGGGTGTCGGAACGGGTCTAGATTGGTTTTTCGTGGCTACAGGGGCTTGCGGCAGCGGAACCTCTGATCTAGGGTTACCCCGAGGGTTTTTGGAATATTTGGCAATTTATAGGGCGAAGAGGCGGTGCGGGAGGTCACCGAGGGGGGCACAACCCCCCTGGGCGCGCCCAGGTGGGTTGTGCCCACCTCGGGCTTCCCCTCTGGTACTTTTTTAGCCCATCCTGGGTCTTCTAGTCCAAAAAAATTCTCCAAACATTTTTGCTGCGTTTGGACTCCGTTTGGTATTGATTTCCTGCGAAGTAAAAAACAAGCAAAAAACAGCAACTGGCACTTGGCACTATGTCAATAGGTTAGTCTCAAAAAATGATATAAAGTTGCTATAAAATGATTGTAAAACATCCAAGAATGATAATATAATAGCATGAATACTTCATAAATTATAGATACGTTGGAGACGTATCATGGACCGCTGGTGGTTGGCGGGGATCTGCTTGCTGCGAGACTTGCCGGGTCTTCACCTTGCCGGCTGATACGGCTCCAACGTATCTATAATTTTTTATTGTTCCATGCTATTATATTATCCATATTGGATGTTTTATATGCATTATTATGCTATTTTATATCATTTTTTTGGACTAACCTATTAACCTAGTGCCAAGTGCCAGTTGTTGTTTTTCCTTGTTTTTGTCCTTTACAGAAAATCAATACCAAACGAAGTCCAAATAGAACGAAACTTTTTGAGGATTTTTCTTGGACCAGAAGACACCCAGGAACCTTCGGGAGGAGGTCAGAGGGGCCACCAGTTAGCGACAAGCTCAGGAGGCGCGCCCCCCAGGCTTGTGGGCCCCCTCATGCTCCTCTAACCCTAATCTTTGCTCTATAAATACCCAAATATTCCCCGTATATCAGAGGGCACACCAAAAAATACTTTTCCGCCGACGCAAGTTTCTGTCCTCATGATATCCCATCTGGAGACCTGTTCCGGTACTCCGCCGGAGGGGGATTCGATCACGGAGGTCCTCTACATCAACCTTGCTTCCCTTCCCATGATGTGTGAGTAGTTTACCACAGACCTACGGGTCCATAGCTAGTAGCTAGATGGCTTCTTCTCTCTCTTTGATCTTCAATACAATGTTCTCCTCGATGTTCTTGGAGTTCTATTCGATGTAATCTTCTTTTGCGGTGCGATGAATTGTGGATTTATGATCAGATTATCTATGAATATTATTTGAGTCTTCTCTAAACTCTTTTATGCATGATTAAGATAGCTTTGTATTTCTCTCCAATCTATTGATTTGGTTTGGCCAATTAGATTGATGTTTCTTGCAATGGGAGAGGTGCTTTGTATTGGGTTCAATCTTGCGGTGTCCTCACCCAGTGACAGAAGGCGTAGCGAGGCACATATTTGTATTGTTGCCATTAAGGATAAAAAGATGGGGTTTATTTAATATTGATTGGATCTATCCATCTACATCATGTCATCTTGTTTAAGGCGTTACACCGTTCTTGTTAACTTAATACACTAGATGCATGCTGGATAGCGGTCGATGTGTGGAGTAATAGTAGTAGATGCAGGCAGGAGTCGGTCTACTTGTCACGGACGTGATGCCTATATTCATGATCATTACTTTAGATATCGTCATAACTTTGCGCTTTTCTATCAATTGCTCAACAGTAATTTGTTTACCCACCGTACGCGTTCTTTGAAGAGAGAAGCCTCTAGTGAAAACTATGGCCCCCGGGTCTATTTTTATCATATTATTTTTAGATCTATAAAACCAAAAACCCAAAAATACCTTGCTGTAATTTATTTACCTTTACTTTGTTTCGCACTTTTATTTATTTTTATACCTATCTCTATCAGATCTCATCCTTGCAAGTAACCATGAAGGGAATGGCAACCCCTTTATCGCGTTGGGTGCAAGTATTTGTTTGTTTGTGTAGGTGCAACCATTGGTGACTTGTGTGTTCCTCCTGCTGGATTGATACCTTGGTTCTCAAACTGAGGGAAATACTTATTTCTACTTTGCTGCATCACCCTTTCCTTTTCAAGGGAAAAAACAACGCAAGATCAAGAAGTAGCACCGGCCCGGCTTTGCTGGCAGGGATTGCTTCGATGCTTGTATTGGTCTTGGTCTTCTTGATGCGCTTCTTGATCTCTCGAAGAGCTGCTTCTTGTTTAGCTTGGGAAATCTTTGTTGAAAATCTATCCTTCCCGAGGAAGCTGCTACTTGTCTGTTCATAAGTCAGGGTATTACAAACCCATGTTTAATACACCGACAGATGGTGATTACCAAGTTAGGCCAAAAGCCTAAGCTTGGGGGAGTATGTTTTCTCACCGACATTACATTCATGTTCACACATTCATTTCAGTTGTCGGTGTTCATCCTCTTTCATTGTATAATCCATGTTAGTTTTATTTTGCTTTCTTCTTGTGTGTTTGAAAAACTTTGGAAAACCCAAAAAGATTTCTCGTTTCTTCTTTTACTTGTTGGGAGCTTTCCTGTGTAAATAGTTTTTCTCATTTTTGTTTTTCCCCTTTGTTGATTTGCTTTCTTCAGAAAAACTAAAAACTCCAAAAAAAATGGCGTGTTTCTCTGAAATTCTTTTCTTCTATTTGAGTTGTCGTAAGGAGAAGACCACGATGAAATTGTTGAGTGGCTCTCATATGCATTATTGTTGAATTAACGAAGAGCCTGTATTACCTTGTCTTCTCCCTTGAATAAAATGTTTGCATATTCTAGCTTAGTCCACAACACTCTTGCACTATTATTATTTTCATATCATTCGGTCGTGTAAGTGTAACGCAATAATGACGATGATTTGATGAAGTGACTGTGGCAAGGAAAAGTTGGTATGAGCTCTATTTGTTTTTGTTTTTGTAAATATGTTTAACTCGGTATCCATGATTCAGCATATTATGAGTAAACATGTTTGTGATGACAATTAGAGATTATAGTTGCTCATGCCATGATTAAGTAGCTTGGAGTGGATAATGATTTATCTTGAATGTCAATATGCATTAAAATGGTTATGATGTAGTATGTTAATACGGTATCCTCCTCTGAATGTTTCAATTGGCTTGACTTGGCACATGTTCACACATTTAGTTGAATCAAAACCAACATAGCCTCCATGATATTTATGTTCAGGGTGGCTTATATCCTACTCATGCTAGTATTCAATATTAATTATTCGCAATGCATGATTATGACCGTTGTCGCTCTCTAGTTGGTCGCTTCTCAATCTATTTGCTAGCCTTCGCCTGTACTAAGCGGGAATATTGCTTGTGCATCAAAATTCTTAAACCAAAGTTGCTCCAGATGAGTCCACTATATCTACCTATATGCGGTATTACTCTGTCATTCCAAGTAAATTTGCATGTGCCACCTCTAATCATTCAAATAAGCATCTATTTTGGGTGCCCGTACCGCTCATGGAGCGACAGGGGGCGGTCAGTATCTTCCATGCTAAGTGGGTTATTCTCACAATGGGTGTTTATTCATCTGTCATTGCATGAGAGAGGCTAGTAATTGTCGGGCCCATGGGACTGGGGGTACCCAGGCTTGTCCTCCTGCGGCCCAAGGCACGGCGCTTGGTGCGAGCCCAGTACGGCCCATCTTCAAAGCTTCAAGAGCAAGACCCTCGCGAGGGCCCCCGCCTCGCGAGGCGCCCGACGACGAGCTACCCAGGAGCTCCCGGGGCCTCGTGCTAGGTGGCATCCCCAAGCTACCTCCCAAGGCCCCCTCGCGGGCGGATACTCCGAGGGCGCCAAGCCCCGCCTCGCGGTGCATGTGGGTGACGCGAGCCACGACGAGCGGCGCCAGAGCCGCGCCAGCAGGCGTGGATGGTGGAGCTTTCCTCTTTCATGCTAGAGGAGCAGGACAGCCCGCCGGTTCCCAAAGCAATCTTTGAAGGTTGTCTTTCCGGTGCTAGAAGACCAGGACCGCGGGCTCGCCAGGACGGAGGTCATCGCCGAGCCCACCGACGTGTCATGACCAGAAGCTTTAGCAGGCGGAGACTGCTTTTGCCAGGATAAGCTGTAATCATGTCCCCCTTCAAAATTGTCCGTTGTGGTATCCATTCCTGCCTAGAGTTTTCGGGGGAAGAGGACCAAGGCCAGTATAAATATAGGCTAGTCTCCGTCATAGAGGAGGGATCGGATCCTGAGCCCTCCCGAGGCAGTTCATCCTTGTACTTGTTCATACTCATCCTCCCCCGTGAGGCAATCCACCACAAAGCAGGAGTAGGGTCTTACACCGCAAGGTGGCCCGAACCTGGGTAAATAGTCGTGTTGTGTCTTCCTTTCCTCTCGCTCGAGCACGGTGGAGCATCGTCGTGAGGTGGTGAGTAGCGAGGCGTAGCTTAGTGGAGTACTTCACGCACACCCCAGAGTTTGAACCTTTCCTTGGGTCCCCGGAGCCCCGATTCCGACATTTGGCGCGCCAAGTAGGGGTGTGCCGAAGTTCTTCCACTTTGTTCTGTCCTTGCTCCATCGCTTCCATGGCCAACGCCTGTCGTATTCGCGCCGCCCAAGCGGGGCCTGCAAGCCGCGGCGTCCGCCGCCGCTCCACCTTGGTCGTAGCCGACGCCATCTGTCCCGCCGTTCTCTCGAATGCCGCGGGTTACCCGGCCTTTGCCCCCAGCCTGCGTCGGGTGAATTGGCCGGCGAGGTTCAGGCCGGTGCTGCCCCCGCGCTACAACGGCGCTGCTGACCCCGAGAAGTTTCTCCGGCTCTACACCCAGGGCATCCTGGCAGCAGGCGGCGACAGCAAGGCCATGGCGAACTGGTTTCCCCTGGCCCTCGTGGGCGCCCCACGTTCTTGGCTCATCGGCCTCCCCGAGGCTTCGATCTCCTACTGGGGCGAGCTTCGTGATCGGTTCTCCGCGCGTTCCGTGCTCCCAGGGCCCCACGCGGTCGCGTGTATCCTCGGCGGGTCCCAGGCGCCTGCGTCCGGTCGCCACTCCAAGCAGTTCTTCTGCGAGGCAAACACCGCGTGGCCCCAGCCGGAGGCTTCGCGGCCTCGCGCAGCCTAAGTGCGCCATCACTTTCAACTCCCGGGACCACCCCAAGTCTGCGGCCGCCGTCGGCGCGCTCCCCATGTTATGCACGCCCACCATCAGCAACGTCTCTGTCACCAAGACCCTCATCGACGGTGGCCCCGGCCTCAACATCCTCTCCGTCGATGTGGCGCCCCCGGCTCAATCGTACACTAATCATACACGCAAACGTGTACGATCAAGCACAGGGACTCACGGGAAGATATCACAACACAACTCTAACACAATTTAAACGGAGATCCACAATATTACTGACCAGGGATCAGAAGATCCGAATACATAAGTCAGTCATACAAATATTATCTGAGTACAGACATAGTTAGACAAGTTTTGCCTTAAGAAGGCTAGCACAAACAACGACACTAGATCGAAAGGCGTTGGCCTCCGGCCTGGGAGCCTCCGATCCTACTCCTGGTCGGCTGGCTCGATCCAGTAGTACGTGCCCTCTGGACCCTCCTGGTAGTAAGCTCCTGTGGTGGTATCTGGCTCTGGGGCTCCATCGTCTGATGTAGCATCAAAGTGGGATATGGGGAAAAGAGAAAGTAAAGCAACCGTGAGTACTCATCCGAAGTACTCAGCAAGCAAGGATCTATACTACATATGCAACATTATCAATGGAGAAAGGCGGTATATGTGGAATGGGCTGCAGAAATGCCAGAATAGAGAGAAGGCCTAGTCCTATCGAAGACTAGCATCTTCAAACATCTTCACAAAGCCATCATCTTGCAGTAGTAGAAGAGAGTAGAATAGCATTTTATTTAGCAAACATGTTGAAGCAAGCCTAGAGATCCTTCCTCGACTCCCAAGCGAGAAAGCGATCCCGAAGCTTCAATTAAGTATCAAGTATCCAGTTCAAGTAGTAGATCGGGATACACAAACTGAGCATCCTTTACCGTAGGACCGGCAATCGATAGATCATTCATCCCTGCAGGGGTGCACTATTGTTACCCAACACGCTCGATCAACTCTGGCCGGACACTCTTGCTGGGTAATGCCCGTCCTCGGAAGATCAACACGAAGCAGCGCCCTACCTAGGCTCGGCAGAGAGGTCAGCACGCCGGACTAACCTATGCACCCAGAGGTCTTGGGCCATCACCCTGGGCACCCTGCGCGTTGCGTGACTGGCCGGGATGCAGGCGCGACACTGAACTCGTCAGTGAAGTATCCAGCCCAGTCCCGGCGATCAGCCCGCACGGTGAATCGTGACGTCAGACGAGCTTTCGGGAGAAACGTACATCGCAGAGGACCCCATAACCATTATCCTGCGTGGTGGTACTGCGTATAGGGCACGTCGACCCACTCAGATCACACACCCAAATCCAATAGGCTCATTTAGTATCACGCGGAGACAATCAGAGTCTCTGATGCTCCGCCACAATATCACACTCGAGTGCCCTTCCGGCACACTCGACATCATAGATCTCCAGCGGGTACCCACCAGGGTGGACCCGCCTGTAACAAAGGTCAAAGTAACCGTGTGGTCATAACATCCAGGGGAAACCCGAGGAATCACCCTCGGCGGATTCCACTCGACGAAATCATCAGGGTGAACGGATGAGGCATCACCCTCGAGGTTCACACTGAGGGGTTGCACGACAGAGTCGTATCGGAAGTGGAGAAGGAGGAATCACCCTCGATGACCACGACCGAACAGCTACACTGCAGAGTGTTCATCAGGAGTGCGTTACGAGGTATCACCCTCGGCACTCGATAGTTACTATGCAGAGTCGTACAACTAAGGGGGGTGAAGTGATGTGTCGGTCTCTGGTCGACGATCACACTGATCGAGTCATTGATGATCAAGCAGGGGCGACAAGGGTAAGGTGGTGGGGTCACTGATGGTTCACTACCAACCTATACTAAACAGTTTAACATAGGCAGGTAAGGTAACAGTGAACAGGTTACAAAAGCAGGCTATGCATCAGAATAGCAGCAAACATTAACAGTAGCAAAATCTAATGCAAGCAGGAGAATAGAATGGGCGATATCTGGATGCTCAAGGGGGGGGGCTTGCCTGGTTGCTCTGGCAAGAAAGAGGGATCGTCAACGGGCTGCTCGCGGTAGTGTAGTCGTATCCAGGTGCAGCGTCGTCGGTCTCGGCGTCTATCGAGAGAGAAGGAGGGGGAGAGAAACAATAAATTCACGGCAAAAATGCAAACAATATGCATGACATGTCTAAATGATATGTCGGGGTGTTCTACTGCCTAACTAAATGATTTAGTTAATTTAGGAATTTATTTAGATTCATTTAATTAAAGTTGGGCACTATTCATTTATCGAAATCGGTCTAAAAGTTCAATGTTCTTATAGCTAGAGGCATCTGACAGGAATACGGAGGGCGTATTCGGGTTCGTATCGGAATTCTGAGCAAGTTTCATGTATAAAGTATTTTCATCGGAGTTACGAATTATTTAATATGATTTTCTAAAGTTTTAATTAATTTCTAGAATTTAATTATTTATTTAAATTAAACATTATCCAGACATGTGGGTCCCACCTGTCATACTCTGTCCAGTTAATTAGTGATTAACTAATTAATTATTGTTTAATTAAACTAATTAACTAAATTAGATTAACCTAATCAGGATTAATTAAATTAATTAATTAATTAATTATTTTACTAATTCATTTTATTTTCCTCTTTTTTAAAAAATGTTTCTGGGGCTGTGGGGCCCCCTAGTCAGTGTCACAGGGGCTTCAGCCCCACCTATCTGTGGCCCAGGAGGCCACCGCGAGAGCGGGCACGGCCAGGCACGCGCGGGCGCGCGCGTGCGGGCACTGCGGGCGCGGCGAGGCCGGGGCCGGAGCGCGGCAGAGCAGAGCAGCAGCGGCAGCGGGGTGGCCGCGGTGGAGCAGCGGGAGGCGGCGCGGCGCAGCGGGCACGGCGAGGCGAGGCGGGGCAAGCAGCGGCAGCGCAGAGTCAGCGGCAACATCGGCCGGACCGGAGGGGGGCGCGGCCAGGCGCGGGCGAGGCCACGGCCAGGGCGCAGCGACGAACGACGGGGACGGCGAGCGGCAACAGAAAGGGGAGAGGGGAAACGGGTGCGGCTCACGTGCGGTGCAGGGGAGAGGGGCGGCGAGGCTCGAGGTCGGCCGGCGGTGGAGAGGTGGGGCAGGGCAGTCCGGCGAGGTGGTGGACGAGGCGGCGGCGTCGAGCAGCGAGGCAGCGCGCGGCGGGCTCGGCCCGATCCAGAAATGGATCGGGGGGGAGGGGGAGCGAGGGGGGGAGTGGGTGTCGGTGGGGGGGTAGGGTTTCGGGGTCCCTGGGGTAGGCCATATAGGCCAAGGGCGAGGGAGTGGGCCGAGGCCCAGTTGGGCCGGGGGGGTTTTCTCTGTTTATTTTTTCGTCTTGTTTTCTTTTTATCTTTTTCTTTTATTTATTCTTATTTCCTGTTTTGTAATTAGTTAGGCCTCAATATGATTTTTGTAAAACATGGCATTCGTTCCATTAAATGCTAGGCATTCTCTACCACTGCCAAAAATTGGTTTGGAGACAAATGGAGTTCACACAAATTTTATAATAAATAAAATGTATTAATCCTTGCTGTTTTGGTAATGTTAGAGCCACCTAATTAATTTATTAATTGTTGGTTACAATTTTAGAATTGTCTCTGCAATATTTGTTATTTATTGAACATTTTAGTTTCTATGTTGGACAACTTTTATTTTCCACTTTCATTTAAATATTGAATTTGAGTTAGGAGTTGAAATGCAATATGATGCTAATGATGATCATGCACTGCTAAACTTGCTGACTTATCATTATCAAAAGTGATTACTGTGGCTAATGACATGGGGTGTTACAGTCGAGACCTTCGAGACGCTGCAAGTGCCTTTCAACCAGCTCGTGCCCATCAGGCCCTTTTCGGGTGTGGCTGACGGTTCCACCACTCCCCTGGGGTAGATGCGCCTCCCAGTCACCTTCGGCACTCACGACAACTACTGCACCGAGCTCATCGACTTCGACGTGGCCCACATTGGGCTCCCGTACAACGCCCTCGTGGGGTACCCCGCACTCGCCAAATTCATGGTGGCAACCCACCCCGGCTATAACATCATCAAGATGCCGGGTAGCGGCAGCGTCATTACAGTCATCGGAAATAAGGAGGACGTGGTTCGAGCCCTCAAGCGCGCTTACAGGGCTCTGGCAGCCTCGCACCCAGGCCCCGAAGCTGGGGTCGAGCCTCCGGAGGTTGCTCCAGCAAGAAAGAAGCAGTTGTTCTCTCAAGACCGCGCCGAAACAAAGAAGGAATCGGTTGACGGCAGCAGCGCAGGCCCTGCCTTCACCATCAGCACCGACCTTCCCCCTGAGAAGGAGAGTGCACTCATCGCTTTCCTCTGAGCGAACAAGGACGTGCTCGCCAGGAAGGCGTCTGATCTGGCCGGCATCCTGAGGGAAGTAATCGAGCACCATTTGGCGGTGTGTCCCAACGCTCGTCCCATCAAGCAGAAGGCACGGCGCCAAGCGCCAGAGAAGCAGGCATTCATCATCCAAGAGGTGCACAAGCTGCAGGAAGCTAGGGTCATTCGGGAGGTGCGTCATCCCAAGTGGCTCGCCAACCCGGTCACCGTCCCCAAGAAAGGTGGAAAGGAGCGCAGGTGCGTCGACTTCACGAGCCTCAACAAGGCCTGCCCGCAGGATCCCTTTCCGCTCCTGTGCATCGACCAAATTGCGGACTCCACCGCCGAGTGCGACCTGCTGTGTTTCTTGGATGCTTTCTCCGGCTACCATCAGATCAAGATGGCGAAGGAGGATGTCGAAAATACGGCCTTCATCTCCCCGTGCGGTGTGTTCTGCTACACATGTATGCCTTTCGGCCTGAGAAACGCGGGCGCCACCTTCCAGCGGTTGATGCGCATCATGTTGGGGCCGCAGTTGGGAAGGAATGCGGAGGCTTACATAGACGACATTGTGGTCAAATCGCGTGAAGCAAGAATGCTAATCAAAGACCTAGAAGAAATGTTCGCCAACTTATGCGCGGTTAGCCTGAAGCTCAACCCAGACAAATGCGTTTTTGGGGTCCCATCTTGCAAGCTCCTCGGCTTCCTCGTCTCCCACCGAGGGATCGAGGCCAACCCTGAGAAGATCAAGGCCATAGAGAAGATGTGCCCCCCCCCCCCAAGACCCTCAAGGAAATGCAACGGCTGGACGGGTGCGTCGCTTCCCTGGGGCGCTTAATCTCCAAGCTAGGCGAGCACGCCTTGCCGTTCTTCAAGCTCATGAAGAGAACGGGTTCCTTTGAGTGGACCCCAGAGGCAGACGCGGCCTTTGAAGACCTCAACAGGTACCTCAAGAGCCCGCCCATAATGGTAGCGTCGTGCTTTCGCGAGCCCTTGGTCCTGTATTTGGCGGCTACACCGCAGACTGCCAGCACTGCGCTTGTGGTGGTATGGGAAGAGCGCGTGAAGGCCAAGGAAAAGCTCCCAGAGCCCTGCGAGCCCGCCGGCCCCCTAGGCCTCGCTGGCCGGCGGAGCCTCTCGAGCCTTCGGCGCCTCAGGTTGGTGCCCCTGGGCCGACCACGCCCACGACGCCCCTCGAAGCCCAGGAGGACACAAATATGGTTCGGTACATCATTAAAAGATTCCAGCAAAATGTTCTTCACGTCCCCGCGGGGTTACAGTTAAGTGTCAGCAGGTAAGGAAAGAAGGGCGGCCTAAGGAGATGCGTTGTCGTTGCCGTCGCCGTCGTCACCCCCATGTTCCTTAGCTCCGTGCTGATCTTCACGGCCGTCAGGGGTGAACCGCGCGCTCAGTGCATCCACATGATCTTCCACCAAGTCCCCGAGGGCATCGCGGATCACTTCAGGGGTGGGGGCTATCACGGCCTCAAAGTCAAAGTCGGGGTCGGAACAAAGGAGATGGCTGAAGACGCACATCGACGCGTGGGCAAGGAGGTCGCGGCTTTCCTCTTCGATGATTTTGCCCACCTTCCTCACGCCCTCTTCAAGCCGCTCCTCGACCCTGGTGAAAAAGGCAAGGTAGCCAGCATCGTCAGGCACGAGCGGGCTGGAGACGCTCCCCTTGCAGATGGAGCCCAGAGCGCGGCGAGCCCTCTGTTCGAGGTCCTGGAACATCTTGGAGCGCTTGTGCTGCAGCCCCCGCGCCCGGTTCGCTTCATCCGCCGCCCGTTCCACGAGGGAGGTGACGCCCCCACCTGCTCGTAAAGTGATGCCAGGTCGGCCTCGATGACGGCTTGAGCATCCAGTGCGGCTTTCCGTCGCTCATCTGCCTCAGCCAGCTTCTTCTTGAGGTTGTCGATCTCGCCCTTTGACTCGCCTCTCACGTCGACGGCCCTTCCGCGGGGCAGAGAGGGCGGCTATGTGCGCTCGGATTTGCTGCTCCAGGGCGGCATTTGAGGCTAGGAGCTCCTGCTCGTGGACTCAGCCACTTCGTGCCGCCGGTCCATGGCCTCGGCCTCCTCGAGAGCGCGCTCGCGAGCTTCCCTCGCCGCAGCGGTGGACTTCTCGTCCTTCGAGCGGGCGGACTCGTGTTGCAGGTGGCTGAGCTTAACGGCAACCTCAAGCTGATGCCACACGCACACCAGGTGCAGGCGCTCATCCTCAAGGTGCACGTTGACATCATGAAGCTCTGCCTCAAGCTGGCTCAGTGCACCCTTCGCATCCTGAAGAAGGTCGTGCCTGATGACGCCGCGGCTGCTCGCGAGCGCAAGGCCCGGCCAGGGCCGAGCCCCGCGCCTCCGCCTGCTGCCGAGGCATGAGAAGGCTTGGCCGCACCCATCAGGGGCTGGAAACTGGCCAGCTCCCTTTCCATTCCCCTGTTCGAGGCATTGCTCCCCGCGGGCTCGACACCCTTCCACCGGAGGCTGTTGGCCCACGGTTGCCTCGGGCGCTGGTGATGATGCTGGCCTCGATGGAGGATGACAGGGAAGCGGCATGCCGGGGGCCCCCTCAGAAGAACCGCAAACGCCCCCGCGCGCGCATGACCGGCTGCAAGGACTGAGGGGTGCATGTGAAGGAAATATGCCCTAGAGGCAATAATAAAGTTATTATTTATTTCCTTATTTCATGATAAATATTTATTATTCATGCTAGAATTGTATTAACCGAAAACATAATACATGTGTGAATACATAGACAAACAGAGTGTCACTAGTATGCCTCTACTTGACTAGCTCGTTGATCAAAGATGGTTATGTTTCCTAACCATAGACATGAGTTGTCATTTGATTAACGGGATCACATCATTAGGAGAATGATGTGATTGACTTGACCCATTCCGTTAGCTTAGCACTTGATCGTTTAGTATGTTGCTATTGCTTTCTTCATGACTTATACATGTTCCTATGACTATGAGATTATGCAACTCCCGTTTACCGGAGGAACACTTTGTGTGCTGCCAAATGTCACAACGTAACTGGGTGATTATAAAGGTGCTCTACAGGTGTCTCCGAAGGTACTTGTTGAGTTGGCGTATTTCGAGATTAGGATTTGTCACTCCGATTGTCGGAGAGGTATCTCTGGGCCCACTCGGTAATGCACATCACTATAAGCCTTGCAAGCATTGTAACTAATGAGTTAGTTGCGGGATGATGTATTACGGAACGAGTAAAGAGACTTGCCGGTAACGAGATTGAACTAGGTATTGAGATACCGACGATCGAATCTCGGGCAAGTAACATACCGATGACAAAGGGAACAACGGATGTTGTTATGCGGTTTGACCGATAAAGATCTTCGTAGAATATGTGGGAGCCAATATGAGCATCCAGGTTCCACTATTGGTTATTGACCGGAGACGTTTCTCGGTCATGTCTACATAGTTCTCGAACCCGTAGGGTCCGCACGCTTAAAGTTCGGTGACGATCGGTATTATGAGTTTTTGTGTTTTGATGTACCGAAGTTGTTCGGAGTCCCGGATGAGATCATGGACATGACGAGGAGTCTCGGAATGTCTGAGAGGTAAAGATCGATATATTGGAAGGCTATATTCGGACGTCGGAAAGGTTCCGAGTGATTCGGGTATTTTTCGGAGTACCGGGGAATTACGGGAATTCACCGAGGGAAGTTATGGGCCTTATTGGGCCATACGGGAAAGAGAGGAGCAGGCCGCAGGGGCTGCTGCGCCCCTCCCCTTGCTGGTCCGAATTGGACAAGGGATTGGGGGGGCGCAACACCCCTCTTTCCTTCTCCCTCTTCCCCTCTTCCTTCCCCTCTTGGTGGACTCCTACTAGGAGTAGGATTCCTAGTAGGAGTCCCCTACTTGGTGCGCCACCCATAGGGGGCCGGACTCCTCCCCTCCATCCTTTATATACGTGGCCAGGGGGCACCCCATAGACACAACAATTGATCATTGGTCTCTTAGCCGTGTGCGGTGCCCCCCTCCACCATAATCCACCTTGATCATATCGTAGCGGTGCTTAGGCGAAGCCCTGCGTCGGTAGCATCATCATCACCGTCACCACGCCGTCGTGCTGACGAAACTCTCCTGTGAAGCTTTGCTGGATCAGAGCTCACGGGACGTCATCGAGTTGAACGTGTGCTGAACTCAGAGGTGCCGTGCGTTCGGTACTTGGATCGGTCGGATCGTGAAGACGTACGACTACATCAACCGCGTTGTGCTAACGCTTCCGCTTTCGGTCTACGAGGGTACGTGGACACACTCTCCCCTCTCATTGCTATGCATCACCATGATCCTGTGTGTGCGTAGGCAATTTTTGAAATTACTACGTTCCCCAACAGTGGCATCCGAGCCTGGTTTTATGCGTAGATGTTATATGCACGAGTAGAACACAAGTGAGTTGTGGGCGATACAAGTCATACTGCTTACCAGCATGTCACACTTTGGTTCGGTGGTATTGTTGCATGAAGCGGCCCGGACCGACATTACGCGTATGCTTACGCGAGACTGGTTTTACCGCCGTGCTTTGCACACAGGTGACTAGCGGGTGTCAGTTTCTCCTACTTTAGTTGAACCGAGTGTGGCTACGCCCGGTCCTTGTGAAGGTTAAAACAGCACTAACTTGACGAACTATCGTTGTGGTTTTGATGCGTAGGTAAGAACGGTTCTTGCTCAGCCCGTAGCAGCCATGTAAAACTTGCAACAACAAAGTAGAGGATGTCTAACTTGTTTTTGCAGGGCATGTTGTGATGTGATATGGTCAAGACATGATGCTATATTTTATTGTATGAGATGATCATGTTTTGTAACTGAGTTATCGGCAACTGGCAGGAGCCATATGGTTGTCGCTTTATTGTATGCAATGCAATCGCCCTGTAATTGCTTTACTTTATCACTAAGCGGTAGCGATAGTCATAGAAGCAATAGTTGGCGAGACGACAACGATGCTACGATGGAGATCAAGGTGTCGCGCCAGTAACGATGGTGATCATGACGGTGCTTCGGAGATGGAGATCACAAGCACAAGATGATGATGGCCATATCATATCACTTATATTGATTGCATGTGATGTTTATCCTTTATGCATCTTATTTTGCTTTGTTTGACAGTAGCATTATAAGATGATCCCTCACTAAATTTCAAGGTAAAAGTGTTCTCCCTGAGTATGCACCGTTGCCAAAGTTCGTCGTGCCGAGACACCACGTGATGATCGGGTGTGATAAGCTCAACGTTCATCTACAACGGGTGCAAGCCAGTTTTGCACACGCAGAATACTCGGGTTAAACTTGACGAGCCTAGCATATGCAGATATGGCCTCGGAACACTGAGACCGAAAGGTCGAGCGTGAATCATATAGTAGATATGATCAACATAGTGATGTTCACCATTGAAAACTACTCCATTTCACGTGATGATCGGTTATGGTTTAGTTGATTTGGATCACGTGATCACTTAGATGATTAGAGAGATGTCTATCTAAGTGGGAGTTCTTGAGTAATATGATTAATTGAACTTTAATTTATCATGAACTTAGTCCTAGTAGTATTTGCAAATTATGTTGTAGATCAATAGCTCGCGTATAGCTCCACTGTTTTATTTTTGATATGTTCCTGGAGAAAACTAAGTTGAAAGATGATAGTAGCAATGATGCGGACTGGTTCCGTGATCTGAGGATTATCCTCATTGCTGCACAGAAGAATTATGTCCTTGATGCACCACTAGGTGACAGACCTATTGCAGGAGCAGATGCAAACGTTATGAACGTTTAGCAAGCTCGATGTGATGACTACTTGATAGTTTAGTGCGCCATGATTTATGGCTTAGAATCGGGACTTCAAAAACGTTTTGAACGCCACGGAGCATATGAGATGTTCCAAAGAGATGAAATTGGTATTTCAGACTCATGCCCGTGTCGAGAGGTATGAGACCTCTGACAAGTACTTTGCCTACAAGATGGAGGAGAATAGCTCAATCAGTGAGCATGTGCTCAGAATGTCTGAGTACTATAGTTGCTTGAATCAAGTGGGAGTTGATCTTCCAAATAAGATAGTAATTGACAGAATTCTCTAGTCACTATCACCAAGTTACTGGAACTTCGTGATGAACTATAATATGCAAGGGATGACAAAAACGATTCTCGAGCTCTTCGTGATGCTGAAATTAACGAAGGTAGAAATCAAGAAAGAGCATCAAGTGTTGATGGTTAACAAGACCACTAGTTTCAAGAAAAGGGCAAAGGAAAGAAGGGGAACTTCAAGAAGAATAGCAAGCAAGTTGCTACTCCCGGGAAGAAGTTCAAGTCTGGACCTAAGCCTGAAACTGAGTGCCTCTACTGCAAAGGGACTGGTCACTGGAAGCGGAACTGCCCCAAGTATTTGGCGGATAAGAAGGATGGCAAAGTGAACAAAAGTATATTTGATATACATGTTATTGATGTGTATTTTACTAGTGTTCATAGTAGCCCCTGGGTATTTGATACTGGTTCAGTTGCTAACATTAGTAACTCGAAACAGGAGTTGCAAAATGAACAGAGACTAGTTAATGACGAGGTGACGATGTGTGTTGGAAGTGATTCCAAGGTTGATAAGATCACCATCGCACACTCCCTCTACCTTCGGGATTAGTGTTGGACCTAAATAAATGTTATTTGGTATTTGCGTTGAGCATGAATATGATTGGATCATGTTTATTGCGATACGGTTATTCATTTAAGTCAGAGAATAATTGTTGTTCTGTTTAAATGAATAAAACCTTCTATGGTCATACACTCAATATAAATGGTTTATTGAATCTCGATCGTAGTGATACACATATTCATAATGTTGAAGCCAAAAGATGCAGAGTTGATAATGACAGTGCAACTTATTTGTGGCACTGCCGTTTAGGTCATATTGGTGTAAAGCGCATGAAGAAACTCCATTCCGATGGACTTTTGGAATCACTTGATTATGAATCACTTGGTACTTGCGAACCATGCCTCATGGGCAAGATGACTAAAACGCCGTTCTCCGGAACTATGGAGCGAGCAACAGATTTGTTGGAAATCATACATACTGATGTATGTGGTCCAATGAATGTTGAGGCTCGCGGCGGGTATCGTTATTTTCTCACCTTCACAGATGATTTGAGCAGATATGGGTATATCTACTTAATGAAACATAAGTCTGAAACATTTGAAAAGTTCAAAGAATTTCAGAGTGAAGCGGAAAATCATCGTAACAAGAAAATAAAGTTTCTACGATCTGATCGTGGAGGAGAATATTTGAGTTATGAGTTTGGTGTACATTTGAAACAAAGCGGAATAGTTTCGCAACTCACGCCACCCGGAACACCACAGCGTAATGGTGTGTCCGAACGTCGTAATCGTACTTTACTAGATATGGTGCGATCTATGATGTCTCTTACTGATTTACCGCTATCGTTTTGGGGTTATGCTTTAGAGACGGCTGCATTCACGTTAAATAGGGCACCATCTAAATCCGTTGAGATGACTCCTTATGAACTGTGGTTTGGCAAGAAATCAAAGTTGTCGTTTCTTAAAGTTTGGGGCTGCGATGCTTATGTGAAAAAGCTTCAACCTGATAAGCTCGAACCCAAGTCGGAGAAATGTGTCTTCATAGGATACCCAAAAGAGACAGTTGGGTACACCTTCTATCACAGATCCGAAGGCAAGACTTTCGTTGCTAAGAATGGATCCTTTCTAGAGAAGGAGTTTCTCTCGAAAGAAGTGAGTGGGAGGAAAGTAGAACTTGATGAGGTAACTGTACCTGCTCCCTTATTGGAAAGTAGTTCATCACAGAAACCAGTTCCTGTGACTTCCACAACAATTAGTGAGGAAGCTAATGATGATGATCATGAAACTTCAGATCAAGTTACTACCGAACCTCGTAGGTCAACCAGAGTAAGATCCGCACCAGAGTGGTACGGTAATCCTGTTCTGGAGGTCATGTTACTAGACCATGACGAACCTACGAACTATGAGGAAGCGATGATGAGCCCAGATTCCGCGAAATGGCTTGAGGCCATGAAATCTGAGAAGGGATCCATGTATGATAACAAAGTATGGACTTTGGTTGACTTGCCCGATGATCGGCAAGCCATAGAAAATAAATGGATCTTCAAGAGGAAGACGGACGCTGATAGTAGTGTTACTATCTACAAAGCTAGACTTGTCGAAAAAGGTTGTTGACAAAGTTCAAGGAGTTGACTACGATGAGACTTTCTCACCCGTAGCGATGCTTAAGTCCGTCCGAATCATGTTAGCAATTGCCGCATTTTATGATTATGAAATTTGGCAAATGGATGTAAAGACTGCATTCCTGAATGGATTTCTGGAAGAAGAGTTGTATATGATGCAACCTGAAGGTTTTATCGATCCAAAGGATGCTAACAAAGTGTGCAAGCTCCAGCGATCCATCTATGGACTGGTGCAAGCATCTCGGAGTTGGAATATACGCTTTGATGAGTTGATCACAGCATATAGTTTTATACAGACTTGCGGTGAAGCCTGTATTTACAAGAAAGTGAGTGGGAGCACTACAGCATTTCTGATAAGTATATGTGAATGACATATTGTTGATCGGAAATAATGTAGAATTTTCTGGAAAGCATAAAGGAGTTTTTGAAAGGAGTTTTTCAAAGAAAGACCTCGGTGAAGCTGCTTACATATTGAGCATCAAGATCTATAGAGATAGATCAAGACGCTTGATAAGATTTTTCAATGAGTACATACCTTGACAAAGATTTTGAAGTAGTTCAAAATGGAACAGTCAAAGAAGGAGTTCTTGCCTGTGTTTTAAGGTGTGAAGTTGAGTGAAGACTCAAAACCCGACCACGGCAGAAAATAGAAAGAGAATGAAAAGTCATTCCCTATGCCTCAGTCATAGGTTCTATAAAGTATGCTATGCTGTGTAACAGATCTATTGTATACCCTACATTGAGTTTGGCAAGGGAGTACAATAGTGATCTAGGAGTAGATCACTGGACAGCGGTCAAAATTATCCTTAGTGGAATAAGGATATGTTTCTCGATTATGGACGTGCCAAAAGGTTCGTCGTAAAGGGTCACGTCGATACAAGTTTTGACACTGATCCAGATGACTCTAAGTCTCAATCTGGATACATATTGAAAGTGGGAGCAATTAGCTAGAGTAGCTCCGTGCGGAGCATTGTTGACATAGAAATTTGCAAAATACATACGGATCTGAATTTGGCAGACCCATTGACTAAACTTCTCTCACAAGCAAAACATGATCACACCTTAGTACTCTTTGGGTGTTAATCACATGGTGATGTGAACTAGATTATTGACTCTAGTAAACCCTTTGGGTGTTGGTCACATGACAATGTGAACTATGGATATTAATCACATGGTGATGTGAACTGTTGGTGTTAAATCACATGGCGATGTGAACTGGATTATTGACTCTAGTGCAAGTGGGAGACTGAAGGAAATATGCCCTAGAGGCAATAATAAAGTTATTATTTATTTCCTTATTTCATGATAAATGTTTATTATTCATGCTAGAATTGTATTAACCGGAAACATAATACATGTGTGAATACATAGACAAACAGAGTGTCACTAGTATGCCTCTACTTGACTAGCTCGTTGATCAAAGATGGTTATGTTTCCTAACCATAGACATGAGTTGTCATTTGATTAACGGGATCACATCATTAGGAGAATGATGTGATTGACTTGACCCATTCCGTTAGCTTAGCACTTGATCATTTAGTATGTTGCTATTGCTTTCTTCATGACTTATACATGTTCCTATGACTATGAGATTATGCAACTCCCGTTTACCGGAGGAACACTTTGTGTGCTGCCAAACGTCACAACGTAACTGGGTGATTATAAAGGTGCTCTACAGGTGTCTCCGAAGGTACTTGTTGAGTTGGCGTATTTCGAGATTAGGATTTGTCACTCCGATTGTCGGAGAGGTATCTCTGGGCCCACTCGGTAATGCACATCACTATAAGCCTTGCAAGCATTGTAACTAATGAGTTAGTTGCGGGATGATGTATTACGGAACGAGTAAAGAGACTTGCCGGTAACGAGATTGAACTAGGTATTGAGATACCGACGATCGAATCTCGGGCAAGTAACATACCGATGACAAAGGGAACAACGTATGTTGTTATGCGGTTTGACCGATAAAGATCTTCGTAGAATATGTGGGAGCCAATATGAGCATCCAGGTTCCACTATTGGTTATTGACCGGAGACGTGCCTCGGTCATGTCTACATAGTTCTTGAACCCGTAGGGTCCGCACGCTTAAAGTTCGGTGACGATCGGTATTATGAGTTTTTGTGTTTTGATGGACCGAAGTTGTTCGGAGTCCCGGATGAGATCATGGACATGACGAGGAGTCTCGGAATGTCCGAGAGGTAAAGATCGATATATTGGAAGGCTATATTCGGACGTCGGAAAGGTTCCGAGTGATTCGGGTATTTTTCGGAGTA
Source organism: Thinopyrum elongatum (assembly GCA_011799875.1). Taxonomy (NCBI): domain Eukaryota; kingdom Viridiplantae; phylum Streptophyta; class Magnoliopsida; order Poales; family Poaceae; genus Thinopyrum; species Thinopyrum elongatum. The sequence continues at coordinate 258,256,573 of CM022297.1, forward strand.
CCGGGGAATTACGGGAATTCACCGGGGAAGTTATGGGCCTTATTGGGCCATACGGGAAAGAGAGGAGCAGGCCGCAGGGGCTGCTGCGCCCCTCCCCTTGCTGGTCCGAATTGGAAAAGGGATTGGGGGGCGCAACACCCCTCTTTCCTTCTCCCTCTTCCCCTCTTCCTTCCCCTCTTGGTGGACTCCTACTAGGAGTAGGATTCCTAGTAGGAGTCCCCTACTTGGTGCGCCACCCATAGGGGGCCGGTCTCCTCCCCTCCATCCTTTATATACGTGGCCAGGGGGCACCCCATAGACATAACAATTGATCATTGATCTCTTCGCCGTGTGCGGTGCCCCCCTCCACCATAATCCACCTCGATCATATCGTAGCGGTGCTTAGGCGAAGCCCTGCGTCGGTAGCATCATCATCACCGTCACCACGCCGTCGTGCTGACGAAACTCTCCTGTGAAGCTTTGCTGGATCGGAGCTCACGGGACGTCATCGAGTTGAACGTGTGCTGAACTCGGAGGTGCCGTGCGTTCGGTACTTGGATCGGTCGGATCGTGAAGACGTACGACTACATCAACCGCATTGTGCTAACGCTTCCGCTTTCGGTCTACAAGGGTACGTGGACACACTCTCCCCTCTCGTTGCTATGCATCACCATGATCCTGTGTGTGCGTAGGAAATTTTTGAAATTACTACGTTCCCCAACAGCATGGTCATCCCCCGCCCCGCGCCTGCAGTAAGCGGTGGAGAGGACGCCCTTCGTCCAGGCGCGATCGCGGTGCCCTGACGACCCACGTCCTCGCCATGCCTCGCGGCCACGGCGAGCGGCGAGGAGACGGCCGTCCGGCTCAGAGGCGCCCCCATTTCTTCACCTGGAGGAGACCTGCGAGAAGGAAGAGCTTATGGATACTTGCCGCGCGTGAGGAAAAGAAGGCAGGGTGCTTACTCGTCAATGGCGATCCACTTTCTCTTCTTCAGTGCCCGCGGCAAAGCGCCGGAGCCGCTCTCCGGCCGGATCCTTCTCCCGGGGCCGTGCGGCCCGGGGATCATCGCCCTAGGGCTCTGCATGTGGCTCATCACGCCTGGAGTGGTGGCCACGCCCCCGGACTGGGCAGTGCCGCCAGCATTCGCTGGCGCAGGAGTGTGTTGCTGGACGGCCTGAGGAGGCAGGTCGACATGTTCCTCCACCACCGCAGCCCGGGACGCCTCGCTCGTGGAGCCGTCGGGCTCTTGGACCACCAGAAAGGGGTTGTCCCGAGGCCCCTCATGGCCCTCGGGGAGCGTCCCCCACTGTTCTAAGCGGGGCATCCTCCCGATGAAGGCCTCCTTGCTCGTGTAGTTGTATAGAGGGAGCCCTTCCCGGGGGAGCGCACTTGCCTCTCCGCCAGTCAAGATTCGGAGTATCCCGCTCAGTACGTTGGGGGCAAGCAGCCCGTTTGGAGCTTCATTGCATCTCCAGGGCCAGTGAAGGCCCACATGGGGCGGGAATGGTGCTAGAGGGGTCAATTCGCCGACGGATGAACTCCCTCACCACCATTGTCATCGTCACTCCCGCCGCCCTCAGGCTGGCCATCCTCGCCGTGACCCACGATAGCCTCGGGTCGGCAAGCCTCTCGTGTCCCCACCCGGAGCTTGCCTCCGCCGGGGACGATGGGGTTTGCAGTAAGGGACTGAACTGAGCCGCGTCAAAGTACACCCATTGCCGTCGGAAGCCCTCCGCCTCGGGGCGGATCTCCATGTCGATGCCTTCGCCCACCGTCGCGCTCACAGCACAGAGCGACACGCACCCGGAGCACTGTGTATCGGTGGTTAGCCACAGACAGAAGAAGTGGCGGAGCAGCGCCACCGAGGGGGCGACGCTCACAAAGGCCTCGCATAGGAATGCAAAGGCAGAAAGGAGGAGAACAGATTTCGGGTCGAAGTGCAACGCATGAACCTGATAATGCGAAAGCACGGCATTGAAGAAGTCCGAGAATGGAGGCAGCAAGCCGGAGAAGAGAGCATGGAGATGAATGGCGATGGTGGTGGCTTCCAACTCAACGGAAGGCCGCGAAGCGGGCCAAATCTTCGTCGCCTTCCACTCGTTGGAGTCGGGCGCGATCATCGGGAGGACCTTGCCGAGCCCCTCGCGGTTGAGCACCGTGGACCGACCCAGCGCGTGCTCCGGCCCCGCTCGGCTGTCTGCCGCCACTGCGGCCGTGCTCCTCTTTTTCGGGGGTGACATGGCGGCACGGTTGAAAGTGCATTGTTGCACTAAATTGTTTTTGACATCTATGACAACTTCATTTGTGTTTCTAACCACATGCTCTAGTGTAAACAGCACCGATTAAATTAAAGTGAAGCATGGATGGGGGTGCCCAAGAAAAGCGGGGTACCATAGTGTTTTCTTATTTCTTGAGTCCTTAGGGCAGCCGCACTATTAAGAGGGGGTGCATCATAAAAACATCTGGGAATCAACTTGTCCTCTCACATGATCTGAAAAATCTCACAGAGAAAAGCTTATGTTCAGGCCGGAACTTCCGGGACAGCCGGAACGTTTGGGGACCGGAAGGTCCGGGAGGGATCCGGGAAGCTTCCGGGGCACCCAGAGAACCTGCTCTTTTGTGCAATCTCTCTGTGTAGCCCGGAACCTTGCCGGACCCTGGCCGGAACTTCCGGGACGGCCGGAACTTCCGAGCGCCGGAACTTCCGCCCCCTGTTCTAACAACTTCTGGGGTACTACAGAGTGGATGCAAACTCTCTGTGTAGCCCGGAACCTGGCCGGAACTTTCAGGGTCCGAAACTTTCGTTCATGGCCGGAACTTCCGGGATACGCAGAAATCTGCCTCCAACGGCCAGATTCCATCCCCACCTATAAATAGTCTTCTTCTTCCTCACGAAGGACTTGACGACTCCATTTCTCTCACCTCCATTTTCAGACCTCAATTTCTTGGAGATCTCCCTCCTTAGCCACCCAAAGCTCTTGATCTTTTGGGAAGCAAAGAAGTGCTCGATCTACACATTCACCAAAGCGAAAGTTGATTCCCCCTTGTTTTTGTGGTGCATCTTGTTACTCTTGGAGGTTGCAGACTCCTAGGCGGTAGGAGTGCTCCAGCGAGGAATCGACCATTGTGATTTCCCCAGGAAAGTTTGTGAGGGTTTGGAGACCACCCCAAGGTCTACCACTAGTGGTTGAGAAACGCCTTCGTGGTGTTGTCTCAAATGGAGAATAGGGTGAGCCTTCGTGGCGTTGGTGTGCCTTCGTGGTAACATCCACCTCTCTAACGGTGACGTAGCTTCCCTCCAAGGAAGTGAACATCGGCATACATCCTTGTCTCTCGGAGTTGCGGTTATTCCAAACCCTAACTTCCTACTTGTGGTTACTTGTCTCTTAGTCTTTACTTATATCTTATTGTGCTTGCTTACTCACATACTTGTGTTACTTGTTTACCTTGCTTAGCTCTTAGCATCATACTTGCAATTGTTAGGCTCACTTTCATATTCCGCATTATTGCCTAAAATTGCTAAGTAACAATTAAAATTTGTAATTGTACCTATTCACCCCCCCCCCTCTAGGTCCATCTCGATCCTTTCAACGGCGGAACAGGGGCGACGCAGGATCCGACGAGAATGGTGCAAGCTTGCTCGAGAAGGAAGGTGTTGTGGATGGGCGCGCAGTAAGGTAATGGCGGCCGCACAGCCGGCTTTATGTCAGTCCGAATAGATGCCGAGGCATCGTGGGTAAGTGGGGGCATCCCACGCCCCGTCGTGGGCCACACGTCGCGCCTGACCCGCAGGTGGATAGGGCCCGCGCCGTTTCGCCCCCTTCCTCAACGGGCGGGGCCGCGCGCGTCGCAGGCCCGGGGGCTACTGTCAGGCCCGTGGGACTGGGGGTACCCAGGCCCATCTGCCTGCGGCCCAAGGCACGACGTTTGGTGCGAGCCTAGTACGGCCCATCTTCAAGGCTTCAAGAGCAAGACCCTCGCGAGGTGCCCGACGACGAGCTACCCAGAAGCTCCCGAGGCCTCGTGCTAGGCGGCATCCCCAAGCTGCCTCCCGAGGCCCCCCTCGTGGGCAGATACTCCGAGGGCGCCAAGCCCCGCCTCGTGGTGCACGTGGGTGACGCGAGCCACGACGAGCGGCGCCAAAGCCGCGCGAGCAGGCGCGGATGGTGGAGCTTTCCTCTTTCGTGCTAGAGGAGTAGGACAACCCGTAGGTTCCCAAAGCAATCTTTGAAGGTTGCCGTTCCGGTGCTAGAAGACCAGGACCGCGGGCTCACCAGGATGGAGGTCATCGCCGAGCCCACCGACATGTCATGACCAGAAGCTTTAGCAGGCGGAGACTGCTTTTGCCAGGATAAGTTGTACTCCTGCCCCCCTTCAAAATTGGCCGTTGTGGTATCCCTTCCCGCGTAGAGTTTTCGGGGGAAGAGGACCAAGACCAGTATAAATATAGGCTAGTCTCCACCATAGAGAGGGGTCGGATCCTGAGCCCTCCCGAGGTAGTTCATCCTTGTACTTGTTCATACTCATCCTCCCTTGTGAAGCAATCCACCACAAAGCATGAGTAGGGTCTTACACTGCAAGGTGGCCCGAACCTGGGTAAATCGTCGTGTTATGTCTTCCTTTCCTCTCGCTCGAGCACGCCGGAGCATCGTCGTGAGGTGGTAAGCAGCGAGGCATAGCTTAGTGGAGTTCTTCGCGCACACCCCAGAGTTCGAACCTTTCCTTGGGTCCCCGGAGCCCCGATCTGACAGTAATTGGGATGCCCAGTCCTATGATCAAAATGAAAAAATATAATGAAAACAAACTCCCCCGGAAAGTTGTTGGTATGGAGGGCACCCATGGATTCGACTAGCCATGGCTTGTGTTTGTATGGTGGAGGGGGAGTAAACTTTACCTTTCCGCTTGGGAACTGCCGATAATGTTTTTAGCATGGAAGATATTGAAAATCCTCGGTCGTGACGTTGATAGGAAAGGCATACCTCTCAAAATTTTATTTATATCCGATTTGAGCTTCGAGCTCTGGCACCGCTGCAAGTCACTGCTTCCCTCTGTGAAGAGCCTATCTATTTACCTTTAGTTTATTTACCTTTAATGTTGAGTCATCACCTTCTCAAATAAAGCACCTATCCTGAGAGCACTATTGTCATTCTTATGCATTGAGTATAGTTAATGTTGTGTGCATCATGATTGGATCTCTTCTACCCTGAATTACAATGTTTAGTCGTTGCTTGAACTTTGGAGGTGCTCTGCATTTATATTTTGTGGTATCAGAAAGGGCTAGCGAGATACCATGTTACCATATTGTATCATGATTGTTTTAACAAATTGTTGGCATTTAAGATATGTTATTATTGCTCGCTAGTTCATTATGCCATTGATATGAGTGAATATAATTTCTAAGTGTTACCATTTACATGGTTAGTTCATGATCTTGCTGAAAACTTGGGTGATATTTAAGCTTATATACAGATACAAGAACAAAAGAGTTCGTAAAAGTTTTTCTTTATCACTTTCAGTTTGTCAACTGAATTGCTTGAGGACAAGCAATGAGTAAAGCTTAGGGGAGTTGATACGTCTCCGTAGTATCTAGTTTTCCAAACACTTTTGCTCTTGTTTTGGACTCTAATTTGCATGATTTGAATGAAACTAACCCGGACTGGCGTTGTTTTTAGCAGAACTACCATGGTGTTGTTTTTGTGTAGAAATAAAAGTTCTCGGACTTGGACGAAACTTTTTGGAGATTTTTTATGGAATATATAAAAATACTGGAGCGAAGATCCACCGGAGGGGGGCCACCAGTTGCCCACAAGGCAACAGGGCATGGCCACCCTCCCAGGCGCACCCTGATGCCTTGTGGGGCTCACGTGGCTCCGAATACCCTAATCTCAAGCCTATAAATTTCTTTTCCCCGAAAAAAAATAAGAGAAGAAGTTTCATCGCGTTTTATGATACAGAGCCGCCGCCACCTCCTGTTCTTCATCGGGAGGGCTGGTCTGGAGTTTGTTCAAGGCTCCGGAGAAGGGGATTCATCGCCATCACCATCACCAACCCTTCTCTATCGCCAATTTAATGATGCTCGCCACCGGGAGTGAGTAATTCCTTCGTAGGCTTGTTGGACGGTGTTGGAGTTGGATGAGATTTATCATATAATCGAGTCAATTTGTTAGGGCTTGATCCCTAGTATCCTCTATGTTCTGAGATTGATGTTGCTATGACTTTGCTATGCTTAATGCTTGTCACTAGGGCCCGAGTGACATGATTTCAGATCTGAACCCTCTATGTTTTCATGAATATATTTTAGTTCTTGATCCTCTCTGCTAGTCATATGCACTTGTTATTGTTTTGATCCGTAGGCCCCATAGTGACAATTGTTTGGGATACTCTCCGGGGATCACTGTAATTTGAGGAGTTCATGTATTCACTATGTGCTAATGCTTTGTTTCGGTTCTCTATTAAAAGGAGGCCTTAATATCCCTTAGTTTCTTTAAGGACCACGCTGCCACGGGAGGGTAGGACCAAATATGTCATGCAAGTTCTTATTATAAGCGCGTATGACTATATACGGAATACATGTCTACATTATATTGATGAATTGGAACTATTGTGTGTCGCTCTAGGTTGTGACTGTTACATTGTGAATGTCATCCAACACAATTATCCATCACTGATCCAATGCCTACGCTTTTCATATATTGATCTTTGCTAAGTTACTTTCATTGCAGTTGTTGTTACAATCATTGCAAAACTGCTATTGTTTCTGTTACCGTTACTATTGCTACTGTTACCACTTCTATCAAACTATCATACTATTGTGCTACTAAAACCTTCGATGCAGATATTTAGGTCTCCAGGTGTGGTCGAATTGACAACTCAACTGCTAATACTTACAAATATTCTTTGGCTCTCCTTGTGTCGAATCAATAAATTTGGGTGAAATACTACCCTCGAAGACTATTGCGATCCCCTATACAAAGGTTCAGGCGTGTGCACCGCAATATTCCAGATGTAAATCTGGCAGCTGTGATTGCCGCATTTCACACAAATGTGCGCAATCAGAAAATGCGGGAGAAGATGAACATCCGGTTACCAAAAACCGTCAACGAGCTCTACACGTTGGCAGACAAGTTGCTTTTCGGCCTTCTCATGGCCTCGAGAAAACTGCCCCACTACTTCCAAGCACATGAGATTACGGTTGTCACTCGCTTCCCGCTGCAATGCATATTGAGAAATCCATATGCAACCAGCAGGATAGTGGAGTGGGCGTTGGAGTTGTCAAGCTTTGCACTTAAGTTTGAAAGCACTTCAACCATTCAAAGCAGAGCCTTGGCAGAGTTCATTACAGAATGGACACCAATGCAAGACGAAGAAATTCAAGAATCAGCTCTTCCCGACAAAGAAAGAGCAAAAGAATGGATCATGTACTTTGACGGTGCCTTCTCACTGCAAGGCGCCGGTGTTGGAGTGATGCTTGTTGCACCCACCGGAGAGCACCTCAAGTATGTGATTCAAATGCACTTTCCCAGGGAGCCGGTCTTAGGATCACAGTGGAATTAGGGATCAGAAAGTTGATCATCCGTGGAGACTCACCGCTTGTTGTGAAGCAAGTAAATAAAGATTATCAGAGCCCATTGATGGAAGCGTATGTGGAAGAAGTGAGGAAATTGGAGGAACACTTTGACGGATTGCAAACAGAGCACATCCCTCGTGCAGAAAACAGCATTGCTGACCACCTGTCAAAGTGTGCCGCTCAAAAGCTTCCTGTGGAACCAGGGACTTTTATACTCCATTTGAATCAACCATCAGTCACTCCATCAGTGTAGGCTAATAAGAGAAGGAAGTTGAACATGGCAAGTATTTTTCGGCAGAGCTCCCAGAAGCCACCGGCAAGAATGCTGCCGGGAACAACGACACGATTGTCAGTGAGCAGCAGCTTCGCGCAGAACCTTGGGTTCTTGCCACTGAGGCAAGCGCTCCCGCGGCCGAAGAGATGCCTTTGATCCTTGTCGTCAAGCCACAAGCTCCGGCGTGGGCACAACATATAGTTCATTTCCTTCAAACAGGAAAACTACCCGATGAGCAAGAAGAAGCTGAGAAAGTAAATCGACAGTCAAGTATGTACCAGTTTGTGGACAACATTCTGCACAGAAAAAGACCAAACGGTGTGAAATTGAAGTGCACTTGCCGGGAAGATGGACTCAAGTTGTTGGCAGAAATACATGGAGGCATATGTGGCTCTCACATAGGATCAAGAGCACTTGTCGGCAAGGCTTGTATTGGCCCACTACCCTCCAGGATGCAACTGAGCTAGTAACCAAGTGTGAAGCATGCCAGTTCCATTCAAAGAATATACATCAGCCAGCTCAAGCTCTTCAAACAGTCCCTCTCTCCTGGCCCTTTTCGGTTTGGGGGCTCGACATCTTGGGCCCCTTCCCCCGTGCTACCGGGGGCTTTGAGTTCTTGTATGTTGCTATCGACAAGTTCACAAAGTGGCATGAAGTGGAGCCAGTGAGAAAGGTGACAGAACAGTCAGTCGTCAAGTTCTTCAAAGGACTAGTTTGTCGTTTCGGGGTTCCTAACAGAATCATCACCGACAACGGCACCCAATTCACGAGCCGCACCTTCATGCAATATATCCAAGATCTTGGAGGCAAGATCTGTTTTGCCCCAGTTGCTCACCCAAAAAGCAATGGACAAGCAGAACGGATGAACGCTGAAGTGTTGCGTGGCCTCAAGACAAGAACCTTTGACAGGCTGCACAAATGTGGAAGACGCTGGATTGATGAGTTACCGGTAGTTGTTTGGTCACTCAGAACGACACCAAATCGAGCTACCGGCCAAACACCCTTCTCACTAGTCTATGGTGCAGAAGCGGTGCTCCCCACGGAACTCACGTACGGGTCACCTCGAGTGCTCACCTATGATGAGGCAAAGCAAGAGCAGTTGCGGCAAGATGATGCAACGCTCCTTGAGGAAGATCGTCTTCAGGCGGTTGTGCGAGCTGCACACTACCAGCAAGCTTTGCACCGCTATCATGGCCGCAAAGTTCATGCCCGAAGCTTTGAGGAAGGCGACCTTGTTCTTCGGCGTGTTCAGTCCGCCAAGAGATACAACAAGTTGACGCCAAAGTGGGAAGGCCCTTATCGGGTAGTACAAGTCACCAGACCTGGCGCAGTCTGTCTGGAGACCAAAGATGGCATTCGAGTGCAGAACTCATGGAATATTGAGCATCTTCGCAAGTTCTACCCATAAGGCACGGTTGCCGGGCCTCATCCCCGTCAACCCCTTTTGTACAAGCTTTGTGTGCAAGACTTGTAACCCTTTGTACAAAGCAAGGTGCAGACACTGTGCATATGTGAATAAAGCTAAGTGTTTCACAATTTTTTGTGCATATTCGTTTATGTATAAATACATATGATGTTGTGATTACACTTTGGTTTGTATGAAATGACTGATGAACCGCCAAGGTTCACAAACCACTTCTTTCTCTTCTTTCTTTTTCTCAAAAGGCGGAATAATTCCTTGCGCGTAAGTTTCCCGGGGGGAGTGACGATAGGGATACCACTTAATGGCGTCCAAGCAATCATTTTGTACGACAAGAAGTACAGCAAAGAAAAGCTAAGTTGAAAATTTTCAATGAAATTTTCTTTGTTGCATTTGCAATTTCCCTTGAACGATTATGTGTTTGTATGAGAAACCTGCACGTGAAGGAACCTTGTCGTGATCGTTTGCGCTCTAATTTTGCATCGAGCCCGCTCGACAAGATTTGTAGCCTCACTGTGACCAACAAGTTACCTTGCCGGTGGCAGCACTTCCAGCAGGCTGCTAAGGACCTGTTCCTCGAAGCGCTCGCAGCAAGTGTGCGCACCGACAAGTCTCCGAACAGCGTAGGGATCACAATCATACAAAGACAAAAGAAAAATGAGGGAGACACCACACATCCATCTGAGCACAACAAACAATAGATATTCATAAAGGGATGCTTGATAACATTTTCTTAGCCCTTCCCCGCAGGGTTTACATCGAGTTCAACAAAGGGGCAAAAGGAGCGCCTAGGCGAAGCCCGACTCATTCCCGGAAGACCAGATGATGGTGCTGCCGGCGTTCAGCTGGAGTCGGAGCCTTCGTCCTCGATCTTGACGTTGGGAGAGCCGTCATCGTCGTCCTCGGTCTCGCTGGAGGAAGTGGTGTCGCTGCTGCTCTCGCTTTCTGCGCAACACTCCAGACGGCCGCCGGCGGGTTCGAAGAACTTGACGAAGAGCGTGGCGGATCCGTCGAACCTGAAATGGAGAAGACTTCCACGTCCCAAACCATGGGAGTGGGCGAAGGATTTCCATCCTCGCCGCAGGAACAAGAAGCCATTGGGGGAGATCTCTGTGGCTACCCAGACGGGGCCGTTGCAGCATCCATCCGCCCACAACCAGAGGCCTGGGGGCTCGTCATCTTCCATTGTCCTTGCAAAGGACTTCGGCAGCCGCAACCAGCTACATGGCTGGTGGTGCATGGCCACGACGAACTCGTGTACCGTTTCCACCGAGTGGGCTTTCGCGGGGGGAGGAAGTGCGGATCCTCCGGCGTGGCCACCCCTGCCCCGAAGACTGCGCCTTCCATGACCACGGTTCGTGGCCCCTCTGCGGAGGCTGGAGCCGGCTTCCATAGCCGTGATGAGCGCGCGTCCACGACCCTACGTGGGAGTCCTTGCGCCAGTGGCGGACGCTCGGGCTCGCCTTCTGCCTCTCACCATTGTAACGGTGGCCCTTTAGAACAGCACCGAGGGGAGGAAGTCGAAGGAAGAGAGCGATGAAGTTCGTCAGATCAGAATGGAAAGAAGTGGATGAGCATCGCTCTCCGCAGCCCCCTCTTTATAGGGGAGGCGCGAGGGCTATCTCTTCGTTGTTTTGGGGGGACCGCCCAGTTTCACCAATCCGACGCCCTACATTCCTGGCCGGGCACACTACCCCGGCGGCCGCCCCTCTTCGCCAATATGTCACCTCACACGTGATGACATGCGTTGGGAGGGCGCGGAAAAAGGGGAGGTAATGACAGAAGTGGCAGTTATCTTTTGCCACGCGTGGTCGTGCACCTGTTCGGGTTTTAGCCAACGACGCCCCGCATGCGTGCGTACTCCTGGCTTGAGCACGGGCAGTAGCTGCCCGTCCAACGACAAGGTTTGCCAGAAGATGGTCGAGGGCATATACAAGTTCAGATTAATGAAGAAGCAAAGAAGACCTCAGGAGACAGAAAATCATCATGGCAAAGAATTACAACACCATTTTTCCGCCGCATGTCTGTGCATTGTTTGGACCTAGCCCAAGGACGCTTCAGACGCGCGTATGGCCCAGGCCCGGGGGCTCCTGTCGGTGTATAAAACGTGGATATTTTATACCCTGACTTATGCACAGACAGTGGCAGCCTCCCTGCTGGCCAAAGCGTGACGGAGACTCAAGACTCAAGACCAAGGTCAAGATTCAAGACCCAGTTGTTGAAGCTAATGGAGAAGAAACATCAAGATAAAGCATCAAATTCAAACACCAAAAGCAGCCCTTGCCGGCAAGCCTAGCCGGCAAGGTGAAGGTCCGGCAAGCTCCGTGCCGGCAAGCTTTCGCTAGCTACCAGCGCTCCACCTCATCGAGCAGCTAGTTGCTAATCGATGAGGCGTCGAGCCCGCAGGCAGTTAGGTGAGACTTGTCGGGCATGTGGCAGCATGCTGGAATGAGATTTGCCTTTAATGACACCTGTCCAGATGGTGTGTCAAGCTAATAGGAGGTAGCTAGGCGAGCGGTGCAGAAGCCTTGCCGAGACTCCTCCTCCACATGACACCTAACGAAGCATTAAATGCTTTTGTCTTATTCCGACAGAGTTAGGTATTATAACACTATTTGCTATCTAATCAACACATGATTACTGTTTTGCCACAGTGATAATCCCTTCGGCTATAAAAGGAGGGCCATGGCAAGTTTTACAGGGGCTGGTCAATCTGTGGCACAACTTACATGTGTAGCTGCTCTCTCTCTCTACACCTTGCCGGGAAAACGCTCCTTGTACTTGTGCTCACACATACATCCAATATACAAAGTAGGAGTAGGGTTTTACACCTCAGGGTGGCCCAAACCTGGGTAAAACATTTGCGCCATCTGCTGATTTCGCTCTTTACGCTTGTGCATCTCCCTAGCCGAACCACAAAGGGGCCATCTGCTGATTTCACTCTTTGCGCTTATGCATCTCCCTAGCCGAACCACAAAGGGGCTAGATGGCCCCATAGATGATCGTTTCCCCGACCTACCTGGAACGGAGTAGCATCTCCAAGCTTTTTATTGCCTTATCTTGTGAACGATGTGACCATGTTTTGCAATCAATAATAAAGCATGCCATGAAGGATTTCTCTCTCTTCAAAAAAAAATGCTAGACATTTCCCGGAGTAGCATGTTTAGTCCGACAGCCCCTGTTCTTCACCCACAACCGGGCCTCGGTCCTGGTCACGTCGAGCAAACCGGCGATGTGCAACAGACAGATGGTCACGAGTACATACGGAATATCGCCGAAGATAACAAACGTAAGCATGCAGATGCAGTTAAACAGGCGGCGATGTTGGAGCGACCCAACAATTCTCCCTCGTCTTGGCAGTTTTTGAAGCCAATGCTGGTTGTGCCGTCCCGTCTAGAGAGCGCACGGACGGTGTGGGCAAGGATTCATCGGAGCCAGGGAACCATGTCGCGAGGCCGCGGGCGCGGGTTGGGGGCGTACCGCGACGAGTGTGTGCATATAACAACAACAATCCTGGCAACTGGCATGGTGGCAAAAGTTGTGCGCGGACTGCGTATTAGGCGTCCCAGGCACAAGCAGCAACAGAAGAGAACCTCCAGGTATCAGCTCCAGAACCTTGTAGTGATGTTGAAAACTGACAATTTCCAAGAAACAGTATACCCACCGAAGAGAAGTGAAGAGTCACTGCTCTCATAATAACAAACTGTAGCCGCATTTCACGAGCAAGTGTGTCTGCCTGCCCCCACACACCAGCATCAACCACGTTTCAGGTAAACAAACAAGCATTAGACAGTTTTACAACAGGGCATGGGGGTCACACGAAAAAAGATCACACCGAATAGATGGGCATAAACTATGGGCGAGCCAAAGAAGGGGGTGAGAGGAATGAACCTTCGCCGAGCCGCCCTTCCACAAAAACTGGAAGAAAACCAGATGACCAGTCCACAACCTACCATCCTTTTCGGTTTTCACTCACGCCGTCGTTCCCTCAGGCCTAACACCAAACAACCCCTTCCCTGCAAGCCTGAACCCAAACAGGCCCATGGCGAGCATCCCCTATTAAAGCAAAGCACACATCACGCACACAGCGAAATCACAGGAGCGGAGAACTTGTAAACCTGAAGCGGAAGTAAGCAAGGAGCGCCTGTGCGGCAGCGATGTCTGGCCTTGGTGGACTCGGGAGCGTCGGCGGGGGCGGCAACGGCAGAAGCCATGGCTCAGGGGGCAAGGCCAAGCTGCTCGCGCTCGGCAAGGGTCTCCCTGAGCAAGTTCTACCCCAGGAGAAGCTCGTCGAGACCTACCTCCAGGACACCAGTTGCGACGATCCCGCCACCAGGGCCAAGCTCGAGCGCCTCTGTGAGTTCCCTTCCTTCATGTCATTTGCAGTTTTACATACCTGCTTCTCGGGCTGACGCATTTAAGTTGGCAACAATAGTTGGCTCTCCTTAAAGAGATCACTGGCAACAGTGAGTTGTAATAAGGTTGCCATCTGGTTGTAACATCTGTGTACAGAATCTACCATGCTTTAGTTTAACTATCAGTTATCATAGGTGCAAAGTGCAATTAGTACAATGGGAAAGACAATCAATCTCCACTCAGCAAATAAATAAAATGTTCGCATGGCCATTAGTACTAAATCCCAGTCACAGTTTAGCTTAAGAAAATCAGCAGTATCTAATCAATTTTAGAGTGTAAATCATGTGTAAAATGGACTTAGTGTGATGAGAAACACAACAAAATGCCACCTAGAAACAACATGCGTGTGCAACTAGTATTAGTAAGTACTCCCTCTGTAAAGAAATATAAGAGCGTTTAGATCACTAAGTAGTGATCTAAACGCTCTTATATTTCTTTACGGAGGGAGTACTCTACATTGTACTCCCTCAGTTCCAAGTTTAGTTCAAATTTGAACTAAAACCACGACAACTATTTTGGAACGGAGGGAGTACTTTTTGCTCTAGGAGAAACACTAGGACACCAATTTGTTTTTGTCTGTTTGTGGTGAGAGCTGGGCAAATAAGAGCAAACTAAAAACTACTCCCTCCGTTTCTAAATTTAAGTCTTTTTAGAGATTTCAATGCGGACTAGATACGGATGTATACAGACAGATTTTAGAGTGAGATTCATCCATTTTGCTTCGTATGTAGTCCATATTGAAATATCTAAAAGGACTTATAGTTAGGAACGGAGGGAGTATATTTGTTTGTTATGTAGTGATTTGCATCAGTCCCTCAAGTATGTATAATTATTCCCCTGTGATTCGATTTGACAGGCAAGACCACAACAGTGAGGACAAGGTACACTGTCATGTCCAAGGAGCTCCTGGATGAACACCCAGAACTGAAGACAGAGGGCACTCCAACATTGACACCACGTCTTGACATCTGCAATGCCGCGGTGCTTGAACTTGGTGCTGCTGCAGCTCGTGCCGCCCTTGGTGAGTGGGGCCGTCCAGCAGCTGATATTACCCACCTAGTCTACATCTCCTCCAGCGAGCTTCGCCTCCCAGGGGGTGATCTTTTCCTGGCAACCCGTCTTGGCCTCTCTCCAAACACAGTGCGCACATCCCTTCTCTTCCTTGGCTGCTCAGGTGGTGCTGCCGCCCTCCGCACTGCCAAGGACATTGCAGAGAATAACCCAGGGAGCCGTGTCCTTGTAATAGCGGCGGAGACAACTGTGTTGGGCTTCCGGCCGCCAAGCCCTGATCGTCCTTATGACCTTGTTGGTGCTGCTCTGTTTGGTGATGGTGCATCAGCTGCAATTATTGGAGCAAGCCCTATCAAAGCAGAAGAGGATCCTTTCTTGGAGCTTGAGTTCTCAACCCAAGAGTTCCTACCAGGGACAGACAAGGTAATTGATGGCAAGATCTCAGAGGAAGGGATTAACTTCAAACTGGGGCGTGATCTACCAGAAAAGATTGAAAGCCGCATAGAAGGGTTCTGCAGGATACTCATGGACAAGGTTGGGATAAAGGAGTTCAATGATGTTTTTTGGGCAGTGCATCCCGGTGGACCAGCAATATTGAACAGGCTGGAGGTTTGTCTTGAACTTGATCCAGATAAACTCAAGATCAGTAGAAAGGCCCTGATGAACTATGGGAATGTGAGCAGCAACACAGTCTTCTATGTGTTGGAGTATTTGAGGGATGAATTGAAGAAAGGGGCAATAAGGGAAGAGTGGGGATTGATCTTGGCTTTTGGCCCAGGCATCACATTTGAAGGAATGCTAGTTCGGGGCATTAACTGAAATTGAAGAAGATCCAAGTAGGTTACTGCCAGATACATGGAAAGATCACAAACAAGCTTTGCATGGCACAGTAGCATTTCACAATTATAATTATACAGTGTAAGGATAGCAATTCGCGACTATAATTATATAGTGTAAGAATATCATAAGCATAGCGTCTTGATGATTTCTGTTCACTACATACTCAGTACTTTGTAATTTTATGCTTTATGCTATCAATTATCAAACAATGTCAGTTACTCGACTTTGTTCCCAAGACTGTATAAGCTGTGATTTGTTTTTTTTTATCTGTGCTGGTTGTACATTGTACAAGTGCATGAGCAAACTAATACTGGTACAACTACCTTCCTCTCAGAAGGAAAAAGAAGCAGAACAACTGAGGCTTGAAACATACCATTATCATAAAACTATTCTGAATTATACTAAACAAACGGTTACAGTGATAGATAGTAGATAGTATCATGATCCCCTTAGCACTTCAACAAATGTAATATCTTTTTAAGTATTACCAAAAGGCAACAAAATAGAAGAAGCTCTTACAGAAAAGGGATTATGAAATGGCACTGACCATTCTGCCTTATAGAGACATTACACTCTGATCTAACTATTGGACCTTGAAAGATAGGCCCATGATAACATGAAGACAATACTAGAACCCATGTGAATGCCCTTCTTCTTCATCAACGTTATTCAAAGGCCAAAACACTTGAATAAATCAGAACCGACTTGCATGCCTCCAACAAATCATGGATCTGAACTTGGTGCTCCCTCTGCAAGAGATGATTCACCAGCAATCTTCTCCCAAGCAACCTTAGCATCCCCTTTCACAAGAAAGTTCATCTTGGCAACAACACCCTTCGCCTCTGCAGACCTCCCTCCCTTCACCAACCCCTCGACTAAACCCTTGACAGCCTCAAATGATGGGGCTGCCTTCATTGCAAAGCAGCTGTTACAAAGCCACAGTGCATCATCAAGCCTTCCCTTCTCTACCAAACTCTTGAACAGCAGGACATATGTCTGCGAGTGCACCGACACTCCCAAGTCACTCCTCCCCTCCCGCCTCTTCATCACCTTCATCCTCTTGAATACTCGCATGGCGGCCCCGACATTCCCCTCCTTGCAGTACCCCTGCACAAGCGCATTGTAAGTAACGTAATTGGGCAGCACGCCTTTTGACCCCATCACATCGAGCAGCTCCTCGCCCTTGAAGGTTTCCCCCTTCCTTGCAAACCAACGCATCCGGCAATTGTACGTGACGACATTAGGCTCCAGCTTGTTCTCATTGATTTCCTTGAGCAGCTTCTCAAACTCCTCAGCATCGTCCTGCTCGGAGAACCCAGCGAGGAGAGTATTGTAAGATATGATGTCCGGGGGCGGGCGATGCTTAAACTTCTTCTTGGCCATTTCGTTGAGCAGCTTGCGGGCAGCGGGTAGCTCAGAGCTCTTGACCAGAGCGTGGAGGAGCACGTTGTGGGAGGCGCAGCCAGGGGCGACGCCGAGAGAGGACTCGGCGGATTTGAAGGTTGACTTGAGGTCGTCGATGCGGCCGGCGCGTAGAAGCGCGGAGAGGAGGGCGGAGAGGGAGACATCGGAGCGGGCGGCGGGGGCGGAGGAGGAGAAGGCACGGACGGCGTCGTCCGGGCCCGGGAAAAGGGAGAGGGCGCGAGCGAGGAGCCCGGGGGAGACCGGGGCGGAGGCGAGGAGCTGGTCGAGGAGGGAGGCGGCGAGGTCGGGGCGGTGGTGGCGGTCGAGGCGGGAGGCGGCGAGGGAGAAGAGGTCGCGCGAGGTGTGGAGGCGGTGGTAGTCGGGGCTGGAGAGCGCGGAGGCGACGAGGGAGTGGACGCGGTCCGGGTCGGTCTCCGCGCGAACGGCGAGCTGGAGATCGATGATGGAGGCGCGGGCCGCCGCGCGGGCGGAGGCGGGGGCGGGGGCGGGGGCTGGCGAAGGATCGACGTCCGGGAGCGCGGAGAGGCGGCGGAGGAGGTGGGCGGAGACGGCGGAGGGGTAGGGGTGGCGGCGGCGCAGGAGGGACGCCATGGTGATTGGTGAGTGAGCACGGGGTTTGCGAGGGTTTGGGCCTTGCGTTTGAGGGGGCTTCCCTCTTCCCCTTTCTGCTGCGCAAGCTGCACAACTGCTACAGTCTGCCTGTAGACAGCACTAGTCCATTTCGCCAAAAAGCCTATGAAGGCCTCAGACCATTTTGGTTAACCTGAAATTGTTCTACAAAAAACTAAAATTGAACTTAAATAAGAACCGTATTAGATTGATCGTCGTTGTTTTAAATCCGAGCAGCGGGGTTATGAATTTCAGATATTTTGACAGCCGACGATCCATTTCATTTCGTGCATAAATCACAGTGATTGGTAGAGTGTGGTTTTTTTGTTCAAAATGATATTTGGAACAAAGGAATAGCTCATAATGGGGTTTTTTTAGTTACTTTATTATTTGCTTCTTTTTTTGCGGGGTTACTTTATTATTTGCTAATTGTGCGCTTATTTAAAATTTCTATTAGATGAGCTATTGTTCGACCAAAATGTTTGAGGAATACAAACATGAGAATGAGATCATGCCCCATGGGTATTTTCTGAGATTCATGCATATTTCTTCTCTCTTCATGTGGTTTTATGAATTCACGTGTGATGTAGAAAACAGTTTCCTCGTCGTTTTTGTTTTGAAACTCCTCGCTGCTCTTGCTCCATGCTTCGTTTGTACTTATGGTGCAGGTGCATGGTTACAGGTGAAGCCTGCTGGCTCAGGCTCCTTTGCAAGAGCAGGCCAACACTTTGCTTCAAGTGAAACGAAATGACACATTAACATGGCATTCTTTTGGGAATACAACTCAATGTATTTCATCAACTTTAGAAATTTATTCTTTCACAACAAAAAAACTGTAGATATCCATATCACAACAGCCAACAATGTGACATGGCAGCATAAAATGGCACCAGGAAGGGGGTTGCGGAACAGTTGAGCTCTTGCCATCAAAACTGGTGATGATAACTCAAGGCCATTTTGTTACATAGACAAGGGGTCCTGAACAACCCGACAAGAGGAATAACCAGGGAGGTACACAAGTGGATGTATTTCTACAAGTTACCTCCGCCTCGGCGGATCAGAGGACCTGCGTTGTTGTCGTTGTAGTTGCTGTCTGGCATTGGCATCCGGTTTCTCCGTGTCCGGCTGTTTGAGCTTTCTCACCATATCATCCGCATATCGCCGCCACATTGACTCTCGATCTTTGCTTGACACTTTGCTGTACCTTGGATCAGATCTTAGAAGGTCTTTTGCTTCGCTCCAAGAGATAACCAGAGTCTTTCCTCCTTCCGTCGTCCGAGTTGCTGCGTCTGGGGCAATCGCCTCAGACAGAAGTGCCCTGAAGTCACGGACACAACGCTGCCGGGAAATTATAGGAACATCAGGTCAGGTCAAAAGCATACCATAATTTGAGCATGCAAGCTCAGATGATACATATCGCGGCCAAAATGCTACCACGTCTGCTTAAACAAAGAGGATATATTGAAGTAGCAGTGACCCAAGCATTGAAGCTCAAACAAAAATACATGAGATAATACCATCCATAAAGACTTCCATACAATAGTTCATGTGAATCTGCTGAATATTTTGGCAAATTCCTCTGTCAAAGAAAATGATTGGAACAGGCCAACAGGCTCAGAGCCCAAGAAGCAGACCCAATAAGCAAGCAGCTAGCATACCAGAGAGTTAGAATTTTTATTACAGTAGCTACAAAGGACCACCATAGTAGGAATATACCTCATATAAGTCCTTGACATGTTCACGGAATAACTTCTCGGCCTCACCTTGGCCTAAGTCCGGATTTACAGCACGACCTTGCGGATCCTTCTCAAGTTTTGGTTTGGATTCAGTCCATGATGCCTATGGAACAAAAACAACATAGTTAATGTCAGTTTATATTTTGCAAAGAGGCAACATGCCAATAATCAAAAGTGAGTGTATCCTAATATATCAAAAGGAAGTCACTTAAGGAGCAAAAGAAACAGATCGGCTGAACGTAAAAAAAGTACTATGACAAGTACTCCCTCTGTAACGAAATAGTGGTGATCTAAATGCTCTTATATTTCTTTACAGAGGGAGTACTTAAGACCAAGAAGCATGTACAGTTAAATAAAGAATAAATAAGTCAACCAAATCACCTTTGGATCTTTTATAGTTTCAACAAGCAAAGCCTGATACGAAGACGTGGCATCTTTTCTTCGGATCTTCAATTTTACTCTCTCCATTTCCTGCTCTTCCCTTTCTTTCCTTTTGCGAGTTTCGCGTTCCCTCTCCCTTAATTTGGCCTAACAATGCATACCACAGTATGTGTGAAACCACACGCGATAAATAAAGCATCGTACAGTTCATCAGCTAAGTTGACATACTTGTTCATCCACTTTGGCCTTTGCAGCTTGCTCCACTTCCCGTTCAGCGGATTTAAGTTCGGCTATGTATTCATTAAAAGCATTCTCTCTCTCTTCGTGCTTTACAGCTTTGTACCTTGGATCACTCCGGAAATTTTCTTTCACCTGTATCCAGTAGTATGATCCATGAAAGAAATGACAGATCAAAATTACATAAAATTGACAGATCAAAATCACATACTCCTACAATACTATACAAGTTTGACCCAAGTAAACAATCGGCTGTTTTATATGAAGTTCAGAAGGGAAGGGACTGTTGTAGGGTCACAATTGGTTCACACCAGCTAAACACAGTGATGTCATGCCATGTCAATGTAAACGCCGGAAAGATGAAACCTGTCCATGTGAAGATATATGGCTAACGTATCAAACAGACGATCATACTTCGGTAAAGCACATCCAGATGATTACCGGTTAGTGGTAACTAGAAAACAGGCATCAAAATGGCAACTTTAAATCACAAACTTTCACTAGACAATACGGCTCCCTATGTCAGACCTCAGAGGCAGCTGTTTGACTTTGTCTATTGGTAAGTTTCAACTTTCCAGAAGAAATGGGCAAATCGACAAGTTACACAAATCATGTTACAAAATATCATGAGTACACAATAATTTAAGTTTCACAATAGGATAACGAACCCATTACTGCTGTCAATATTAGAAGATAACAAAATGAAATAATCTCTCTTTAATCTAAAATTGATTCCTCGTCCTGGATCCAACTAAAAAAATCCTGGATCCACGTCATTCCAAACATAGCCAACTACCGTCTCCACTGGAACTGTCGTGCCACTCCACTAACTATCACGTCTAATCATGTGCTAAACCCTCAAACCGCCGCTTCACACCATACTACCTATACCTCTCACTGTTCTTTTGTTTCACAAACAAGGAGCAATACTCAAATTTTCGTTCACGGTTCATCGATCTGCAGCTGCCACTTCTGTCAATATCGGAAGCCTTTGGGGCCGTGTGGGTAGGGTAGCACAGGGAAGAGCGTCCAAGCGGCGATAGACACGGAGAAAGCCGTGCACATCTGTGCCTGGTTGTAGATGCCTTCAGATGCAAAGCCTGACCCTGCTGCTGCCGGCGAGTTAACCCAAGGAAGGAAGATGGGGTATATTATGGAGATGGGCGGTTGTCCAAAAATGATGCATTGTTAAACATTACTCCCTCCGTCCCATAATATAGGACGTTTTTTTATACTAGTGTAGTGTCAAAAAAGTCTTACATTATGGGACGGAGGGAGTACTATTTGGTTTCTGCCAGAATTCATCACATCTTGATGAAGCAATTTTCTAGCCCCCAACCAACATTCCCTTTATGAGGGACTGATTGAGCCTATGCAGTGTTCGCCGTACAGCCTTATTGATTGTGTTCAAGTCATATCTAATCCAAATATGCGAACATGTACTGTGCAACTTATGAGCAAATGCTTTGATTTAGGCATATTATTATTATAACATACCCATCTCTCAAATTGCTTACTGACCAGTCGCTGCCTCAAGGAAAACACGGGAATAAGACTATCTTCACACAGAGAAGAAAGATAATAATATAGACTATCTTCATCACCATAACGTATTTTTTTCTTAGTGTGGTAAAAGAAGAAGAAAATGATGAGAGCACAAAATAACTGACTTCTTTTATTGCAATTTAAATACAAATGTCTATACTAATCTGTAAGTGCACGTAACAGAATATCATCACAAGGCAGATTATCATATTATCTTTACATAAATCAGATGTGCCTTCTTTGTCATTTAATCTTGACACGAGATATGTAGTGAAATGAGTACAAGGAACTTACTTTGGTCCAACGGCTAGTTGGGATTATATCTTTACATTCTCGAAGCATTGATTTGAAATCAGTTATGACAGCATTTCGCGCTGATTGAACTTTCTCTTCAAGAGCCCTCACCCTGCTCAAACATTTGAAAATGGGTCAAGTAAATGTTGATAACCCAATGATTTGATTTGAAAGATGAAACTGAAATTCAATAACATTAATATAAAAGTAGGCGGCCATACTTCTCCTTGAAAAGAGCCTCCCTTTCTTTTTTATCCAAGGCTGCAAATCTTGGGTCAGCACCCCATTTTCTTTCGAAATCCTGGTAACCTGTTTTCGAATCGATGCCCTGCAATTTATGTATTAAGGCATGACATTCAAGAAAGTAGCAGTTGCAAAAATAAGCAGCCATCGGATGCCCTAATTTAAAGGAAAACCTCAAGTAACTTGTAAAATGAATTAATAGCAATTAGTGAACCTCAGATGCTTCTTCTAATAGCTGTTTATATGCCTCAACGGCAGCCTTCTGAGCAGCTCTCTTCTCTTTTCGTTCCTCGTCAGCACGTGTCCGAACAAAGTGGTCAAATATAGCCCGTCTAGTCGAGTGACTTGGAATAGCCTGTAGTGGGGCAATCTACAGTTAGTATCATTCGAATATAGAATTACTGCTGTAAAGCTAATAGTAGCAGCAGGCAAACCAAAAGAAAATATATTGTACTCCCTCCGTTCCATAATTCTTGTCGAACTAAAACCACGACAAGAATTATGGAACAGAGGGAGCGCCTTACTACAGTAATAAGCATTATAAAGTAAGTTTCATGTATTTCATGTATGACAAGTAGCACTACTTCTACTTAAGCAGGAAGAAATACAATTTAGGGCCTACTTTGGAAAAGGGCAAATTTAGTGTGATCCTTTCTGAACATACAGTGTAGCAATCAGCTAATCATAATTGATGTACTCCAACATGAGGTTTTGCTTGGAGCCTTGGATACAACATAACCAGGATTAGAAAAACAGAGCATAAATGGGCAGTTTGGCATTTGCTATGCTGTGCAGCATTGAGCTGCTGAATTTAGTTACTTATGCAGAATCTTTCCTGATTCGTAAACTTATTGTTATGGCTCTAAAGAAGAGGTTACCACAACCAAAAGTAGTAACACAGAAGCTACTTAATGATAAACCAGAACCACAAGCACACAGAACACAGATTCTCTAAATGAGTAATCGCTGTAATTTGAACACAGATCCCAATGAACTAGGTTCGTCAGTTTTTTTCCAGTTAGAAGGACAGGAGTTAGCCTCGAACAGCAGATACTTATAAGGACACTTTAGAGTTTACCTTTAACTGCAATCACAGTAAATCTACAGACATAACCACCAATTACAGTATCAATTCAATTACATAAAGAAGGCACTGACTTTGCATCATTGAAACTTGAACCAAGTTGGATAGCTACGGTTATTTATTTTGTTAGGATTAGGAAACTATATCACTGCCTTGGAAGGGGAACACCTGGTGCAGAAGGAACAAAGAAACAAAAAGATCCTTGAGATCATTGGTCAGCATTCACTTTGTTATCCTTGTGACAAATGATAAGTCAAGATATGTTCAGGCTCACTCTGGCCTTCGGCCAAGAATAAACAGAAAAGCATATAAACGGTTAGGTGTAATGTTATTCTCAATATTCAGTCATGCAGAAAATCCAACAGTCTATTTAAAAGTTTCTAGTATTTCAATGAAAACCATCTGAATCAAAACTTCTCTTTGTGCGCTATGCGGGAGCTCTCCTCTTTCATACTACTATAGCACTCGGCAATCAGAACTCTACGCATAAACTACTTGGAAGAAAGATAATGCACCCATACAAGTAGAAATCAACTATGAAAAATCCTACATGGAGAGGGAGTGTCCCTGTTGGCCACAAATGATAGTATGGAAGCAGGAGTACGGTCACAAACTTGGCAAACCTTAAAGATCTCCTGAAAGGCTATAATGACCAATCACAAACCTTAAATCGTGAATCGAATACTATTTTTGGCAGTTCCTTCTCCCACTTTGAAAATGGTGCTACTCCTCGTTCCTTTAGCATTTTCTGTGAAAGTTTAAAATGCATCCATGTCATGTTATTACTTCACAGCACCAACAAAAATCAGCAAGTTTCATCAATAAATAATTTGAATTCAGTTATCTTGGTTCCGAATAACATAAAGTAGACAAAATTTTGCCTTGCCAAAAAAACCATGAAATAGCATATGGTTACATAATACAAACGAATTGAAAAGGCATCAAAGTTCATTGTCTTAAACTAGCATTTCAGGGAAAACCAAATCTCGTGGAGGAGAAAAAAGCTCCCTCGACATCTATTCTGAAATTCAAAATAACATCATGAAAATTACCTTAAACTCACGAATACAATCCTCTTTACTTGGTCCATGTTCCTCATCATCTGAATCTGAAGAGGAATCCGACATATTTTCATTGCCATTGTTATCCTTTGATTTCTCACCATTTTTTGAACCTTGCTGTTCCTTAGGTGCACCATCAGCTGGTTTAGATCCATTCAACTCGGATGCACTAGATGAAGGAGTAGCAAGAGGAGAGGACACACTGAAAGCACCAGCGTCCTGTAATTTCTTCTTTATCAAATCCAAAGCAGAAGGCGATGCAGGGGCAACTGTTTGCCGAAGTGGCAACGAATCACGGCCACCTGTCTGTATGGCAGGAGTACTTATTTCACCACTCGACTCTCCCTTATTTGCTACTGTGCCAGCATCCTGCAGTGAAGTTGAACTTCCTTTCAAGTTGCCAGAATCAGCATTCTTGTTGAGTTCAGCCACCTCTGGCGGAAGTTGCCAGCTGCTAACCTGTTCAGCATCCGAATTAAGCCATATACTATAACAAATTCATGCGATACTGGAAGCCTACCCCACTAACCCAATGTAGTATATGTGCTGAGCTTCAAAACCATCATCAAGCACATACCTTTTGTTTATTGTCATAGTAATATTTCTTTCCATCACTTGTAGCTACTATGCTCCAGTCTGTGCCAGCAATTTTGTCCCTGACAAAGTGAAAAAATGTAAGGTCCGTGAAACACTATTTGTGGGCATGCACAGAAAAACAAATTGGCATGTTTATTCAGGTGAAGAGCAAAAGACCAAAGAGGATAAAGACATTCATAACAATGGCAGCTTCCAGAAATTTACATGCATGTTTGGAACACACTAGAAAGCCATTCAATTATTACAGGAGTCTGCAAAAATTCATATATTCCTTGCAGGGCCTACATAGGGTTGGTCCTGACATGCAAAAGTGCATTTATGACAATATCTTAGATGGGTAGTATGGTACCAGCCATGGACAGGGGTGCATGGAAGCTTTGCTATCCATGTGCCAGAACCATGAGTTGGTTGCGAGATCTTACGGGTTTCACCTCTAGCCTACCCCAACTTGTTTGGGACTAAAGGCTTTCTTGTTGTTGTTGTTGTTGTTGTTGGGTAGTATGTTACCAATCTAGATGGACAGGAAAAGTTGTTCAACAACATCTCAAACATTGATATTTCGCTGGATAATACTGCAATCATATTGAGCTGGAATACAACAAATAAAACATGTGAAATCATGCCAGATAATACAAGAAAACTAAATATCCTGCCTTGTGGCGCCAATATCAAAATGTAAACAAGAGCAGGCTGGTCTTTTACACTACTCATAATTGCATTTTGTGGTTTATACTATATACTATTTACCGATCATCCCACATTTAACAAGACCTTATAATTAGTTGCTGTGCACATTATCATCCACAGGAAATTGTAGGTACAAGATGTTTTGTAAAAACCTAAGAGTATAGAAGTGGGACTGATCAAATTCAAGAAGGTTCTTACAACCCTCATATGCCAACATAAAATTAGCCAAAGTAGCACAGGGTAAAATGAGCAGTTGCACGACATACCAAGAAGCTGGAACTGGTTGAGCTGCAACCTTCTCGAGCTATAGCAGAACAGGAAAAATGAGTTAGTTACATTGTGGTGCTAAATTGCCATGTCACAGACTAGAATGAAGTTATATTACTTGATAAAGCTATTCTTCGGTGCAACTACCTCCCCCTTATAACCAGGTGGTCTTTGATAAGTTGATTCCCCTGTCAAGGCATTGTAATAATATAAAACACCGGCTTCTGTTTTGTGTGCAGACCATGTATCTGAAACCTGAACTCCGGCCGTACTTCTGTCCTCCAGCCCTTCAGCATTACACATAAATCATAAGAACTGGAGAATTAACAGGAACACCAAGACTCAACACGAACATCAGCTCCAGTAAAAAGAATACCTGTTGGATGTTGTTCAACTGAAGTATGAATGGACTGCACAGATCCTGGATTTACGGATGGTTGTTCTTTGGGATCACCAGTTGTAATGCCTGGTGGTTGGATGTTGGGCAAGGATGTAGTCACAGAAGAAGTTCCAACCATTGGTGCACCAAGAGGTCCAAGAGAGCCCGGTGGATATGAATGGAAGGGAGCCTGCTGAAAGCCAGTAGGTTGTGGAGGATATCCCCATAAAGGTTGAGGTGGATTACCAGGCGCTGAAGGATAGGATGGATAAAACTGCTGCTGAGTTGCCCGTGGAACAGCACCTGGTGCAGCACCTGATGGCGATGTTTGAGGCAAAGATGGGGCTGGACCTGTAGGCCTCTGAAGGAGGCTTGGTGGAGTTGACAAGTTTGAAGGACGTTGTCCAGGTGCAGAACCCCCAACAGCCCCAAATCCCTCAGGACGAGGTGGCAGTGACTGCACTGTATGGGGACTTACCTCTGGGGCACTTGGGGCATCCGACTTGGAAGCACCAACATCCAGGTTACCCTGTAATAATTCAAAAAAATATTAGTGCCTCATTGACAAGATTCAAGCATATGGCAGCAAGCCAATCGAAGCATGCAGTGCTAAAAAAAAGCTGGAGGGCTCAGGGGTCAGGACTGTGCCTGTTGTGAGTTTGCACCATAAAGAATATTGGGCGTCCTGGGTGGCACTGGAAATGGCAACCGAATAGATGCAGGAGGATTTGGTGCCATAGGTCCAGGGAATGGTGCACCTGGGCGAGGCAATTGCCCAGGAGCAGGAGGTTGCAAGGATGCTGGTGCAGCAAACATAGGGACTTGGACAGCATGGTTTGTCCTCTGAAAGAAAAGGTGGCATTAAGTGTTAGTGCGTTACAGAAGAGGATCGGTTCATTAAAAACTAATAACAAGAACAATAGTAATGCTAGTAATAATAAAGCCATGAGAAATTACAGTGTCAAGTTGAAACTGCTGACCAGTAGGCAGGCTAGCATTGGCATGTGAGACTACATTATATGAGAAAGAAGGCCTGTTCCCAAAATACTGCCGTGGAGCTGGTGGCTGGAGAGCCGCTGGAGGCATTGGACGAGCCATCGGAGCCTGGAAAGGAAGAAAGGTAAGAATACTAGTTATGATAATCTAACTTGAACATCGTTGAGTTGTTTTGCAGCGATCATAAGTTCAGGTGTCAATAGTCGAATTTCTTTTACTCCTTTATTAAATGTTGCAGAAGCAGGATGCAAAAGCCATGTACGTTTAGTTTCATTAAGAATTTTCAGTTGACTAATCATGAAGGCTATAGAAATGAAACATGCAGCAGGTTTATTACTGATTGAATAGGCTTCTAGGCATTCATATGAAAATTTCAGAATTCTTTATGCAAAAGGTTCACGTCAGACGTCCGTGGACCGTGATAGAGAAAGGTAACCTATCTGTGTTTTCCGTCAGATGAAAAATCAAGCCAAAGAATGTTTTACCAAATGAAGGTCAAAAACAGTGTAGCAGGCATAACAATAAAGTTACAACATAATTATGCAACATAGTAACATACACCTAAAAGAACAATTGATTTGAAAAAAACATGAACTAGGCATTCATGTTGAAGCTAACAGAAACAAACACATTATCCTTTTTTTAACCGGAGTGATATATGACCCTCTTGGCAGGAGGACTAAAGTAGGATTATATATGAGTTTAAAATTACTAAGTTCAGAGTGTCCCTACATAAACAATACAGTGTCCCTACATAAACAATACAGCGGACAGGCTTCTGCAATCAAAAATTGCATCACATGTCAGCGGCTCGGCACCTATCATCAGAACTAACCAAAATATATTCCCCGGCAATGATAGCACCATGTATCCTTTGAACAAAATTACAGCATTACCTATGCGGATCATACACCAAAATGCATGAGAGAAACAATTTTCTTAAATGAAAGCATATAAGCTGAAGAAAGGGATAGGATACTGATACTCTACCGGAGCGGAAGCTAGCTGCTGGTGGGCCAAACCGCTGCCCATATGCTGCGGGGGCGGCGCCCTGGGCAGAACGTTGTAAGAGAACGCGGGCGCCGGAGACGACGCCGGAGGCGCCATGTACGCCGGCGAGCCAGCGAACTGCGGCAGCGGCGGCCCTGGAGCGGCAGCGGAGGCAGGGGAAGCAGGCGGCGGTGGCACTGCGGCACTGGAGGTGGAGGTGGAGGTAGGAGTGGGAGCGGGCGGGGCATCCCCAGCTGCCACCTCTTCCACCGCTGGGGCCGCCGCGACGGCGCCAAGATCGGATGCTTCCTCTGGTTCCGCCACTGGGGCAGCTTCCACAGCCCGAGAAGGCTCGTCCGGCTGCGGGTTGGCAGCGTCGGAGGCGACCACCTCCGGCGTCGCCATGGGAGTAGAGTGTGGCCTAGGGTTTTGTGAGGCGAACGGGGCCGGACGGGCGTCGCGAGAGAGAAGCAACCAACGGATGAAGAGAAAATTAGACAGAGCGGAATCTTTGAATGGACCGTGGGTACCCGTAATCAGGCTTGGGCTCGGCAGCACCTGAAAGGCCCACAATCTTGCGCCATGACCCTCCGCTATCTAGGGTCCGTTTGGTTTTGTTTTAAAAAATAAAACTAGGGTCCGTTTGGTTCGTGGGTTAGGTTTGGATGGTTGTGCATATCCTCTTTTTCCGTTGGGGATGCTACGGATCAACCGATTGATTAAATTAGTCGCGTCGTGAGCCGTCGGATTCGTCTCTTCACAGACATTGGATCGGTCAATGCATGGCGCATCGCCCTCATCCCATCACCTCTAGCTGCATCGAAGCAAAAAAAAAACGAGTGTCGCCCAGCTCGTAGGAACGGCAGCGCAGCGATCGTCATTGTGATGCCAACACTGGCTCGGCAGCGCTCCATCGCAGCCTGTCACAACACCGACGAAAAGTCGGCGATGCTTCATTGCAGCGCCACACCGGCGTGACGGTGCTCCAACGCAGCACCGACGGCTCACCGCAGCTTCATCGCAGCACCGACAGAAGCTGGCGGTGCTTCATTGCACCTCCGACAACGGAGCGGTGGTGCTCCATCGCAGCATCGACGTCCACATCGCATCTTCCATCGCAGCACTGGCGGCAGCTGTTATGCTTCAATGCAACTACAGCGTAGCACCGGCGACACGTCATAGCTTCATCGCAGCATCAATGGGACAACCTTGACGATTCTCCATTGCAGCTCCCCCGCAACATTGCGTGTCTCGGTGGTGCTCCCATTGGTTGCAACATTGACAAGATCGAGCACTCCCTAACTCCGGCGGACATGCTCCCAACTCCACTCATCAGGGCTCGCAGCACGCCTCCGCTCGCAGCAAGGCTGTGAAGGCAAAAAAGACGGAATCACAAGGCGAGGTGGAAGGAGATGGATTCATGATGGAAGAAAAATATGTGAGGTGAGGACGAAGGTAGAATAAAGGGGAGAGGGAAAAGAATAAGGTGTGTGTGCATTTGGGGCCCACGTGGGCGTCGACATGACGAGGTGATTTACGCGTTACGTGGATCAGCTGGTTGATTTGAGCAGTTTTCCTTTTGGTTGGTTGAGTAGGGTGATAGGTGGTTGGAGATAGCCAAGTATGTGTTTGGTTTGATGGATGAGTGGTGGATAAAAAATGCGAAAATAGTAACTGGTGAACGTTCGCCAATGCAAAACTGTTAGTGAACG
The DNA here is from genome assembly GCA_011799875.1 of Thinopyrum elongatum. Taxonomy (NCBI): domain Eukaryota; kingdom Viridiplantae; phylum Streptophyta; class Magnoliopsida; order Poales; family Poaceae; genus Thinopyrum; species Thinopyrum elongatum. The sequence goes on from CM022297.1 coordinate 258,286,323, forward strand.
CCCTAACTGCCACACGATCTTGATCCTACGGTGCAGTTTGGATGACTTTTTTACACTCAAATTAAAGAAATGCCATTGTAGTTTTGCGAACCACCCAGGTTCTCTAAATACACTGAAACTGCCAGACTAACATTTGCAAATGCCATCTCTTGTGGCCAACGTTTATCAGATATGCCAACCCTAAAAGTTATGATGATCTTTTCTTATTGAGGTTGTGATATTGCCATATAAGTGCATCGCCAAGGCGGACCCTCAAACCACCCGCATACGTCTGGGTTGCGCTGTCTGGACGCGGTTTGCCATCCAACGCGGGCCTGTATAGGCCCACCGAGCGGTCTAGACGTACTTTTTCCGGCAAACCCGAGACAAACGTGGGGCTTTGCGGGAGTCCGAACAGGAGCCACGTAGGACTCCGAGACCCCAGCCCACCCAAAAACTCCTTCCCGGACCCCGCGCCTCCATCCTCCTCATTTTCTCTCCTTTCTTTTTTCTCTCCTACCTTCGTCGCCGCTCCACCACTGTAGGATCGAAAGTAGGTATAGAGGGGGTGATTAGACTACTTGACCAAATAAAAATCTAACATTTTCCCAATTTTAAGTGTTGGCAGATTTTAGCAACTAGTACAAGTCAAGCAATCAACCTACACATGCAATTCTAAGAGTGTAGCAGCGAAAAGTAAAACATTGCATATGAAGGTAAAGGGAAGGGTTTGGAGAAGGCAAACGCAATGTAGACACGGAGATTTTTGGCATGGTTCCGATAGGTGGTGCTATCGTACATCCATGTTGATGGAGACTTCAACCCACGAAGGGTAACGGTTGCGCGAGTCCACGGAGGGCTCCACCCACGAAGGATCCACGAAGAAGCAACCTTGTCTATCCCACCATGGCCATCGCCCACGAAGGACTTGCCTCACTCGGGTAGATCTTCACGAAGTAGGCGATCTCCTTGCCCTTACAAACTTCTTGGTTCAACTCCACAATCTTGTCGGAGGCTCCCAAGCGACACCTAACCAATCTAGGAGACACCACTCTCCAAAAGGTAATAGACGGTGTGTTGATGATGAACTCCTTGCTCTTGTGCTTCAAATGATAGTCTCCCCAACACTCAACTCTCTCTTACAGATTTGGCTATGATGGAAAGAAGGTTTGAGTGGAAAGCAACTTGGGGAAAGCTAGAGATCAAGATTCTTGTGGTAGGATTGGAATGTCTTGGTCTCAACACATGAGTAGGTGGTTCTCTGTCAGAAAATGAGTAGTGGAAGTGTAGGCATGTTCTGATGGCTCTCTCACAAATGGAGAAGGGGGTGGAGGGGTATATATAGCCTCCACACAAAATCCACCCGTTACACACATTTGACCCAACTCGGTCAGACCGAATAGAAGAACTCGGTGAGACCTATTCAGTTCAAAATGTGAACGTTAGGAATCTCGGTGGGACCGACTGGAACAACTCGGTGGGACCGATGTGCAAGGGCTAGGGCAAAACCTCATCTCGGTGAGACCGATTGCTTGAACTCGGTGAGACCAATTTCAGCAAAGAGTAAACAGAGAGTTGGTCAAGCAAACTCAGTGGGACCGATTGCTCATTTCGGTGAGACCGAAATGTTACAAAGGGAAACAGAGAGTTTGCAGAGCCATCTCGGTGAGACCGAGATCCGTATTGGTGTGACCGAATCGTCTAGGGTTTCTGGCAGTTAAGGGAGTCCTGGATTAAGGGGTCCTCGGGCATCCAGGCTACGTAAGGTGGGCCGGACTGATGGGCCATGAAGATACAAGACAGAAGACTCTCTCCCGTGTCCGGATGGGACTCTCCTTGGCGTGGACGGCAAGCTTGGCGTTCGGATATGAAGATTCCTTTCTCTGTAACCGACTTTGTACAACCCTAGTCCCCTCCAGTGTCGATATAAACCGGAGGGTTTAGTCCGTAGAGGCAATCATAATCAGACAGGCTAGACTTCTAGGGTTTTAGCCATTAACGATCTCGTGGTAGATCAACTCTTGTAATACTCATATTCATCAAGATCAATCAAGCAGGCCGTAGGGTATTACCTCCTTAGAGAGGGCCCGAACCTGGGTAAACATCGTGTCCCCCGTCTCCTGTTACCATCGACCTTAGACGCACAGTTCGGGACCCCCTACCCGAGATCCGCCGGTTTTGACACTGACATTGGTGCTTTCATTGAGAGTTCCGCTGTGTCGTCACTAGAAGACTCGATGGCTCCATCGATCATCCATAACGATGCTGCCTTGAGGGAGGTCTTTCTCCCTGGCCAGATCTTCGTATTCGGCGGCTTCATGCTGCGGGCCAACTCGCTTGGCCATCTGGAGCAGATCGACAGCTATGCCCCTGGCCATCAGGTCAGGTTTGGAAGCTTGAACTACGTTGCTGATATCCGCGGAGACTTGATCTTCGACGGATTCGAGCCCATGGCAGCCGCTCCCTGCCACCGCGATGAACATGACCTAAATCTATCATCGGACCATACCCGGGAGATAGCGCCTGTAACTGCTCTGGCCCTAGATCCAGAGCAGATTGCGCCACCCGAGGACGGGAAGCTCAACCCCGCCACGGAAGCCGCAGACTCAGCAGCGTTGGAGCCGCACACAGACCCAACTTTGAACGGGATCTGTGTCACCGGAACCTCGGATTCGTCTCCGGCCGCAGGTTCCGAACCGCGTGCGTCCGCGCCCATCGAGCTCGATCGGGCGCCGACCGTCGAGTTCAGCTTCGCGGACATCTTTCCGGCACTCACCTTTGGGTGATGTGCTAAACTCATTAAAAACCCTCTCCTTAGCGGAGGACTCACAGCCGAATTATATCCGGTTTGAACTGGAGGCTGATGACGGAGAATTTCGCTTCCCACCCACCGCCCACTTCATTGCCACTGTCGAAGACTTAACCGACATGCTTGATTACGACTCCGAAGACATCGACGGTATGGACGACGATGCCGGAGAGGAGCAGGCCCAAAACCCGCCATTTACTGGGCGCTGGACAGCCACCTCCTCATATGACATGTACATGGTGGATACTCCCAAAGAGAATAACGGCGATAACGAGAAAGATCCAGTCGAGGATAAACCTCCTGAGACACAGCCAAAGCGCCGACGTCAGCGGCACCGCTCTAAATCATGCCGTGGAAAAGACAGCAATACCGGCACAAGAGAAAACAATACTCCAGACAATGCCGAAGACAAAGAAGATCCCGTCGAGCCGACTTCCGAACAGGATGATAGGGAAGATGGGCAAGTCAGCCCTGACAAACAGGCCATAAACGAAGACTCGGAGGACAGCAACTATCTTCCACTCTCCGAAGACGAGGTGAGCCTCGGCGACGAAGACTTTATCGTGCCTAAGGAACCCGTCGAGTAGGAGCGCTTTAAGCACCGGCTAATAGCCACTGCGAGGAGCCTGAAAAAGAAACAGCAGCAGCTTCAAGCTGATCAAAATCTACTCAACGACAGATGGACTGATATCCTGGCAGCCGAGGAATACGGACTCGAGCGCCCCATTAAAAGTTACCCGAAGCGTAAACTGCTACCCCAATTTGATGACGAGGCACTTGAGCCCATGCCATCAACGCGTAATGCGGCTGACCGACCACCACGTGGCCAGGACAAAGCGGCAACCCAAGCCGAACACCTGCCCATACTACCTCACCGTAAAGGCAAAGATACCACAGCTCGGGAATACACATATGACCTGCGGCAAAACCTGGAGAACAGAGTAGGCCAGTCCAGATCGATCTACGGATCGCGAGGGCATGACCTGGCGCGCGACGACGGCTATCAAGCCAGACGTAACAAGCATAACCACGTCGGGGCCGAAAACCGCAGACGGACTACATCCACACTATGTCGTGACTTGGCCCGATATAGAGGCGCCGCACATCCCCTCTGCTTCACTGATGAAGTAATGGAGCACGAATTCCCAGAAGGGTTTAAACCCGTAAATATCGAATCATATGGTGGAACAACAGATCCCGCGGTATGGATTGAGGATTTTCTTCTCCATATTCATATGGCCCGCGGCGATGACCTTCACGCCATCAAATACCTCCCACTAAAACTCAAGGGGCCAGCTCGGCACTGGTTAAACAGTCTGCCTGAAAACTCTATTGGCAGCTGGGAGGACTTGGAAGACGCCTTCCGCGACAACTTCCAAGGCACATATGTACGACCTCCGGATGCCGATGACTTAAGTCACATAGTTCAACAGCCTGAAGAGTCGGCCAGGAAATTCTGGACTAGGTTCCTAACTAAAAAGAACCAGATCGTCGACTGCCCGGATGCCGAAGCCCTAGCGGCCTTTAAGCATAGCATCCGCGACGAATGGCTCGCTCGTCACCTCGGCCAAGAAAAGCCGAAGTCCATGGCAGCCCTCACGGCACTCATGACCCGCTTTTGTGCGGGCGAGGATAGCTGGCTAGCCCGTAGCAATAACACTGCAAGTGATGCCGGTACCTCTGAAGCCAAGAATAGCAATGACAAGCCCCGACGCAACAGGCACAAGCGCCAAAGCAATGGTGGCATTGCCGATGACACGGCAGTCAACGCCGGTTTCCGCGGCTCCAAGTCCGGCCAACGAAAGAAGCCATACAAAAGAAACAATCCGGGCTCATCCAGCTTGGACCGCATACTCGATCGTCCATGTCAGATCCACAGCACCCCTGATAAACCAGCCAATCATACCAACAGAGACTGTTGGGTTTTTAAGCAGGCCGACAAGTTAAATGCCGAAAACAAGGAGAAGGGGTCGCAAAGCGAGGACGACGACGAGGAGTCCCGTCCGCCGAACACAGGAGGACAGAAAAAGTTCCCTCCCCAGGTTAAAACGGTGAACATGATATACGCCACTCATATCCCCAAAAGGGAGCGCAAACGAGCGCTCAGGGACATCTACGCGATAGAGTCAGTCGCCCCAAAGTTCAACCCATGGTCGTCCTTCCCAATCACCTTCGATCGCAGGGACCATCCGACCAGTATGCGTCATGGCGGTTCAGCCACACTGGTCCTCGATCCAATTATTGATGGATTCCATCTCACGCGCGTCCTCATGGACGGCGGCAGCAGCCTGAACCCGCTCTATCAGGATACAGTGCGCAAAATGGGCATCGATCCCTCAAGGATCAAACCCACAAAAACTACCTTTAAAGGAGTCATACCAGGTGTAGAGGCCCGCTGTACGGGCTCAATCACACTGGAGGTTGTCTTCGAATCCCCGGACAACTTCAGAAGCGAAGAGTTGATCTTCGATATCGTCCCCTTCCGCAGCGGCTATCACGCACTGCTCGGACGAACCGCATTTGCTCGATTCAATGCGGTGCCACACTATGCTTATCTCAAGCTCAAGATGTCGGGACCACGCGGCGTCATAACAGTTAACGGAAACACGGAGCGCTCCCTCCGTACCGAGGAGCACACCGCGGCCTTGGCAGCGGAAGTACAGAGCGGCCTGGCAAAGCAGAATCTTAATTCAGCGGCCAAGCTCCCGGACACTGTAAAGCGGATCCGGACTACTCCGCAGCATAACAGTCCGGCTCGTCACGAGTTAGACTAGCAATCCGGCCTCTGTCTTCGTCCCGGCCAAATGGCGGCATACGTACCACGCGTACATAACTACGCACTTAAAATACCATGGGCGTAGACGGAGGCATAACTAGATTATGGTCCATATTACGGCTCGACCTCCCCTGGACACACATACTTTCACTTTTTCTTTTTCATCCTTTTCAGGTTTCTTTTCCACAGGCCCCTCAAGACGGCCTGATCATCGGTCCTTTTGAAGGATAGATACACCAAGGACAGCAAGAAGCATTGAGGTATACGGGAATCGCTAGGAGGTCTTTTTGACGATCACTCTACCTGTTCTCAGGACCCGCACGCAGCTCTCCCTTGGTCATGGCATGTTAAATAGCCCTGTTGCTTATCGCACTACTTATACGCTTTGACGTATCAATAAAATTATAATAGAAATAGTTCGCGGCCCAACTTCTGCGGCACTAGCTTACTACTTCATTTTTTCTTGATAATCTTATCAATTGCACCCGTATACTTTGGTACGGCTTAAATTCGCCAGGGGCTTTATTGCGCCCCATATTACGGCAACAAAGTCCGAACACTTTTTACAGTATAGTTCGGCACCCCGAATTTAGCATTATATGCATCGGCTCCAAATCATGTCTTTGGTCAATAGTTGGGTTGCCCGGCTCCTGTGCTTACTACCTTACGTTCCGCTATATCGGCTAGGGTAGTAAAGGGAGAACTACTGCGATTGTGCCCTGGTTCATCCGGATGAGCACCTCAGTAGAGAAAGCCGAAAACTGACTGTCATGATGCGGCGTGAGCCGGTCAGCTCTTCGGAGGTTACAAATCTTTTGCGATTTTTTCCGCATTATGCGACGAATCGGTTTCTACCCGATCAGGTGTTTACATCACCCTAGTTCGGACTCACGAATACTAGGGGCTGCGCCTAAATTTCTATTATAAAACTCCTATGGCTAAGTGAGGGTGATAAAGCCACATAGTCCGATTGCCTGGTTCGTTGCGCTAAACACCTCCTTCAAGGACCAAACTTTGGATCAAGAGTGTTTAGATTTTATCCCAAACACCCCCGTACTACCTACGTGGGGGCTGAAGCCGACGACTGGCCAACTCTCAGATTTAATAAAACGGCCGCACAGGAGGAAAAATCTTGATATAAACAACTAATATTATATTACATATCAGTTTTGTTCCATTATGCAGGACAGGATAACATGAATATATTCATCCAAAGATAATGTCTTTTGCACACTGCTCCGCTACAATGCGGGATCCCTCCAGGACATCGTCAAAATATCGCTCGGGTGTGCGGTGCTCCTTGCCCGCGGGCGGTCCCTCGGTCGCGAGCTTGACGGCGTTCATCTTCGCCCACTGTATCTTGACACGGGGGAAGGCCATCCGCGCACCTTCAATACAGACCGACCGCTTGATGGCATCAAGCCGAGGGCAGGCAGCAACCAGTCGCTTCACGAGCCCGAAGTAGCTGTTGGGTATGGCTTCGGCAGGCCATAGACGGATTATCAAATCCTTCATGGTCAATTCGGCCACCCTATGCAGTTCGGTCAGCTGTTTCAGCTGATCGCTAAAGGGCACCGGATGCTCTGGCGCAAGGTATTGCGACCAGAACAGCTTCTCCGTTGAGCTCCCCTCTTCGACTCGGAAGAAATCCGCAGCGTCAGCAATGCTGCGTGGCAGATCCGCAAACGCTCCTGGAGAACTCCAAATCCGGGTCAGTAAGAGGTACCTTTTCTTCACAAATTTGCTTTGCATTATAAAGGCCTTACCCGCCGTGATTTTCCTGGCCTCTTGGATTTCCTGGAGGGCGCCCTGGGTTTCGACCCGGGCCTCTTGCGTGCTTTGGTGGGCCTTAGCAAGCTCGGACTCTTGATCCGTAATCTTGCGCTCCAAGGACTCGCATTTCTTTACAGCGTCCTGGAGCTCTTGTTGGACCTCACCGACCCTGGCCTCGTGCTTTACGTGGATGGATTGTTCCTCCGCCGCTCTCTTCTGGGCCTCGGCCAGCGCCTTTTTAAGGGCCTCCACCTTGGTCGCCGCTCCTACAAATATCATGGCACTGTGGTCAATACAAATCATCTATCCTTTCTGATATACAGAAGGTCATGGCATACCTTGCTTGTCCTCCAGCTGCTTTTTCACACGGCCGAGTTCTTCCTCGGCCCACTCCAGACTCTGCTTCAGTCCGGAGACTTCGACAGCATGGGAGGTCGCAGCCAGCAGCGACGCCTGCTTTTTCACATAGACATGTATGGTTAGTCTCCTGCGAAAATTGTTTGATCCTTTGTCCGGCTTTTCTTTTCGACCACCGGACAGTGTCTCAGGGGCTACTGTCTATATTGTGACATTCTTTTTTACATAATTGCGTTTCATACCTCAAAACCTGTTAGAAGGCTTGTGCAGGCTTCGGTCAGTCCGCTCTTCGCGGACTGAATCTTCTCAATCACCGTACCCATGAGGGCACGGTGTTCCTCTACAATGGAAGCACTTCGCATCACTTCCAGTAGGGTGTCTGGTGCCTCTGGTTGGACAGAGGTCACCGGTGAAATAGGCACACCCCCTTCTTTCGAAGGAGGTTGCTTGCCGGATTCCGGAGCCGTATAGGTCTCCGGGACAGTATTCGGCTGGGGGCCGAATTGGACCTGGCCCTCATTGCCAGTCTCCATGGGGATTTGCTCCCCCATGTGTCCGGCGGCTGAGGCTTCACCCTCTGGCGCTGCGCTGACGGCCTCCTGCGTCTCTCCCTGGCCTGGGATCCTTCGGGACAATGCCTCGGTGTCGTCTATGGCCTTGGGAGAGGAGGCCGCCGGAAGGGACCCGCTGTCCATCACCTTCGGGTCCAGCGAATTCCCCGAAGATGAGGATCGCTCGAGGTCAGAACGAGCCAGACTGCAAGTACATGATTCAACATGTTAAAACTATGGAGAAAAGAGGCTGGATATATGAATGTGTCAGGGTCTTTTGAGTACTCACGACCCGGCCAGGGGCTATCTCGGGGGCTCCGCTCTGGGCTGCTGTCTACGTCCCACGCGGAGTTATCTGCGAGGGAGACCTTCCCCTTCTTGGACGCCTCTGCCTCCAGATTTATGGGGGCCACCCTTTTCTTCCTTCCCCCCTCAGGGGGAGAGTTGCTTTCTTCCTCCTCTTCGTCGTCCTCTGCAGCGGTGGAGTGAGTCTTGGCGTCCTCGGACGTCGCGTCCGAAGTTCCCTTGCGACGGAGGCCACTTCTGGTCTCCTTGGCCTTTTTCTTGGCCTTCTTCTCCGGCGCCTGGTAGGGTGCCGGGACCAGCATCTTCGTCAGAAGCGGGATGGCTGGTTCCTCGGGCAGCGGAGCCGAACACTTAATCCGCTCTGCCTTCTTCGTCCAGCCCTGAAAAAATAAATAGGAAGGCTTAGGCATTTTCCCTGAGTAAGCAAGTAAAGGATACACCTTGAAGCGCGAAAGACTTACCGGACTGGCGGGATGGCCAGGTCGTGCCCACGGTCCTCAGTCGTCTCCGGCCATTTCTCGTTGGCCTTAAAAAGCACCTTCCAGATGTCTTCGTGCATAGTTCCGAAGAACTGTTGCAAGGTCTGGTGCTTGGCCGGATCGAACTCCCACAGATGGCAAGTCCCGCTTTGGCATGGAAGGATCCGGCGAACTAGCATCACCTGGATCACGTTGACAAGCTTGATGTTCTTGTCCACCATGCTCTGGATACGCGCCTGTAGCGCTGACAGCTCGTCCGACGACGCCCAATTCAGGCCCTTCTCTAGCCAGGAGGTGAGCCGCATTGGGGCTCCGGACTTGAATTCAGGAGCCGCGGCCCAGGTGGCGTCGCGGGGCTCTGCGATATAGAACCACAGTTGCTGCCACCCTTTGACAGTCTCCACAAAGGTACCTTTGGGCCATGTGACATTGGGCATCTTGCTCACCATGGCGCCTCCGCACTCTGCGTGTTGGCCATCCACCACCTTCGGCTTCACATTGAAAATCTTGAGCCACAGTCCGAAGTGGGGTGGGATGCGGAGGAAGGCCTCGCACACGACAATAAATGCCGAGATGTTGAGGAAAGAATTTGGGGCTAGATCATGGAAATCTAGCCCATAGTAGAACATGAGTCCGCGGACGAAAGGGTGGAGAGGAAACCCTAACCCGCGGACGAAGTGGGGGATGAACACCACCCTCTCATGAGGCTAGGGGGTGGGGATGATCTGTCCCTTGGCCGGAAGCCGGTGGGCGATTTCCTTGGCCAAGTACCTCGCCTCTCGGAGCTTCGTGATGTCCTTCTCCTTGACGAAGGAGGCCATCCACTTGCCTTGCGCTCCGGATCCGGACATGGTCGGAGTGCTTCTTTGAGGCGGAAAGATGAGAACTTGGGCGCTGGAGCTCGAGAATGGAGAGGCAGAGAAAGAGAAGGCATGGGTGAAAGGGGTGAATCCTTATCTCCTTATAAAGGCAGTGAATATCAAGCGCCTCCCCACTCGCCTTAAAACTCGCCTATTCCCAAGGGTCGTGCAGACTACACGGTTGGATTACCCACGCCCGTATTGATGAGAATCCCGTAATAAAGGGACACGATCTCTGCTGTGATAAGACGTGCCACCGAAAACCGCATCTTAAGCGTGGAGCGGGAGGCTAAAGAACGGTTCGAAATAATGACCGTGCAGGAACGTGGTGTCGCGTTACAAAAAGTTGTCAGCGGATTGGACTCGTGAAGTATTATACTCTCTGCGGTTGTGTGTGGTACTTGTTTTGCAGAGCCGGACACGCTTTCTATGCTCGGAGTCTGTTCTGGAGTATTCGGAGGAGGAACCCGCCTTGCAATGCCGAAGACAATCTGCGCACCGGACACATCGTCATTGAAGCCTGGTCCAGGGGCTACTGAGGGAGTCCTAGATTAAGGGGTCCTCGGGCGTCCAGGCTACGTAAGGTGGGCCAGACTGATGGGCCATGAAGATACAAGACAGAAGACTCTCTCCCGTGTCCGGATGGGACTCTCCTTGGCGTGGACGCCAAGCTTGGCGTTCGGATATGAAGATTCCTTTCTCTGTAACCGACTTTGTACAACCCTAGTCCCCTCCGGTGTCTATATAAACCGGAGGGTTTAGTCCGTAGAGGCAATCATAATCAGACAGGCTAGACTTCTAGGGTTTTAGCCATTAACGATCTCGTGGTAGATCAACTCTTGTAATACTCATATTCATCAAGATCAATCAAGCAGGACGTAGGGTATTACCTCCTTAGAGAGGGCCCGAACCTGGGTAAACATCGTGTCCCCCATCTCCTGTTACCATCGACCTTAGACGCACAGTTCGGGACCCCCTACCCGAGATCCGCCGGTTTTGACACCGACAGCAGTGGCTATGTCAACTAAGCTCGGTGGCGCCGGATAGATCAAATCGGTGGGGCCGAGTTTGACTTGGATTTTTGGACATATGTGGAAATGAGAAAGTGGCTGAGGATTTTGGAGCAATATCACTAAGCACTTTGAGCAAGTAGACCATTAAGCAACACCTCATCCCCTTTTAATAGTATTGGCTTTCCTATGGACTCAATGTGATCTTGGATCACTAAAATATAAATGAAGAGTCTTGAGCTTTTGCCAATCTTTATCCTTAGCATTTTAAGGGGTCGACATCTCTAGTCCACGCCATGCCAATCATTGAACTTTCTGAAATATTAAACTTGAATGGATATTAGTTCAATGAGCTATATGTTGTTATGAATTACCAAAACCACCCGGGGATTAGTTGCAATTTCAACCACCTCGGCCTCCATGCCACACCCAAGCGGGAACTCTACGTCTCCGTCACCTCCAGCGTTCCAGTCAGGCTCCACCCCGCTTCTCCTCAGTCATTGTTCAACTTCTCTCCTCCAATCGCCCCGCCAGGTGTTTCGAAAACAAAATACATGACAAACGCGGAAATAAATTATGGGAACTCTGTATCTTTATTCGTCATCGTACATATTACAAGTACATCAATGTTACACGCTCCCATGTGAGTTTGTCTATTTTGCCTTCTTGCGACTATGCTTAAGGAGTACCTGACTTGGAGAGATTGCGTGTAGTCCGCTAATTCCCGGCGCTTTTGCAAAGCGTCGGGTTAATTACATCTGCAGGTCGAGCCTACAGAAAACCTCCGATTAAGCTGTGTGCAGTCGTTGTCGTGTAATTTGCTCATCAAGATACTTGCAAGATGTAGGGGAGAAAAGTTATAGATCATGGTGATGCGTAGGTGCGGGTGGCTTTGTTTTGCCTGGACCCAGACACAATACGCCATCGTCATGTCGGTATTTGGAACGGAAATTGTTGATGAAGATGGTGACTTTCACCTCGTCGGTGCCCAGTCATGTACCCATGAATTCATCGAACATGGACATGTGTGTTGCTTTTGCCTCGTTGGTGCCCAGCAACAAAGTGTCTCATCTTGTTTAGGATTATGACATGTTGATGGAATGTAGTGACTCGGCCTCGTCGACGCTCGGCCATAAATTTGTCTAGCCTCATTGGCACTAGACATATGATGATCATGACTTACCATGGGATTGATGTAGATTTTTGGAACAAACACATCAACGCCCGCCATGGGATTGTAGAGTTTTGGGACAAACACACCAACACCCGTCATGAAACTGGTGTAGGATTTGCTTTGATGGAACAAGCCTTTTGCTCGTCAGCACCCGACCACGGTAGTGATGTAGGCCCTTCTTCTCATCAGTACTCGGCCAACATACTGATGTAGACTTTTCATTTGGTAGGACCGGCCTTTTACTCGTCAGTACCCGGCCACGGTACTGATGTAGAACTTGATATTGGTGGGACGGGCCTTTTGCTCGTCAGCATCCGGGCACGGTACTGATGTAGAACTTGCTTTTGCCACGGCCTTGAGGCCGGTGAGATAGAACAAATCAAGCTTGTTGGTGCAATGATAGGCCCCTTATGTTTTGGAGTTTGTTGACATAAACAGTATGGGACTTATGTGTTTGCTAGTGCACACAGAGTAATAGGTCCCTGAGATAATGAGGAGTTTCAGTTAAACGACGAAGGTAATCTCCCTGCGCTGTAGTGAAGGTTATCACCGAAGATTATGATAACAAGAGTGACCCCTCAAAAATTGCTGAAGTAAAGCAATTGGTTCGGTGCCTGTCCGAGAAAGTTGACTGCTTCCGAGGAGATTGAAGATGAAGTGAAGACGTAGCATTTATTTCGTTGTTCTTCTTTTCTTTATTGAGTCATAGGACCACCGTACTATTAAGAGGGGTGCAGCGTTTGAAACTTTGATTCTCTGATGCTAAACCCAAATCCTATGAAAGTTGCGAGAGAAATCTCTTTGTGTTTCGAGCAAATACTTGCCAGCAAGAGATTGTGATCTTCTTCGTTGTGAGAGATTTGTCTCAGACCGAGGAGTTAGCATTACTTGTTCCTCAAGTAATGTTACCGTTGCTCCAAAATCCGACCGTTGTAAATGTGTCGGTTGGCCATTGGCTGGACCGCGTGTCCAATATGGTCATTTCCCACCAGGGAAGGCTGCGGCTATAAATAGCCACCCCGCGCCGACTTTGTCCGGTGGCTGCTCTGTTTGATTCTGAGATTGTTGAGCAACCCCCTCTCTGAGTGATTTGAGTTTAAAATCCATCGAGAGAAAACCCCTAGAGCCGAAGAATTAGATAGTGGTTCAGCATCAGTCGAATCTAAGTCCAGTACGCTCCGCCTATTACTCTTGAGAGCTGCAAACTCTCTAGACGGTTAGGTGTCAATTTCTTCAAAGACCAAGAGTGATTGTGGTTCTCGAAGAAGAAGTCTGTAAAGTTCGGAGATCGCCTCAAGTATCTACCATGAGTTATCGGCATTGGTTGATGAACCAATTGTCGAGGAGAATAGGATGAAGAGAGTTTATCTTCCGTGTTAAGTCACAACCCCTCCAACCAGACGTAGTCCTTGTGCAGAAGGACGAATTGGTCGAACAAACGCCCTGTCACCTTCGAGCATTCCTGGTTACCTCTGCTACCCATATTTACATTTGATCTATTTTCCTTTGTTTCATTTGTCTTGATGCATGTTTTAGTTTCCATTCGGTACTTAGTTATAGCTCGTTGTAGTTTGTTTTTCATTCGCTCCATTGCTGGGTTCCAAGGGTTTTGAGATCTCCGAAGGAATTTTCAAACTCCCATTCACCCCCCCCCTCTGGTAGATATACTTCGTTTTTACCATTGGTATCAGAGCAAGGTACTCCTTGACTCTGCTCATTTTGGTCTAACAACCTTGGAGTTTAAGTATGTCTCCAGTGAGCTACAAGTCACATATCAAGATTCCCATATTCGATGGGACGGACTATCCCTTCTGGAAGGAGAAGATGACGATCCGTCTCCGAGCCATTGACAATGACATGTGGAACATGGTGCGGTTTGGATTCATGATTGAAATACCTCAAGCCCCCACTGATGCCGAGAAGAAACTCATTCAGATGGACGCTCAAGCTAAAGATGAAATTGGTGGCCATCTCTCTCGGGCTCAATTTCTTCGCTATCGACAGTGTGAAACTGCGAAGGAACTGTGGGACATTCTCGAGAAGATAAATGAGGGTGTTTCAACTCAGAAAGAAGCTCGCATTGATACTCTTCGAGCAAAGTTCAATCGGTTCAAGCGCATTGGAAATGAAAGCTGTCAGCAAACCTTCGATCATCTGAGTGACATCACAAATGAGCTGCAAGGCCTTGACGCCAAAGGCATCACTGACCATGAGGTCGTGAAGAAGTTGCTCCGATCACTTGACAGTTCATTCGACACACTTGTTCTGATGATCAGGGAACGAGCTGATTTCAAAGATCTCGACTCTGCTGATATCATGGAGAGGCTAAACACCCACGAGGAACAAGAAGAAGAGAAGAGGGATCTATATGGTTCAAACCATCGCAAAAGCCATGCTCTCAAGGCTATGGCTGATTCTTCCTCCGAAGAAAATGCCGAAGAAGAGTCTGATGACCCTGAAAGGATCAACAAAGATCTCGCACTGATCACAAAAAGATTCTAGCGCTTTCACAAGAAGAGCCAGTTCCAAAAGAAAGGTTCAAGCAACTCTGGCGGTTCAAAATCTTCATCAAAACCTATTGGAGAATACACCAGCTTCAAGTGCAAAAAGTCTGGACACTTCATTTCGGACTGCCCTCTCTGGGAAGCTGAAATCCGTGCTAGTGGAAGATATGATTCTCTCAACTATCGAAGCAAAAGCAAGAGCAAGAACTACGACTCAGATGATGAGAAGAAAATGAAGAAGTTCTTTAAGAAGAAGGACAACTCCTCCTCAAAATCTTCGTCAGGATCTTCCTCAAAGAATCCTTCCAAGTCCTCCTCCAACCGCAAGAATAACTCTTGCAAGGCCAAGGCGTACATCGGCAAGGAAATGGATTCTGATGAAGAAGAATCGTCAGACTCCGAAGAAGCTAATGAATCCGATGAGGATTCTGACTCTGGCATGGCTGGTATTGCATATGCTTCCTCCCCTACAACAAACTTCTTCAGGAATCCGTCAAGCGATGATGAATCTCCTGCCTACTGCTTCATGGCCAAAGCATTGAAAGAAAAGGTATCCTCCAAAAATCACAAGGTTCACTCCAGTGATCAATATTCTTCTGATGAGGATGACCATGCTAAATTAATCAAATTGATAATATTCAACAAAACTCTCTCGAGAAAATTGAGAAAACCCTCAGGAAATCTGAAGGGTTGTTGGTTGAGGAGATGGAGAAAAATCTGTCGTTGACCGAAGAGTATTCCACTTTAAAGTCACGAATGGAAGAACTGTCAAATCATCATGATTTTCTCTTAGCCGACCACGAAAGATTGACCTATGATTACCTGAAAAGGAAACAGGAACTCGAGGCCCTGAGAGAAGCTCATGAGGATTTGATCAGAGAAAATTCTCTTCTTACCCAACAACTTAAAGAGAAACCTGAAGTGTTTGTTCCACCTTGCTTAAAATGCCTTGAACAAACCAATGCTGAAGCAAATGTTGAATCATCTGTGAATGCTAACCCTTCTGTCGAGGAAAATAGTTCTGTTTCTGATGAAAATGTTAGGTTGAAGGATCTTCTTCAGATGGGAATGTTCAAATCTCTCAAAGGGCATCAAACACTTTGTGATGTTCTGAAGAAATCCATTCTTCACAAAAATCCCAGGAAAGAAGGCATCGGTTTCGAAAGGAAACTGAATGAAAATGGTTCCTACTAGGAACCTGATCAATATCCTCGCACTGTATGGGTGCCTGGCAAGAGCAAAACACTCGATCCAGCTTTGCTTTCGGGATATAACTCTCCCATCCCTAAATATCCTGATGATGATTCTTTGGATAACTATAAGTTATTCAAAAACCAATATGGTGAGGCCGTTGCTCGCTATGTTGGACCAAACAGCAGGAATGGCCCCCCAAAGAAAGCTATATGGGTGCCTAAGAAAACCATCGAAGCATTACCTGTTACCACATTACTAACCATGCAGGCTCAAAATGCTCGTTACTTCCTTGAAAAAGTTCGACAGAATGAGTACATGCATACCTCATTCAATCACTATACTCATTCGTCTGGAAAGAATTTCAATGCTTATTCCTTTGATTATGCTTGCATCTCATCGAGTGACAACTATGGTTACCGAAAGAAATCATATCCTGCTCGCTCATTTGTTTTGAAGCCACGTGCAAAGATGTGGGTGGTTAAGAAAGCCTAATTCTTCTGCAGGACTATGTCTCCGGGTGTACAAAATGGATAATGGATGGTGAATGCAATGCAAGAGGAGTTGGTGCAATTCGAACTTAATGATGTTTGGGAATTGGTTGACAAGCCAAACCCCAAGAAGCATAATATCATCGGCACCAAATGGATATTCCAGAGCAAGCAAGATGAAAATGGCATTGTTGTGAGAAACAAAGCACGTCTTGTTGCTCAAGGGTATACACAGGTAGAAGGTATTGATTTTGGTGAAACATATGCTCATGTTGCTCGCCTTGAGGCAATTCGTATTCTTCTCGCTTATGCAAATTACAATGATATCTTGCTTTATCAAATGGATGTGAAAAGTGTTTCCCTCAATGGTGAAATTGATGAGGAAGTTTATGTTAGACAGCCACCTGGCTTTGAACACCCTGAGTTTCCTAACAAAGTTTTTAGGTTAAAAAAGGCTCTATATGGGCTGAAGCAAGCCCCTCGAGCATGGTATGACACCTTGAAGAAGTTTTTGCTCGACAAAGGGTTCAAGCTAGGATCCATTGATCCCACACTTTTCACTCGTGCTGTTGATAATGATCTATTCGTATGTCAAATTTATGTGGATGATATTATCTTCGGCTGTACTAACAATGCTTGCAGCTTAGAGTTCGGGAAAATGATGTCCGAGAAATATCAAATGTCTATGATGGGTGAACTTAAGTTCTTTCTCGGACTGCAAATACGTCAACAGGTAAATGGAATTTTCATATCTCAGGAGAAATATCTGAGAGAATGTCTGAAGAAGTTCAAAATGCAAGATTCCAAAATGAAGGGCTACAAAACTCCAATGCCCATGAATGGTAAGCTGGACGTAGATGTGTACGGTAAGGATTACGATCAGAAGGCTTATCATTCGATGATTGGTTCTCTTCTTTACCTTTGTGCATCCAGACCTGATATTATGTTGAGTGTTTGTATGTGTGCCCGCTACCAAGCTGCACCAAAAGAATCACATCACCAAGCCGTCAAGCGTATTCTGAGATATTTGGCTCACACCCCCACCTTAGGTTTATGGTATCCTAAGGGAGCACAGTTTGATCTAGTTGGATATTCAGACTCAGATTACGCAGGTGACTTGGTTGACAGGAAATCTACTTCGGGGACATGCCATTTCCTCGGTAGATCATTGGTATGTTGGTCATCAAGGAAGCAGAATTGTGTATCTCTCTCTACGGCTGAGGCCGAATATATTGTTGCTGGCGCTTGTTGCACTCAGTTATTGTGGATGAAGCAGACTCTGAAGGATTATGGCATCAAGGTCAAGAAGATTCCTCTATATTGTGACAATGAGAGTGCCATCAAAATTGCACATAATCTAGTGCAGCATTCTCGCACCAAGCATATTGCCATTAGACATCATTTCATTCATGATCATGTTGCTCGAGAGGATATTGTCATCAATCACGTCAAGACCGAAGACAATCTCTCTAATATTTTCACCAAGCCTCTCGATGAGAAAAGATTTTGTGCGTTACGGTGTGAGATAAATATCCTAGACTTCACAAACATGCAGTAAGCTAGACTCGGCACCCGTGCCAACACTTCCACATCTTAGAAGGAATGGGTGCACACCACTCGAAGAGTTTGAATATTTCGACAAAGTGAAATTTTCTTTCTGAGAGTGAATACATTAACGAAGAACTAGACTAACCGGGTGCCACGATAATTGTGCGACGCTCAGGGGCATACAGTTCTTATATAGTGGGTCATGCCACCACAATTTTCTTTTGTTAAGTTTCTTTTCGATCAAAAGATTTTGTGTCAGTCCGAATGCATTTCTTTCATAGCTATTCGTTTGGGTGTTTGTGCTTCGTTGTCTGAGTGAAATGCCTAGGACCCTGTTTTCCCTCTGTTCTATCTCTTCCAGTCTATGATGTTCCGTTATGAATGCTCAAATTCATCTGGTACTAAAACTTTATCTGGTGTCCTTGACCATGATACAGATTAGGTCCGAACTTTAATTTGTTTTGGCAAAAGCTGTCCAAAATTTTGGTTTTCCTGCCCAAGTCAGGACCATGATCTTTTATGACGGTTGCCACGTGCAATCCATCAACTGCCACCCAATCCTGTCCGTTGAATAGCAATAGTCTCTCGATTGTGGCCGTTCGATCAGATTCACTCGCCGCGGTTATTTTCCCTCGCATATAAATACCGCAGCACCACCGCTCCCTCATCCACTTCTCTTCCTCCTTGCCACCATCTCCTCCAAAGCTCTGCCGCAGTGCTCCTCCTTGAGCTCGACGCCGATGATCCCTTCACCGCTTCTGTGCCAGAAAGCGGTAGCCGGAGTCCTTCCTCGCCGCCACGGGACATCTTCTTCCCCGCGCCGCCGTAGCTGCTACACATCACCAAGCTAGGGTATGTGTAGTACGAACTCGGTCTTCCCTCCTTCTCTTTTGAGTTCATCCGCGGTTAAAATTTTCTTTTTTACCGCATATCTTAGATCTTTACTGCTTAGATATCTTGGGCGGATGTGGTTTGTAGTTGTCCCTCACATCCGAAAATTTTCAGATCTAGGGTTTGTGTTATGTCTCGTACGAATGGAATGATTAGCATGTTGACTAGTATATTCTTCGGACCTACTAGTTTGTCCTATACATTTTCTTCATTCAAAACATCTCTCAAAGTCTGCATCTAATCCTTCATCAAATCGTTTTCGAACGAAAAATATTTGCTGTGAGCATTCGTAACCTTGTCCCCATTTTCCCTCGCATCTATTCTTATTCATAGGATGTATGCAGTCTGTTGAAGTTTCTGCTCGACCAATGAGCATGGCTGATGGAGAAGATATTATTTTGGGTACAGCAGATGAGTCAAAAGCACCGAATGCAAAGGGCCCAGGAACTGGCAAGAGAAAAAGAAATGAGCCAAGTGCTGACGAGCAAGAAGAAGATGCTCCGAAGAAAAAGAAGGGTGGTAGACAACCATACGCAAATTCAGCTGAATATATCTCTTATGATAATTATATCACTGTTCCAAGAGAGTCAAAATGAGAAAGAGACAAGCGTCTGCAAAGGATTCGACGCCACTGGGTGCGCAAGTGGCTCAACTATGAAATGATTCATCCTCGATTTGTGAAGAACTTTGCCTTTCATCCTCCCTGGGGTGACTGTCGTGAAATTGGTCTCATTCGAGCAAGTGATCCCCAGGAGAGACCGCCGCCACCACCAAATGCTGATAAGTCCTCCCTTCGCACTCCTAAATCCTATCCAGATGAACTGGCTAAACGCCAGAAGAATGCCCTCAAGAGAGCCAAGAAGGCTGAAAAGGACAAAGCTCGTGAAGAAGAAAATCATCGCCTTCTCAAAGATGAAGTTGAGAAGAAAAAGGCTGAAGGAAAATCTGAAGGTCACTCCAAGCACAAACATGATCCCAGTGCAAGGCGCAAGAGCGCACCAAAGAAGAGGCCGGCTGAACCAACTGACAGAAATGCTGAAAGTAATTCTTCTGATAAAGGCGATCCACCACCAACCAGAGAGGAAGTTGATGCTACTCTCAGCAAGCAAGTGAACATCACAACTTCTATGGTGCTGCCTGATCTTCGGGCTTGTACAGTTCCAATAGCACCTCCAAAGAAGGCTCGTAAAACTCCACCGACCACAGTCACCATGAAGGATTTTGTGGATACAACTGCTCATCCTGAGGCAATAAACATGAAGGATTTGGTAGTTGATGCTCCTATCGGCACTGCCAAGCCAGGTGAACCAATTCCAAAGATAAAATTGAAGAAAGTCAAGGCTCCAATCACCAAGCAAACGGCTCCTCAAGATGCTGCACCGAAGAAAAAGGCAGCTCAGTTTGCTCCTACTTTGACACAACCATTGGCTTCTATGCCTCCATCCGAGCAAGTTCCAGTGCAAACTACTCTGGTTGCACAGACTGATGTCTGATCTAATGCTCCTCATTATTACAATCATGTATTCATCATGGAGTAGCTTGACAAGTTCGTTGAAAATCCATTCGATGGTGAAGTGGCATCTTTGCGAATCCCTTCTGAAGTTATTTCACAAGCATCTGATGTTGTTCGAGACATGGGAGAAGATTATGTTGAAATCAACACTCTCACTACCGAACTCGATGACCTTGATAGTCGAATGAAAACTGCATCTTCCAAGTTTGTCATTAAACAACTTGAAGAATCTTACATGGATATCAATCAGGCTTTGAATATCCTCCGCAGCAGATGATTGGGTTTTCACTTAGATCTAGATGCTATTTTTCACAAGATCTGCAATGAGCACCAAGCACAAGCTACTAGATATAATGATCTTGTCAAGGGACACATTGATCAAACTGCTCAGCAGACACAAAAGAGGCGAATGAAAACTGCGAAGAAAAATGCTCCTCCTGCTATGACAGAAATGTCACCTGATCATGCTGACGCTCAGCCTTAGAAGGAAAGATCTCCTAAACCAGCAATTCCTTTGCGACCCACTATTCAAGTCACTAATGCATCTCCCTCGCCAAGGCCAACTGAACCAGTGCCTGTGGCCTCCCCTGTTAGATCTGAAATCCCCTCTCAGCCAGTTGTTTCTGAAGACGGTGAAATCCCTCACTCCGAACCCCAAGCTTCTCCCACTCGTGAAACACCGAATGTCTCGACTCGTCCCACTGATTAGCAACAACAGATTCCCGAAGACCAATTGCAACCACCTCCAGTGCCTACTGAAAAGGAATCTGCTCCATTGCCCACTGTCTCTGCAGCTCCAACCCGCGTGCCATCTGCTCCATCCCAACTACATTTGTCAATCGTCACAATGCAAAGAATTTCAGATGTTGGTCCGTCTACAATTAGATCTATTTCTGCTCGTCATACAGACTCCGTAGTATATGGAGATGAAGTGATTTCAGTTGAAGATGAACTCAAATATCCATATCCTCATGAACAATTGCCTTTGTTCTCGACTGGTGTTGGCATCAAAGGGGCCACTTTTCAATCGGAACACACATCCCCAATTCTTTTGAGAAAGTCCGTATAAAGGGCCATGCACCTCTGAATCGCCTCATTTCTGGACAAAAGAACAGGCCATCTATTATTCTTGGATTCTCTATGACGGTCAAAAGATATTTCCTCATGAGTTCCCGGACATCTCAGCTATGAAGAGTATTGGCTGTTTTGGTTAGTTACTGCAAGATATGGAAGATTTTTGCCTCACAAATGTCTTTGCATTCGAGCATCCGTGGAATAGAGAAATCATACTTCAGTTCTATGAAACCTTGTACATCTCTGGTGATGAAACTGATAGCTCGAAATGGATCATGGAGTGGATGACCGAAGGGAAACAAATAAAATGCACTTCAACAGATTTTGTCTCACATTTTCATTTCCCTCGGTTCGAGCATGGCAGAACTGAAATTAGGGTGCACAACATTGATGTCATTCCAAATGAAATCTTTCGATGCACCGTGGATAAAGAAAAGATTCGTGACTACAACGGTCCTCCCTTACCTGAGCATTTTACATTCGAGAATCAGACGTTATACCATTTGCTCACCTATACCATTTGCCCTCTGGCCGAGATGAATACAGATAATGTCATTTCTAATGTTCTTCGAAATGCCATCTATGCAATCTCGGAGCAATATGTCTTTGATGTCGACATGTTTTTGCGCATCTTGAAGGATTTCACTCAACATCCAAAATGCCTCAAAGTTTATGCGCCATGGATTCAGAAAGTGGTTGATCATACAATGCACATAGAATACTTGGCAAAAATCAGTCATAAAAGCTTTATTCCTCCAGTGCGTGATACACTACAAGTTATGGAAGATATTTCTTCGTGTAAAGTACCCATATCAAGCCCTCAAGATTATCACAATGCATTCGATGGGCCACGGCCGCCTCAGCGCAATCGACAGATATCTCATCAACCTCCATCGCACCTCGAAGTGAGTTTGCGCATGCAACAGCTACTGTTGCAGCACATGGCTGAGGATCGCCAAGAGAAAAAACATCTGGCTGCCGAGTGATATGTCCATTTTGCATCATGTTTTCCTACTGTTATTTATAATGTTTGTATGCATAATAATGATTTTTGGAGTAATTCTAATGCCTTTTCTCTCATAATATGCAAGGTTTACACAAAGAGGGAGAATACCGGCAGCTGGAATTCTGGACCTGAAAAAGCTACGTCAGAGTTACCTATTCTGCACATCTCCAAATGAGATGAAAAATTACGGAGATTTTTTTTGCAATATATGAAAAATACTGGAGCAAATAACTACCGGAGGAGGCCCACCAGGTGGGCACAACCCACCTGGGCGCGCCAGGCCCCCCAGGCGCGCCCTGGTGGGTTGTGCCCTCCTCGGCCCACCTCCGGTGCCCATCTTCTGGTATATAGGTCATTTTGACTTAGAAAAAAACCAGGGGGGACTTTCGGGATGAAGCGCCACCGTCTCGAGGCGAAACTTGGGCAGGAGCACTTTTGCCCTCCGATGGAGCGATTCTGCCGGGGGAACTTCCCTCCCGAAGGGGGAAATCATCGCCATCGTCATCACCAACAACTCTCCCATCTTTGGGAGGGCCATCTCCATCAACATCTTCAACAGCACCATCTCCTCTCAAACCCTAGTTCATCTCTTGTGTTCAATCTTTGTACCGAAACCTTAGATTGGTACTTGTGGGTGACTAGTAGTGTTGATTACATCTTGTAGTTGATTACTATATGGTTTATTTGGTGGAAGATTATATGTTCAGATCCATTATGCTATTTAATACCCCTCTGATCTTGAGCATGATTATCATTTGTGAGTAGTTACTTTTGTTCTTGAGGTCACGGGAGAAGTCATGTTGCAAGTAATCATGTGAACTTGATATGTGTTCGATATTTTGATGATATGTATGTTGTGATTCCCTTAGTGGTGTCATGTGAACGTCGACTACATGGCACTTCACCATATTTGGGCCTAAGGGAATGCATTGTGGAGTAGTTATTAGATGATGGGTTGCTAGAGTGACAGAAGCTTAAACCCTAGTTTATGCGCTACTTCATAAGGGACCGATTTGGATCCAAAAGTTTAATGCTATGGTTAGATTTTATCTTAATACTTTTCTCGTAGTTGCGGATGCTTGCGAGGGAGTTAATCATAATTAGGAGGTTTGTTCAAGTAAGAACAACACCTAAGCACCGGTCCACCCACATATCAAATTATCAAAGTAGCGAACACGAATCAAACCAACATGATGAAAGTGACTAGATGAAATTCCCGTGTACCCTCAAGAACGCTTTGCTTATCATAAGTGTTGGGGATAAAACCCCACGATATAAACCGCCCTAGGAGGGCTGGGTTAAGATGTTGGCGACTTAAATATAAGGCCTTAGACAGGCCCAAGAAGCCAAGAACTGAAACCAGGGAGGCGACTTACATGGTGAGCCGGACGGAGGCCCAAGGCGTGAAGACGGTGTGTGACCCGAAAGTGTAAGCCGCCCGATGGTGACTTGCCTAGCAAGACAAGGCGACTTAGAACCAGGGTCGGTCACGGAGTATGACCCGATCCAGACTCTTGTAAGCCTGAGGCCTCGACCTGTGTATATAAAGGTGAGTCCCTGTGGTGGGTAAACCTAAGTTACAATACATCGATAGCTAGGTCAAGCGATTCCGCTCCCTTGTAATCGATACTCAAGCAATACAACTCAAAGCAGGACGTAGGCTTTTACCTCGATCGTGAGGGGCCGAACCTGGGTAAACTCATGTCTTTCGACCCACTCAACCCCTTCAAGCTAATCATCGTAGCGATGGCTCCACACCGAAGTCATTTTGCTAGGGCATCTGTCGTGTTAAACCGACGACAGTTGGCGCTCATCGTGGGGCCAGCGCATGGTGGTTTCGAGTTCTTGAAGGGCTCTTTCCCAGGGATCGAGGGATACACCGTTAGCAGGATGACCAAGAGTCGCCGCGGCAAGCTCTACATCGACGACGCTGGCTGGGGCCCCGAGGCCGACTCAATCAAGTACGGGTACCGGGTCACCTTCGGCGGGATTCACATCTTCATCGGCAAGATCGGCGGATCAGAGCCTGAGCCGGACATCTACACCGACATCGTCGAGCCAGCTCAGCGCGCGTGACCGGCCCGGGTTCAACCCGGCAGGAAGCCCGTTTTTGTTGGCTTCGCGCAAAGTGTCCTGGGAACAGATCTGAAAGTTGAGTATAGGGGTGATACGTCCATTTTGCATCATGTTTTCCTACTGTTATTTATGATGTTTTTATGCATAATAATGCTTTTTGGAGTAATTCTAATGCCTTTTCTCTCATAATATGCAAGGTTCACACAAAGAGGGAGAATTCCGGCAGCTGGAAATCTGGACCTGAAAAAGCTACGTCAGGCTACCTATTCTGCACAACTCCAAATGAGCTGAAATTTCACGAGGAATTTTTATGGAATAAATAAGAATTATTGGAGCAAATAACTACCAGAGGGGGCCCACCAGGTGGGCACAACCCACCTGGGCGCGCGCCCTGGTGGGTTGTGCCCTCCTTGGCCCACCTCCGGTGCCCTTCTTATGGTATATAAGTCATTTTGACCTAGAAAAAATAAAGAGAGGACTTTTGGGATGAAGCATCGCCGTCTCGAGGAGGAACTTGGGCAGGAGCACTTTTGCCCTCCGGCGGAGCGATTCCGCCGGGGTAACTTCCCTCCCGGAGGGGGGAATCATCGTCATCATCATCACCAACAACTCTCCCATCTTGGGGAGGGCAATCTCCATCAACATCTTCAACAACACCATCTCCTCTCAAACCCTAATTCATCTCTTGTGTTCAATCTTTGTACCGGAACTATAGATTGGTACTTGTGGGTGACTAGTAGTGTTGATTACATCTTGTAGTTGATTACTATATGGTTTATTTGGTGGAAGATTATATGTTCAGATCGATTATGCTATTTAATACCCCTCTGATCTTGAGCATGATTATCATTAGTGAGTAGTTACTTTTGTTCTTGAGGTCACGGGAGAAATCTTGTTGCAAGTAATCATGTGAACTTGATATGTGTTCGATATTTTGATGATATGTATGTTGTGATTCCCTTAGTGGTGTCATGTGAACATCGACTACATGACACTTCACCATATTTGGGCCTAAGGGAATGCATTGTGGAGTAGTTATTAGATGATGGGTTGCGAGAGTGACAAAAGCTTAAACCCTAGTTTATGCGCTATTCCGTAAGGGACTGATTTGGATCGAAAAGTTTAATGCTATGGTTAGATTTATTCTTAATACTTTTCTCGTAGTTGCGGATTCTTGCGAGGGGGTTAATCATAAGTAGGAGGTTTGTTCAAGTAAGAATAGCACCTAAGCACCGGTCCACCCACATATCAAATTATCAAAGTAGCGAACACAAATCAAACCAACATGATGAAAGTGACTAGACGAAATTCCCGTGTACCCTCAAGAACGCTTTGCTTATCATAAGAGATCGTTTTGGCCTGTCCTTTGCCTCAAAAGGATTGGGCTACCTTGCTACACTTTTATTACCATTACCGTTACTTGCTTGTTACAAATTATCTTGCTATTAAAATACTCGTTACTTATAATTTCAGTGCTTGCAGACATTACCTTGCTGAAAACCGCTTGTCATTTCCTTCTGCTCCTCGTTGGGTTCGACACTCTTACTTATCGAAAGGACTACGATTGATCCCCTATACTTGTGGGTCATCAAGGCTCTTTTCTGGCGCCGTTGCCGGGGAGTGAAGTGCTCTTGGTAAGTGGAAATCGGTAAGGAAAAATTATTACTACGTGCTGAAATTTATTGTCACTTGTTACTATGGAGAACAATCCTTTGAGGGGTTTGTTCGGGGTATCTTCACCTCGACCGGAACCACAATTAGTTACCCCTCAACCTACTGCACCTACTGAAAATATTGGTTATGAAATTCCTTCGGGTATGATAGAACAACTGCTAGCTAATCCTTATGCAGGAGATGGAACCGAACATCCTGATATGCACTTGATATATGTGGATGAAATTTGTGGATTATTTAAGCTTGCAGGTTTACCCGGAGATGAAGCTAAGAAGAAGGTTTTCCCTTTATCTTTGAAGAAAGCATTGGCATGGTATAGGCTATGCGATGATATTGGATCTTGGAATTGGAATCGATTGAAATTGGAATTTCACCAAAAAAATTATCCTATGCATCTAGTTCATCGTGATCGGAATTATATATATAATTTTTGGCCTCGTGAAGGAGAAAGCATCGCTCTAGCTTGGGGGAGGCTTAAGTAAATGTTATATTCATGCCCCAATCATGAGCTCTCAAGAGAAATTTTTATTCAAAATTTTTATGCTCGGCTTTCTCATGATGATCGATCCATGCTTGATACTTCTTATACTGGTTCCTTTATGAAGAAGACTATTGACTTCCGGTGGGATCTTTTAGAAAGAATTAAATGTAACTCTGAAGATTGGGAACTCGACGAAGGTAAAGAGTCTGGTATTAAGCTCAAGTATGATTGTGTTAAATCTTTTATGAATACTGATGCTTTTCAAAAGTTTAGCACTAAATATGAACTTGACTCTGAGATAGTAGCCTCCTTTTGTGAATCATTTGCTACTCATGTTGACCTCCCTAAGGATAAGTGGTTTAAATATCACCCACCTATCAAAGAAGAAATTAAAGAACCAGTAATAGCTAAAGATGAAACTATTATTTACAATGTTGATCCAGTTGTGCCTACTGCCTATATTGAAAACCCACCTTTCCCTGTTAGGATAAAGGAACATGCTAAAGTCTCAACTGTGGTCAACAAAAGTTATATTAGAACTTCCAAACCTGCTGAACAAATCAAAGTAGAACCTAGTGTTGCTATGGTTAAAGATCTCTTGGTTGAAAATATAGATGGGCATGTGTATTTACTTCTGTGTGAAGCTGCTAGAATTGCCAAACCCGATGAAAAAGATAAACATAGACCCGTTGTTGGCATGCCTGTTGTCTCAGTTAAAATAGGAGATCACTATTATCATGGTTTATGCGACATAGGTGCTAGTGTGAGTGCCATTCCTTTTACCTTATATCAAGAAATTATGAATGATATAGCACCCGCTGAAATAGAAGACATAGATGTTACTATTAAACTTGCTAATAGGGACACCATCACACCACTTGGGATTGTTAGAGATGTTGAAGTCTTGTGTGGGAAAATAAAATACCCTACTGATTTCCTTGTTCTTGGTTCCCCACAAGATGACTTTTGTCCCATTATCTTTGGTAGACCTTTCTTGAACACCGTTAATGCTAAAATAGATTGCGAGAAGCAAATTGTCGGTGTTAATTTTGGTGACGAGTCTCATGAGTTTAATTTTTTCAAGTTCAGTAGAAAACATCATAATAAAGAGTTGTCTAGTAAGGATGAAATAATTGGTCTTGCTTCTATTGCTGTGCCTCCTACCGATCCACTAGAACAATATTTGCTAGACCACGAAAATGATATGCATATGCATGAAAGCAATGAAATAGATAAGATTTTCTTTGAACAACGTCCTTTGCTAAAACACAATTTGCCGATTGATACTCTAGGAGGCCCCCCTCCACCTAAAGGTGATCCTGTGTTTGAATTAAAACAATTGCCAGACACTTTGAAATATGCTTCTCTTGATGAGAAAAAGATTTATCCTGTTATTATTAGTGCTAACCTTTCAGAACATGAAGAAGAAAGATTATTGAAGGTCCTGAAGAAGCACCGAGCTGCCATTGGATATACTCTTGATGATTTAAAGGGCATTAGTCCCACTCTCTGTCAGCATAAAATTAATATGGTGCCTGATGCTAAACCCGTTGTTGATCACCAACGATGTTTAAATCCTAAAATGAAAGAAGTGGTAAGAACAGAAATATTGAAGCTTCTGGAAGCAGGTATAAACTATCCCATAGCTGATAGTAGATGGGTAAGTCCCGTTCATTGTGTCCCTAAAAAAGGTGGTATCACCGTTGTTCCTAATGATAAGAATGAACTTATTCCACAAAAAATTGTCACTGCCTACAAAATGGTAATTGATTTTAGAAAACTAAATAAAGCTACTAGAAAAGATCATTACCCTCTGCCTTTTATTGATCAAATGTTAGAAAAACTATCAAAGCACACACATTTTTGCTTTCTTGATGGATATTCCGGTTTTTCTCAAATACCTGTCTCACAACCTGATCAAGAGAAAACCACCTTTACTTGCCCTTTTGGAACTTATGCTTATAGACGTATGCCTTTTGGTTTATGCAATGCACCTGCTACCTTTCAAAGATGTATGACTGCTATATTCTCTGACTTTTGTGAAAAGATTGTTGAGGTTTTCATGGATGATTTTTCCGTTTATGGAACTTCTTTTGATGATTGCTTGAGCAACCTTGATCGAGTTTTGCAGAGATGTGAGCAAACTAATCTTGTCTTGAATTGGGAGAAGTGCCACTTTATGGTTAATGAAGGTATTGTCTTGGGACATAAATTTTTTGAATGAGATATTGAGGTGGATAAAGCTAAAGTTGATGCAATTGAGAAAATGCCATGCCCTAAAGATATCAAAGGTATTCGTAGTTTCCTCGGTCATGTTGGTTTCTATAGGAGGTTTATTAAAGACTTCTCTAAAATTTCTAGGCCTCTTACAAATCTTTTACAAAAGGATGATCCATTTGTTTTTTATGATGATTGTGTAGAAGCCTTTGAAACACTTAAGAAAGCCTTGATTTCTGCACCTATTGTTCAACCACCTGATTGGAACTTGCCTTTTGAAATTATGTGTGATGCTAGTGATTATGCTGTTGGCGCTGTTCTAGGACAAAGAGTCGATAAGAAATTAAATGTTATTCATTATGCTAGTAAAACTCTGGACAATGCTCAACGAAATTATGCTACTACTGAAAAAGAATTTTTAGCAGTTGTGTTTGCTTGTGATAAATTTAGATCTTACATTGTTGATTCTAAAGTGACCGTTCATACCAATCATGCTGCTATAAAATATCTTATGGAAAAGAAGGATGCTAAACCTAGACTCATTAGGTGGGTTCTTTTGCTACAAGAATTTGATTTACATATCACTGATAGAAAGAGAGCTGAGAACCCCGTGGCTGATATCTTGTCTAGGTTAGAAAATATTCTTGATGACCCACAACCTATTAATGATAGTTTTCCTGATGAACAATTAGCTGCAATAAATGTTTCTCATAAAACTCCTTGGTATGCTGACTATGCCAATTATATTGTTGCTAAATATATACCACCTAGCTTCACATACCAACAAAAGAAAAAATTCTTCTATGATTTAAGACATTACTTTTGGGATGACCCACATCTTTATAAAGAAGGAGTAGATGGTATTATTAGATGTTGTGTACCTGAGCATGAACAGGGACAAATCCTACGGAAATGTCACTCCGAAGCTTATGGAGGACATCATGCGGGAGATAGAACTGCTCACAAGGTATTGCAATCTGGTTTTTATTGGCCTACTCTCTTCAAGGATGCCTGTAAGTTTGTTTTATCTTGTGATGAATGTCAAAGAATTGGTAATATTGGTAAGCGTCAGGAAATGCCTATGAATTATTCTCTTGCTGCTGAACCATCTGATGTTTGGGGATTTGATTACATGGGACCTTTTCCTTCCTCTAATGGGTATACACATATTTTGGTTGCTGTTGATTATGTTACTAAGTGGGTAGAAGCTATTCCAACTAGTAGTGTTGATCACAACACTTCTATTAAAATGCTTAAGGAAGTCATTTTCCCAAGGTTTTGAGTCCCTAGATACTTAATGACTGATGGTGGTTCACATTTTATTCATGGTGCTTTTCCGTAAAATGCTTGCTAAATATGATGTTAACCATAGAATTGCATCACCTTATCATCCTCAATCTAGTGGTCAAGTTGAACTTAGCAATAGAGAAATAAAATTAATATTACAAACAACTGTCAATAGGTCCAGAAAGAATTGGTCTAAGACGTTAGATGATGCACTTTGGGCTTATAGAACAGCATATAAAAATCCTATGGGTATGTCTCCTTATAAAATGGTTTATGGAAAAGCTTGTCATTTACCTCTTGAGTTAGAACATAAATCATATTGGGCAATTAAAGAACTCAACTATGATTTCAAACTTGCCGGTGAAAAGAGGTTATTTGATATTAGCTCACTAGATGAATGGAGAACCCAAGCCTATGAAAATGCCAAGTTATTTAAAGAAAAAGTTAAAAGATGGCATGACAAAAGAATCCAAAAGCGTGAGTTCAAAGTTGGAGAATATGTTCTTTTGTACAACTCTCGTTTCAGATTCTTTGCAGGAAAACTCCTCTCCAAATGGGAAGGACCTTATGTTATCAAGGAGGTTTATCGATCCGGAGCCATCAAGATAAATAATGCCAAAGGTACTAACCCAAAGGTTGTTAATGGGCAACAAATAAAACATTATATCTCAGGTACGCCCATTAATGTTGAAAGCAATATTATCCAAACTATGACACCGGAAGAACACATAAAGGAAACCTTCCGGAACACTCCAGAATAACTGAAAAAGACGAGGTACATGATACGGTAAGTAAAAGGACTCCAAAAAATCCGCAAAAATATTTTTTGTCAGTTTTGGAAAATAACAAAAATTAGGAAAATAAGAAACAACCATGAATGCACCCGCACAAGACATCAGGGCCCGCCTGGCTTGCCCGGCATGCCCAGGGGGGTTGTGCCCACCTCAGGTACCTTCCGGACTCCGTTTTTCTTTCGATTACTTCTTTCCCAAGATAAAAAAAATCTTTATATACCCCCCGAACCTATTGACCACCGTATCGCGGAGAAATCTTCTGTTTTCTTTTCTTGTTGTTTTCCTGACAGATCTGAAAATATGTCGTCTCAAGATTCTGAGGAGGAGTGCCCAGTTTCTTATCAGCCTTTAGATAAAAGTATCTTCAAGGATACCTATCCCTATATATGGTTCTCCGATGAAGAAGATGAAGATGAACCAGTCCCTCCTCGTTTCAGGCATGAAAGCATAGAGGCGTTATGCAAGAGGATAATAAAGCTTGAGATGGAGAATGAAGAGTTAATGATAGATAACTTTTACCTTTGAAATAAGTTGGAGAAAAAGGATGAATCTACTACTTCATCACCACCACCTCCTTCTTCATCACCAAAGGAAAATTGAGTATCGGGTATGGGCACTCCCCTTGGCTTGTGCCAAGCTTGGGGGAGGTGCCCCGGTATCGTATCACCTCCACTATCTTTTGCCTTTACTTATCTTAGTTTGATCCATAGTTACCTTTTGCTTTAGATGAATAAAAGTTTAGTTCGGTCCTTTCTTTTCGAGTGTTTGCTTAGTGATCTATCTTTGTAATCGTGTGCAAGATATATATAATAAAGTTTAGTTTGAGTTTTGTTTTCTTTACTTGCATGTTCAATAAAAAGAAAGGAAATAAATGAAAAGGATCATATGCTAATTTTATGGTAAGTAATGACATCACATAAGGAAGAGTATAAGTAGGAAATTTTATTGGAGATTGACAAACATAGCATTGGTCAATGATGCAATTCATGAAAGAATTAATAAGGGAAGAGAAGATTCACATGCAAATACACTATCCTGGACATCTTTTGTGATTGTGAGCCCCCATCAAAATATTATATGCCAAAATTGTTGACGTTGGACAAGGAAGACAACGTAATGATTTATGTTTGTTCATATTCACATAGAAGTTATATTGTCATAGATCCTTTAACATGTGGTGCTTGCCCTCATCTTTGCTAGCCAAAAATTCCGCACTAAGTAGAGATACTACTTGTGCATCCAAAAACCTTTAAACCCAAATCTTATTTTGAGAGTCCACCTTACCTACCTATGGATTGAGTAAGATCCTTCAAGTAAGTTGTCATCGGTGCAAATAGGGCAATAAAAATTGCTTCTAAAAGTGTTGGATCATTTAGTGTAAGAGAAAATTGAGCGTTGTACGAACTTGTGATGGCAAAGAATAAAAGCAACAAGCTGCATAATAAAGGTTGCTATCACAAGGGGAAATATAACGTGATGTTCTTTTGCACTAAGAGATTGAGCATACAAACAAATAAGCGCATGGCAACCTCTGCTTCCCTCTGCGAATGGCCTATCTTTTACTTTTGTGTATTTACTTTTATGCAAGAGTCAAAGTTCTTCTCTCTATTCCTTTTTATTTTCTCTTTTGGCAAGCATCATGTGGTGAGGAAAGATCTA